>LR990297.1:17246348-17864403 GCA_905147355.2 Apotomis turbidana
TATATAGACGCACCCCACACTGAATACGTAGATCCGAGAAATCGGTGGTTTCAAATCACCAATGTCTCAAAACCCCTCGGTCTCCCCTACCAATATAAATCTACAGTAAAGTAAGTAGTAGTTCCCACTAGACGCTTTTTTTGCATGATACCTTACCAAACGTCTTAAGCGGCCGTTTCAAAACCCCTCGGTGTCCCCTATAGATTACTCACCACAAGCTAGCATTTAGCGAGTTTGCTTTTAATCCGATCTTGGAAACGCAGTATCTCTCTCAACTCTTTCAAATCCTTTGTGATACGGTGTGCGCGTACTTTACATTCGTTTGCATTTTCCTCAATTCTTCTTTTCCAATTCAACTCTATTATAGCAGAACAAAATAACCAGAATTAAAGGAGGTTCGCTTCACCAACACAATCATCAACGTGCCCCAGAGTTTCTGGTGCAGATATGATTTAACACTAGTTTCAAAATCAAAATCATTCGTGCACCAAAAACCCCGAGGTATGTCATCCAACGACCCTCTGTGTAGTGTAGAAAAGTAGGAGCGTTCTCTTTATTATATCCAAAATAGAAAGTTCCCATAACAGCGTCCGCTTATTTTTTGTTTCTTTATAGTTTAAGAAAATTAGATAGAGATGTATGGAAAATTTGGCAAAATTAAAGAACAACATCTATCAGGCTATGTAGGTTATAGAGCCAAGTTTAATTTTATCTACTCTCCCCCCCCGAGGGCCAGTTTTAGGGGGCAAATTAGAAAAAAAATGTCAAAGTATATCGTGTGACATATCAAATGAAAGGGTACATTACGAATGTCTCAAATATAATATGTATTTAATAAGTCTAAATTAAACTGTATTTCCTAAAATAGTGAGTATAAAAAAAATACAGAATATAGTTCAATACTTATAGATTACAGAAAAACATATAAGAAGTCTATGGTATTGAAAGTAACACCGTTTAACTAGTACGAATATTTATATATATTAATATTTCGCTCAATGGCCAAATGACTTAAATTTTAAAAATAACATTGCTACGGTAAATGAAAGAGTAACAGAAATAAATTATACATTTTTAGAAAAAAACATTTTCTATTCTTTACTTTTGTCATACATATTTTGGCTGAGAAGTGTGAACTTTTTGAGATAACTAACTTTTAGCAGAAAAAATAAATCAATAATTAAAAACGTTAGTATTTAGTAACAGATTGCGCTGATTCTATAAATGATATCGCTTTTGTATGTATAAAATGTTAATAGTAAATTTATTCAGGATTATTTCGTTCCTATACACTTTATATATCTCGTACACGGTTTTCTTTTAAAGTAGAAAATACCGCGCTCCGGGACACATTCGAGGGCGCGGGGGGGTGACGCTCACCCCTGAGAGGGGGGAGAGTAGATAAAATTAAACTTGGCTCTATAACCCACATATCCTGATAGATATTAATTTGTTCCTGAAATAATGACCGCTGTCCATGGAAAACTGATTTTTAACCCAAAAGAAATTTTGAAATTGTTTTTAGAATCCTCACAATTTAACAAAACAATAATTGTACGACAACCATGAACTTAACGCACTTTTCGCGGTGGAAATGGCAAATTAATTATTTTCTCCATACAAATATTGGCACCCAATCAACAGATGACATCCATAGGTAGGGCAAATGTATGGAGCGTTTTAGCCCTCTGTAGGAATTTCGAACTTTGACGGTTATTTCTGACCTTTAGGGCAGTCTAAGTGTAGGAAGTCCCATATAGACATTTTGATCCCAATAAAAAAATAGAATTAGTCCGCACGCCTATTACGATAATAAGTACAGTACACCAAGCATGGCGTACTAGCGGCGAAAGGAATGTCATTAAAAAACTAATATTATAATAATATTATGTATGTTAATTTTTAATTAATGTTACACAGAAAACATAATTTTCAACTAAGTATACTTAATAAAACTTATTTTAACTATTAATAAAACTTATTTTAATTATACTTAATAAAACGGTTTTTTATGGTTTCCCTTTATAAAATAAAGGGAAACAAAAATTAAATAATAAAGCAGTAACGTCTGCTAGCATAAACTAAATGTTTATATAGAGGCGAAAATTAAAAAAAAATGCTTTGAGTGTGATTTGAATCCACGTCCCTACGGCTTACCGGGCCAGACGAGCGGCATATTTTTCAATTTTTCGCTTCTATATAAACGTTAATTAAACCAATGATCATTGAAAAATTGCTATGCCTTCACAGTGTCTTTATTGTACCTAGTTCTAAGTGGTTGGTTGCAATAAATGACTTGGTTGCAATAAATGATGATTCATGTCCTGGGTTCGAATGCCAGCAAGGGCAAATATTTGTGTGATGAACTCGAATATTTGTGCATGGGTCACGGATGTTTTTTTTATATATTTAAGTATCTATTTATCTATATAAGTATGTTTATCGTCGTCTAGTGTCCATAGCTCAAGTCTACTAGAGCTTACTGTGGGACTAGATTGATCTGCATGAGGTTGGAATATTTATTTATTTATGTATTTATCCCTTTATTCATTCCGTATCTTAGGCTAGGTTTTTACCGTTTAGTCCATATTCGTAATTTCAGTTTCACAATTGGCTGCCAAAGAAGAATTATTTTTCACTGTTTCGTAATTGATTGTTAAACAAGAATTTATTTTCTGTTTTAGTAATCGATTATATTTCTTCTTTCAAAGTTGATTACCAAACAAATTTTCCTTTTTCTTTGTTCGTAATTAATTGTTAAACAAGAATTTGTAGTCGACGTACATACATTCTGCTAAAAAAATAAAAATATAAGTGCTACGCAATATATAGAAGAGCAAAATACATTAATTTGTGATTTGAAATTACGCAGTTTTAACCAACTGTTTTTTTTTTTTTTTTTTTTCAATTTATTTTCCAAAAAAAGGTGTACATAACTGCATGCAATTGTAATTAACTCGCCAAACTGCTAAGACAGTTTGTTGTGGTGCTCCCTTTCACTGTTACTTAAACTTTTATCGTTATTATCTAAGTGTGATTCTAAAATAAGTAACAGTGAAATAAGTATACTCGTAAGTTGGATACGAATATATTATGGATAGAACCCTAATGGATGAAGAAAGTACAAAATGTAACACGTACTACCAAATGAAATGGATGAAAGACATCGGGTTTATTAAAAAGTGGTCTTGCGAAAACGAGGAAATGCGAACCACAAACCATGTTGAAGCGTGGCACTCGCGTATCAATAAGTAGGGAAAAAATCCAAACCTGGCACAGATATTGGAAGTACTAGAAATATAAATTAAAATACGTGATTTTAAATCTGTAATGAAAAAAATTTTTATCAAGAAATCGATGAAGAAATTCAAACGGCAGTAACAGAGTTGATTGAAAATAAAATTACGGCCGGGCACTGTGTGGAGATAATTGCTCCATATGTGTATTAAACTAATTTTTGTTTTTAATATAGAATATTTTTTTCTGTCTGTACCTAATGTTTAATTTCATTTATACTTATGTTATTTTAACAATAAACCTAACTATTGTTATATCGAGAAATAAATATTTTAAACAGTATATTTTTTTTTTTTTCTTAGACTAAGTAACCACATGAATGCATTCATAAATGGGCCATGCATTTGTGCAACCTATAGTACATGACACCGATGATACGGTGCTGATCAGAGTGGAGAGGTTCGTTGACCAATCACAGTACAGTTAGGTTATTATTTTAACAAGCATTTGACAGTTCTCCGTTAATTATTGTATGAAGCGGTTTACACTCACGTGAAATTGTCCCGACAAGCTCGTGAGTTTGCCGCGGCGGCGGTGTACGGGCAGCCGTCCCTGATGAAGAGCTCCATACGAGTTCGAAACATGTCGGGCCGTTCCTGACAATTTCACGTGAGTGTAAACCGCTTAATAAAATAATTAAATATGTCTCACGAAAGTTTCAATAAAATTATTCTCCGTTGATGTTTGTAGTGATGTAGCAAATACATTTGTTTGCCAAATCTAACGATTAAGAAAAGGTTGATCGAATCTTATTTCCTTCTGGAAGTTATCGATTATACGCGCCATTTAAATAAAATGTGTAACGTTGAAAGTGCAGCACTTACGTCTCGACCGATAATATTCAATATAAGCATTGACGTAATAATTACATGGACACACAATCAGACGGAAAAAATGGCACCCTCCCAACTAATGCAAAATCACAAATCGCATTAGTTGGGCGATCAGTCTCGTTTAGACCATGACACGTGACGGGTCTCAAAAGTGACTTAATTTTCAGTGAAAAATTACAGAAATAACAACTATAAAATAAAGGAACAGGGCGGAATATTCTTTTTTACTTGAGTTCTATTGATTAATTAACGAATCCTATGTAAAATCATAGCAATTTTTGTATTAGAATTATTAACTTTGTCCCTACAAAATGCACCTCATCACAGAACAAAAATCGAAGGAGTCGCTATAGTTTTATATTTTATTAATAAATTAAGGAGTGCAATAAATAATTATCCTATTTTTTTTATTCAAGATTCGACCATTCTCAACAACGTAAAAATGGAGATCACATTTAGCAAGAGACAAACGCGAAGAATAATTGAAGCCAAATAATTCGTCTCTCGTGTGTTCGGCATAATCATGTTTTTTTTTTTATGTTAATCAACAGAAGCGTAAAATGATAAAATTCATAAATTACTAAAAAATAACTCTGTTGTTATTGTTTTATTTTGTCACAGAGTCTAGACACTGTCAGTTTAAACCTTGAACGCCAAGAACACATAAAGGCGACGGCGACGTGTGCTGCCGTGCATACCACGCCACCGACAAATAAGATCAAACTTTAAAGGGTTAATAATGACAATATTTTGCACTTGTTTTTTATTCAAGATTCTCATTCTCAACAACGTAAAAATGGAGATCACAGTTAGCAAGAGACAAACGCGAAGAATAATTGAAGCCAAATAATTCGTCTCGTGTGTTCGGCATAATCATGTTTTTTTTTATGTTAATCAACAGAAGCGTAAAATGGTGACATTCATAAATTACTAAAAAATAGCTCTGTTGTTATTGTTTTATTTTGTCACAGAGTCTAGACACTGTCAGTTTAAACCTTTGAACGCCAAGAACACATAAAGGCGACGGCGACGTGTGCTGCCGTGCATACCACGCCACCGACAAATAAGATCAAACTTTAAAGGGTTAATAATGTCAATATTTTGCACTTGTCTTACTCTCATTTCACATAATGGAACAAGGAGAAATAATGTCATTATTACTGATCCCTTCTATCGGAAACTTTTTATGCAGTTGTTAAATAAAAACGTAACTAACAATTTACAATAAAAACGTAACTAAATTAGTTATTAACAATTTACGAGTTTATTTAGTTCAAACATAAAATATATTTTAATACCTAAATAAAATAATAGTGAAAATATTTTTAGTATGTAAAAATATTAAAATCTGATCCATTCGTGCCATGTTCCAAGTTTGACAAGAGACTTCAGTCAGAATACGCTAAAAAAGTTAATTTACACGTAAAATATTTGTGGTAATAAGTAATTAAGTCAATTAGACACTTAAACATTTACACAAAGAGTTCTTTTGTACGAAGTCAATATGTTGCTGCAAATTATAAATAAGCGTTATTGGCATCTACTTGAACATGACAACGGTGCCACTTTATTTGACACTTTTGTTCGGGTCTGTGGCTCTATAATAAATAATACCTCAATGAATATAAGAAAGTATTTATAAGGCCTCATTTTCATGAATTTTTTGACCCGTGGTTAAAGTTAGAGGAGTGGGGGGTGGTTGGGGGCCGACGCTGTTTTTTGGATTTCCGGAACGAATATTTACAAAACTGCTGACTTTACCAAAAAAATATGTTAAACCCTTATTATTTTTAAAACACCTGTTCAACGACAGCCCACACACTAGTTTAGAACGAAAAAAAATCACCCCCACTAGGTGTAGGGAAGGTACCCGTTTTTTTTTCGTTTTTTTTTAACCGTTTTATAGGCGTGATACATACACATACTCATACCAAATTTACCAGATTACTAGTACTAATGATCACGGAGCTAAGCCGCGGACGGACAGACAAACAGACAGACGGACATGGCGAAACTATATGGGTTCCTAGTTGTTGAGTTGAGACATAGCTTGTTTTTTGTATGAAATTTGATGAAATTCAATAAGTCGAGCAGATTTACGTTAGGTATATGGGTCTTGTGATGTGTCAAATGTGTGTAAAAAGAATAATCATATTTATAGGTAAGTACTCGAATCGCTACTACGGCAGAAATAACCGTTCCGCCCAGCTAAGTACGTGTGAGTAGAACTACTTTTCACTAGTCTTTTTCCACGCCGTTTAGCTACGAGTCTGGGAAAATGTACTCAAAAAGACGTTATGAGTACAGTTATAGAATCTTCACTTATTTATTATCTTAGGTAGGTTTTGCACAAAGTAAAATATACATAAGTGCAAAATTTATAAACCCATTATGAAAAAGTAGGTTACTTCAGTCAGTTTACAGTTCCTATGCAGATGTGAACGGGCCAGTAAGTATGCTTCCTGGCCTGACCTGCACTGCGCATTTTTAAATCTCTATCACATGCTGGTAGAGAGAAACCATCACACCGCTTACTAGTTTTTTAAGGATGTGTGTTTAGACTCTGTTGCTATATGCCGTTTACCGAAAGGACTATCGAAACAATGATTGGCGAATCAACATCCCACGTGGTGGTCAGTGGTAACTTCGTGAGCCAAATCAAGAGGTATTTCCTGAATTTGCCCATCCTGCTTTCAAGAGGTTCTCATGCGAGATGGTGATGTCGATGATTATCAACTACAAGAAAGTATTCACGTGTATCCAACTTATTGTTTAATGTAATACTCAATTACGAAATAATAAAATATCATTCCCCGTTCGTAGTCAATTACTTATGAACACTATTTTTTCTTATTTCGTAGTTGATTACGAAAGTCGATTACGAATCCGGAAAATGAATTCTGGTTTAATAATTAATTACTAAACAGAGAAAAATAATTCCTCTTTCGTAACTAACAATTACGAACACAGAAAAAAAATCTTATTTCGTAGTTGATTACGAAAGTCAATTACGAATCCAGAAAATAAATTCTTGTTTAACAATCAATTACGAAACAGTGAAAAATAATTCTTCTTTGGTAGCCAATTGTGAAAATGAAATTACGAAAATGGACTAAACGGTTTTTACAATATATGTATATAAAAAGTAAAATGACAATGCGCGCCGTGTCCAGGAGTACCGCCTTCTGAATCTGACCCTTGATCCAGCCATCTTTATTATTATTAGTAATTAAAAAGTCATTTAACCCGACTGTCCTTACTGTTACTCTAAAACAGATTTAAAGTAAAAATACGTACTTTTAATGCCTCCAATATGATTCTCGATATTCTTCTTAATAGTATGTTCCAATTGATCCCTTATTTCAGAGTGAAAGAATTTACGACTGTCTAATTTCCCATTATCTGTGGAAGCTCTTGTAATTGTGGATATGAATACGACGAATGATATTATTAAAAATCTCATGATTGAAAGGAACAAATACAAAACTGATGATATCTCCTCCGTAATTAAACAAGAATAGTAAAAAAAACGTTGTTGTTAACGAATTAATTGTTTGAGCGAGCAGAGCTGATAAGTAGGTACTAGAAAAGATATGAGCCAAGTTTTATTATTTTAATGTACCTACTTACTGTTGAGTTTCTTTCGGCTTTCTTCTCAACAGCGATCCCCTCTTGGGTAATGTCGGTAGATTCACAATCTGACTTGTAAAAGTGCCCTTGTAGCCTACTTACTGAATAAATTATTTCATTTAATTTCATGAGAATTTTTATTATAATTTATCATTATCAAGGTTTCCCTACTCAATCACCTACTCAATTCTAACTTGTTGATCTACTCCGCTACCTAAAGGTTGTCTGGAAGAGATCGCTATTTAGCGATAAGACTGCCTGTTGTTAACCTCTGTTAATTTTTTACTGTATATCTCTCATGTTTTGTATCCCTGTGTATTTGAGGTGTGCATAAAGTGGATTTGTTGTTGTTGTTGTTGTTTACCTAACCATGGGGACCATGCTTTAACTTAAAATTTATAATACCTACTGTATTTGATGACAGCTCATATCAGCTACTCTTTATGAAATGTCTAAAACGATTTATGAAGTTTCTATGAAGATACTGTTTTGTGATGTCATAAAAACCAGTAGTCAACATAAGTCTTTTTTAGTTTTTGTACATTTAAAAATAGCATAATGTCCAAAAGTTAGTGGTGGTTTATTTGATTCCACCTATTTTTGAATGTGTATTTAATTTTTTGCACACAATTTATTAAGTGATAAAAAGAAGAAGTTACGTAAATATTTGTATCTGTAACTGAGTGGTGGGTTATAGTCTAATGAGTGCTCTATATTTTGAGACCAAAGTCTCGTTTTCAAATAAACATGTTTTTTTCCGTGTTTCGACTTACCCCGTCACCAGGTTCATGAGTCATGATCATATCCCGACTATAACAATATATGATTAAGACAAATAAAAAAAATATACTTAAGTTCAGGTGAGGTAGGGGACATGGGGGAAGAGGAACACTTTGGAATATTTTCTATATTAAAGCTTTAATAAACATAAAACGACCAACTGCAACGACATTTATTTATTTTTGAGAATGGTTTCGAAAAATTGGAATTACCTTACACACTGTGATTTATTTTGAGTGTTTCCATTATTTACCCCAATGTGTTTCTCTTACCCAACCTGACCTATGATAATTTTCAAGAAATACCAAGAATAACTCCGTAAGACTTGGCTTTTCTTAATTACTTACGCAACACTGTTGTAACACTTAGGGTTTTAATTATTCAATTAGCGACGGGTCGTGAAAGCTAATTAAAAAAAATCGATTTTATTTTTTTAACCTCAAAGATTTTCAAACATCTGTTGGAAATTTATTTGGTGAGTTTGCATAGCATTTTAGTTTAAAATACATTTAAAAAGTAACATATTCTTAAATCTGAACAAGTAAAATATGCCAAATCTCCGATGAAATGTTTTTCAGACTGCTTAATTTATGGATTTGTGCTTAAATATCGGCAACAAATACTTGATTAGCTGTTAATTACGAATAAAGAAAAACTAATTCGAATCAAAAGTTTATTCGAACAACACTCGGAATTAATTGCCGCCTCATCACATCAATATCGGAGATGCTATGACTTTACTCAACCAGCGGCGCGGTGAACGGTTGAGCGAGAGATCTGACCGCGGCGGCCATACGAGCGAGCGAAACACACGTACCGCGCACCGCTGCCGCTGTCGCTGTCGCACAAAGTCGTGGCATCTCCATTGCAGGGCTACCATCTCTAAATTCATAGAACCCGGGCAAAGACTTAAAAAACCCGGACATTTGGAGTAAATCGCACTTTTTCCCCGGACGTGTCACAAAATAATATAATTAAAAAAGTTGAGCAAGTGCGAGTTCGACTCGCGCATGAAGGGTTCCGTACCATAATCTATAACAAGTTTGTTGTATGGGAGCCCCTCTTAAATATTTACTTTATTTTATTTTCAGTATTTGTTGTTATAGCAGCAATAGAAATACATCATCTGTGAAAATTTCAACTGTCTAGCTATCACCGATCTTGAGATACAGCCTGGTGACAGACGGACGGACAGCGAAGTCTCAGTAATAGGGTCCCGTTTTTACCCTTTGGGTACGGAACCCTAAAAACGATAGCTTTATTTTGCATTGCCGTAAAAAGTGTCCGGGTTTAGTCCCGTAAAGTGTCGGGACACTTATTGAAAACCCCCCGGACGGCCTCCAAACTAGGACAAGTCCGGGGAAACTGGACGGATAGCAGCCCTAAGACTGGACAGCTTTTGTAAATTTTTGATACTGTGGTAATAAGAGTTTTAAAAATGATTATAGGATTTTTTAAGCCTTCAATATTGAAGCAAACATCCCTTCTTCACGTTTGAGTTGACGATGATGACGAATTTACCGATTATTTGTTTATTGCACAAAAGAAAGAACTTGTCGTGCAAAAGGCAGACTTAATGCCATAGGGCATTCTCTACCAGTCAACCATTGGGCTAAGCAGATAAATTGATAGTTCGTACCTCAACAGGTTCAGCCTTCGTCCCGCAGTACGCCGGTGGGCACATGAAGATGCTGCGAGTGGAGACGGGAGACGAGGCTACCATGGACATCACTAAGCATGGAATAGCGCAGCACGCCAAGGGTGCCGCTAGAGATGATGCTTTAGAATCAGGTGAGCTTCAAATAAAAAAAAAAAAACCGGCGCCATAGTTTTTATATAGGTATTTATTATTTTATTTTTAGCCTGTACTGTTCCAACGGTCGTTCCACTTTCGTGTCGTGTCTGTTCAAGCCAGCAACAGACCAATCATTTCGGAATCGCAAACCATGACGACGCCGTACTCTATTAGATGGGATCCAGTCAGTTTCTTAGCCTACAGTTCGGTTGACATGCGGCAAACGTGTCCAGCCAGCCCAGTCCCACTTTAGCTTAGGGGCTGTCAGTGTCAGGGCTACGTTACGCCATAGTTGTTAAGAACAAATGTCCCTTCTCTTATAATTTACGATTTCCCCATATTGACTTATTTGGATTGATTATCCGAATCATTGTAAAATACTTCGAAATTGGGGTGTGCATGGCTTTGTGATATAGTTGAATTGGTATTGGCAAGAGCCGTTAACCCATCAAACAAAATAGCCACTAGGGCTTCAAATACCGGGATTTTTTGTATGGATAATCCCGGAGTCGCGGGATTACCCATACAAAAAATCCCGAGATTGTGAGTTCTAATAGACACGTTTTTATAAGACGTCGAGTTGCGGAAAACCTATCTACTTCCAAATTAACATTCCAGATCTTCGTCTCACCTCTCCTCTTACCCGTATTCTATCAGAACTTTATGGATGTTCCAGGTGGTCTGGACCTCATCATAGCGCCAGGGTTGGCGTTCAGTAAGTCAGGCAGTCGTCTAGGCCACGGAGGTGGCTACTACGATCGCTACCTCGCCAAAGTGAGGAGCAACCCTGAAATCGCTCCTAAGGTAGGATGCTAGGAGAAATGTTGGCTCGGATTTCTTATGCATGAGGGATCCGTAATGTTTTATATAATTTCAGAAAAACTAACATACAATAAGTAAACATAAAGTGATTTAATATCATGTAACGTTTGATATAACGGTTTATTGTTCTAATTTGTTACACTATAATTATTAATTGGTATACTGTTGTAATGTTAAATAACGGAAATAAGACGAAGAATCCCGCTCTGAAGGATGCAAGGTACCTAACCTAACCTAACCATAACCTAGCAAATAAGTGGTGACTTGAAGGGTTTATAGCTCTTTACCACCTAACTCGTTGTATCTCTTGTTGCATTATATAATTTGAAAATTATCTTAAACGACACTATATCATTTGTTACATATACAAAGCAATGGATCAAACCAAAATAGATTAAGTGAAATTGTATTAAACGTCGTGCACCCATTCATGAGACACGATAGTAAGGCTGCAATGGTCTTGACTATCTTTTTTGGACGTGACTTGAACTGAGGCAGGACTGCTTAAGGTTCACTAACAATCTGTCAGACTGTGTGGGACTCGCTGACGAGAATGTGTCGGCGCCACAGGGACAAGTACAGTCTATCGAGCCGCGCGTTTATCCCGTAAATTAGGATTCCGAACAACTCTAAATTATATCGAGTGATATTCGATATTATTGACCTAAATAACCTGTTATCTTCTTATTATTACATCAATGGCTTATCATCAATTTTCATCCAATGAGACCCGGGACAATCAAACCCATTATTTAAAAGTCTGCCTTACATTTCCAGGTCGTAGCGTTGGCTTTCAACTGTCAAATGGTAGGCGAAGTTCCCGTGGAAGAGACTGACCAGAAAGTGGACGAAGTTATTGCAGCTGATTAAAATGTACCTGCCTACTCGGGTTTTTAATACATTATTTAAATAGTGTAATAAACCTCACTATTCTACTCAGAAGTATTTTTACCTTAAATGCATGATGATGTATATTTACACGTTACTGAAATGACACAAGTCGAAATCTGAATATTGTCAATAACGACTTTGTCAAGATTGTCCCGAAATCTCAAACTGACGTGGATTTCATTGCTGATTACGTCATTTCAAAAATAAAATTAGTGTAATTGTATGTATTTAAGGGTTAAAACTAAGGCGCGAGTGAATCAGAAGACACGGAGACGCATTTCTCCAGTCTATTCTGTCTGTATTGCATCGTGGAAAGGGTTCTTTCTATAGATTTTGTATGAGAATTAATTAATGGGGCACCGCGTTTAAGACGCGTCGTCCTACTCCTCTTCTGTGTGACTTGCGCCTTATAGAAAATATATCACTCTTCCAGGCTCCCAATCCCGCGATTATTTTATGGAAAATTCCGAAATCCTGGGATTTAGGACAAACAAAATTTCACCAACAGATAGCGGTGTACCGCTGTCAACACGCTGTTATATTTCTTACAATAATGACCCCTCTCCATGGAAAACTATTTTCAATAAAATTTTTAATAGACAATACTACATTGAAAAAAAAAAATTTTTTTTTTTTCGTTTTCATTATACTGGTACTAAGATCAAAGGGGTAAGTTCACGTGCACCTACCATATCAATTTATTATATTACGGATTATTTTATGGAAAATCCCGGGTTCCCGGGATTGCCCATACAAAGAATTACGGGATTGGAAGCCCTATCTCTCCACAATTGTCATCATAAAAACTCCTTTGCTATGGTATTGTTGATAATTTAAGTACAAGTGAACTGTACGCATCAAAATACATACGAAACGGGTTTACTCACGTCGTAGAAGTCGATCTTCTTCGATTCGGTTTCTCGATTGGCCGCCGCCGCGACTGATCGTAGCTCCTGATGATGAATCGCGTACCGATTCGAAACATGTCGAGTGATATTCGACTTCTGCGATGTGAGTAAACCCGTTTCATTTGTTTGAGACTCTCGGGAATTTTCTATATAAAATTGTGAACTGTACGCATTTATATGTTATTAAGTTATAAAATTAAATAAAACGAAATTGGCATAGTGTTTTTTATTGAATACAAAACAGTGTAAAACACATAAAATGCGTCAAATTTATGCTTTAGTTACGTTTAAAAGATCACAATGTAGGCATGTAAGTAACTATAACCAAGCTATATCTAATAAAAATAAAATACTGCTTATCTCACAGCAGGTACCTATATGTTAAAAAAGAGATACTTGCATATATAAAGAGAGCAAAAAAGAAAGTGTTGCTATGATTATTGATTAATAAAAAAATAATACAAATAACTATTATTATATGAAGCTTAAGGAATCTTTATAAAAATATCTGTATTTATTGTAATTTTAACGTAAACAAATTGCATACGTTATAATTTTTAAATTGTATTATTAAGTGTTAGGAAGGCGAGTCTAATTAATAATAGCGTAGGCTTACAAGCTAATTTCAATAAGTGAAACAATGAAGGAAAGTATATATATTAATATTATTTTAATTTATTAATGAAAGTTGTCGTTATTCGATGCTATAATTAAAATATCACACATATGCCTATACAATATTTATAGCGTGTTATCTATTGCACATTATACGTTTATATCCAATATATTTCATGCAAACACAGGTAAAATATACGAATTTTACATATCGGGATTAAACCCATGATCACACTATGCTTTGTTGATAAACCAATAATATTTTTTCTACATCTACAATCAATGAATACCTCTTACACGATTATTCATGGCAATAATAACTACGTAGCTCATCGGCCATATAACGTTAAACTAAAAAATACATAAGCACCTTATCAACTAGATCTAAAATTTATACTAAAATAAAGCAATGCGTTAAAATCTCTATATCTAGTAAATATAGATATTTAAACGCATTGCTTTCATGGCTTCCAATCATTTGTATGAAAAATCCCGTGATCCGGGATTTCCCATACAAAAAATCCCGGTATTATTAACATTCCAATTAAGTTCGGCTGTAGATGTAGAAGGATATCCAGTTGGATTTTTCAGAAATGTATAATTATTTTCAAAGAATTAACAAGAAGCTATGTTCAAAAAACCGTTTAATTAGTACATAATGGTCGTATTTTAAAACTGTTACCTAATTATTAATCGAGGAGTTTTAGTCTTACAATTTGTCCATAATTAAAAGAAAAAATCATCCCAATCCACTAAGTAAATAGTTCCAATAATATAGAAACAAATACATTTTATAATAATTACTCACGTCGCAATTATTACGGGTCTATTATTAAGTATTGGATGTTGCTTATTTTCTAACCCCGTACTCTCACCCCCTCATTCTGTTCTAGGACCCGAAAAAACATCACTGATTTTTTATTTATTTTTTTATTCACCTTTAGGGGTCGCTACCGCCCATCAAAAATCCGAGATAAATGTTAATAAAACTCGGTTCACATAGTTTTCTTTTAAACTTTTTTGCAGTCATAGTGTTTGAATAACCTAATGTATCAATCTAGTTATATATCAAGTGAATTATTCTGTGTATCAGAAAAAAAAATTGGTAGTTCATATTGAACTAGATAATTTTTTTCTATATTTTTTTAATACAATTATGTACGTTCTGTAAGTATTATGATACAAAGAAAAAAACTTTTCTTTTTTCATATCTTTTTCAGATTTTTTACTTGCCGGTAGCGACCCCTAAAATTGAATTAAAAAAATAAATAAAAAATCAGTGACGTTTTTTCGGGTCCTAGATCTAGAAGGTCCTATTATTAAGTATTCATTTTTATAATCCAAATGATAAATAATGGTTTATGGCACCTGTTGAAAGGTGGATCACAAATTACTGGGATAGAAAAGATCAGAAAATTATTTTAAAAATATAATTAAATTAATTATTGAAATAAATTAGAGAAGTATATGCATTTTCATCAACTAGAACACATCACAGAATAAAACACTGAGGTTATCTTTTTTGATCTTTGCAAAAACCGGCTGTGTTATGTATTTTATTGGTTGTTTGTGTAAAATACGACGCAATTGGCCGTGGACCGCGCGGAATAACTTTTATATGACAATTTTTACGAAAATATCCTGTTGTGCGAAGTATAATGGAGCCTCCTTTTTTTAATGTAACTTAGGAGGATGAAAGTGTAGTTTTGTCTAAATTATTATTGCAATTCTGTATGATTTCATTTTTTGCCAGTAAAATCCCTCTAGTTTTACGAACACTAGGCGACGTTGCAGTCATACTGGCATACACACAGCCAATCAAAAGAGTATTTTATTTAGAAATACAAGTTAGAAACTGATATTCTTATACCTACTTAACACATTCGATTATTTTATTCACTATCTATGTCTATGGTAAAATCGCAGTTTTCCCCTGATACGTTAAAATATTTTTAAACTATGATATTGCATATTTACAAACTAAAACTATGCCTGATTGTATCCCACTATCAAAGTAAATGTGTACCCACCGTTTTTTTTAAATATAGTAATTAGTCACATTCATTTTTGCTATCTATTTATTTACAAGTGCAAGGTAAATTCGATAGTGGGATCAAAATCGTTAATATTTTCTACAATAGTATTATTATTATTTCACTGAACCTCTTTCACATTTTCAATATCTTATTTCTAAAATATACAATGCGCTAAATTGATATTCTACTAAACACCTTATAACAGTTATAACTAGATATTATAAACGTTCATTGTTGTGTTCATTATTGGCACGTATTTCTTAATTTCTGGATGTTTCTATCGAATAACTTTTACTACAATCAATCGGGGTAACTTTTGCCTTCCCGTATAACATTGGCCTGCACTTAAACTGCCAGTTCTAATTGTTTTAAAGTTTCAGCGCATAGATTATGTAGTTTAATAGTTAAAAATATTCTTTATTATAATTTGAAATACATTATCTTTGCACTGTAACTGCACTGTAAAACAATTAAAACGGCCAATGTTATACGAAAGAGCCAAATTGACCCTGATTGACTGTTACATTACTGATGGTTTAAGCATAAGAATGTCTATTGTATCCAATCAATGCTTATGTGTATATTTTAAAGATTATCTCTAAATAACTATGCACATAGATGTAACTTATCGTGTCATTGTCGTTGTGGCGTTATTTACAATTATAACAAAAATTACTTACGAGTATATATCACAATAAAATTAAGTTATTATTTAAATGAGCTCTATTTAAAATTATCTGTCACATAATCAGATTCAGGGGGTTCAATTTGACGTTTCTAATGGTCTAAAATATCACCGCTATAATTTCTCTACTTTATCATATTGCTATTTTTTTTATTTCAAAGAGCAACGATCGAATTACTATAGTTGAGCTGACATAATGTGATTCGCGCTTTACAGGAATGTCTCGCTCGCTCTTATGTAATCGAGATAAGAACCTCTCCAATTTCACCCAAAACTGAATCCCAATGTTCGTACACGGACTGTATACGTCAGTGATATCTTCGCTATGTTGCTCATGAGGAGAAATGTCAATGCCATTCAAATTAAACCCCAGCATGCTCACTTGAGCGAAATGATACGAATTATTTCTAGTTTTATATTTAGTAGTATTAGATCAAATGAACTTGGTGTCTTATTTCAAACCCAATATTCACGTCGTAGGTATGTCGCAGTTAAGTACCGGCATTTCCTGAAAATAAAATATAAATATTTTGTTAATAATTAATTATAATTGTTGCGCACTTAATTTGATATATGTATTCTTGACCGAGCGGAGTCAGCGAGTCGTCTCTATTTCAGCTTGGACTAAAATTCTTTTGTATGTCCGGATGTTCTCGTCTACAGGTGGCATTTCTCCACCGATTTTCGTGAAAATTTTGTGAGCAGGTTAAGCGATAATTATATTATTTTTCATACTATTTGTTTATTTTCAAAATGGAGGAGATTATGTGGGTTATAAACGTAAAAAATATCATATTTCACCCATTTTGAAACACTCACGGGGTCTACAGCTTACAGAGCCCCTAATAATAATTTAGCTATTTCATCCGCGTAATCTTCCATGTTTTTGGCTTAGTCATATAAAATGCTCACATTATTGAACACCCAACGAGACCTCTAACAAAATAAATGATAAGTGAAGCATCTTCTGTCTTCCCAGCTGCAACATCATTTTACTCCCACTGTTGTACATTGTGATTTTATTCCCATTATTTCTTTTAATCAGTAGCCCTGTTGAACCTTTATCAACAAACTACTGGTATTTTATCCGCTCATTAATTTTTGTAACTACGTGCATTTTTCCCACAAAAGAAAAAAAGAAGAAGAAACATCAGATGAATTAAGATAGTCAAACCCGCGCTACATTAAATAAATAAATAAATATTATTAAGGGACAATCATACACAAATCGACCTAGTCCCAAACTAAGCAAAGCTTGTACTATGGGTACTAGACGACGATATACATAATATATAAATACATATATAGATAACATCCATGACCCAAGAACAAATATTTGCCCCGGCCGGGATTCGAACCCGGAACCGCCGACTCAGTAGGCAGGTGTCTACCAACCGAGCCAAACGCGTCGTCATCGTTGATTGTGTCGGCGGATCGGCGTTCTCCTCTAGTCAGGATCTAGTAGAAACTAACGTTTATACAAGTACGTTATCGCTAACACATACATCATCTATCCAATGGATAGCAGCAACAGCTCTCCCCGAAAATCAAGTAGATTGCGTACATAAATAATAGCATATGGCTGTATGACATCAACAGCATCTACGTTCTCCAGGAGCCAGTAGCATCAGAGGGGCTATGATAGCTAAGACAGTGCGATGTCGTCAGCATACAATACTGACAATAACAATACTGAGCGAATACAAACTTACGCTATTGCAATGCAAGGCCGGAAACCATCTGTCCTCTCGACGGTAACCACTCGACGGCTCCAACGGCCGTATGGTCAGAGCGGCACGGCATCGACGGCGATGGCGTTATCCTATAGCCAGGCTCCAATAACGTGACTAACTTATGCTATGACTTATGAGGCCACAGTAGATATAGTACTCATTACGAACTTACGCTATCGTAATACAACGCCGAACATCCTCTGTCCTCTCGACATTAGCAGTTCCACGGCCCCCACAGCAGCCAATAACATGAGGAGGGCTATGATTGCCAAGGCGGCGCGGCATCGGCGGCGTCGGCGTTCTCCTTTAGCGAGGCTCCGGGACAGCGCTTTACCGCGCGCGCTGTCAAGTGTGAAGAGGGCACTGGCAGCCTGTAATTGAGAAAATAATTAATTATTTAAATGTTCTCTAAGTCTAGCAACACACAATGCTTTGCAAACGCCCTTAGTCTGCGGTAACTGTTAAAGCATCAAGCAGGTTTTTTATCGTTTTGGTATGAAAATCAATAAAGTAAGTACATATCTAAGTAGCACATAAAGAAAACAGAAATTAGCTCTTCTCGACAGTCAACATATTGATCACGGCATCCCGAAAGGGTTATTTTTAATTAGACCCGTAGAAACTATTTATTTTATTTATCAATAAAACTACATTTGTAACTTACAGCTTGGTGCCTTTCAGCCATTACATTGGAAACTTCATAGATTTTACACACTAATAATTTAAGTCTAAGTTCATTCAATATGGTGAATTGGTGACATATAGCCGGTACATAAATACATATTAGGTACTCTGACTTCTGACTATTTACGGACATTGACAAGTTGCCATTTAAAGTTTAATAAAGATTATTGTTAAAGCAGACATATAGTGGTAATACATCGACTAAATGGCATTAGAAATGACGATTTTTGCGCAAGAATCATGAACCAGCGACATCTGGAATAAAAAACGCCGCCGCTACCTAATTTCGCCGTCAAAATCTTGACATACTTCGAAAACGAAGTTTCAATTAAATGTGTTATTTTCAGAAACCTTTTAACAATAAGTAACTCCGAGATAAGGATACCAATTTAAGCAAGGTCCCCATCAGAACGACAACAATAAATGTTTTGGGCCATACAAGGTGTCTGCCGTATGCGATGCATGGATGTACCTACATAAATTACCGAGAAACATTCGTCAGCCATATGAAGTTATATTTTATCTGAGTACCTTAACCTTTTGACCGCCACAGTCGGCTGTGGTCGTCAACAAAAAATCGTGCCCCTGACGCCACGTCGGCCACAGCCGTCCAAATTTCAATGATTAAAAACTTTGTAATTCTACCCGGTACAAGTATTTTTCAATCGCTGTTGATTTTGGGGCACATCTTTTTTTTTTACTCTGGCGTCAGTGGCACGGTAAATTGCTAGACCGCTTGGCGGTCAATAGGTTAATAAAAAATACTAAATAAAATTGTTTGACTAAAACAAGGCGTCCTAGAAATAAGATAATATGCATGGTGGCCAATAAATAAGTGTGAAACTTCCGGTAGTAGGTACTCTTATACCGTGCTAATAACAAAATCACTTTTTTTATATGTATTGCTGGAAATATTTGAGTCTGACGTAGGAAACTCTTGTAGAGGTGTTCGAAATCGAATAACTACCACCGAAAGCTCCGTCTTAGTTCTTAGCCACCCCGTATATATGTATAGAAGGCCGCTCAAATACGGACACTCCCGAAAACCTACTTCAATTAACGACAGCTATTAAATTACTCAATTTATGTCCAATCAAACCTTACTTAGTTAAAGCGGTTATAAATTCAATTTAAGGGCTTCCGAACTGACGAAACAATTATAGATTTTAATTAAAACGCCATAAGCGCATGCAGTAAAAAACCCATTGACATAGTTTTAAGAGCTAAAATATCTTGTGACACACTGACAGTAAGCTTCGTGACTAATGTCAGAGTACAAACAATCGGGATAACTTTGGCCTCTCCGTACAACATTGCACCCACACTTACACACTGCCAGTTTAATTTGTTTACTGCTACAGCGCATTAGATAAATTTATTTTTAGTCCTCCTATCAAAGGAGTACATCACCTACTAGGAGTCCTCAACATTTGTATTCTTTTGAACCAATAGAAAGTTATTTTATTTTTATTTTTAATTCATAAAAATAACTAGCGGTGTATAAGGTGTCGGTCAATGTTATACGGAAAGGCCAAAGTTACCCCAATTAACTGTATGTACTTATACAAAGGTAATTAAGTGAGACTTGCTAGGAATGACACATTTAATTTTATTTAGGCGTTTTATTAATCCCTTATGGTGATTAACTAACTCTGCGTAGACGAAGTGGCGGGCAGAAGCTAGTAAGTTAATGAGGTAGTAAGGTAATGAGGTAGTAAGTTAATGAGGTAGTAAGGTAATGAGGTAGTAAGTTAATGAGGTAGTAAGGTAATGAGGTAGTAAGTTAATGAGGTAGTAAGGTAATGAGGTAGTAAGGTAATGAGGTAGTAAGGTAATGAGGTAGTAAGTTAATGAGGTAGTAAGGTAATGAGGTAGTAAGTTAATGAGGTAGTAAGGTAATGAGGTAGTAAGTTAATGAGGTAGTAAGGTAATCATTTAAAATCGATAACTTCATGGGTGCACACGTGTTTACACTACATACGGCTCTCAGCAATGTACATTAGATTTCTATTCATTAAATTGTGGTGTGTACTCATACCACCTTAAAAAAAATGATATTACAATGTTTCATACATTTACGTAACATTGCGTTTAATGAACAGAAATCCTTTACATTGTTGAGAGCCGTATGTAGCGTAAACACCGACACAACACACATACATCCCATAAAGATATCGATATTAAATTATTAAGAAACAGTGGCGTAAAAACGTTCGTAATCGGCGACACTTCACATTCAATTAGCAGTTATATGAAACCAATCACTTACTCCGACACGATTTACGATTACAAATAATCACTGATAAGTAATTTAAGTGTTATAATAATAAAGAGGCCATATTCCTTTAAAAAAGAAATATTTTCTCATAATATTATCATCATTCAACCATTCAACCAACTTTTGAAGTGAATAATACTTTTCCCCGAGTTCTAAGTAGTAGCAAAGCTATTTCATGCTTTCATTTCGTGCAGTTGAAAATAAGTTGAAAAAAAACAGTTTTCTGTGTGAATTTTGTCAATTTCGAGTAGTTTTTGAAACAAAAATTATAAATGAAAAATTCAAATTGTAGGTTACAAATGTAATATAGGCACCAATAAATCCCAATAGCCCTGTCTAGGTAGTAACATCAATAATATGTTAAGAAACATGTTTGATCATAGAGAAAAATGTCTAAAACAATCAGCATTTTTAAATAAATAAGGCTTCTTAATTCAATGTTTGGCCGTAATCTTAAATAACTGGTTTAAAGTTTTCACGCGACTTTAAAATAATATATGTATCTCACGGAATGTAAATTTTAGTAAGGTTATATTGGGCATGACATAGGGATCTATTTTATGGAAAAACTGTCATATTGGGCAGTTGGGGCAAGTGCGCCGGTGGGGTCATAAAGTGCCACTGCACTGTATAGCCACGCAATTATTAAACTTAGTTGCGTGGTTGTTAGATGGCGTCAGTACCTTTGCCAAGAGTTAACGTACTTAACGTGAGGTAACGTACGCCGTATGTAGCGTAAACACCGACACAGCATATACCGGGTGTTTCCTCTAATAGGAGCAATAAATTAAAACATAGATTCTTCCCTTAAAACTGGACAACATTTGTTAAGCAACTTCTGAAAATAACGTATGTTTAATGATATTTTGTAGAATAATGTTTAGACAAAGAAGCAATGTATTGCGAAATTGCCGATATTAGTAGAGTGACAGCTATGTCAATGCTCAGGGAATGTCAATGTTGGACGACGTACATTGAAAATACTATTTAATTTGTTTGAAATAATAAAATTCTGAAAACTAACCTTTTCTTAAAGTTGCTGAACAAATGTTGCTCAATTTGAAGAGTAGAATCTATATTTTAATTTATTGCTCCTATTACAGGCAACACCTGGTATACGAGTATATCCCATAAAGTTATCGATGTTAAATTATTAAGAAACAGTGGCGTAAAAACGTACGTAATCGGCGACACTTCTCATTCAATTAGCAGTTATGAAACCAATCACTTACTCCGACACGATTTACGATTACATACAATCACTGATAAGGAATATATGTGTTATACTCGTAATTCAATTTAATTTAATGTGTGGCCGTAATGTCAAATAACTGGTTTAAAGTTTTCACGTATGTACTTTAAAATATTTAGGTATTGCGTATCTCACGGAATGTAAATTTTAGTGAAGTTATTTTGTGCATGACATAGGGATTGGGTATATTGAAAAAAGGCAGTGCGAGTCGGACTCGCGCACCGAGGGTTCCATATTAACACTTATCCCATCTTTGCAACTGGTATGTATGGCGCCGGATACAATTGAGGTGCAAAGTTAATGCAACCGATCACGTTTATTGTGTGGGAGCCTCCTTAAATATTTATTTTATTCTATTTTTTAGTATTTAAAATAATAAATAAATATTAAGGGACAATCTTACACAAATCGACCTAGTCCCAAACTAAGCAAAGCTTGTACTATGGGTACTAGACGACGATATACATAATATATAAATACATATATAGATAACATCCATGACCCAAGAACAAATATTTGCACAAATATTTGCCCCGGCCGGGATTCGAACCCGGGACCGCCGACTCAGTAGGCAGGTGTCTACTAACCGAGCCAAACGCGTCGTCAAAATTTGTTGTTATAGCGGCAAAAAAAATACATCATCCTAACATTTCAACTGTCTAGCTATCACGTTTCATGAGTTACAGCCTGGTGACAGACGGACAGACGGACAGACAGCGGAGTCTTAAATAGTAATAGGGTCCCGTTTTTACCCTTTGGGTATGGAATACGGAACAGTATAAACTGTCAAATCGTGTTGGAAATCAATTAAGGACAATTGGGGCAAGTTCGCCGGTGGGGCTATACAATGCAGGGTAGTTGCGTGGTTTTTAGATGGCGGTAGTAGTAAGACATCTGTAACTTTTAGAGGCATCGATATAGTTGGCACTTACCCCGCTGGTACATTTGTGCGATTGCCATTAGGGATTGGTTTATTTTGTAAAACTATGAAAGCGTATTCAAAACCAGTTATCATCACCATGGTATTGGTCGGAATCTGTTTACGGCCTTGTTACGTCAAAATGGATTTTAAGCAATTTTGGCACAGCTATGTGTCCCAATAATAAAAGCGAAAGGTTGTGTGTATGTGTGTGTTGAAACTGTAGGTTTTAAATATATACCAATAAATCTCAATAGCCCAGTGATACTTAACCTGTGGTCCGCGGACCCCTGGGGGTCCGCGAGCACATGTTTATTGTATGGGGGTCCGCAGCCTTATCTGTGGACTATATAACAATCATAAATAAATGCTACCAAAAGTCTTGTAATCAATACGCACGCCGTGCTATTTGTTGCTGCTTTTATTATTAAGGGGGTCCTTAAAAGTGTGCTTGATTTCCTAAGGGGTCCGTGGACAAAAAAGGTTAAGTAACGCTGCAATAGCCCAATTCTAAGTAGTAACATTGGCAATATGTTAAGAAACATATATTTGATCATAGAGTAAAATATTTACAACAATCACCATTTTTGAACGGATAAAGAGCCTTATAACTTATAATGGTCGTAAACTACAACATTATCTTATATTATAACAATTGTTGTCTGACAATGCTAAATCGGTCAAGAGCATGTGAAAATTACTGCAATCGCAACGCTTGTGAAGATTGCATCTGTTTTGTTTTTCCTTGTGGTCGACTATGGTCATTTGTGATGAGTTGACTTGTCACATTTATGTCCTTGTTCTTCAATCTACATATGTGGGGAATTCGATTAAAGCTTAAGAGGCCTTATTCCTTTTAAAATGCTGATTGTTTAGACATTTTTCTCTATGATCAAACATGTTTCTTAACATTTTATTGATATTACTACCTACAGGGCTATTGGGATTTATTGGTATATATTTGAAACCTACAGTTTGAATTTTTCATTGATAATTTTTGTTCGAAAAACTACTCGAAATTGACAAAATTCACGTGGAAAATTAGTTTTTTCAAATTATTTTCGATTGCACGCAATAAAAGCATGAAATAGCTACGTTACTACCTAGAACTCGGGAAAAAGTATTATTCACGTCAAAAAGTTGGTTGAAATTATCAATATATTCGTCATAATATGAAAAAAATAAATTTTAAAAGGAATAAGGCCTCTTATAAGCAGCTATAATATTTTACCAAAGCCTAAGTTTGAAGATCCGCCCGCGTAACCATTTTTTCTTTGCCGTAGTTGGGTAGAAAGTACCTATTCTATAACTTTTTTTGGTTGTTCAGCTATAGGTATTACTATGATTAGTTAAAATTCATCTAGCCGTTTCGGCGTGATGACTAGAGAATGAGAGATAGCGAGACAACTTTGTTGTCAATGTCCATGTTACGTTACAATGAAATCATCGAGTTGTTCCTAAAATTATGAAATTTTAGTAACAACTCGATGACTTCATTGATGATTAAATAAATAAAATAAATATCCAGACAACAAAATAAAAGAAAGAAATAAAAGATAATGTATGGTATAGGTACTCAAGTACCTATGCATGCATCCATACAAACTTGGCTAAAACCAATTTAGGGCAACAGTCGCAATCATCATTTGGCAAAACCTTCAGGGTTGTTATGAAAAAACTTAAACTAATTTCATGGGTCTAAACTCAATCATTTCAGAACAATGTTAGTGAACCGATCTTAAAGAAGTCTCATTCCCTAATTTGACTCTCGCATCAATAAGAAGATCACAATTATGAGAAAGCATCTAGGTCATCCCATCCAACCTTGAAAGCCTCGATACCATCAGGCCTTATTAGGACCCGTACTAATTCATGCATCATATTGTACTGCGCTTATGGGTATGGCCTTTGTGTAATCATTTATGAATAGAATTTATCTAACCACGTTAACAATAGTCATAGCCCAATAGGGTTTTTCAACCCACGCCATATTGCGGATTTATAGTGGTACTAATTTATTTTGCCACATAGTTCACAGGATTGCACGGTTGAAGTGGCAATAGGCAGGGCATGTAGCCTGGAGAATGGACAGCCGTTGGGACAGCAAAGAGTGGCGATCACGAATAGGAAAGCGCAGCGTGAGTCGGCCCCCGAGTAGATGGACGGATGACCTCGTGAGGGTAGCGGGGAATCAATGGATGCGGTCTGCACGGGCTCATGGGGGAGGCCTATGTTCAGCAGTAGACGTCTGTGGTTGATAGATAGATATAATTTATTTTACTGGCAACGACAAATTTTTGGTCACTGACGTTAAAAGTCGGTGAATGTCACGGATGTAAACAAAAAGAAAACAGATCCAAATATTCCGTAATTTTGATGTAATTTTTGCACAATAAAGCCAAAACTATCCACAGTGACCAAAGTCAAGTTCTTTTTTCAATAGGATTCAGTATTTATTTCGCAAGAAGAACGAAGGATTGAAGCATTCCGGTAAACAATGCTTTGAATTTGGTTCGTGACAAACTGCTGTTGACGTTAAATAATGCAAATATATGACGTATACACATTATTGCCATATTAATATGGAAGCTGTTTGTAGCGCCGCTATCCCTGGGCCGGACCGATACTGTTTAGGGCCTAAAGAAAGAGTATCGGCCTAAAGTTTAGGCTATAAGTAATGTTATTAAATGTTTTCCGAGAGTTTGAGACAAGTTTCGATCGGATCTGTGATACCAGCCACTTGCACTACTTGCACCACCGCTACCTGCTCCGCAATTATTATTATTATTTTAATAATTTCAAAGATTTGTTAATAACATTGTACCTTTTTAGAAAGCTCATTAATTGAGGAAGTTATTTCTGTAATTTTTGCACCAAGTGTCATACATTTTTTTCCAATAATTCTCGTCAGTTGTAACGAAATTGAAAAAAAAAACATGATTTTGGTTTTCATGACCGGTTATTTCTAAGGTGTTTTGTAATTTTGACACGGATTTTTGTTTAAAGTAGTCACTTGTCCTTGGCTTTCAGAAAAACAAGTTATCACTATCCAAATGCAACTATTTTTTTCATAATTAGCAGTTTCAGTTCGCAAGGCGGATTTTTTCTAAAAAAACTAAAAACTCAAATAATCATCAAATTTAGACCCCTAGTTTACCCTTAGTTTAGTAAAATTATCGCAAATGGGCTCTAGTATAACCCCCTTCAAGGGATAGGTCGAATTTCCAATCACCCTGTATATTAACCTCCTTTTACCCATAGTAGGTACAAATACAGTGGAAACTGGATAAGTGGAACCTGGGTTAGTGGAAAACCTCTTTAAGTGGACCCAAGTTCTCGGTTCCAGTCCCTTGGTAACGAATTACCTCTATAAGTGGAATTTTGGGACGTATATAAGCGGAATCATTTTTTTCAAAAATTTCTTATTTTTACCTCTGTAACTGGAAGCAGCCGTCTCCGAAACCTCTATGAGTGGAATAGCTCGGCGTTATAAAATTTGTATTATTTATAAACCGTCACAAGGAGGACCATTATGGTTCGTATTTTGTATGAGAAAAAAAAAATTACCAATTAATGGACCAATGGTAAAATAAAAAGCTGAAGAATTTGCAAAAAGGCTAATATTCATAATTTTTCTAAGAGTAACGGATGGTTAGAAGGATTCAAAAAACGAAACGATTTGGTTTTTAAAAAAATGTGCAGAGAGAGTAGGTAGTGCAATGGACACCAACACCTCTACATACATATTTAATAAAAGAGGATTATTTAGGTCTCGATCTTTTATTTGACCATATATGTATACGTGACCTCTATAAGCGACATTACTAAGCATCCACAACCTCTGTTAGCGAGAGCATCTGTAAGTGAGAAAACGTTTTATTTGAACCTGGTTAAGTGGAAAACTGGATAAATGGAAAACCTGGATATGCGGAACTAAACAGCCGGTCCCTTGCGATTCCACTTATCCAGTTTCCACTGTAGTAGTTAAATTTTACTTTATCGTCCATACTACCAAAATACATCGAAACTAATTTAGCAATTTTTATGCAAATCTGCCACTCAATTAAGGATCGTACTTTCCCTTTTTTATTTCATTAAAATTTATGCATTGATTTTTGAAGGCAATACAAATTGTACGAGTATTACATCTTTATAGATTTACTGACAATATATATATATATATATATATATATATATATATATACGCATTTTATAATGATTTCCGGATTTAATTAAAACATGCATATATATAAATATATATATATATATATATATATATATATATTTATATATATGCATGTTTTAATTAAATCCGGAAATCATTATAAAATGCGTAATAATATGCGCAATGTGCGTTCACGCAATATCATCATATCAGCCGATAGACGTTCACTGCTGTGCAATAGCCTCCCTTAAAGTTCTCCACAATAAGTCTTGCGCCGCCCTCATCCAATTTCATTTCCATTTTCAATAAAGTTATTTTTATAAAAATTAAATAAATGTTATCATTGAAAGCACTAAGCACACATTCAAAAATATGCGGTACCAAATATGCTGCCAGCCTTCTGGGCACGCTGCCAATAGACGGCGATTTGGGCCAATTTTTTTATCTAGTATAGTTTATTTTTAAGTGTAGTTTTTAATTTTTATTTAAGGTTTTATGTTAATTATTATTTACTATCAGTATTCTTATTGCCCTGTAATATCTCGTTTTGAAAATATAAAGTTTAGAGAATCAATATTTCAAACTAAAAGTAATACTAACTTTTGGAAATCATACCATTTTTAATTGGACAACAGCCAGTATCTTCATAGAGACTTCATACTAACAGATCGTTTTTGACATTTCATAGAGTGGTAAATTTGAGTCGTCATCAAATATATTGTATTAAAAGATATAGGTATAAAAGATGAGATGCCGCATACTGTCTACTATTACTTAGGGCCAAAACACAATTACAAGACACGACATCTCATCGTCGTACGACGCGACAGCGTGCCACGATGCGACGTCGTGTCGTGGAAATGCATAAATCCAAAATGAACTTTATCTTCATGTGACAAGATGCAAAATTAAAATTCATTTTACAATCTCACGACGTCGCATCGTGGCACGATGTCGCGTCGTACGACGATGCGATGTCGTGTCTTGTAATTGTGTTTTGTCCCTTAGGGAGTAGGTTTGGAGCAAACAGTCTCGAATTCTAAGACATCAATTCGTGTCAAAAGCATTCTAAATCTATTAATAACAAGCGCTTGCATCAGAGTAATGATTTTTGCAATTGAAATGTAAACCAATTAGTCCCAGTCTGAGCTAGACGTGCCTAGATAGACTGACTCGCCGTGCAGTCCCGTTGACAATGTATTGATTGCTCAGTGTTACAACATTCGTGAGAATTAAATGAGTTTTTGGTCGGGAATGTAGATTATATTGATAAAAAATCAAGGGGGTAATTCGACCAATTTTAGAGAGATGATTGAGATCTCTCCATTACTTCGCCATCCGTCACTTATTACGTGTCCCTACTTGACAAGTGGCGATATCCCTATGACATCGCAACTTCGTCAATCCAGTCGCGTTTAATTTGCGTATCCTTTGTATGTGACGGCATAAATAACAGGCGCATACTTTAACTTGACCGTGAAGTGCGTCAAATTAGTCAGTTACGTTTCGTTCAAAACAGAAATTCATGTGCATGAATAGCATTTATGACAATCATTATCGCCTTCGTATTTCCAAAATTGAGATGAGATAATATGTCAGTTGAAGCTCATCGCATTTTAATGACAGTTCAAAGTTCACTGTTATCTAATAGAGTTTTGACGTTTTGCGGTCTCTCAAAGGTCCCAGGACGTGCATAGTTTATCGTCAGTCAAAAATTAAACAAAAATCTTGCCAGCTCGGTTTACTCGTCAATAATGTTGTATGAAATTCCTTTCCCACTTTTTTATTGTAAATAACCAAATGTAAGAATAATTTAGTTTTGACATAGTAGCTAATAAAATTTATCTGTCCTTATTTTGTTTTCTTCCACCATTTTTGAGAAAGGCACTATATTTGTCTCAGCCGGAAGACCAATTGCTGGCTTCGTATTAAATTAAACGGACTCCCAAGATCGTCCGTTTAAATTAATACTCAGCCTGGCTGACGAAGCAACGGGAGTGGCTGAGTCAGCCACTCCCGTTGCTTCGTCAATTGCAGCATCACTGGAGGATTACTCTGATGTTCGAAATTCGTTCGTAGCTTATCAGCTACCTTCATCTATATATATATTACGCGAGGCCGATTTTTGTACATCCCATCAGATCTACAGTTATGGTCCGATTTTGATAAATGATATGTCATTAGATTCGTCTCATGCTGGAGAGGTGCATAAAACTCTTGGAATTTTAATTTTTTCCTGAAAAGGTACTGAAAAATGGATTTGAAAAAACTACTGTGCGCTAACCACGTGATCCCTATTTTGACATAAGATGACCAAATAATAATAAGCATGATTTGCTCACAAACCTGAGTAAGTTGTTCAGCATGATGAAATATTATTTTTGAGTCGACAACATAATATCCGCAACACTTAAAACATGTACGAATATGCAAAAATAATTTTACAGTTTGTTGACAATGAATGACAGTAACCATATTCTGACAACTTTTAATGTCTTTTTTATTGGGGGCTATTATGTCAATGCTCTAAATTGCCAGGTTGTTTTTCTTTTTAAAATGTTCATATGGAAACTTTTTTCGCATACCTGTTAAAAATGTGGAGAAAAAAGCCGGTTAAGTGCGAGTTGGACTGGTACTCGAAAGACTAGAAAAACGGACCGTCATTCAAGAATAGATTATTTTTATAGGCGAGTTTTACAATAAATCAAAGCAGAAAAAATGTAGTAAAACTAATTTAAACGTCATTCAAATAAGTAAATTTATTATAGATTATTATAAATATGATTATATAAGTCCATCAAAAAAATAATTCTAAGGAAAATGGCATGAGTCATGGTAAATTAAATGGTATTTTACAAGAAAAAACTAAGTCCTTCCGCTTGCATGTCGACGGGATGGTAAATGTGGTCGAGTTGAGAATATGGACGAGTTGGCACTGAAGACGACTTGGTAATACGGACGAGTTGGTGATATGGGAGATTTGGCAATAAAGACGAGCTGATAATAAGAACAAGTTGGTATTGTGTAGACGAGTTGGGTGTATCGTCGAGTTGGGAATATGGACGAGTTGGAAATGTGGATGAGTTGGCAATGTGGATGAGTTGGTAAAATTGACAAGTTGGGAACATGGACAAGTGGGCAATTTGGACGAGTTCGCATTATGGACGAGTTGGCAATGAAGACGAGTTGGTAATACGGACAAGTTGACAATGAAGACGACTTTGTAATACGGACGAGTTGGTGATATGGAAGATTTGGCAATAAAGACGAGCTGATAATAAGGACAAGTTGGTATTTGTAGACGAGTTGGGTGCATCGTCGAGTTGGGTTGGGAATATGGACGAGTTGGAAATGTAGATGAGTTGGCAATGTGGATGAGTTGGTAAAGTTGACAAGTTGGGAACATGGACAAGTGGGCAATTTGGACGAGTTCGCATTATGGATGAGTTGGCAATGAAGACGAGTTGGTAATACGGACAAGTTGGCAATGAAGACGACTTTGTAATACGGACGAGTTGGTGATATGGAAGATTTGGCAAGAAATACGAGCTGATAATAAGGACAAGTTGGTATAGTAGACGAGTTGGGTGTATCGTCGAGTTGGGTTGGGAATATGGACGAGTTGGAAATGTGGATGAGTTGGCAATGTGGATGAGTTGGTAAAATTGACAAGTTGGGAACATGTACAAGGGGACAATGTGGACGAGTTCGCATTATGGACGAGTTGGCAATGAAGACGAGTTGGTAATACGGACAAGTAGGTAATATGGACGAGTTTTCAATGTGGACGAGTTGGGAATATGGACGAGTTGGGAATGTGGATGAGTTGGCAAAATGAACATGTTGGGAACACGGACGAGTGGGCAATGAAGACGACTTGGTAATACGGACGAGTTGTCAACGTGGACGAGTTGGGAATGTGGATGAGTTGGCAAAATGAACAAGTTGGCAATAAAGACGGGCTGGTAATAAGGACGAGTTTGTATAGACGAGTTGGGTGTATCGTCGAGTTGGGAATATGGACGAGTTGGAAATGTGGACGACTCGGAATTGTGGACGAGTTGGGTCTATGGACAAGTTGGAAATGTGGACGAGTTAGCAATATGGACGAGTTGGCATTGTTGATGAGTTGGAAATGAAGACGAGTTGGCAATGTAGATGAGTTGGGTGTATGGACGGGTTGGTAATATAAACGACTTGGCATTGTGGATGAGGTGAGAATATGGACGAGTTGGAAATGTGGACAAGTTGGCATTGTGGACGAGCAAGTAATATGAACGCGTTGGCATTGTGGATGAGTGGGAATATAAATGAGTTAGCAATGAAGACGAGTTGGTAATACGGACGAGTTGATAATATGGACGAGATTGGCAATAAAGACGAGTTGGTATTGTAGACGAGTTGGGTGTATGGACGAGTAGGAAATGTGGACGAGTTAGCAATATGGATGAGTTGGCATTGTGGATGAGTTGGCAATAAAGACGAGTTGGTAATATGGACGAGTTGGCATTGTAGATGAGTTGGGTTTATGGACGAGTGGGCAATGTGGATGATTTGGCATTGTGTACGAGTTGGGAATGTGGATGAGTTGGAAATATGGACGAGTTGGAAATATGGTCGAGTTGGCATTGTGGACAAATTGGGAATATGGACGAGTTGCCAATGGAGACGAATTGGTAATATAGACGAGTTGGCAATGCAGATGAGTTGGGTGTATGAACGAGTTGGCAATGTGGACGTGTTGGGTGTGTGGACAAGTTGGCATTGGGACCCAGATGGGAATATAGACGAGCTGACATTGTGGACCAGTTGGCAATGTGGAATAATTAACATGTTACCCTAACATGCGAAACTTATTTATTTATTTATTATTTATTTAAACTTTATTGCACAATACAAAAAAAAAGTAAGTACAAATGGCGGACTTAATGCCTTTAGGCATTCTCTACCAGTCAACCACTGGGTTAAACAGAAATATGTAGTCGGTGCAGGATCAGAGTTACAGAGAAACTTGGTGGTAGAAATAACCTACATATAATGCAAATTTCAAAAAATCGACGCGCTCAATAATAAATCATATTTGAATTAATGACGTCTGGCTGATCATTCTTATACTCATTCAAAATAAAATTTGACAAATTATGCTGTCAACAAAACAAATTGATTTTATAAGGCTTCCGTTTTTACCGACTTTAGTAAGGAACCCTAAAATTAGGTTTATATCATAGACTTGAGAGTATAAATAGCATCTCCCTCACTCTTCTGTCAGACACTATTTCAATAAGAGGAAAGACGAAAGTTTGACTTTGGAATTCGCGGGTATAAGGCCTTCAGCTCTAAATTTATTGAAAAAAATATGTCTTAATATTCTTTTTTCAACATTTTTAGCTGTTTTATATATTGGATTTTTTTTATGGTGGAGTACCTATTGTTGGTCAGTTATTTATTTAGATTAGTAAATAGGGTTTGATTAAGTATACCTAGCGTAAGAATTTCAAACACAATGTGTAATTGTTATTGAATAAATTGATTGATGATGATGACATGGCAGCACCCATATTAAGAAAATTTGCACGATATATTGAATTTCATAAAAAAAACAAGCATTGATAATAGTGGTTTTTCGTGTATCTATAAACGTTTTATACTCTCTATTTCATACAATTGAGTTTATGTAACATTTTTTATTATCACTATTTTTAATAGTGAGTGCCCAAATCTGTCGTTTCGATTCATGTGCTATTTCTGGAAATTGATAGAAATCGATCAAATCGATAAATTTATGCCCTGAAGAAAGAACAACAAATTAAATTCTACCAATCTTATGTTCGGTCCTATGAAAATATGTCAATTATTTTTTTAAGATATGGGATTATTTTTATGAATTAAATTTTTCCATAAATCGAATAATATGCATTTTATTTGTGAAACAGATCAGCAGATCACATGTCATTAATGCACAAGTTATTTTTACAAGAGTTGAAAAAGTTGGCACGATGAAGCTGGCAGTTGGCTATCAGGCCTAGCTCTAGCCTGGTATGTTTTACCGTTTTTAAAAAATAATTTTGCGAAATTGCGATGTGGTCGCTTAGCGACAATGCCCTTTAAATATATATATATATATAAAAAAAAAACATAGTTTTATCGTGTTTTTTTCCAGTATTTATTCTTCGTTCGCCAAAAACTTCTTATCGATAAATTAGTTATTTTCGGTAACACTTCCGGATTTCCATATTCTAGCGGCGGTTCGACGCCGCAACGGGCCTCTAGTATCATTTATTAGGGTATCCCCTGGATTAACACATACCTAAGCTACTTTTTATCCCGAATAAATATAGTGTTCCCGTGGCACGATCAGTTAACACCGGCGCGGCGCTGCTAGTTTTGAATAATTGAAGCAAACCCGCTCATCTGTTTACAAAAACCCAGGTCTAACAATTACAATTACAATTTACAATAGTTATCTACGACACCGGATCACTTCCACTTTTCACTCGGATCGGATTGCGCAACAATCACTTGTCTGTGTCAAATGTCAACCATTGTGCGCATAGGAAGTTATGTGATATGTATAGTTGGAATCAAAAATGATTCATCAAATTTAGAGGAACTATCTATGGAGAGGAAGACCAAGAAGAGCTTATATGGATCAAATAAAGGAAAAGGTGAACGTCGTATCGTCCCAGGCCGTCAAGGAGAGAGCTAGAGATAATTAGAGATAGAGAAAAATTGGAAATTGCTCCACCGAGAAGAGCCTAGCTCTTAAGTTTATGATGATGATCTATTGAGTAATCCGCAATACGGTATTTGTTGACAGCTCAAATCAGCTACTCTTTATGAAATGTCAAAAACGATTTGTTGGTATGAAATTTCTATGAATATACTTATAATTTTCCTCGATGTTCGTTTTTCTGGTACAAGCCTTATTTGTAATTCTGGAGATACTTAATAAAACATCTCATGATGCACCTCTACTCCTGAAATGGTTAGAAATTTAAGTAGGATAGCTAATTGAACTGGTACAAATGAAACAATCTACTAGTAGTTTATGTGACTGTACATAATGAAGGGTATTAAACACGAGTGTGGGTTTATGAAACGAGCCGAAGGCAAGTTTCATAATAACATCACACGAGTGTTTTAATGCCTAATTATGCCATACAATTAAAAAATGGCCCATATCTAGAGCTTTTTATAGCCTTGAGGAATTTTATAATATATTATACTAATTCTGACTAAAAATTATTGTTGATTATTGTACTGAAATTATAAATTGTTAACGTTATTTAAATTTTGTATGGTATTTTAATGATTGATTATTTGAAATGTGTACTTGAATGGAATAATGTAACCTAATATAATTTGTGACATGTAAAATTGAAAAACATTTTATAAATAAATGAGTTGAGTAGGAGTATATACAGTTACATACACTACTTTATCTAGCCACATATCATAAGCCTCCATGATGCATTCAGGAGCCGCACATTATGACAAATTTCACCCGGTAATGGCGGTTTTCTGGCAGCTGTCATAGTTTTTTTTTTCAATTCCGAGACAAACTAGAGTCGGCCCCAACTATCATATCGTTCGATATCTTACTTACGTGCGACATTTATCAAATTTGATTGCAAATTGACAATTCATTTCGAACTAATCGTCTTCTCGACTGATATTAGAATAGAATCAAATTTCTTTGTTTTTCAGAGTTGTTCGAAATTTAAATGAATAATATTATCGAAATCGATGTTATTATTTATCAATAAAACATTTCTACAGATAAGAAATTTGTTCTAGCAAAACAGTCTATTTTTATGGTGGTCATAATGTGCGGTTCTTGAACGCATCATGGAGGGTTTATGATATTTGGATAGATAAAATTATTTAACTACGACTTGTAATTCACGTGATTTAAGTTATCATCTAAGGGATCCTAGCCAGCGGTGCTTAGATCTTTAAAACTTCGCAACGGATTTAGAGTGATTCAAGAGGAAGGTATATTATGTATGTTATGTATAATAAATGCATAATTTATCAGCATTGCACCCTTGCGAAGCCGGGGCGGATCGCTAGTATCATATTAAGACCGGTAAAATGAGGCGGCACGTTTGGGAACTCATGACTCAGATATTTTTGATGCCGACTGTACTTGGGAATGAGGTGACAGTAAGACGTGTGATGTTACTCGAGGATATCAAATCGTGCACTGAACTCTTTGCGGTTTAGTTTCTTTTATTGTATTGGACACAATCCATACTCCATCCATGAGAACTGTCCGGTTTCAGAGGAACTTCCTACCGCGAACGCTTCGCATGTGGAATGAGCTCCCTGCCGAGGTTTTCCCCGGGGGCTACAGCATGCGGTTCTTCAAGAGGGGAGTAAATAGGTTCTTAAAGGGTCGGCAACGCGCGTCTGATGCTCCTGGCGTTGCAAGCGTTCATAGGCGGCGGTAACTGCTTAACATCAGGCGGGCCGCATGCTTGTTTGCCACCGTCGTAGTATTAAAAAAAATACTAATATTATAAATGCAATTACCTCTTCACGCTTAAACCGCTGAATCGATTTTGATGAAATTTGGCATAGAGATAGTTTAAGATCCGAGGAAGGACATAGGATAGTTTTCATCCTGGATGTTATACCTAAAAAGATTGAAAAGTGAGTGAACATTTCTGTTGGGGTGCGGTGACCCTGTAGGAAATGTAATTATTAGACCAAAAGCACAAGCGCTTGTAATAATCCATTTTATTAAGTTCCACGCGTACGCAGTCGCGGGGGAAAAGCTAGTTATTATATAATTGTACAAATTTTACGACATACCTACACGCTAGTTTACAACGTTTTACTAATTAGTAACACCTATAAACGTACTTTTTTACGGGCAAACTCGCAACTTGGTCGTTTTTCCATGCAGATATAATTGGTACCTTTGACGATGACGTCACGGCCATTTGTATGGAGCGTTTTCAGCGCTTCGCGTAGGACTATCGAACTTTAACGGTCATTTGAGTTTTAAAGCAGTTTAAGCCTCTAAAACTTTTGATCTCTTTAATAGACATTTGATCCCATTAAAAAAAAGACTGATTGACATCTTAAAAAAAAATACATTCTGCCTATTAGAATTGACGCACTCCTTGGTGCCTCAATCTACGACATCAATCATAGAGATTTCAATTATTTACATTTATAATTATATAATTCGTAAATTCTGGAATGATAACACTGATAACTTATTCGGCTACTACTAGGTTGTTGCTATTAATTATCGTTGCAAAACGCGCATGCGCCGGCCGCGACCGGGCGACGCCGTGTCAAGAACTTGTGTTGCAATGTCCACTCTAACGTAGGGTTGTCACTGTATTACTTACATACTTCTACTAACTAATGGACATACGAACTCACGCCAGTAATCTTCAATCTTCAATCAAGATTCTAAGGTCCTTTTACGTTTTTTTCGCTTCACTTGACATTCATGCATATTTTCGTAAGTAAGTACACAATTCGTGAGTTGTATGGATTTCTCCCCAATTAATTAGGTGCTCCATCATAAGAAACTGAGACCTCGCATATCGCAATGTCATCAAATCAAATTAAATAATGGTCTAATGGCAACCCTAACTGATACCCTAAAACACTATGCTAAGTTCAAAAGACGAGTCGCCGCATTTCCATACTGGATGCGCAATAATTAATATTAACGATACCTATCTACTTATCTAGTTAGGCATTTACTAAAGCTTAAGTATATTTTTTTAGTTAGGTAAAGTACGTTGGAAAAATTAAATTCGCTGAAATGGGACTGGGCTGGACATGTCTGTCGCATGCATCCGGAAAGGTGGGCCACAATAGCAACCCAATGGATCCCACAAGATGGATATCGGAACCGAGGCAGGCCGAAAAGGAGATGAGACGATCTGGACGCATTTTGCAAAGAATGGCAGAACAGCACTGGCAATAGGATCGAATGGAAAAAAGAAGGGGAGGCCTTTGCCCAGCAGTGGGACACATATAAACGGCTATAAAAAAAAAAAAAAAGTACGTTATAATTTGGGTTTACCCTTGTTTGGTCTAACGATTTTTTGTCTAATTTTGATTTGCCTAATTTCATTTTGTCTAAAATTACTTTACATATTTATTCAGTTTGCCTAATATTCGTTCAGTCTAAAGTAATTTCGCTTAATGCATATTTTGCATAATCTTGTTTCGGCGAATTTTCATATTGCCTAATTTTTGTATATATAATTTCATTTTATCTATTATTCAACTAATATAATTACATTTCCTATAAACACTAGTTTGTCTACTACAATTTTTGTATAATTTCAGTTTGCCTACTTTGCACAGTATATTATTCTACGTATACCTACTTTACAATATGTACGCAGTGGAGAAGTTAAATTTGGGTCACAGTTCAACCTAACACTCCTCCTCGCTTCGCTCGTCGTCGTACCTAACTGTTACGGACACAAGCCGAAAACTGTTAGTCTGTAAGCGATATTTGATGTATATAACGTTAATTTATTCAATTTATTTAGTGCGCATAAAAGACGCTATAAGTCGAGTTATTATGTACATAATGTACATAAATGTCCATAAAAGAGACATATATATGTAACTGGTCTAATCCCAAACCAATCCCGATCCGAAAATCACGATTCGATAGCGATGAATATTACATAAGATATTCACGTGGTGCCGAACCACGTGGCAATGTTATGATAATATCACATCACCTGCTATCGCTTACACAATAGTGTCAGGCGATAGCTACGGAAAATCCCATCAGGAATCCGTTTTTATAATGTTTCTAAAGTAATTAGGTCAGCCGCAATTCACGTTAACGTAAAATTAACGTGAATTATGAACCGTCCAATTAGAGCCCATTTTCAGTACGAAATCGTATCGGAATTTCGTTTTAACAATTCTAATTAACTTTATTATGACCTAATCACTTGGAATACACTTGTAGATGCATCTGGACTCATTGTACTTACCTTTTATAGCCTTCCGCGACTTACTAGCATACCGTAAATTTAACTTCATCGATCGATCCGACTTAATAATTAATGAACCGTAACTCTTATCTTATAAAACGTAAGGCTATTTAATGCGATGCAATGAAAGCTACAGAATGAGACATCTCACGTAGAAATCGAACCGTAAACGTAGATACGATCCTTCCCGAACCGCCCATCCCGTAGACCAGAAAAGCCGTTAGGGCTGAAAATTGGGAAAATGAACGTCCAATCACGTAGCTAGTTCACTTTCTCATACAACGACGCTTAGAAAAGAACGCACTTGACGAAAGGGGCGTGCCGGCCGTAGAATGTACGTTCCGACGCCGCCTATTGGCCTGCGAGCCAGTATTGCGCTCACAGATCCTGAGTCTTATTAGATTGTAAGAAAAAGCACATAAGAAATTGTTGTTATCGATTGTTTACCATACTGCCGAAGAAAAATAAAGAACCAACAAGTCAACTAGTCTTTATATCTCGAATTCGAACCTGCATCGAACCTGCATCGACCTGCTGCCGTAACCAAGTTTGTCTGAGGTCCCATTAGTTTGGTTGATCTCCAAACTTCGGTCTACGTGCCCTACGTGATATCTACGTGACATTCACGTCGTGCAGCTACGCATCGGATCCGGAGCCGCAGAACCGAACCGCACTACGAGCCAACGAACGTACGGCATTGCTACGTGTGACGTAGCAATCTACGTGGCATCTACGTGCTGCGTCTGAACCGCCGTGCCTACGACTGGGTTAGCCACGGCGACCGAACTGGAACCACGAATTCCGAGAACCGACAATACAGTCCACTGTGCTCACTCGTGAGCTACCGAAGAGGCAGTGTTGAGCGAGCATCCTCAACATTTTGGTCATTCGAGCGCCGGATAACTGAACCACAGAACCGGACCATTGGCCATCGAGAACCGGATTGGAAGAACCGCCGAACCAACCGACAACGATGGTCTATACGAGACGCCAGGCATCACGAGACGGCCGAGCCCCCAGCGAACCGAACCGAGGGGAATCCACGTCTGCAGAGATGCACGAAGCGCGTCGACGACGGTCGGACACCAGGGAGCCACAACATGCCGCCCTGGACGAACCGAGCCGCAGATCGAACCCGGAATCGCCGCCCACGGACACAACCCAATGGCGGCAGAAGCTGGAAGAGCACCTGCGTCGAGCCAGTCTACGGGAGCAACGCGACGACCCCGCAGCCGGCTTTTCGACGCCGACGACTCACCTGCCGGCGCAACCCACACTACGAGCGCCCGGCTACGACCGCGACCGCAAGGGCCCCGAGGCTCTCGCGCTGTCCGCGCACCGCGCATCGCAAGCGCCCCTCGCCGCGCATGCGCAGATAACATCATCCGCGGCCCGCGCGCCTGCGACTCACACCGCGACCCGCACCGCCGATCGTTCCCGAGAACGAGCCGAACGCGAACGTGCTTTCGACCAAGTACGCTTCGACATCGGCAACACCCGCGCGCCTACGGTCACGTCCGCCACGAGCAGCACCACCGAGGCCCGCAGGAAGCAAGCCGAACTCGCCGCAGCCGAACGCATCGCGGAGCTGCGCCGCCAACAACTCCGCGTCGAAGAGGACCTCGTGAAGAAGCGACTCGAGACCGAGCTGCAACAGATCGAGGCAGAGGGGTCCCAGGCTGGCGGCTCACAAGCAGGTCGACTGACGCCGACCGACCAAGAAGCCACGCAGCGTATCGATGCGTGGTTTCAACGAACCGAGGTGAGTGAAGGAGCAAACATCGTGCCTGCTAAACCGACGCCGATGAGGCAGCGCACGATCACACCTGAACGAGGCGAACTCTTACGTCCGAGCCGAAGCCGAACCGCGAGCCGCAACGAAGACATCGACCGACTCGCCGATCGCATCGAGAGTATAACTCGCCCACCACCGAAACAGGTATACGAACTCCCGATCTATACCGGACTGCCGAACGAGTGGTTGACATTCTACCACTCGTACACCGAGAGCACGCAGCGGTATAAGTTCTCGAATTTCGAGAACATGGCTCGACTCCGCGCGGCGCTGAAAGGTGAGGCGCGAGAATGCGTCCAACACATGCTGGCGTCGGGATCGAGCCCGGACTTAATCGTCCGAATATTAAAAAAGAATTTCGGTAGGACCGACATTCTCGTCGACAGGGCGCTGGAGGACCTGAAACGACTGCCCGCCCTAGGACCGAGCGCGACTGACCTCAACACTTTCTCCATAAAAGTTATGAACGTCGTCGCGACGCTCATGGACTTAGACAAGTCACACTACGCAGGTAACCCACTACTGATCCGAGAGATTACCGACCGCCTGAGCCCGCACCTGAGATCGAGATGGTGCACACACGCACGTGAACACATGCGAACAGGTGAGTGCGAGATCGTAATGTTAGCGGAATTCCTACTCGACGAATCCGACGCCGAATTACAATTCTCGCACGCACGAGCCCCAGCGTCGCGACGCCCAGCCGCTACGAACGTGAATCACCAGCCGCTGCCGTCCCGACGCCCGAACCCCGTGAACAGCGGAGCCGCGATACGACGCCCCGCAACCATAAGAGCCCAGACATACGCCACGGAACGAGTGGACGCCTGTCTGTGTTGCGGCAACACACACCGAACCACGGACTGCCGCAAATTATTAGGTATGACGATAGGAGCGAGATGGGAGTGGGCTCGAGACGCACGCATCTGCTACAAGTGTCTCGACAAAAGACACCGCCGCGAGAACTGCACGGCGAAAGGTTGCGGCGTGCCCAACTGCCCACACTCGCACCACAAACTGCTACACGATTTGACGCCGCCCACGAGTAGGGCGCCGCCCCACGTAGCACCCGACGTAGCACCCGACCGCCTATCCCGCCCGACGCGTAGCACAGCGCAGGCGGCGCCCGGCCCCGCGCGTAGAGACAAGACGCCCGTGCAGAACGAGCACGCGCATACTACGGCGGAGCTAACCGCCAACACTGTAGACGCTAACACAAAGGTAATGCTGAAGATAATGCCTATCGTGGTAAGCGGACCGAACGGATGTATCGAAACATTCTGCATGATTGATGAGGGGAGCACGATATCTCTCATCGATCAGGGACTGGCGGATCAACTAGGAGCAACGGGACCCGAAAAACCTCTCGTCATACAAGGTGTAGGCTCGATATGCCTAACACAACCGAGTCAACGCGTAGAGGTAAGCGTCCGGGCTACGAGCGGAGGCCCGTCACACTCGCTTACGCTGCGCACTGTACCGCAACTGGGACTACGTGAGCAGTACATGCCGCGTAGGGCGGTACTCAACTTCGAACACTTAGCCGACTTGAACGAAGCCTGCTACGAACATGCCGCGCCTAAAATACTATTGGGCGCGGACCACTGGCACCTGACGATCCCGCTAGAGACGAGAACGGGAAGGCAGTGCGACCCAGTGGCGATCCGTTCGAAAATCGGATGGACGATTTACGGTATGGCCCCACGCTACTTACGAAACCAGAGCGATCGAGAGATGGTCATGCACGCTTTCTCGGACGAAGACCGAGAAATAAACACGGCGTTGAAAAGGTACTTCGACGTCGAAGCACTAGGCGTGAAATTAATCGACAAAAGGAGCCCGCAGGATCAACGCGCTATCGACATATTTAACGCGACAGTTAAACGCATCGACGGCCCGCGCTACGAGGTTGGACAACTGTGGCGCGACGACGAACCCTGCTTGCCGCCCAGTTATACTATGGCGTATAACAGGTTGCGCAGCATCGAACGACGCATGGATAGAGATCCGACGTTTGCAGCGGAGTACACCGCGCAAATAGATAACTTGCTGACCAAGGAATACGCCGTGCGACACATAGGCGATTACGACGGTCATAAAACCTGGTTTTTGCCGCATTTTGCTGTACGCAACGTAAACAAGGGCAACAAAATCAGGTTGGTATTCGATTCCAGGGCGACCTCGCAGAACGTCAGTCTGAACGACAAGCTGCTAGAGGGCCCGGATTTACTGCAGTCACTCCCGGGTATCCTGTGTAGATTCCGCGAAGGTGAGTTTGCAATTAGCGCCGACATACAGGAGATGTTTCTGCGGATCCAGATGAGACCCGACGATCAAATGGCGCAGCTATTCCTGTGGAGGGGAATGAACCGGGAGCGACCGCCGCAAGTATATCGTATGAAATCAATGATATTCGGGAATACATCTTCTCCATACTTAGCACATAGCGTGCGAAATAGGAACGCCCAGGACAACGCCGAGCTGTATCCGGACGCCGTTTACGACATTCAGACGAATCATTATATGGATGATTTCTTGGCGGGATACGAGACGGAGCAGCAGGCGATCGACGCCGCTAGGCAAGTAGCAGCCTCACACGCTATGGGAGGTTTCGTCCTGCGAAGCTGGGCCTCGAATTCGACGAGGTTGATGGAGCAGATCCCGCCCGAGCAACGAGCCGCCGACGATCTCACAAGCTTAGGCAACAAAGAGCAAAAGGTATTGGGATTGTATTGGAACGCTCGGACCGACGAGTTGAGCTTCAATACATCGCTGATTCGCGTGCCGCCCGAGGTACGAGAGCTACAACGAGGCCCCACGAAGCGCGAAGCCCTCAGCGCTCTGATGAGCCTGTTCGACCCGCTTGGGTACTTAGCGCAGTACACCGTGACGGGAAAGGTCCTGCTACAGAACGTGTGGGCCTTAAGAACGAGCTGGGACTCGCCGCTGCCAGGCGAGTTAAACAACGCTTTCGTTACGTGGTTGGAGCATATCAAACACGTAGCCGAGCTGCGGTTACCGCGACGCTGTATCCAGCTAGGTACAGGCGTGCGGCATCAACTGCATGTGTTTGTGGACGCGTCAGAGCAAGCGTTCGCCGCCACCGCGTACTGGAGGACGGAAAGGGAGACGGGCGAAAACGAGCCGCGAGTACACTTAGCCGCAGCGAAATCTAAGGTAACTCCCGTTCGTCGCTTGTCCATACCGCGAGCCGAACTTCAAGCCGCTTTAATAGGAGCCCGATTAGCGCAGACTTTACAGAACGAGCATCGCGTGAAACCCGTGCAGACCGTCTACTGGACCGACAGCCGAACCGTACTGCACTGGGTACGCGAGAACGCGCGCCGATACAGCGCATTTGTGAGCCACCGCTTAGGCGAGATAGCGGAGCTCACCGAACCCGAACAATGGCGCTGGGTCCCGACAAAATTGAATCCGGCCGACGACGGTACTCGACCGGACCCCTATCGCGTGGTAAGAAGCACCGATAGATGGTACGTGGGTCCTGATTTCCTGCGACAACCCGAACCCGAATGGCCGCAAGAAACTCGAGCACCGCAAGCAGAGCCGCCGATCGAGATAACCGAGCAGGTACCGACAGAACGGTGTTACGTGACGAATCACGTAGATCCGCCGCTGCCGAAAATCGAGCGTTTCAGCAACTACGATCGCTTGATCGGCGCGACGGCCCGAGCACTCCTTTTCATAGAGCGACTGAAAAGAAAAACACAGGTACCGTTAGAAACACGTCACTATCTTATAGCTGAAAACCTGTGGATGCAGTGGGCCCAGCGGCGTGATTTTCCCGAGGAACTCCGAGCTCTCTCACGGGGGGAGGCCATTGCCCGTAGCAGCCGGCTGTACAAGCTAGACCCGCAGCTGCAAGACGACGGCCTCATACACATGCGCGGGCGTATCGACGCCGCGCCCATAACTACAAACAAGCAACCCGTCATATTGGACGGGCGAAACCCGTTTACGAAACTTTTTATTTTGCGCGCTCATAAGCGAGCGCATCATTGTTCTAACGAAACAGTTGTGAATGATTTAAGGCAGCAACTGTGGATCCTGCACCTGCGACCGACCGTTCGCAGTGTGGCCCGAGCGTGCATGCATTGCGTGCTCCGCCGCACGCGCCCACGCGTGCCGCCCTTGGGCGATCTGCCCTCTGATCGCCTGCAGCCGCACGCACGGCCCTTCACTTACTGTGCGGTGGACCTGTTCGGCCCGCTCACAGTCACTGTGGGCCGCCGGCACGAGAAGCGCTGGGTAGCGCTATACACGTGCCTCACAACCCGAGCTGTACACATGGAGCTCGTGTACTCCCTGTCTACGAGCAGCGCCGTCATGTCGCTACGCCGCCTTGCCGCCCGCAGAGGATGGCCCGCTGTTATGTGGAGTGATAACGGCACGAATCTGAGGGGCGCGGATGCTGAGCTACGCGCCGCCTACCACGACTGGATACCGGCGCTACAAGAACACGGCGTGCAACACCGAATGAGTTGGCGTTTCATCGCACCCGGCGCACCGAACATGGGCGGCGCCTGGGAGCGCCTCATACGAAGCGTCAAGACTGCACTCGCCGCTACACTAAACACACGAAGCCCGAAGGAAGAGATCCTGATTACACTTCTAGCCGAAGTTGAATACTCGGTCAACTCACGTCCCCTAACACACGTGAGCGTTGATCCGAACGAGAGCGAAGCGATAACGCCCAATCACTTCTTATTGGGCGGCCCGGCGGGGGTCCCACTAACCGGCCCCTGCGACGAGGCAGATCGCAAATCCTGGAAGACAAGTCAAGCTCTCGCCGACCACTGGTGGAGCCGATGGATCCGGGAATACCTGCCGACCTTAGCCCCACGACAATCCTCAATGTCACGGGAGCCTACGGTCGCCGTAGGCGACTACGTGCTCATCACGGACAACAGCGCGCCCCGCAATGTGTGGCCGCGCGGCATCGTGGAGGCGACCTACCCCGGCCCTGACGGCGCAGTACGGAACGTGGACGTCAGGACAAGAGGAGGAGTCTTCAGGCGAGCTACGAGCCGGCTTGTGGTCCTGCCCATCACCGAGGGATCGACTTCGCGATCGGGGGGAGAATTGTTACGGACACAAGCCGAAAACTGTTAGTCTGTAAGCGATATTTGATGTATATAACGTTAATTTATTCAATTTATTTAGTGCGCATAAAAGACGCTATAAGTCGAGTTATTATGTACATAATGTACATAAATGTCCATAAAAGAGACATATATATGTAACTGGTCTAATCCCAAACCAATCCCGATCCGAAAATCACGATTCGATAGCGATGAATATTACATAAGATATTCACGTGGTGCCGAACCACGTGGCAATGTTATGATAATATCACATCACCTGCTATCGCTTACACAATAGTGTCAGGCGATAGCTACGGAAAATCCCATCAGGAATCCGTTTTTATAATGTTTCTAAAGTAATTAGGTCAGCCGCAATTCACGTTAACGTAAAATTAACGTGAATTATGAACCGTCCAATTAGAGCCCATTTTCAGTACGAAATCGTATCGGAATTTCGTTTTAACAATTCTAATTAACTTTATTATGACCTAATCACTTGGAATACACTTGTAGATGCATCTGGACTCATTGTACTTACCTTTTATAGCCTTCCGCGACTTACTAGCATACCGTAAATTTAACTTCATCGATCGATCCGACTTAATAATTAATGAACCGTAACTCTTATCTTATAAAACGTAAGGCTATTTAATGCGATGCAATGAAAGCTACAGAATGAGACATCTCACGTAGAAATCGAACCGTAAACGTAGATACGATCCTTCCCGAACCGCCCATCCCGTAGACCAGAAAAGCCGTTAGGGCTGAAAATTGGGAAAATGAACGTCCAATCACGTAGCTAGTTCACTTTCTCATACAACGACGCTTAGAAAAGAACGCACTTGACGAAAGGGGCGTGCCGGCCGTAGAATGTACGTTCCGACGCCGCCTATTGGCCTGCGAGCCAGTATTGCGCTCACAGATCCTGAGTCTTATTAGATTGTAAGAAAAAGCACATAAGAAATTGTTGTTATCGATTGTTTACCATACTGCCGAAGAAAAATAAAGAACCAACAAGTCAACTAGTCTTTATATCTCGAATTCGAACCTGCATCGAACCTGCATCGACCTGCTGCCGTAACCAAGTTTGTCTGAGGTCCCATTAGTTTGGTTGATCTCCAAACTTCGGTCTACGTGCCCTACGTGATATCTACGTGACATTCACGTCGTGCAGCTACGCATCGGATCCGGAGCCGCAGAACCGAACCGCACTACGAGCCAACGAACGTACGGCATTGCTACGTGTGACGTAGCAATCTACGTGGCATCTACGTGCTGCGTCTGAACCGCCGTGCCTACGACTGGGTTAGCCACGGCGACCGAACTGGAACCACGAATTCCGAGAACCGACAATACAGTCCACTGTGCTCACTCGTGAGCTACCGAAGAGGCAGTGTTGAGCGAGCATCCTCAACACTAACATAAGCCAAGTCGGACCTGCCTTAATGTGAAATTTTAATGTTAATGTTCATAATTTTTTTTTTTGTTAAAATAACATTCGGCAATATAATAATTAGTTAAAATAACATTCGGCAATATAATAATTAGTTAAAATAACATTCGACAATATAAGAATTAGTTAAACTAATATTAAACAGAACAAACTTTATTTGAAGTGATGATTAGACAAAACGAGTTTCGATAAAGTGATCATGTATTGAAACAATAAATTATGAACACTGAAATTAGGCAAACTGTTGGTTATATTAAAAGTTGTTAGGCAAACTGAAATTAGGCAAATCATTTTTAGACAAAACAAGGGAATACCTATAATTTGAAGCAAAAAATTTAAAATTGAAATTTAAATTATTACAAACTTTGGCGGAATTTATAATTGTTCTGTCGAAGCCACTGGCTGAAGCATCGAGTTTTTATTACCAGTTGCTTCTTATATGCTTTAGGGTGGCATCTTATCGCCGACTATCATGGTATGGGCACATGATGCGAAGAGAGGATAAAGCCAAGTAACCAGAAAAGCGTTAAGCATGAATGTGGACGGATATACAAGAAGAGGAAGGCCAAAGAAAAGATGGATGGATTGTGTGAAAGATGATATGAATAAGAAGGAAGTAAGAATGGATGAAGAAATCATGCTGCGCCGACCCGAAATAAATGGGATAAGGGCAAGCGAATGATGGTGGCATTTTATTGCCATCTACCGTAAAGAATCAGACTTTATGATCGGCACGACAGTATTGTACATATTATAAGATACCCTGATTGAGGACAAATAACACTACACATTACCGTAATTGGTTTACATAACATCATACACAGTAATTCACTTTCCCATGACGAATGCTAGAAAAACTGGCCCGGAACGGGCGCACGCGCCGCTACTCCGATAAACGTAGCTACTTATTTACACTGCTACTTGCTTACACTTCTTATCTGTGAATAACTTTGTGTCTAAAATTCAGTAAGTATATTACGTTTTTATTGCTGACTGTACTTTTCTTTGAAAACCTGCCCAATAAGTAAATTAGCTTTTGAACCGATATCTCTTGCCATGCCGGGACGAGTGCTCTCCCAATTAAGCGAAAGGCGGATGTTAAGAAGTCGACGAATTTTAGTACTGTGTTGTTACCACCGATCTTTGTATGTTGAATTTAAGCGACACAGTGCTGACTCCTTATTCGTCCAAAAATGCTAATTGATTTAGACATTTTTCTATATGATCAACATGTTTCTTAACATATTATCAGTGTTACTTCTTAGAACAGGGCCATTGCTATTCATTGGTATATATTTGAAACCTACAGTTAGAATTTTTTAACGAACTGTTTTTTTTTTTTCAAAAACTACTCTAAATTAACAAAATATTTTCGACTGCACGCAATGAAAGCACGAAATAGCTATGTTACTATCTCGAACTCAGGGAAAAGTATTGTTTACTTGAAAAAATCGGTTGTAATTATCGATATATTTTAATAAAAAATACATTTTAAAGGGTTGAGATTTCAGTTCTAGTTCGGTATGGTAGGAAATATTCCACTGTGTTTCATCTTTGTATCGTAACAGAATTACTTTGTCAGAATCTTATACCGTGCTTTAACGAGCGTTCATGCAATGCAGTGCACTTAAAATTACGATCCTGTCTTAGTATAGTAAAACACAAGCATTACTTGTAAACGATACAGTCAATTATTCTGGAATGGGACGCCGTTCGACGGCCTTCGCTCATTGTGGATCCGCTCTCTGTCGATTGTAGTAATTTACTGTAATGTAGCTTATTCTCTATTTCGTAATATCTATCACACGACATCAAGTAACGCGAGTCGAGCTACAGAGACAGATTGAAAACAGTAAGCTAATCAAGATCTTTAATATACCTAAGTGACTTTTCGGACATATCTACTATACCATGATGGCAGATTTGCTAGAGTAAGGAAACTTAGACGTTTGCATTCAGCGGACACATAGCGGTGATATTTCGGACAAATGTCATTGGAAAAGTCGAATTCGAAGTCGAGGCTCTTTCCTTGCGTTGAAATATCACTACAATAACAGGCTTGTGGCTGACGAGTGGAAGACATTTCACAAAGTCTTCGGTACAACGCAGAAGGAAGTTGGCAGCTGGAAGATCTTTCAGCTGAAGAAGAAGAACAAAGAGATCTTCCAGGATCTAGTGCCTGAGCTTAATATAATTGGGGACGTAAAGTCAGTAAGACTTCGTAGGCATTATCTAGAATGCCGGATGATAGGATAATAAATAATAATAAATAAATATCGGACAACCTCACACAAATCGGTCTAGTCCCAAATTAAGCTCAAGAAGGCTTGTGTTATGGGTACAAGACGACGATATACGTACTTATATATGTAGATAAATATATACTTAAATACATATAACAACCATGACCCAAGCTCAAATATTCGAGTTCATCACACAGATATTTGCCCTGGCCGGGATTCGAACCCGGGACCGCCGGGTGGTCAAAAGAGCGACATTGGACAGTCTGTATCTGAACGTCGTCGACCAGTTTGAGATACTGATGCTGATGGTGGATGGATCGATGAAGGCAAAGCAGGGTGCGTTGGTGAGGTGACATTTAGTATTGAAGGCCAAAATCCGTTTTGTGTTACTTCAGTGAAGTAAGTCGGTAAATGTGTCAACAGGAGAGACTGACCGTTGTTATTTCTACTACAATGGAATATGGATATATTATATATACCGTTGTTATTTCTACTACAATGGAATATGGATATAGTTTATATATACTTTAAACTACACTACTTACTCGTCTGCATTATACAAAAGATCTTAATGTAAAATTTACAAAAAAACCACTTTTTTATATATATTTTTTACATTCGTATGAAAGGTTTTCAGCAACAATTTATGTTATTAGAATTTTTATATGCGCTGATTTGTTGTATGTTGAATATGTGTATCTGCGTGTCTGTATTTGTGTATATATGTGTCTATCTGCGGCATCACAGCTCCCAAACGGATGGTCGGTTTGAATGCAATTTTTTTTTATCAGAAGCTATTTAGCTATCTTTGGTATATCAGTTTTTTTTTTAAATACGCGAATTTTGAATCAGAGGCGTATTACCCGTCTACTGTGCACTGTGATCATTGTATGCATTTTCCGATAGAAGCTGAAATTTATAGCGTCTGTCGGTTATTATTGCATCCGCCACCTTGACACCGTTGGGTTTGACATATTGACAGAGGATGGACAGTCTAATGACATGCACACCAACAAACAAAGGACTTTGACCAGCCTAACACCTTTCGAAGTGCCGTATGATGCTGGTGTAACATAAATGAGGCGAAGGGTGTCTACAGTGAGTTTTCACACTGATCAGTTTTGATCCTCGTGGTCCTCTCGTCAAGTATTTACAAATACTGTCAAATATTTTTAAAATAACAAATAAATCAGAGATAAATAAATAAATGAATAAATATTAAGGGTCAATCTTACACAAATCGACCTAGTCCCAAACTAAGCAAAGCTTGTACTATGGGTACTAGACGACGATATACATAATATATAAATACATAATTATTATATTGTATCACTTGGACGAAGCTTGTTGCTGATAAAAAATTATGTGTCATTTTGACGATGGTTGCCACGGATGCTCATTTTGTATTTATGACGAAACCTGCGCTGTGGATATAGATATATTATATATTTGGATGTATGCATGAAAGTTTGTTAAATAAAGAAGGAATTACTATGAATACATAATATAGATAACATCCATGACCCAGGAACAAATATTCGAGTTCATCACACAAATGTTTGCCCTGGCCGGGATTCGAACCCAGGACCGCCGGCTCAGTAGGCAGCTACATTACAAACCGAGGCAAACACGTCGTCAGATACTAGAAGTTGGTGCAAATCAGATTTCTAATTTGCACCAACTTCTAGTATCGTTATTATTTATTGCAGCATTGCCACGTTGAATGGCAAAATTCATTATTTGTGCCAAGAAATTGTCAACCCGTTGGTCACCTTATGTTTCCGGAAGCCACTTTGAAATATTTTTGAAGTATTTACACTAAAAAGACTACTAATAAAACCCTTTGGGGTAAAATTTATAATTAATCGTAGTTAAATTCTGTATTCATATTTATTTCCATAGCTAACAATCTTTAGCTTTAATATAAAGAAGTACCTATAAATGTAGAAAAGGGTTTTTATTTTGTCTTAAATACAAACTTAAAATTTTATTTTATTTATTTAAGAGGCCTTATTCCTTTTAATTTTTTTTTTTCATATTATGACGAATATATTTATAATTTCAACCAACTTTTTGAAGTGCATAATACTTTTCCCAGAGTTCTAGGTAGTAACATAGCTATTTCATTGCATGCAGTCGAAAATAAGTTGAAAAAACTAATTTCCCGCGTGAATTTTGTTAATTTCGAGTAGTTTTTGAAACAAAAATTATCAATGAAGAATTCAAATTGTAGGCTTCAAATATATACCAATAAATCTCAATACCTCTGTTCTAGGTAGTAACATCAATAATATGTTAAGAAATATGTTTGATCATAGACAAAAATGTTTAAGACAATCAGCATTTTAAAAGGAATAAGGCCTCTTAATGGTATTGGAACGAGACCAGGGGGCCTATGATGGTTGCGTTTATCACGTGATAAATAAGTGATAAAGCACCTGTCACCCACACTCGCATTTTGTCAAAACGTGAAGGAAGCTTTGTCACTTATTTATCGCGTTATAAAAGAAACCAAGATATGGCGTAGGTTTGCTTGGGACGACCGTTTTCTATTCCCTTAGAGGAACCCTTAAACCACATACATACATATATGCTAATGCGGTGTCGTTTATCTTATGAAGAATTTCATGGTAACTGGAGCGATACATAGGCACTTTCACATGTCACACCTATTATATGAGGCAAATTTGTCTTGATGACAGTTATACATAGCTGTATAGTAGGTATAAATAACAATAAGGCATCATTGTTCTGAGAAAAAGCGTAAAGATATGTTAAAACACACAACTATAATAAGTATATTATAATGTGTATAATCTACAGTATGATCAATCCAAATGGGTCAGTAGAGAGAAAACGAAAACTATAAGAGATAAGTAAATCTGTTTTTAGGAACAACGGCGTCAATTTTAGATGTAATAGAAGCTGCATTATTTTTTTTATGGATCTCATACATAACCGGGAATTGAACCTGGTTTAAATTCTGTAAGCAATCACATGTCGTATTGTAACATTCTCTACAGCGGTTTTGACCGGGTCATGCATGCAATTATTTATGAGATTTATAAAAAAAATGCAGTTTTTATAAAATCTAAAATCGACGCCATGGCTCCTAAGAACAGAATTCCCTATCTCTTATAGTTTCTGACTTCTCCCTACCCACCCATGTGGATTGATTACCAATGATAGTAAGCATCCGTGTATCATTTATTGGGAGCCAGTTGTAATATACTATGCTCATTCATACTAAATGAAAAGTGTTTCTTTACAATTTTATGCATGTATTATACATATAACCCTTCCTCTCGAATCACTCTATCTATTGTAGCTGTAGAGAATGTGACGACGCGTTTGGCTCGGTTTGTAGACACCTGCCTACTGAGTCGGCGGTCCCGGGTTCGAATCCCGGCCGGGGCAAATATTTGTGCAAATATTTGTTCTTGGGTCATGGATGTTATCTATATATGTATTTATATATTATGTATATCGTCGTCTAGTACCCATAGTACAAGCTTTGCTTAGTTTGGGACTAGGTCGATTTGTGTAAGATTGTCCCTTAATATTTATTTATTTTATTAAAAAAACGCATAAAAATCCGTTGCGTAGTTTTAAAGATCATACATATAGGGACAGACAGACATACAGACAGCAGGGAGCGACTTTGTTTTATACTATGTAGTGATGTTGCATAGAAAAATCGCGAAACTAAATCTTGACCCAATTAACTGCAAAACGTTACAGCACATAACTCAATGATGCGTTAAGATAACCAATCAAGTGCTGTCCGTAACTATTACAACACGTATTATGTGCTATTATCCAACATAACATATCACATGATATGACGTGATACAACCGTTATTCGGCGCGTTACGCGAGTTTAGTAACTGTTGCATCGGGTAACAACCAATTTAGTTTTTAACTGATGAGAATGAATATTTAGGTTAACATTAATAGTTCAGTAACGCCTGAAACGTTTTAACGTAATTTTGACATTATATTTGGTCATTATTTCCTCTAAAATAACATAAAGGGCATATGATGGTTATTTTTATCACTCGATAAATAAGTGACAAAGCTTCCGCCACGCTTTGACAAGATACGAGTGTGAGTGACAGATGCTTTGTCACTTATTTATCAAGTGATAAATGCAACCATCACAGGACTGCTGGTCTGTCAAAATTTACTAAAAATGAAATTGACATATGTCTACTCGTATGCCGCGGCAGTATAGCCAAGTTAAGATATTGCTAAATCGGCGATATTGTGAAGCCTCGTTGAATCATGTACGATGCCTCTAACGTTTTCTTTTTACTGAATCCACTCTGGAAGCCAGGAGAGTTGTTCAAGCGAATTACTTGTTAATTCATTCACATTTCGAATAGGTACATTTAATAGACACTCAAAAGAAACTCAATTTTCTGTCCCTTCAAGACCATGAACGTAAAATCAAGACCGGAACGTCGAGGTAATTAAAAAACCACCTTTTTGAACGTGATTCAGTCCCGTTTTCTATAATCTGAGTTTAAGAATAGGGTCACAAACTCTGGACTTCTAGGTACCGATGCTTATCTATTCCAAATTTTCAATGCCCAGACAGCAAAAATAAAAACAAATCTTGGACACATATTTTTAATTATTACTGCAAGAGCCCTTTTAATAACCTCATACAAATCCGACATTTTATATTATAATATTATGCTTAATATTATAGCTTAATACCAGCTGAATGATCATTTTAATTGGTCAATAAAATAGTGAATTAAAATACCTGCGGCCCATAACCTTATAATTATAATTAAGTTTATTGAATAAGTCGACTGCCGCTGGCATCATTTCAGAATAACTAAGTTGATACATATAAGGAGTGGCATTACAAATTGAATTTTGAATATTCGTATTCAATTTTGGCTCTGATTTTTGCTGTACGATTCCCATTTATAGGGTTACGTATCGTAAGACATAACTTATGTATTTTAAAAACAGGAAAACCTAAGTATAAGTAAGTAGTACATGCCATCGTGCTGCCAAACAAGGTACGATGGCGGTCATTTGGTAACAGGTAATTTTAGTACAAATGTTAATATACATAAAAGTTTGACATAATATGATTGCGCTATCAGCTCATTTTGTCTGACAGTTTTCAAGACAATTCTTAGTGGTCAGAATTTACAAAAAACATTTCATTATTAAATCAACAACACCGCTACTCAAAAAACGCACCGTTTTTGGGAAGGTAGCTTGTACGAATTGTCTATTATCAATGCGGATGTTTAAAATGTGTTTGTTGACTAATTGGAGACGGATGGTGTTGTCTACGTTTTCGCATAAGTTTGGAAATTTCGGCGAAAAGGCAGAAACGGAGGATGAAAAAGGCCATATGTGAACAAATTTTGAGCAACCGGTCCGAATGTTGTGAAAGGCTATGTAACTGTTTTTCGATGAAGTCTGGGTAGGACTCCTCGAAGATAGGGGCCGTTCTTGAGCCTCGAGAGTACTACCTCGTTGCTGATTTTGTCTTGCGAAGTGATTCTGAGTAATATATAGGCCTCAGGCAGCGCATGTGGAAGGCGTTGAGTTTGCGTTCTTGTTTAGCATATGTAGTCCATGTTTCTGACGCATACAGCAATACACTTAGGACGCAGGTCTGGTGTACAAGGGCTTTGGTATACGTAGTGAGCTTACTGTTCCTCCATACGCGTGCAAAAAGCTTCCCAAAAACAGTTGATGCTGATATTGGAACTGCAATAAGTACCACAGAATACTTAATAGTATGGCAAATAAGTACCTAAGATTCTCAAGTTGTCATTAAAAGGTAACAAGAGCTCATCGCTAAAGTATCCAGTCATTAGAAACATCTAATGTAGACCCTTTTTCTCATATTGCAACAAATAAAAAAGTCCATCTTAAAATAAACTGTAAGTACCGAAGTAGCACATTGAATTAGCGCGTATACAGCCCTTACACAGCTTTAAAAAGCTGAATAAAGGTTATATAAGCTCTTATGCAACCTGTATGCTACGTGGGTATTGATAGTTCACCAAGTTTTTAATATTGAAGAATGTCACCTCAACTCCTCAGGAAGCGATTATCAGACCCTGGCCCTAATACAAAGCGTACAAAACTAGCAATTTATTGCGTACAAATAATTAAAATAATCATAGATAATGGCACAAAGGTTGCTCGCTGTGCCCTTTGCGGCCCTTCGAGTTTATCTCGCCCATTCGTCAAATTACTATTATAAAATTGCTGCGGGGTTTTTGATTATTCGTGTGAACCGAGGCAATGCTTTTGTAGGTGTAGTACGACGAAAATGGGCGGAGCTACGTTTGTTGTAAATATGATTGATGATTTCGAAGTGGGTTAAAATTATAACTTGCAATCGTGACAAGTGCCGACCATCGACATTTAAATTGGGTTTCGGAGGCAAAGATTTCTTTGGCCAATTCGATTGTAAACTGACAATTAAAAATACCATTTCCAAAATCCACGGTAAAGAAAAATTAATGACCTGCGGCTTAGATGTAGATCCTTACAGCAGAGCAAGCGTTATCGAAAAAATATATAATTTAAGAGGCCTTATTCTTTTTAAAATGCTGATTCTTTTAGACATTTTTCTCTATGATTAAACAAACATGTTTCTTAACATATTATTTATGTTACTACCTAGAACAGGGCTATTGAGATTTATTAGTATATATTTGAAACCTACAGTTTGATTTTTTCATTGATAACTTTTGTTTCAAAAACTACTCGAAATTGACAAAATTCACGCGGAAAATTTGTTTTTTCAACTCATTTTCGACTGCACGCAAAAAAAGCATGAAATAGCTATGTTACTACCTAGAACTCGGGGAAAAGTGTTATTCACTTCAAAAAGTTTGTAGAAATTATCAATATATTTGCCATAATATGAAAAAAATACATTTTAAAAGGAATAAGCTCTCTTAATGGTTTTCCAAAAAATGTATACAGTCTATTTAATGTTGTGGCTCACTGCTACATTTTGGGATCAAAGCGGAGCAATGTGATACTTAGTTTAATTTAATTTAATACTGCTGTTTTTCCGTTAGATACGAGTAAACAATTCATAAACAGACTCAAAAAAGGAACTTGTGAACGACACATCCTAAAAAATATCAGATAGATGTATACCTTCAGAATATGTGCTCAACTAGATTGAATGTAACCGTCGGTAACACATTATTCAATACATTAAGACAAAAATGACAGCATAGTTGCACCGCACCGTCTAATTGTATATAAATATATGTATTTTGAAGACTCAGGGGTTAAATGGGTGAAGACCAAAAAGTTTACAACCTTAATTCGCTCAATTAATATTTGTATCAGTCTCTGTTGTGCGACGACAGTTAACCTTCCAATAACGTACCTTAAGGTTATATTTTAAGGTTCCTTATTGTATCGTAAATTTTTGTCGGACAACGGAACTTATTCCAATCGCTTTTATTTCCTCGCTTTGTATGGCTAACTACGCCTTAATTTCATCCAACTTTTAGGTCCTAAGTAACCCAAATAAGGTATACGCTTTGTATGGCTAACTACGCCTTAATTTCATCCAACTTTTTGGTCCTAACCCAAATAAGGTATTTGTACAGTGACACAGGATGGCTAAAGATTTATTGTTCGAGCAAACCTTTTCCTCGAACAATATAACTTGAGCTTCTTCAAGACGAGATAGAATACTCTACTCATCGTCTTTATCGTCATCTGGCGAACTGATAATAGTTCAAGAAAATTAGATTGAAATGTATGGAAAATTTGGCAAAATGAAAGGACAAAGTTGTCCTTTCATTTTGCCAGCTAATTTTATTGAACTATAAGATTGAAGCCATGTTTTCTGAATACAATGCCTGCTCGCTACGTGACTTGTTGGTTGGCAAACTTTACGAGCAATATTATAAAACACGGGGCATCGAATACTGATGTGAGTCTTGCTACAACTGTCACGTCAGTCCCCAGCATTGACCGAATTGGCTCGGCTCGCCTCGTTCTGTATTCAGGTCTATTGTTGTAGTGGCATTTCCCCAGATAAAGTTGGCTTTGATTTGATTAAAAACTTTACGAGCGATCACAACGAAGTTCGTTGTGTCGTTAACGTAGTTCTTTGTGCATTTGACTGCGTAAATACCACGTCAGCGAATTTAGAAGCGGTGTGGTAGCTCCCTTAATATGTAACGTCACTTCAGCGTAATGTAAGGTCACTGGAAACTTGAGATAAAGTACTACGTTACGTCGTCGAAAACAGGAAAAAAACTGACGACGGAGATGAAGTTGGTCTCATTTTGATTAGGAGCAATATTATAAAACACGGGGCATCGAATACTGATGTGAGTCTCGCTACAACTGTCACGTCAGTCCCCAGCATTGACCGAATTGGCTCGGCTTGGCTCGTTCTGTATTCATGTGTTGTATAATATTAGCATTTACCCAGTCAACACCCACTTGGAACAAGAACCAACAGCGATGTTCAAAAAAATCGGTAAAAAATAATATCTAAATAATCATAAGTATAGTCAGTGATCTCTCAGAATACGTACGATTCAGAATTGGGTGAGATGTTCTTATCTGGATCGCGTATGAGCGAGCGAGACAGGAATATTAAGCGGTTTACACTCACGTGAAATTGTCAGGAACGGCACGACATGTTTCCAACTACAGCGTGCAGCGGCGCGGTAACATTGTCACTGTTTTTTCCATTCTAATTGCTCACGCATTGTATGTAATTTATGTGGCAATGAGTGTTATAAGCTACTTGCGCTTTACGTGGTGTGTGTGTTCCATACAATAGTCTTAATTTAGAGAAGGGAAGTATTGATGAATATTATTAAAGATGACCCTAAACTCAATAACGTGCACCTAAAATCATTGACCTCGTGCCAATCGATCGTGACCCTTTTAATTACAAAGCCCTTAAACAAACCGTCATATTTCCCATACATACTAGTTCTTATCACAACGTGATAAAGCATATTTGTAACTCGATTTGTTTGAGTTTGTGAGGTGTTGACGGACAGACAGACGGATGGCTAATGAAGTACAGACCCAAATTATATTGACATGATTGTGGGAATGATAGCGCCGATAATGATCTAAGTCGCTGTCAAGAGTTGATCGACATTCACGGTACGTCGGGTTCGCACCTGCCAGCAGGGCTAGCGCAAGATACTGCAACCTTCTTGTACGTCTAGCACAACTGTGCAACAAACACTACCTGTCACTTTCCTTTCAATACCGTGCGACCAAGACGGGTGCTGTGCTGAGTCACGCGAAAAGCGAAGTCGCGACAAGATATGCTAGCCCTGTTGGTCGCGCTAATCAGCATCACAGGTGTGGCTTAATGCTTACTCGTTATTAAAACGAAAAGGACAGACAATATACTTACGACTATGTAATGTTACAATGAGCAACCTGTCAAAGTGTGCTAGATAGGCGCCAAATGATTGTTCTACTTAATTTAACAAAGTTGGCCTGTTTAAACGTTCATATATTTTTTAGGGCTATTACTAAGACTCCACTGTCCGTCTGTCTATCCGTCTGTCACCAGTCTATATCTCATGAACCGTGATAGTTAGACAGTTAAAATTTTCATAGATGATGTATTTCTGTTGCCGCTATAACAAGAAAGTACAAAAAACCAGAATAAAATAAATATTTAAGGGGGCTGCCGCCGCTCCCATTGGTCGGTCTTTAAGTTTCAAGTTTACACAATATTGAGCATTCTCCGTCGTCTTCATGCATTATTTTTGGCATTGTATCGTTTTTATAAGCAAAAAAGGCACATAATTGTAGTCTCGTTTTTTGTTATGATCATTTTAGTACCTAACATTAAAGTTTACTCTTGGAATTAGAATAAATTAAAACCACTGAAAAACTATAATACCATCAGGATCGTAATCGTAACGTACCTTATTTTCTTATTCAGACCGGAAACTTTGGAACGCAATATGTATCATACGCATGCGGTAGGTGTGTACCCGAATACGATATGATTACCATGTATTAAACTCGTATTGTAGCATTTAGTTACATTTACTGTGTACTTAAAGTGCTTGAACTTTAACTCTGATTGTTACATGATTTGTGAGACTATCCTATTGTTATATTTACCTATAAAGGCATGTCCCGATTTGAGCCTTAAACGGCTTGCATTAAATCATTCTTGTATCTTACTAATCAGAAACATTTGACACGATTCAATTGACATACAATCTAATTGGCAACCAAATTGGAGTGACAAGGATAGTATTAGACTGTGACCCGATATTTTTAGTCAGAATAAATAATATTTAAATGGAATTTATGTTATTTTAGAAATTTTCACAGATGATGTGTTTCTGTTGCCGCTATAGCATCAAATAATACTGTTTGATAAAATAATAATAATTATGGGGGCTCCCATACAAAAATTGAAATTTTTCCATGATATTTCGTTCGACAGGCATTTTCTAATGAATCTTAATAGTAGACAGTTGAAATTTTCACAGAATGTAAATTTATGTTACCGCTATAACAACAAATAATAAAAAAAAAATAAGTAAAAAAAATAACCTTTAGAACGCTTTTCCTCCCATGTTAAAATGTGGCTTATAGGCCAATAATTGAAGAAAGAAAGAGCGAATAAATATATATATTTATTCCCACTAACAGATAAGACGTATACCTTATCTGTCAGTGGGAAAATTGATTTGAGAGCGTCCGCCATTACCGTCGTTGGCGTGGTAGGCACGACAGCACACGACCACTTTCGTGGCTCTTGGCGTTCAAAGGGTTAAAGCCCCATGCAACGCGTTTTTTGCTCGATAGTATGGGTAGGCGCGAGTCTGACTCGCACTTGGCCGGTTTTTGACGTCGGTTGTAAATTAACGCAGACGCATCCTAATCAAAAAATTACCTGTTCTACATTACATCTACAATTACCGCTAATATTCAATCTCAGCTTCGATGTTATCTCCTAATATTAAGAACAAACAACACCCATTTGTTCCGCAATAACACTGCCAGGATGTCCTGAGTGCTGATGGACGTAGATTATAACATTGTTTTATTGCGGTTGTCCTTGCGAATAATATGCAAAATGTTTATGAATAGTACCTTTAACAAGATTTTAAGATAGGTACATTAAGACAGACAAAAAATAGAACTAGACCTTAAAATAAACCTTAAAGTAAACATTCAAAACTAGACTTAAAAATAAACTATAAATATAAATTTAGGCCCAAATGGCTGTCTATTGGCAGCGTGCCCAAAAGGCTGGCAGCATTGCCACGTTCTATGGCAATGCTAATCCGATGTGCGATATATGAACCAGACTGGAAGGCTGAGTGGACAGCTTTCACAAAAGGTAAATCCAGCCAGCTAACTGACCCTACGGCTATGCCAAAGGGATTCGATCTCCCTCGCAAGCTTTGGTGTCGGCTGGACAGACTTAGAACTAGACACGGCCGCTTCCTTCCCTTCTTTTCTTCCTACATAAGTGGGGATGGAAGGATCCTCTACTCTGCGGGTACGGTAAGAGAGAGCAGACCATTGAGCATATCATCCAACGATGCCCACTTCGCTCATACGCTGGATCTGCTGAAGACCTGGATTATATGTCTCCTGACGCAGCCACCTGGCTTAACAATCTCAAAGTCATTCTTTGATTGCTTGCATGAAACATGCCATACGATTAAATAACAGTGTCTAATTGCCAGTCAAGGGCTCGAAGGGCCAATTACTGACCTCGATAGGAAATCGATCAATCTGAGGTCTCCGCCCATCTCTGTAAGGTCCGATCACTGGGGAATAGGTACAATGCTCTTTGAAGAGGCTTAATATGATAATTGACCTCTGTGATTGTAATTATACAGTAGAAAAAGACCTACAAAATATTTTAAGTGGGCAGATTTTTATTGTGTTTGTCGATTCATTAATTGATCAGATTTGACTGAGAATTCGTTTACAGAGTTCATCATTCTGTTTGAAAGAAACGTCATAGTTTTCCCATTATCTATACTATGACAGAACTCTAAAATTTAATAGAAAATCAATTAACTATGGAGGGGATCAAAAAAACTTAAATTGACGTAAGAAGTTCAATAAGTAATATATTTGTAACTCGACAATAGTTTTCATTTTATCTTTGAACCATTAGTAATGTGCGACTGTGCGTTTCTTCTTCCACATCATTTGATTCTACCTTTGTTTTTGCTGTGTTTTTTTTTGCAGTCCGGATACTTAGATTTAAATACACCTAGAACGAGAGTTTTCATACAACAGATTTGAAAAAGATGAAGCCGCTTTTGGTTTTATGTGTGTGTGTCTACGAACCAATCATAGAGACGTGTTGCTTGTGAGCTTGACGTTGTGACAGATGCGCACACGGACGAAACTTAGCCCGTGTCTATCCGAAACTGGCTTCACCTTCAACCGCTGACTAGGTTTCTAGGCGTATTATTCTAAGTCCGGATAATACTCGTTACGTAATTAAAATTTAAGTATTCATATACGTCATAGAACTAACACTAAGTGCTCTAAAATTAAGCATGACACAATTTTTAGTTTTTTGCGATAGTTACAGTATTTTGTAAGACACAAAGGATAGTAAATTAGTATGTGCATTACATTAAAATTCCTTTAATAATGACTTTGCTAGGTATAACATATATGCAGGTACCTATTATCTAAGCAACATAGTTTTTGCAAGTTATAGTCTGATTTAAATTTCTAGCAGGTCTATGGTTGTACTTTCTGATATATTCATGATTGCGAGAGCGATGGATGCTTTAACATTTATCTATCTTCTTTGACCATCGAAGCAAAGATTGGGCCATTATATTATTGACCAAGTGATAAAAGTAATCAGCATCATATAGTATAAAACAAAGTCGCTTCCTTCCGTCTGTCCCTATCTATATATATATTACGCGAGGCCGATTTTTGTACATCCCATCAGATCTACAGTTATGGTCCGATTTTGATAAATGATATGTCATTAGATTGGTCTCATGCTGGAGAGGTGCATAAAACTCTTGGAATTTTAATTTTTTCCTGAAAAGGTACTGAAAAATGGATTTGAAAAACTACTGTGCGCTAACCACGTGATCCCTATTTTGACATAAGATGACCAAATAATAATAAGCATGATTTGCTCACAAACCTGAGTAAGTTGTTCAGCATGATGAAATATTATTTTTGAGTCGACAACATAATATCCGCAACACTTAAAACATGTACGAATATGCAAAAATAATTTTACAGTTTGTTGACAATGAATGACAGTAACCATATTCTGACAACTTTTAATGTCTTTTTTATTGGGGGCTATTATGTCAATGCTCTAAATTGCCAGGTTGTTTTTCTTTTTAAAATGTTCATATGGAAACTTTTTTCGCATACCTGTTAAAAATGTGGAGAAAAAAGCCGGTTAAGTGCGAGTTGGACTGGTACTCGAAAGACTAGAAAAACTGACCGTCATTCAAGAATAGATTATTTTTATAGGCGAGTTTTACAATAAATCAAAGCAGAAAAAATGTAGTAAAACTAATTTAAACGTCATTCAAATAAGTAAATTTATTATAGAATATTATAAATATGATTATATAAGTCCATCAAAAAAATAATTCCAAGGAAAATGGCATGAGTCATGGTAAATTAAATGGTATTTTACAAGAAAAAACTAAGTCCTTCCGCTTGCATGTCGACGGGATGGTAAATGTGGTCGAGTTGAGAATATGGACGAGTTGGCACTGAAGACGACTTGGTAATACGGACGAGTTGGTGATATGGGAGATTTGGCAATAAAGACGAGCTGATAATAAGAACAAGTTGGTATTGTGTAGACGAGTTGGGTGTATCGTCGAGTTGGGAATATGGACGAGTTGGAAATGTGGATGAGTTGGCAATGTGGATGAGTTGGTAAAATTGACAAGTTGGGAACATGGACAAGTGGGCAATTTGGACGAGTTCGCATTATGGACGAGTTGGCAATGAAGACGAGTTGGTAATACGGACAAGTTGACAATGAAGACGACTTTGTAATACGGACGAGTTGGTGATATGGAAGATTTGGCAATAAAGACGAGCTGATAATAAGGACAAGTTGGTATTTGTAGACGAGTTGGGTGTATCGTCGAGTTGGGAATATGGACGAGTTGGAAATGTGGATGAGTTGGCAATGTGGATGAGTTGGTAAAATTGACAAGTTGGGAACATGGACAAGTGGGCAATTTGGACGAGTTCGCATTATGGACGAGTTGGCAATGAAGACGAGTTGGTAATACGGACAAGTTGACAATGAAGACGACTTTGTAATACGGACGAGTTGGTGATATGGAAGATTTGGCAATAAAGACGAGCTGATAATAAGGACAAGTTGGTATTTGTAGACGAGTTGGGTGCATCGTCGAGTTGGGTTGGGAATATGGACGAGTTGGAAATGTGGATGAGTTGGCAATGTGGATGAGTTGGTAAAGTTGACAAGTTGGGAACATGGACAAGTGGGCAATTTGGACGAGTTCGCATTATGGATGAGTTGGCAATGAAGACGAGTTGGTAATACGGACAAGTTGGCAATGAAGACGACTTTGTAATACGGACGAGTTGGTGATATGGAAGATTTGGCAAGAAATACGAGCTGATAATAAGGACAAGTTGGTATAGTAGACGAGTTGGGTGTATCGTCGAGTTGGGTTGGGAATATGGACGAGTTGGAAATGTGGATGAGTTGGCAATGTGGATGAGTTGGTAAAATTGACAAGTTGGGAACATGTACAAGGGGACAATGTGGACGAGTTCGCATTATGGACGAGTTGGCAATGAAGACGAGTTGGTAATACGGACAAGTAGGTAATATGGACGAGTTTTCAATGTGGACGAGTTGGGAATATGGACGAGTTGGGAATGTGGATGAGTTGGCAAAATGAACATGTTGGGAACACGGACGAGTGGGCAATGAAGACGACTTGGTAATACGGACGAGTTGTCAACGTGGACGAGTTGGGAATGTGGATGAGTTGGCAAAATGAACAAGTTGGGAATATGGACGAGTTGGCAATAAAGACGGGCTGGTAATAAGGACGAGTTTGTATAGACGAGTTGGGTGTATCGTCGAGTTGGGAATATGGACGAGTTGGAAATGTGGACGACTCGGAATTGTGGACGAGTTGGGTCTATGGACAAGTTGGAAATGTGGACGAGTTAGCAATATGGACGAGTTGGCATTGTTGATGAGTTGGAAATGAAGACGAGTTGGCAATGTAGATGAGTTGGGTGTATGGACGGGTTGGTAATATAAACGACTTGGCATTGTGGATGAGGTGAGAATCCGACGAGTTGGAAATGTGGACAAGTTGGCATTGTGGACGAGCAAGTAATATGAACGCGTTGGCATTGTGGATGAGTGGGAATATAAATGAGTTAGCAATGAAGACGAGTTGGTAATACGGACGAGTTGATAATATGGACGAGATTGGCAATAAAGACGAGTTGGTATTGTAGACGAGTTGGGTGTATGGACGAGTAGGAAATGTGGACGAGTTAGCAATATGGATGAGTTGGCATTGTGGATGAGTTGGCAATAAAGACGAGTTGGTAATATGGACGAGTTGGCATTGTAGATGAGTTGGGTTTATGGACGAGTGGGCAATGTGGATGATTTGGCATTGTGTACGAGTTGGGAATGTGGATGAGTTGGAAATATGGACGAGTTGGAAATATGGTCGAGTTGGCATTGTGGACAAATTGGGAATATGGACGAGTTGCCAATGGAGACGAATTGGTAATATAGACGAGTTGGCAATGCAGATGAGTTGGGTGTATGAACGAGTTGGCAATGTGGACGTGTTGGGTGTGTGGACAAGTTGGCATTGGGACCCAGATGGGAATATAGACGAGCTGACATTGTGGACCAGTTGGCAATGTGGAATAATTAACATGTTACCCTAACATGCGAAACTTATTTATTTATTTATTATTTATTTAAACTTTATTGCACAATACAAAAAAAAAAGTAAGTACAAATGGCGGACTTAATGCCTTTAGGCATTCTCTACCAGTCAACCACTGGGTTAAACAGAAATATGTAGTCGGTGCAGGATCAGAGTTACAGAGAAACTTGGTGGTAGAAATAACCTACATATAATGCAAATTTCAAAAAATCGACGCGCTCAATAATAAATCATATTTGAATTAATGACGTCTGGCTGATCATTCTTATACTCATTCAAAATAAAATTTGACAAATTATGCTGTCAACAAAACAAATTGATTTTATAAGGCTTCCGTTTTTACCGACTTTAGTAAGGAACCCTAAAATTAGGTTTATATCATAGACTTGAGAGTATAGATAGCATCTCCCTCACTCTTCTGTCAGACACTATTTCAATAAGAGGAAAGACGAAAGTTTGACTTTGGAATTCGCGGGTATAAGGCAGGGACCGGAACCGGTTACCTTAACAAGGGTTTTTGATGAGGTTATTTTAGAAGTTGTTTTTAAAAACCCTTACATATTGTTAACCCTATGATGTGGTTGTTTCAATGATACGGTTACTGTTTTGTTGCAGTTAACGCGGTTAATAACTACCTTAACTAACCTACCCCGTCCCACTAACCGAGTCTTTAGGGTATTGAACCGAGTTCAAACGAATGTGATCCTTAAGTAATGTGTTATTAGTTCAGTTTTTGAATAGCAGTTATAATAACTACTAACCCTAACTTAATAACCTTAACGTAAGGGTTTTTGAACGAGTTCGAACGAATATGATCCCTAAATTATGTCTTATTAGGTCAGTTTTTGAATAACAGTAACTCAGTAAATTTCTTATCTCTTGCAAGTCATAAACGTGTTTGGCTTTCGAGGTTTGTAACAATATGCTATAAAGCGTCAAATCAGTCAATATTCAACTTTAAGTCTTTGGTGTAGAAACTTCTTATGTTACCATGGTAGCGTTGCTTAACTTGAGCGGCGAAAACATTGTGTTGTTTGTTTTTTTTTCATATTTCATCTTTGCCTTTGGGGCTTGACAAATAAATCTAAGACGGAAAAAATAAAACTTATTCATTTATTTTTGCCGTCACCATTGATATCACATATTGGTTTATCCCAAACACAATTAACTATAATTTCCTTCATTCCCCGTAATACAGATAAGAATTGTTTCGATAAAAAAATATAACAATTAATGCGGCATTCAGTTAAGGCACAACTGCATTTTGATTATTCTTAAAACAATAATAAATACCGCGTCTCATTACGGTTTGCGTCTTAGTGTGCAGTAAATGCCATAAGCCCGATAACAATAAAATAAAAATAATCCTTAGCATTTCACTCATCCCTTTTCATCTAAGTATATATTTAGGTTGATGTATGCGTCAATAACGAACTTCAAATTGTTTTAATAAAATTACACCCTTAAATTGTAAAGATTAGCAATATTAATGATGGTTCTGTGGATATTCTTATTATTCAAATTGATTTGAACAATAATATTTCTTGTACTCTGTGTCTTGATTAAATCATGATGCTTTTTTTATTAAAAACGTAATCATTATAATAACAATAAAAAAAAATGTTTTAAGTAATTAAAATGTTATTTGAAACAAAGTTAATTTTGTTATATTCTGTATTCTATAACTTTTTTTTTAACTATAAAAAGAAAATTATTTACACACAGACAGATGTCATTTTGTCCGGATTTCCGGCTGGTCTCGCTTAGGGGTCACATTTCTCAACCGATTTATGAAGTCTAGGTTAATTAATTATATGAAATATTTGTGTCGATAAAATTATTTGAAACTTTTGAAATGGCAGAGGTATGAGGTTTGAAAACTAAAAAAAAACAATTTTCATCCATTTGGAAGAAAAAATAAAACAATTTAAATTAATAATCAATTAAATTAGTTAATTGTTATGTTAATTAGTTTAGGTATGAAACTATATTTGATAAGTTGACTAACCTAGTAATTAAGTAAGTAAACGCTTTATTGTACACAAAAACAGTTAAAAATACATCTATTACAATTAACATATAGGTACAAAGGCGAACTTATCCCTATAAGGGATAGTATCATGGACCATCGTTTTATTTAATATATTTTAATTTTGAATTTGAATTAAGTAACAAAGGTTCTTTTTTTGTTACCTGCCATGACTTACTATCTCTCGCTTTCCGCTGATATTAAAGGGATAGCATACGTTGTTAGGAATAGTAAAAAAAGATCTAAAATTCAGTTGCCTATTGTTAATACTCTTACTAGTATCTTGTCGGTAATTAAAATGTATGTACGCGATAAATCTGTTTTTTCAGTAGACAGTTATAATGAAGTTGTGATGTGACACGAGATATTGCAGTTTCAATTGTACACTTAAAAACAAACCATCAGACCCTACACTCGAAAAGTATACAAGCAACCGTTAAGGAATTCCACTATCCAACTCCTGACTACACCATACGACATTAGTATCCATATTACCAATTCATTAAAACAGCAAACCCCATATCTTCGCCATATTGAAAAATTACTAATAACAGAATCAACAATTCATATGAATCGGACCTCTAGTCGACAACAGCCGGAAATCCGAACATCTGGACATATGAAAGCATTTTAGGACAAGCTGATACGGAGATGCGTTGCTTGTTTGGTAAATTACCTTGGTATGCAAAGGTTAAATATATATATATTTAACCATCAAAAAGTAGCGCCGTTCACTTTCTAGTTTCATCATCTGATCTTTATCACCGTTTTGAAGATACCAAAAAAATACTCATCACAATACCTACTTAGGTAGCAAAATCTAACCGACTGTACAATAAAATTAATCCAAGTAAAATTAATCATTATAATTGAACGTTATTTGAAATGTATTAGTATAATAATTATTTTGTCTTTTTTTTTCTTCAATTAATAAAATAAGAATTCAATTTTTGTGTTTATCCTAATCTGAGCGCTAATAGCGTCTTGTTAGCATCAACGCGATTTCTATAATGATACCTTTAAAAGTATTTACCATATTATAATCATGCTATGTTCATAAAATAAAAATACATTTTAGGTGTGTAAATAATTTACTAGAATATACATTTTTTAATCAGATAACAAAAATAGTAAGTTTAATTATAATAACTAAAACCATAAAAATATCATCATCACAGTTTAACATGCATAATCAGTCTTAATAACTACCTATTCTTAACAATTAATACTTATAACACCTATACATTAAAAACACCATAATAAAAAAAAACAATGACATAAATCACAGCAATTAAAAAATAAAATCAGTTTAAAATTAGACCATATCAAATATAATACTAAATTATGGATTACTTATTATTTACGTAATTTTAGAACAGCCATATGATACAATTCTGTCATAAATTTTACACGTGCCCACATGTCCTTCAATTTATCGTCCGGTACGTCTTCTAACAATTCCTTGAATTCAGCCAAAATTTCTTTACGTTTTTCATAACCTTCCTTCCTCTCTTGATTTCACTGAGTCTGAAATAAAAAAAATATATACTTAATTTGGTGTCTCATTTTAAGTTTAGTAAGAAATACGTCACTAATATAAGAAATGTAAGCGTCCTCCAATAAAGTACAACGTTCATGCATGGCCTATTTTTTGTTAGGAATGCTAAACTGGCAGCTCTAAGGATACCCGAACATTATAAGTAAATTGGAATAATGCAAGATATACTACTGAGATTTTTAGCTAAATGTGCCAACATATTCTGAAAAAAATGTATAATAAATGAAAATGCACAAACACACATTTACGAAATGTCATTGTAGTAGGTATTCCGAATTTGTATGGTAATTAAATATTATATATTTACTACATTCATTTAAACAAGTTGTCTGGCGGAGAACGCCTCATTTCATGGCAAAAAGCCGCCATTATTATCTACGTTTTTGTGGAATGCAATGTGCAATCAAGTTGAAATAAATAAATATAGGTACGTATATATATAATTAGAATATGGTTGAAAAAAAAAAACATATTGCAGATACTATTAAGGAAAAAATATCAGTTCGAGTACCTTTAAGGTCGATAGTATTTACAACGATTTAATGGTACACAAAATTGAAATATGTATAATCATAATAAGAATGCATAACTTACCAGTTTCTTCTGTCTCTTAAGTTTATTTACAAAGTCACTATATTCCTCGGGAAAATTGCATGGCAGTGGCAGCAAGCGCTTTTTGTAGTACATTTTAAAGTTTTTTTTTAATATTTGTTATTTTATGGCACCCGTTTGTAACTGACCAGTTGGACGATTTGGAGGATACTGAGTAACTAACGCTTAGCATCCATGATGCTTCAAAACAATACTAATCCCGTAATCCCATCTCTTTCTTAAATTTTTATCTAATCTGTCATTTTAAAACAGCACGTTGCACACTTAAAAATACTCTTTTGTTCTTATACGATGGTTTTTACTGTTATCAGGTATAACGTTACCAGCAAAGCTGCCGATCGTTCCTCGATAAGAAAAAAAACCGGCCAAGAGCATGTCGGGCCACGCTCAGTGTAGGGTTCCGTAGTTGCTCATCCTTCACAATAAACTGCTGTTTTAAGCCCGAGTTTTAAGTTAAGAAAGATTTCAAGCTCTATAAAAAGGTCGTAAACGCCCTAGACACTGTAATCACTTATTACCTTCTGGAAGTCAACTTAAAAGAAAAAATATGAAATTTGGCTAACTCAAAAACAGCTCGACCGATTTTGTTCAATATAGTTTTCATTGAAAGTAATTATAAAGCCTCTTTTACAAGAATTTTTCCGATTTTTTTTGACCCGTGGTTGAAAAGTTAGAGGGGGGGGACACTATTTTTGTCAGAGCGAATATTTACAAAACTGCTGACTTTGTCAAAAATAATGTAAAGAGACCCCTATAATTTTTACAAGACCTATTAAACGACACCCCACACACTAGTGTTGAAAAGAAAAAAAAAATCACCCCCACTTTAAGTGTTCGAGAGGTACCCGAAAAAAAATATTTTTTGATTTTTATTTTACCGTTCTGTCGGCGTTATACATACACATACTCATACCAAATTTCAGCTTTCTAGTACTAATGATCACGGAGCTAAGCCGCGGACGGACGGACGGACGGACAGACGGACGTGGTGAAACTATAAGGGTTCCTAGTTGACTAAGGAACCCTAAAAACAGTATGAAAATTATAGTTTTTTTTTTTTTTTTTTTTATCTAGCCTGTTTGTGTGTGTCCCACTGCTGGGCAAAGGCCTCCCCTCTTTCTCTCCAGTCATTTAGTTATTTATTATTAGATATTATTACTTTTTTATTAGCAGAACAATCACATCAAATTATCAACTAATTAACAACATCAGTGTAGGAGAAACATATAAAAAGCAAAGATAAAGTATTTATTATCTAATAACAACCACAAAAAAAAAAAGTCAAAACAAAACTAGTGTAAAAAAAAACACGGCAATACGTAAACATTCTGCCAACTCCGCTCATCTATAACGATCCTTCAACGTTCAGTTCCAAACCCTAACGCGATGGGGTTTAGAGTTAACTGCTATAAATAACCCTTACGCGTTAGGGTTTTAACCGTAACTGTGTAACTGTGTTGAGGTTGTAGTTAACTGTTATGATAGGGTAACCTTAACATAGGGTTACCAAATGAAAAGGTTACCTTATGTTATGGTTACCAAATTGTTAGGGTTACCTTATATTAGGCTTAACTTTAAAGAGGGGTTTTCCGGTCCCTGGTATAAGGCCTTCAGCTCTAAATTTATTGAAAAAAATATGTCTTAATATTCTTTTTTCAACATTTTTAGCTGTTTTATAAATTGGATTTTTTTTATGGTGGAGTACCTATTGTTGGTCAGTTATTTATTTAGATTAGTAAATAGGGTTTGATTAAGTATACCTAGCGTAAGAATTTCAAACACAATGTGTAATTGTTATTGAATAAATTGATTGATGATGATGACATGGCAGCACCCATATTAAGAAAATTTGCACGATATATTGAATTTCATAAAAAAAACAAGCATTGATAATAGTGGTTTTTCGTGTATCTATAAACGTTTTATACTCTCTATTTCATACAATTGAGTTTATGTAACATTTTTTATTATCACTATTTTTAATAGTGAGTGCCCAAATCTGTCGTTTCGATTCATGTGCTATTTCTGGAAATTGATAGAAATCGATCAAATCGATAAATTTATGCCCTGAAGAAAGAACAACAAATTAAATTCTACCAATCTTATGTTCGGTCCTATGAAAATATGTCAATTATTTTTTTAAGATATGGGATTATTTTTATGAATTAAATTTTTCCATAAATCGAATAATATGCATTTTATTTGTGAAACAGATCAGCAGATCACATGTCATTAATGCACAAGTTATTTTTACAAGAGTTGAAAAAGTTGGCACGATGAAGCTGGCAGTTGGCTATCAGGCCTAGCTCTAGCCTGGTATGTTTTACCGTTTTTAAAAAATAATTTTGCGAAATTGCGATGTGGTCGCTTAGCGACAATGCCCTTTAAATATATATATATATAAAAAAAAAAACATATTTTTATCGTGTTTTTTTCCAGTATTTATTCTTCGTTCGCCAAAAACTTCTTATCGATAAATTAGTTATTTTCGGTAACACTTCCGGATTTCCATATTCTAGCGGCGGTTCGACGCCGCAACGGGCCTCTAGTGTATGCTTATTTAGATCTTGAAAACAACGCCACGGATTTTGATGCGGTTTTTTAAATAGATTGAGTTATTCAAGAGGAAGGATTATATGTATAATACATGCATAACATAGCATTGCACCCGTGCGAAGCCGGGGCGGGTCGCTAGTTTTGATAATAATTATGAAAAGCCCCGACATGTACAATTAATACGCGTTCAATACTGGAAACATAGTGATAAGACGGTTAAAACGCTCAATTATTCACCCGGATTCTAAACTCTTGTTGTCGTTTAAAGGTAAACATTGAACATCGCTAAAGCACTTTAAGTGATGTTTTAGAAAAAAATAATTTTAGGTCCTTGTCGAATAAGTTCTATGCCTTTATCTGTCAACTTTTTAACTGCCGATATCCGGTTAGCTGGTTCCCATCCTGTCTTTAACCCTTTAATGCACAAGATTTTTTTTTGCGTATTTCATTACATTTTTCGTAAAAAGTAGCTTATTAGGAGTATTTATAAGTCTAGAAAAATAATAAAAAAAACCTTTTTGCCCACATATGAAAATAATGTATGTTGTTTGTAGGCAACATTGCGCAATGCGCACACAAATAATTTACCATATGTATGTAGCGTACAGGCAACACTGCGAAGAATGCAGAAAACAAAAAAAAAACAATTAACTCTTCAAAATCTTTAATTAACTACATGAAAATTATAAAAACAGTTTTTCTTTGGGGTAAAGCACAGCCGCAGATTGCACTTAACTCATCTGTATGATATCTGGAGAAAAGAAATCGAAAAAATGCTCACAAGGAGATTTGGTGGTCGTATCATCAGGTATGGCAGGAGTGATGGCTTCAACCTCAGCTCTGTGTTGAAACTGAGCTAGTTTCCAGTTAAAAGACAGAGGCTTTGGAACGTATTGCCTTTTTTTCGCATAAATTTTTGGTTTGGGCACGGCATTAGCTTTACGTTTTGATCTTGTCTGCGGAGCCGGCGATGGTGTTTGCGGCGATAACACGTGAGATACATTATTTATTATGGGTAAAGCAGCATGTGGACTGGAGTCATGAAAAAGTTGCGCCATTATGGGAGTTAGAGGAAACTGTTCGATGTCAGACATTTTAAGGTGTTCAATAGGGCCTACAGTGCAATTATTCATAGGGCTACCAGTCGTCAGAATTGTCAGATATATTGAATCTCTCCATAGATGATGGTATAGAACGTGGCTCCGAGCTTGCGTCTGAGTCATCTTGAGTGATATTTAAGAATTGTTTTTTATCAGACGAGCTGTTGCCATCCGATGAAGCAGCATTTTCAGGTGGCACGAGGGCCATAATTTTGGAAATTCGTTCCCATTTTAATCTACCCTGAAGCAAGCAAAACAAAAACACATGCAACACAAACAATCCAAAACCATAAGCACTCAAGATATGTTAAAATCAAGCTTTTACCGAAAAAAAAAAACAAAAAACTTGTGCGGTTAGTTAGTAAAACATAAATAATTAGTCAAGAAATGGTGAGGCAGAAAAATGCCCAATGATGCTTTCAAGCAACATAGGCGCGTGCACATTGAATGGTCAGCACTTCGCAATGTTGCTTTCAAGCAACACTCATGTTTGCAACGTAATAATCACTCAGTATTCGTTAGATTTGTGATTAAAATCACAATAACACATAATTCAAACATTAAAAAATGCAATGCAAACAATAAATAAAGTAAAACAAGATCACTTATATTTTAAAAATATTATTTCTTACTTGGCCTCTAGGGCGTGCGCGTCCACTCGGCGCCATTTTGCCGCGAACTATCAAATTTAGTGCGCGGGAGCATTGAACTTAGTAGTTTTGGGTTCGCAACGATAATACTATTTACGTAATTTTTACCATTTGGAGTTGCACAGAAAAATAAAAGATATTTTAATTTTTGAATATATATGTTGCTTGTAGGCTACATTGCGAATTAAAGGGTTAAAATTATAACGGATGCATTTAATGCACTTCGTGAATGTACTGAGTAATTGGTGACTATTTTATCTACTTGGACATTAGTCACTTTCCGGTGACAAAAAGGAAATTACTTTCAAGGCAGTCTTGTTTGATAATTTGGGGTTCGAAAAAAAGCGTAGGCTTTACATGTATTTCACCATGATGTTATATAATAGTTTCTATAAAGTATATAACAAATAAAATAAATAACGATAAGAAAATGTTGTTTACCTTATGTAGAAAATTTTGTTTACCTATACTTACTACTATGTCGCATTGTCGCAATTATTAACTCAAGTATTTATTTCAGGGGTGAATCAACTTTTATGTGTTCTACATCAGGCGTCCAGAGTCCCTGAACGATAATACAAATTTATATAAAATTTATAAGTTTTATTTGTATTCCGTTATGTTCCTATGTATATTACCTAACATTTTATTACAAATAATTTTATTTTGTTTACAATTTTACCCATTCTTTAATGGTTGTCCGAAAGACCAAAACTTGTATTTCAATAGAAGGACAGATTGTCCCCGTGCAAAAGTGCGCCATAAAACGTTGTATCATGAAAAAAAAATACTATTGCGGAATTGATGTTTATACACATAATCATTTTTATGGATTAGTATCTTCCATAAAACACCGATTTTGTATATTTGCATTAAACGGTTTATGAATTTCTTGCGTTTTAATTTTGTCCCTTTAATTATCCACGCCATGCAGGTCCACCGGACAACCATAAATTAGTTACGAAATCTAAATATTAATGGGGTAGTAATATACTTGACATCAAGCTAAAACATCTGGTAAGCAGATTAGCTGGCCTACCCACCATTGTAAAAACACGAAACTGGGGGCGTCAGTCGGTCTAGTACTGTTGGAAAGTGTGGGTGGCTTTATTGTTTGTCCATCGGACCACTGGCACAAATACGTAAGTACTTAACATATTACAATAATTTATATTGTACAAAATACTATTGTATACATACTTTACCGTAAGCGTGAAATAAAACACAAAAACTCTTTGATATTTATAATTCGTCTCAAAGTTTTAGATACATCCCTCGGACAACTAGTCACTTGGACAACGGAATTGGTTGTCCGTAGGACATTTTGGTTGTCCCTTGGACAAAAACGATGTGATAAGATTTTTAATAGAGTAAATCCCAATTATAGGGTAATTTAATTCGGTAATCGTCCCAATGATTAACACCTTAAGAAAACAACAATTGAGATAATTTCAAGCACTGGGATCTTAACCTACCTTAATTAAATAATTTGCGTATTTTTATTTTACATAAGTATTTAATTTTAGTAAATGGTATTGTCGGAGAAGGAAAATCAAGACGCTATAGAAAAAGACTTAAAGCAGACCCAGCAAAATTGGCTGAACGGAAACGAAATAAAAGAGAAAGTTATCACAGAAACAAAAAGTCGATTTTAAATATGCAGCCAGAGGAATAAAAAAACTGAAGATATGGAAATTGCGTAAACAAGAACAAAGAAAGCGATCGAAAGCACTTCGTAACATACTGCAAGACAATTTCCGAATACTTTATTAAGTTTGTTTCATTTAGTACCCTCTTTAAATTTTTTGGTTCTAATATTTCCATTGGACAACCAGAATATGTCCATGGGACAACTAAGATGTCCCTAGATTGAAAAACACAATATCATTATTTCTTTTTCTTTTTTATTCAAGAACAGTTCATATTTTTTAAAGATACAATAACACAATACAAAACAAAGAAGCAGAAGGAATTTTCTTACATTACTGTTACTATTTCGCGTTTTAATTAAAAAGTTTCGATTCTGTGAAATTGAGGTTGTCCTGGGGACATGATGGGAAATATTGTGAAATTTCGTGAGATTCACATAAAGATAAAAAATAAACTGTATTGTTTAATGTATGTAAGTAAAATAATATTTTAATCAATTATTAATGTCTAGGATTTTTTTTAATAATTTTGAATATTGGTCCAGGGGACAAGGCAGAATTGTGCTGCTGATTTGTTTTTAGTCAAATTCACTAAATTCTTATAGAAACAGCTCTGCTCTATGCATAATCATAAACAAGAGAAAATTATCTTTTAAATAAAATATATAAATATGGACAACAAGAACACAAAATTAAAATCCACAATTTCATCATGTGGACATTTAAAAGTTGATTCACCCTCAAGGCATCATAGACCCATAGATAAATTACCTTACAATCTAACATACATATTAATCATAACAATAATATAAACTTAACAACTAGGTCACATTATTACTGCCATGTGATTACGCCGTTCGTATTATCAGGTAGCCGCGGAAACGGCAAAACATGTCACCTTTCGGCCAAAACTCTTTTTTGGTGAAGGTCGCTAGCTCGTCCGTTGAAACTCACACCACATACGAATTCAAGTTGAGTTTGTGGCGAGCCTCCAACTTCATTAGTGCTTTATGTGCACTGTATGGGTGCTCATATTTTCACATAAAGATTGGTTGTCATAACGTGTTGTTTGTCATAAAGTCGTTAGCCATAACTCTGAAGTTATTAACTTTACAAGTATTGAGAGTGAAAATTAGCTTAGGTTAGGTTTGCATTATAACAATCCTGAATAGTCATTTGTTTCAGAGAAGAGTAGAAATTATAACTACTAAAATTATGTGAGCCAATATGGACCTGCACTGTATTTCTGCTTACTAGATTGTACATGTGTTGTGTATATTTATAATGAGGGGAAACCAACACCATGGCCTGATCATTTCAGCTATGTGACTATTAAGCAAAAGATTACCGATTTGTATGAAAAAATCGCGGTTACGTTAAAAAAGAGAGGTTTTTCATACTAAAAATAACCGACTGCATTCCTTAGTGACAATACCTTGAGAAATGTCGCTTTGGCACCCTGGCTCGAAGGTTGGATTTTTCCTTGATGTTTGACTTTTGAAAAGAATTCAGGACATAATAGATATTCAATAATATCAATCACAAGACATTATTTACTATTTAGGATACCAAGCAACCTTAGCAACCTAAGACCACATGTGGTCAGTCGAGTTTCATCACTCGATACAACACCGACATTTCGCGATATGATCACGAGAGCTCCAATTACTTACATAACTACAGTTATCTCATTATGTTACGTTTGATACCTCATTACAGCTAAAATCGCGTCTATGTATGATCTATGATACAATATTGGCACGCTAGGTTTGTGTATTTGACCTACTTTTTGTATGAATACTATAATTAAGAGACTTCTTTAGCAACTCGTTCGCAACGAACCTTTTCCCCGCTCAGTACCTAAGTTCTAAACATCTTCAAGTGCAAAATATTAATTGGGATACTTTTCACGACTTGTAATATTTAATTTTTAGACTTTCATTTGCCCTTCCCGTTTTGCTGTATATGTCAAGTGATTAGTGTGACGTCACAAATGAAATACTTAGCAAAGAAACAACAATTAAATTTATTTAATTGGCAAACGGGTAAACTTATAATTCTAAGGATTGTATTTTAGGATTTTACGATAATACCTATAAAATTGGGGCCTACTATCTCAATTATTTCGGCTTCTCCGAGATTTTTATTACCAAGTCGCTGTCAATTAGGTAGTTATCCAATCATAAATAGGCATTTCTCTGAGCGTGTGAACGGTTCTAATTTCGGTAGCCGCATTAATGCTGTTATTTTATAATTATTGTGTGGAAATCACCACAGCGTCTACAAGATAATGTACTATAAAGGCATCACACAGTTTCATTTAATAAATCGATCACAGAAATCAGAGTTCTTTTATTCCTTCGCTTTGTCTTCTCCTCCGACTAGTCTCAAGAAATGTTCACTTACCAGCAAAGACATCTCCGTTGTCTTCGGCATCATAGTGACGTCTCCTGGCCTCGCGCCAGGTCCACAGTACGACAGTGTGGGCTCTCGGTTCGGAATCCTCGGTAAAGGATCGTGGAGTGCCAGCAGTGCCGCATGGAGCCTGGCTCGGGCCGCACTGATAAGTACCTTCTGCGCCGTTCTTGCGGCTTCCGCCACGTTGGCGACGTCTTTTTCCCATCTGAATTATTTTGGGGTGTTTTCACTTACCAGCAATGACATCTCCGTGGTCTTCGGCATCATAGTGACGTCTCCTGGCCTCACGCCTGGTCCACAGTACGGCAGTGTGGGCCCTCGGTTCGGAATCCTCGGTAGAGGTTCGTGGAGTGCCAGTAGCGCTGCATGGAGCCTGGCTCGAGCCGCAGTGATGCCCCCAGCGCCTTTCACAGCAGCTTCCACCACGTCGCTGACATCTTTCTCCCATCTGAGACAGTTTGGGGTGTTTTAATATTCCTCTTATCAGTTCCTGGAGAGCAGCTTTCGAGGAAAGACAGGCTGAAGTTGAATAACATGGGGACAATTTTATGTGACTGAAATAACAACATGAAACATTATTACATGTAGTATACATACAATTTTGTTACAGTAAACTCACAGGGTTCAGGTCAGGATCTAGAATTAACTAAACACTTCAACAACAACATTTGTTTACCAATGATAGGCCCATGTCTTTCTGACTTTCCTGACACACGACTGTGACCGATTTTATACCACACAAGAAGTTGACCACAAAGACATGGGCCTATCATTGGCAAACAAATACCAGCATCCTCCTAAGGCCAAAAATGCATTTTACTGTGATGTGATAGTTATTAACTGCTGATTACCATTCACAATTAAGAGAGTGTGTAAGAATGGGACTACTCAAATTTAATATTTTAAAATATATTTTTCCCATGATAAATGTACCTGCATCCTCCTAGACATGCCCTGATGTCCTCCTTCAAGCTCCGCGACAGCGTGCACCCTGGGCTGTCGGAATCCGATGAGGTGTGAGATCCTTCGTGCTTCGAGTCGGGCAGTTCCGCCTCGGTCTTTGGTAAAGATGGCGACACCCGGCCATGGCTGCCGGCGCCGCTGCCGTATCCTGAGAAGAAATAAACCACATTAAATTGCAAAATAAACAATACAGAAAGGCAGATTTGACCACAATTTATTCTGGAGAGAGACATTATCCGAAGTGGCTATGGACACAGCTGTTTGGAGACGACTACATGTTCCTCCAGCTACACCGACTGGCTCTTAATTTTATAATGATGACCTACTGTTAAAGGCAGATGACCATATTGTACCTGAAGAAGTGGAAGGAGCTCGACGAGGCGGTCGGGGGGCGGGATCCACCTCCTCACCCCCCTCCTCCAGCGAGTCCACGATTATCACTACCTCCTGTTCCTCCTCCTCCGTATACAGTGGGTTAGATCTGGAACAAAGACCATTTAAATATTGAAAAGAATCATATCTTTATCCCATTTTTGTGATAATACCATATTTCTTCAAAAATCAAAAAATCGTTTATTTGCAGTTACAAGTAATTATAAGCTACAGGATGTTAATGCATTGGGTAAGGTCTTATTTTGTATATAGATACAACTTGTGACAAAGTAGCATTTTAAAGCGCTTAGCATTTTAAACATAAAATACAAAGGGTGCTGTAAAAAATTTGAATGAGAATGAATTATTTCATGCGGTCTGCTTAGCGGTCCTGTAGCTCATTTGGAAGAGCACTGCTCCAGTTAAACAGAGGTCGTGTGTTAGAGCACAGAATAGTTAATAGTACTGTAGTACACACAGAATAGACACGCGCACCCCGGCACCGAATCGAGTTACCTCACCCCACAAGGGCACCGAGTTAGAATCGTGTTGGCAGCATAGAAAATGTTTAAAGAGTTGTGAACTGTGCATATTGACATTTTAGGAGGTAGTGTCCGCCCTTTGGTTCGAGTCACATTAGGACTGCAGTTTCAATGTTGTAGTGTTCTACTCATCAGAGACAATATATTTATAAATAATGACACAAAGGTAAATTAAGAATGAAAAATTGAATGCGATCTACTACAATCGAAGCGGGGTATGAACCCGCGACCTCTGCGTTTCCGGCGCATTGCTCTCCCAACTGAGCTATCCGACCGCTACGTCAATCACACCAAATCTTTCATCCCTTAATTCTTTACGCCACTGGAGCGCCCTCTGCGTCATATATGTTTTTGAAATGCTTATGCGCATTAGCCATACCCTAGGATGTGCGTTTTACACACACGATCCCCAATCCCCATTGCTTTACAGCAAGTGTGAAGACCGCGAGAGAGATGGCGCTGTTCTAAATATTTGTATAGAATCTTTTTTATCGATTCTTATTTTTTTTTAATGTGGTAATACCACATTTTATTCTTATAAATAATGACACAAAGGTAAATTAAGAAAGAAAAATTGAATGCGATCTACTACAATCGAAGCGGGGTATGAACCCGCGACCTCTGCGTTTCCGGCGCATTGCTCTCCCAACTGAGCTATCCGACCGCTACGTCAATCACACCAAATCATTCATCCCTTAATTCTTTACGCCACTGGAGCGCCCTCTGCGTCATATATGTTTTTGAAATGCTTATGCGCATTAGCCATACCCTAGTATGTGCGTTTTACACACACGATCCCCAATCCCCATTGCTTTACAGCAAGTGTGAAGACCGCGAGAGAGATGGCGCTGTTCTAAATATTTGTATAGAATCTTTTTTATCGATTCTTATTTTTTTTTATTTTTTTTTATGTGGTAATACCACATTTTATTTTTATAAATAATGACACAAAGGTAAATTATGAAAGAAAAAAAAAAATTAATGCGATCTACTACAATCGAGGCGGGAATCGAACCCCGCTTCGATTGTAGTAGACCGCATTCAATTTTTCTTTCTTAATTTACCTTTGTGTCATTATTTATAAAAATAAAATGTAGTATTACCACATAAAAAAAAAATAAGAATCGATAAAAAATATTCTATACAAATATAGAGATAATATATGCTTAGTAACAATGGGTTTCAGAGTGTGAGAAGATTGACACTTCAGCGAGTGATCGGGCACTCGAAATATATAGACTTTAAACTTATTTTAAGCAAAAGTGTCCTTTCCAGTCTTGAAAATTTTACTGATGATTATTTTATCTGATACGTTTGTGGTTCAAATCATAAATAACAAGTTTCATCTTAAAACACAAAAGACTTTTAAGACAAAATTTCATTTCCGACTGAACCTTAACCTGCACCTCTAAACTAAAAACCACAGACCTACGGACTAAATTGACAACTGACTGACAGGTAAAATGATACCAGGAACAGCAAAATAAAAATAGTGAAGGGTATATGTCGATAACAATATATCGACAAGTTGTAAAGTACAAATAACAGACTAGTTTAAATCAAAAATAAGTACCTATATTAGTTTCAAATAAGAGGTACAAATTTTCGTTTGTTTGATTTTCGAGGTAGTGGATGGATAAAATGCGTTTAACCCACTAGTTTTAAAGCATAAAAAGGTTTCCGAGCCTGTAGGTACAAAATAAAACACCTTGTCCGACGATAACTAGTCTTTATTATAAAACATTATTCATTCCCAGGCTCCGTTATTTCGTCATCTACATCATCATCATCAGTTACATTTATAATAAAAAAAATGATTGCCTGTAAAGTCAGTTTTACGGGCGAAGGAAGATTTTACGTGACAACGTCTTTTTCTCGGTAGAATATTTATTTGTATCATATCCATTCACAATTTCCCTAACAACATTTTAAGTGTTACTTTCTGAACGCACCCATCACATGTGTCATTAATGTCATTATAGTGTCTTTATTTTACATGTTTTAAATCTAAATATGCGATAATCAGACTATTATGCATGTATGTTGTCGATTCCAAACCCTTATTTAGTCTAGATCTACATGTAATTTTTCTAAAAATACCGAACCGACGGAACAAACATCATATGTTTGACAGGTAAGTACGAACAGTTTGTATTTGTATGGGAATATAAAATTATCGTTTTTATTATTTTCCACTCATTTATTCTATATTTTCACCTCACCGTTTAAACCTTCCCTTGACTTCCACGAATATTTTAATACTAAAATTAACCAAATCGGTTCAGCCGTTCTCGAGTTTTAGCGGGACAACCGGCCCTCCTAACAGACGCGAGCGGGCGTTACACTTTTTCATGAGTGACTCCCAGCGCAACCTAATTTAAGACGTTGTCACGACAAAACGATCCGACACATTGTCCACTAAATGGTCGAGTTGTAACATTTTGTAAACTTCTCTTGTTCTTTGTATTCTTTCAAAACTTTAAAAACTGAACTTCTTGAAATACCAAGAATTTCGGATGATTTCATGACACACTCGTTTTTAATGTCATGAATGTCCTCTGGGATATTTTGTTCGTCCTGCTGCTGATAATCTGTCTACCATCTCATTATAAATATAAACTTAACTTGATGAATCGTCTCTTTTTCAATTTCACTAATATAATTTTTTCTCCTTTATATCGGAGGCAAACATTTTGGTGAACATGGCTCTGGTCCCGAATCTTGCGAATCCATAATAACAAGTAACAATTTCAATAAACACTCGTAATAGCAATGATAACGTATGTCGTTAGATACATAAAAGTAGTTTGTAAACAGCGGTCAACTATTTCTGAAGATACCCGCTTTTTTTTTGTTAAAAGATGGACCACATTGTTGGTAATTTGAAAATAAAGAACAATTCTTTTATTAATTCATTTAATTAAATGTATGTATTCAATAAACTATCAATTATCATAAATATATAATTGCATGTTTCATTTACATTATTGCTGGTTTGGCATAATTTTTTTATCTCTAATTAGGGGTCTACAGACCATTTGATCTGTCAAAATCACTGGAAAAAGTTGGTATATAGATTAGCCGATCAAATTGCCAATTTGATTGTCCTGTCTGGGTACCTTAAACCTACGATGTAACAATAATTTTAATATCGATGAGAACGACACTGGCCAAACTGTGGCAACATTTGTTCATACTTACTTGTCAATTTAGTCCGTAGGTCTGTGGATTTTACTTTAGCTCAACTGTGAGATAAGACTGTTTCTCGCGCGAGATAGCTCTATATCTCTTTCTATGCAGTACTGTGAGAAAGTGACAGGTGATGCTATGTCGCGCAACATTAGACGCGAAGCATAGTCGTGCTACATAGGCAGAAGTGGGTCAGATTTTATTATGGACAGACATCGCAACAGGTGAAACTATAAAGGCTTGATAGCAAAGCATATTACTTCACTGTGCAATTGTCCACATTACAAAGAAAGAAATTACTGCTTCAACCACGCATCACTTACAGTAGAAACTTCAATACAAAAATGCCAAACCATTATGTTTATAATATTACAAAGGAAATTCTCTGATTCATCTGTCCCCGCGTTGCCTCATTAAAGTACACTTCCTGAGACTTTAAGACAAGGTATTATGATTCAAGTTGGAATAAAAGATGGCGGTTTGATGTGTTCTTACGTAAGGTCAACGACTTGACAGTGACTTAGTCATTTTGCATGCGTTGTGCGTGAGTGCGATTATGTAAGGGATAATAAAGCTTAATATTGCTTATATGGACACTGGCAATATGCAAGTGCTGCATGCAATGTTTATTTTAGTTTGTAGTGAAGTTAATATTTGCCGGTTTTTCTTGCTATTCTTTATCCCGAGATAATTTTGTCTCATCATAATTGACCTCAGCACTTCTAGCTCTAGACTGTTTATTGCGCGAGAAGTTTATCTATCTCTTTCTGTGCGGTACTGTCTGAGAGTGACAGGTGACGCTTTGCCGGTCGCGATGCATAGTTGCACTAGTTGGACAGGAATTCCACATATTCTAATCAAATTAATACTACAAAAAGAGGAGGTGTAAAAGAAGGGGGGTAATGTCTGAGCAATGAACGATGAGATGCCGACCAATGCTCGGAGGCAAGGGCACACTGAAGGAGAATAAATAAATTAATTAATTAATAAATATCAGACAACCTCACACAAATCAACCTAGTCCCAAATTAAGCTCAAGAACCGGGACCGTCGGCACAGTAGGCAGTTGCTTAACCACTGCGCCAACCGCGTCGCCAGAATAAAGGGATAACTTTGGAAATACCTGAGCAATAGTGGATGGATGGCATCCAGCACTCGGCAGACGTAGAGGGTGAAATGAAATGAAATAATTTATTCAGTAAGTAGGCCACAAGGACACTTTTACGAGTCAGATTGTGAATCTACCGAAATTTCCCAAGAGGAGACCGCTGTTGAGAATAGAGCCGAAAGAAACTCAACAGTAAGTAATTGTTTCATTAATAATACTTAGAACAATCAATTAGATTTAGGTAGGTAGGTAGTTTTGATCCAGTATTCACAGATGGGACAGGGCAGAGTGCACTAGAAGGGACGAATGGAAGACAGGAGAAGGGAGAGAAATAAGATAGTTTCAGGAACAACGGAGCAATGGGGTGAGGTCCAGCTCTTGGAAGGAGCGAAGGGCATGGGATAGCAATGACAGGAGGCAATTTTTTTATTAACAAGGGTCCTTTTTAGTCAATATAGGGTTCAAGCACCGAACGTACGGGTTGAGAAAGCAGTAGAGGGGATGAAGGGGGGTGGTTTGAGCTCGTCCAGAAATCATGTGGTCGTTTATGGGGGAGGGTGGGGGTCAGCAAAATACCACGAATGATCACGATGAGGGAGGGGGGTGTCCGAGAACACATCACGTGTACCTATTTTTTTACACAGTCGGAAAGTCAAAAAATAACGAAATTACTCAATAAATAAAAGAAATAATCAAGTTATTGCTGTTTTTTTAATTAACTACCTTAATTCATACTAAGTCTGAAAAATACACGTGATCTTGAGTGGGGGGGGGTAGCGTTATAATAATATAAGTAGGCCAAATATGGTGACATGATTTCTGGACGAACCCTTTCACTCGTAGAAACTTTTTTTTTATCTGTACTACGTAATTAAGGACCTTTGATCATTTTTATGAACATGCTCCTAGAAACTTATTTCGTGGAATGTTTCATTTCGTAGTTTTTATTCCTGTGTCCTAAATTTTATATATATATATATATATATTTTTTTTTTTATTAGGGTCACAAAACTGAGCGTTACACAGGCAAGCTTAAATGGTAATATAATAAACAATATCACTAGTGTACGCCCTACTTGATGTGAACACAACATGCATAAAAATAACTACTTAACAAAATAAATTGCTACCAATAAAATTGCATTCGAGGTTAACAATTGAGAATAGAAGAAATAAGTACATTAATAATACATTAAAAATTTAATATTTATGCAAAGACTGCAAACGTGCCTTTGCTGAGACCACAGAACCATGAAACATATCAAACTTACCTAGCTCTCATATCATTGCATCGGGAGCATAATATCCTCCTATTGAGTGTATTATAACAAACTCAAATAGTTTACGGTTGCAAAGAATGCTTTCTACGAAATTATTTTTCGGTAAAATGAAATATTCGACGAAAAATAATTCTGGGAGTCAATATAGACCCGGTTTGGATACCTGAGCAACGGCGGCGGGGTGTCGTCCAGCGCTCGGAGGGGGTGAGGGGGCGCGGGCGGCGCGGGAGGGGCGCGCCAGTCGCACGCGCACCGCCCCGCCTCGCCGCACTCGCGTCGCCCTCCACCCTGGGGAAAACGAGAAAAATAATTTATAAGTATATATAAATACAAAGGATAAATATGAAGGCATAATTTTACGCAATCCACATCGGTTTTAGTTAGATACTCTTATTAAGAATAGGTTAAGTTAATTACTGAAGTAAACAATTAATAATATTCACTGAATTTTATAATTGTTTACTTCACCACATTCAGCTTTTAACGATCAAATATTAAAAACATAAAATAATATTAACGGATTATATCGTGAATACATCATTATTTATAGATTTTTGCAGTACTAATGTTGCGGAGTGAGTATTCGAAATTACCCATAGGTTACCCACTTTAAAAATAATGAAAATCAGGTTTTTTTTCTTTACGTTCTTAATGATCCTGTACCAAATGGTTGTTTAGGTATAGTTAACGGGTAGAGAATGCCTTATAGCATTAAGTCCGCCATTCGTACCTACTATTTTGTACTCTGCAATAAAGTATAAAAAAACAACAGCTTCCAGCGATCTTGGCCAGATCGTTGTACCTCCTTCATGGGGGTTGAAAATTTATAAATCCCAACAAAAATAAAAGCTCTCAGTAAGTCCCTAGTACTAATACGAGTATTATATGAAGGAGAATCTTTCTTACTTACTAATATATCCGTATTATAGTGATACGTTTGTAGGGTCGTCGGTCAACATCAAAAATAGCTGTCAATTTTACTACAGGCTTCTGACAAATTAAATAAATATTTGTATAGAATCTTTTTTATCGATTCTTATTTTTTTATGTGGTAATACCACATTTTATTTTTATAAATAATGACACAAAGGTAAATTAAGAAAGAAAAATTGAATGCGATCTACTACAATCGAAGCGGGGTTTGAACCCGCGACCTCTGCGTTTCCGGCGCATTGCTCTCCCAACTGAGCTATCCGGCCGCTACGTCAATCACACCAAATCTTTCATCCCTTAATTCTTTACGCCACTGGAGCGCCGTCTGCGTCATATATGTTTTTGAAATGCTTATGCGCATTAGCCATACCCTAGGATGTGCGTTTTACACACACAATCCCCAATCCCCATTGCTTTACAGCAAGCGTGAAGACTGCGAGAGAGATGGCGCTGTTCTAAATATTTGTATAGAATCTTTTTTATCGATTCTTATTTTTTTATGTGGTAATACCACATTTTATTTTTATAAATAATGACACAAAGGTAAATTAAGAAAGAAAAAAAATTGAATGCGATCTACTACAATCGTAGCGGGGTTTGAACCCGCGACCTCTGCGTTTCCGGCGCATTGCTCTCCCAACTGAGCTATCCGACCGCTACGTCAATCACACCAAATCTTTCATCCCTTAATTCTTTACGCCACTGGAGCGCCCTCTGCGTCATATATGTTTTTGAAATGCTTATGCGCATTAGCCATACCCTAGGATGTGCGTTTTACACACACAATCCCCAATCCCCATTGCTTTACAGCAAGTGTGAAGACTGCGAGAGAGATGGCGCTGTTCTAAATATTTGTATAGAATCTTTTTTATCGATTCTTATTTTTTTATGTGGTAATACCACATTTTATTTTTATAAATAATGACACAAAGGTAAATTAAGAAAGAAAAATTGAATGCGATCTACTACAATCGAAGCGGGGTTTGAACCCGCGACCTCTGCGTTTCCGGCGCATTGCTCTCCCAACTGAGCTATCCGACCGCTACGTCAATCACACCAAATCTTTCATCCCTTAATTCTTTACGCCACTGGAGCGCCCTCTGCGTCATATATGTTTTTGAAATGCTTATGCGCATTAGCCATACCCCAGGATGTGCGTTTTACACACACGATCCCCAATCCCCATTGCTTTACAGCAAGTGTGAAGACTGCGAGAGAGATGGCGCTGTTCTAAATATTTGTATAGAATCTTTTTTATCGATTCTTATTTTTTTATGTGGTAATACCACATTTTATTTTTATAAATAATGACACAAAGGTAAATTAAGAAAGAAAAATTGAATGCGATCTACTACAATCGAAGCGGGGTTTGAACCCGCGACCTCTGCGTTTCCGGCGCATTGCTCTCCCAACTGAGCTATCCGACCGCTACGTCAATCACACCAAATCTTTCATCCCTTAATTCTTTACGCCACTGGAGCGCCCTCTGCGTCATATATGTTTTTGAAATGCTTATGCGCATTAGCCATACCCTAGGATGTGCGTTTTACACACACAAAACGCAGAAACGCAGAGGTCGCGGGTTCAAACCCCGCTTCGATTGTAGTAGATCGCATTCAATTTTTCTTTCTTAATTTACCTTTGTGTCATTATTTATAAAAATTAAATAAATGTTAAGGAGCACAAATCGACCTAGTCCCAAACTAAGTAAAGCTGGGACTATGGGTACTTGACGACGATATACCTACATAATAATTATGTAAATTAAACATAATTATATATGACCCAGGAACAAATATCGAGTTCATTACAGAAATATTTGCGCTGGCCGGACCCAACCCACGACCCCCGGCTCAGTAGGAAGGTGCGCTACCAACTGCGCCAACCACGTCGTCCGTTACGTACTACAATTGAACGTCTTTATGGAAAAAAGAACAAACACATTAAACTTTTCTACTTTATGTTATAGATGGAAGGTTTCGTATTATTATTACACGGTTTTATATGTGGCTTGGTTCCCTTTTGCATAAATACGTCCAATTGCCGTTGCTGACTGTACGCACCGAGTGCAAGTTGTATGCTCTGCGTTCACGCACGGTGAGCTGATTGGCGGAAAACACAAAGAAATGGACATTATCCGCGGATCGTTATTTAAATGAACGTGATGCTATCTGTGATGGAAACAAAGCCATGATTTACATGTGGTGGCATTAGATGCATCTAACGATAGACTAGGAATGTTATGGTTAAGCAGACTCTTTTTTTCAGATTTAGAACATTTTTGATTTGTGACCTTTTTTTCGTTTTGTTATCACGATGCGTATTAATTAACGAAACACATTATTATGAGTGCGAGGGGAATTGTTTTTTCCTAGTTTATTCGTCAGAAGAGAAATAATCAGGGCAACAATATAGAGTGGTGGCGAGATGGATGGCATATATTTTTAATTCTATTTGTGATCTGATAATTATTGTTTTTAATTCTAATGACAACGCGTTTGGCGCAGTTTGTAGACACCTGCCTACTGAGCCGGCGGTCCCGGGTTCGAATCCCGGCCAGGGCAAATATTTGTGTGATCAACTCGAAAATATTTTATATTTGTGCTTGGGTGATGGTTGTTCGATGTATTTAAGTATATATTTATCTATACAAGTACCTACGTATATCGTCGTCTAGTACCCATAACACAAGCCTTCTTGAGCTTAATTTGGGACTAGATCGATTTGTGTCAGCTTGTCCGATATTTATTTATTATTTATGTAATTTTTCTGTATTTAATGTGTGTGTGTTTTGGCTTAGTGCCGTAAATATGCCCATATTAAAAAAGAAAATAAGATTGTGGGACGGCTATGATGGGCGCATTTATCACACGCCCGCTGGACTATATTCTTAACAGATGGCCAGATTTTGCTCAGAACCGGGATGATTAGAAATAAAGAGAGCTATTTCTGCAGTGGGATACAACGATAGCCTCATAAAAAGTGAGTGGTGGCATCCCAAGGTTCTGAAGGAGATAAATTTGCTTAGACCTTCGATCTATCGTTAACATTAAGTTAGCAATTCGCAACAATCTCTTAAAAATAATCCATAAATTTACTTAAGATTACGTCAAACGACTAAAGATTGATGATTACAATTCCATTAGAATAAAGGTTTCGACCTCAAAATCGTTACAAAATATTATTAATAATAGTTTGTTCTACTTTAATGATGTCTGTCCATTCAATCGTTATCATCTTCATCAATTCGTGCGTAAATTGTAATCAATTCAGAGCTAAGAGAAGTGACGAATAAAAATAACATGAAAGAAACAGTAAAGCACTTTCTCACAATTTTCTACGACTAGGTTTCCCAATGCATACAAATTTATTAAAATGTAACACTTTATACCCTCGCGGTTTGAACACGTAATTAAAACTTATTGAATATCGCGCTATTTTTGATTTACAAGTACCTTCATTGCCTGATGAATCGACACGGTTTCACGCATCGTAGTCTCAGACGGCCAATGTTGGTGTCATTTATTACGTGATAGGTTTTCTTCTTCTGTTGTAGGTATACCTCATTGCTGAGGGTCGTGACTTCCATTTATCACTCTTCGGACGATCACTCTCCGGGTACACTACATAAATACGAAAAACATAATTCCGATATTTATAATCACCAATTTCAAAATACCGATTTTTACATTTCCGAATGGATCAACATTCCGAATATGATTATTCCGATATTTCATAAATCCGATTTTTACATTCCCGAAATTACAAAATTCCTAATGGTTATAATAACGAATTTCAAAATTCCGAATCTTTGTACACCGAAGTGTAAAAAGTCCGAACTACCCTCTACCGCATGAATTACTATGGATGCAATAAAAAAAATATCTGACTTGAAAAATATAGTTTAATCAACATAGTGAATAAGTAAACACAATAAAAAAAAAATTTTTTCCTTTATTTTGAAAATTACAAACCATGTCCATTTATGGCTTCGTATGCATTCGCCGGAATGTACATGTATGACATTTGTGGCTTCGTATGCATACTATTAACTGCACGTGAAAACTTTTGACGCAGTTTCGTTTTTCATTAAGACATAAGTAAACGTTAAATTTTTCGCATTTTAAATAAGATCGTTAAGTTATTTTTTGACAGAATAAGCGTGTTTTTTCATGTATTGGAAAATGGCCCAAGTTGTCAAAACGAACAGAATTCAGTCGTAGGTAATTCTTGAATTCTTGCTGGTGTCTTCCTTGACTTTTTGGAATGAGGGGATTCCATCTGACGACCTGTTGAAGCGGTTAGAGTAGATGCCTTACTTGCTGAAGTTGTCCCACTAGAAGGAGTACTGGGTGCTCTAGGACGTCCACGTTTCCTGGCCATCATTTTTCCTGCCTTTCGATAGTGTTCAGAGATTGCTAGCTTGAAATCGTTCAAAGGCATGTACACGTCAGTTGTGCGGCGCCATAACAACCAGGCATTTACTGCACACATGTCAATCATATGGAAAAATATTATTTTGTGCCATTTTCGTGATTCTGTAATATAGGCCCAGCAAATAGTCTAGTAAGTCCACTCCACCCATGTGCTGATTGTAAGCGTCAACAGCTTGAGGTGATGGAATTTCAGTGTACTTCTTCTCTTTCCTGACATAACGAGTCTTAGTTGTAAGTGGTTGACTTCTAACCTAAGCAGAAAGCAAATTTACAGCCTTATTATCGAACCAAGATACCAAACTCAGTTGAACATTATCAATGGTTGCAACCTTTTCTTTCGTGGCGCCACGACCCATTTTTTTTAGTTCCTTCTCAGTGGGCATTTGCGAATTTGGTACTCTGTTCAGCCTTACCGTTCCAAATGGAAGTATCCCATTTTGGAACAAGTATACCTGTAGTTTCGGGCTGTTGAACCAATTATCAAAAAAGTATTTTATGGTTCACATTTCATTCAAGTTGACTTTTCTTGGGGTACCTTTTTTTCTTAGAAGTTCTTGTATGTATTGAATTAACTGGTTCACCGTCATCTTCAGAAGAATCAGGATCAGAATCGGGTATCACAACGGGAGTCCTTTGCCGTTTTGATGATCGTAGATTAGAAAGTGGCACGTTGTCGTCATCAGAATCTGATACAGAGTCGTCATTACTCGCAGACCCATCTCCAGGAATAGGGTTAACTTGTTAAGATTGGCCATAAAAAAGAAAAGGAAGCATAATCTGAAATAAAAACAACAACTAATATGTACTCTGAATGCATGCGAAGCCATTTATGGATAAGGACGTAAACACTCCGAATGCATGCGAAGCCATTAATAGCCTCGTATAAAAACCGACAAAAATAAGTAAAAAACAAGACATTTATCACAAACCAATATTATCTTACATAAAACGATACTTCAAATAAGACATTTTTAATTAATGTTATTAATTTACTTACGTTTTTCACTTTTTTATATGCTGATGGAAACACTCAATACTTGATAACATCAACACTCAGCGCACACGTTACTTGAATGAAGTTTTGATTAATAAGTGTGCATTATATCGGGATTTTAAAAATACCCTCATATTGGTCAATGTTTGATTACCCTATTTTATATGTTCTGACTTTGTTTTCAAATCATTTAAGCACGAAAAAAAATCTTAAAAAGTAGAAGCCAGATCTGGCTTCCCATGCGGTAAAGGGTTAATATTCCGATTTATCACAAGTACGAATTCCGATTGCTAAAAAACCGATTTTCAAAATTCCGAATTTTAATACACCGAAAAATGAAAAGTCCGAGTCAATATTAATACGAAACATCAAAATACGGAATTCTAATATTAATAATAATTAATAAGTATAAATATGTATTAGAGTCCGAAATTAAAACTCACATAAACCTGCAAAGCTAATTCTTATGTGAAGCCGATTTGAGTCGGACCTGCCTTAAGCTAAAATAGGTAATGTTAGGATTTTTCGACCACTCGATATAGATCTCCGCGGCTCGCTCGCTTCGCTCGCTCGTTAGGAACGTAGTTCAACCTAACACTCCTCCTCGCTTCGCTCGCCGTCGTACCTAACCTAAGCCAATTTTACTTACAATTTGTCAATTTTTTTATTTTGGTTGTTATACAAACGTAACCTAACCTATAGTTTTCGGGGTTCAGCCAATAACCTAACCTACAGTTTTCGGGGTCCAGCTAATAACCAAACCTATAGTTTTCGGGGTTCAGCAAGTCTTTTGACGCTCCGCTCGCTTCGCTCGCTCCGCTATACGTGGTCACAATACAAACCTAACCTAACCTACAGTTTTCGGGGTTCAGCCAATAACCTAACCTATAGTTTTCGGGGTTCAGCAAGTCTGACGCTCCGCTCGCTTCGCTCGCTCCGCTATACGTGGTCACAATACAAACCTAACCTAACCTACAGTTTTCGGGGTCCAGCCAATAACCTAACCTATCGTTTTCGGGGTTCAGCAAGTCTTTTGACGCTCCGCTCGCTCCGCTATACGTGGTCACAATACAAACCTAACCAAATCCGGTTTTCTATTTTTGTTTTAACGTAAAAAATCGGTACAGCAAGTCTTTTGACGCTCCGCTCGCTTCGCTCGCTCCGCTATACGTGGTCACAATACAAACCTAACCTAACCTACAGTTTTCGGGGTTCAGCCAATTCGATATTTGTCCGGGTACCTAATTTACTAATTCCGATTTTTAAAACTAAGAATTTCATAATTCCTAAGAAAGAAATTTCCGATTATTGAATACACGAATGTCATTATCCCGAATATCAAATTTCCGAATAAGTAATGAAGTTTCGGAAAATTAATAATCGGAATTTTGTTTTTCAGGCCAATGACACTTCGGGCTTTTCATTATTCGGAGTTATAAAAATCGGAATAATATACAATCGGAATTTTGAAATTCGGTTAAATAAATTTCGTGTTTTTTAGTAATCGGAATTTTATTTCCTAGGAATTATGAAATTCGGAGTTTTGAAAATCGGAATAAAATATTTCGGAGTATTTGGGTGTTCCCTCACTCTCCACTTGTTTCGGTGTGCTACAGAACGTATCGCATCGGAAAACGAGAAACAATTGTGTGGCGAATCTGACCGGTTTAGCGCATGGAAGCCCTTCCTCTTGAATCTTTCCTGTCACTAGGAGCTTTTCCAGGTGAATGACAACCTTCTTCTTGACTATATGGAGGCATTCACTGATTAAACGGAGGCTGACAATCTCATGATGATTCCCATCTCCTGAAGGATGGAGGCATTGATGCGATGGGCTGTCCATGGCAATCTCACGCGATATGTAGATAGAGATAAATGATCATTCTGACACGTATTTATGCACTATCATAAGCCTGAAGCCTCTATTTGTATAATGAATGATAGCTTGGAGTATAAAACGTTGTAGTAAGTAGTTCTATTTATTCCCTTTCTTCGCGGGTAATACATCGCCGGAGTCCGCCGGGGAACAAAGACGTACAGGTGGTCCCCAGTCAAGAAAAGGTTGAGAACCACTGAATTAGTGGTACGAATAACATATTTTTTTATTACAATATTACACGCACCCTATGCGTACGTATCTACGTATTAAACCCACACGAATCTACATTTGAGTCCATCTTCATTACGTAACGCATTGTTGGGTGTAGATCAAGATGTTTAAATTGCATTGCCTTATTTAGGACCTTGGTTTAAACTGGGTAATAAGCGAAAAATTTAATGGATTACGTCTCTTTTTACAGATATGGCGCTCTAATTGTAGATCATCTTATTGTAGATTCTTTGATAATTTTGATATATTGAATATAATTTTGAATGGGGGACTTAATACCTCAATGCATTCTACCAGCCAACCGTAGGATCAAATAAAACTTATGTTCATATTCAGCATCAGGGCTAGCATATCTTGCCGCGGCTCCGCTTGTGACTTAGTATCACCTGTCTTGCTCGCGCGATATTGATAGGAAAGTGACAGGTAGTATTTGTCGCGCGACATAGAATCGCGTGTCACAGTTATGCTAGAATAGAATAGAAACATTTATTTCAGGTCATAGACCCATAAAAGACGCTTTATGATATCGAGTCATTTTTTTTGCCTGAGTCCATTTGCTGTTAAGAAATACAATCGTGATATAAATATACCTCCATTGGCGTATTTAGGGGGGGTGGCCGGGTCCGTGCCTACCCCAATATGGTCTAGTGCCCACCCCAGGATTTTGGGTTACCCATACAAAGTCATGACTTCAACTCATAGGCCATGGCCAGGCCCCCACCCAGGCCCCACCTGAAAAATAATCTTAGATACGCCAATGTTGGCTAGATTATAATTCCATCAATATTTACTTTGTTATGAATAAAAAACTAGACGGAACACTTAAAACCAGTAAGTAACCTTTGCGACTGTATAAAAACCACAAATTATTACATCCTGAGGATCTTAAGGTGCGTGTTGTCATATCATATCATAGTAAAAGGATTTTTCATAGCAATAGATTTAATGGTGAACGCAATTATTGTAGATATCTATTTAACTTATCTTTTTCCACTAAAGTAAACGCAGACAAAGCATATAATGCTCGAATGGGATGTTTTATATAATTCAGCATGTATATTTTCTTTACATTATACTAGCGACCCTCCCGGCTTCGCACGGGCGCAATACTGATAAATTATGCAAACCTTCCTCTTGAATCACTCTATCTACTAAAAAACCCGCATCAAAATCCGTTGCGTAGTTTTAAAGATCTAAGCATACATAGGGACAGACAGACAGCAGGAAGCGCTTGTTTCATACTGTGTACTTAATGATAGTGACTAGCGACCCGCCCCGGCTTCGCACGGGTGCAATGCTGATAAATTATATAATAATTATACATATAAAATAAACTCTCTCGAAAAAATCATTCTATCCATAAAAAACGCATCAAAATCCATTCCGCAGTTTTAAAGATCTTAGCATACATAGGGACTGACAGCAGGAATCGACTTTCTTTTGCACTATGTAGTGATTATAAACACTGGCTGCGTCAGCGGTGTTGCCCGCTCATCTCTCGGGATCACAACATTTTTTTCGGGATAAAAAGTAGCCATTCCAAGGTGTCAGTTACCTCAATACAAAGTTTTAACAAAATTGATCCAGCCGTTTGAGCGTGAAGCAGCAACAAACATACAAACACACTCATAAACTTACTATTAGTGTGATTATATTATTATACATAATCACCTTATATATATAATTATTGTGACCTAATTCAAAATCTTGGAATTTTAGAATTAGGTCACTTTCATTCTGAATATATATTAAAAATGTAAGTGTCGATGATTTTTTATGAGGTCACTTATATTTCTAATAGTGCAATTATATAGTGAAGGAGAGTATATTCTTTGTAACATTTTTGATGCTACATTGACGTTAAAAGTTTTAACGTCAATGTAGCATCAAAAATGTTACAAAGAACAGTTTCATTTCACTAGTTTTAACTTAAAACGAGTGAAATACGCTGATTAAAAGGGAAACAGATTATAATAAAAGTGAACCGACCGGATTCCCCTTAAGACTAACTTTTTACAACTTTATGTTTCTTTTTACATCGACCTTCAGCAGAAGAGTTCAATAATCCATGATTACATATGTTAATTCTTTTTTATCATTACTACTTCCTTATTTAATGTTAATATCTAATTAGTTGGTATTAAAACCTGTATTTTAATAGCTTTTTTCTTTGTTATCTACTTTTAATTACGAAATCTGATCTCGTTTATTATTAATTGATTTTTAATTGGCTGCTGTTTTTCTTCCACAAAACCTGCCCGGTTATACTTACTGGTAGTGATGTGCCATTTCCAATTTCCGGATATGGATAGATATGTTGTCAACCGTCCACAATATTGTTTTTTCATTAATTTTTAAGTTTGGAAAACAAAGATCCATGCAGCCACTATTATAGAGAACTGACAAATTTTCTATAAAAAAAGACATTTCGTAAAACCATGGTAAAGAAAAGTTCATGACCTGGTTCGTCGATCTTTATTACAGCAAGGGCTAATGGTCTTTCAAAAATTGTACCAAGTCTATTACAGGCGAATGCCCGCAGTGGGGACGCTTCCATTCAGTAGAGTTGTACATATATTTTCTCAAACATGCAATGAAATTTCGTCATAACGTGCCTTATAACAGGCTTCGGAGTATCACGTTTCAGGCGCAACAACTCGAGAGAATTGTAAAGGAGTTTCACACAAAATGTAAGGCCAGGGAAGTATTTTGTTTAAACATGGCGCCCCCGTGTTCATAAATAGGCTAAACAGCTTAATTATATGTTTTTCAAGTGGTGTATTTTTTATTTCATTGCATATGTTTGAGAAAAGCACTCTTTAAATGCCTTAGCTGCGATAAGGGCTTGCCGGCTTCGTATCACTATTCGGCCTCCCTACGGTTGGTCGTCTATACCTACTCACCCGGCAAGCCCTTCTTTCCTGACGTCTGTAGTAACGTACTATTTTCTATTCCATATATTTATGCGGTTGTAACCAACCACGCCAATCAACAGTTCAACCACCGTGAAGCGGCACATCGCATTGGTAAAGTAGCTTCACGGAATCTTTGGGGAACCCAATGCAATCAAGATGGACGCGTTGCGAGCTGCGTTGACATTATGAAAAATAAAAATAAATATAATACATTTTCAAGGTCTTCACTACCCAACGGTTTTCTGGAAGAGATCGCTTTCTAGCGGTAAGACCGCCTGTTGTTTACCTCTTATTGCAATTTCTTGCGTTGTGTTTCTCCTGTACGTTTTATGAGGCGTGCAATAAAGAGAACTTGTATTGTTTTGTATTGTGTTGTGTTGTGCCATATCGACGCTGAAAAGGAGAAATTATATAAGCGACATTTTTGGGGATATTATATTATACCGGTGGAATCGGAAGATTTTTTTGCATCGAATGGGTCTCGTGTCCGTCTGATGACTTTTGTGTCGCTTGTCCCATCGGTTATTTACAGAATCACTTTATATTGCTTAAAGCTTCGTATAGGGTGCTTGGCTTAGGCTGTATGCTGTTATTGCCATTGAATCTCAATCTTAATCGTCGCCTGTCTCGTCCCACCTCGTCACTTAAAAACACCTTTAGTCTTAGGTAAATCATATTACAGTTATCAGCAGACACGCACTCACATTTAGTCCGGCCGCACGCGTGCGACTGTCGCGCGCGCGGCCGAGCGCATCGCCCTCGTCCCACTTGCCTAGCGGTGTTAAGTAACATGTTAAGACATAATTGAATACGATCAGATGACTTTGGAATAAGATTAAGGAGCTTATCTTATTGGTGGTATTGTTTGGTTTTTTATCAGTTAGGAGCTCTGTAAGTTGAAATTCAAACAAGGCCGGATCTAAGGGGGCAAAACGGGGTACCCGGAGTGCCCCGGGCGGCACATTAAAAACGCTCCATCAGGTTTTTGGCCCGGTACAGAATAATCGGAGAGATCTGGGGTTGAAGGCAAGTCGATTTTAGCCGACGAACGAAAAAAATCCGGTTCCATTCCTGAGTCATGCTCAGTGTAGGGTTCCGCAGCCATTATTACAAAGATATTACTAGAAATTGTCTATCGATTTTACCTTTAGTGCGAAATTTTCGAACCAAAAAGTTATTCTTTAAACCTTCTTTTCAAGTAAACAGTTTATAGCATTCAGAGTGAGAACACTCGATTGTAACAAAATTCTGCACTTTAAAGTTTGATATTTCTTAAACGATTTCATCGCTGCGGTATCTAAGTACGGTGGCAGCAGTACTGGCAAATTATTTAAAGGTTTAAATATCTACGTCACTACCCAAGTAGCACTCAAGCATAAGCACTAATAAAGATCTTATACAGGTTTAAACTAGAGTTTTAATAGCTAAATAGGCTCCTATACAGTCTGTTTGCTACGTGAGTACTTTGAGTACTTGAGTACTAATAGTCATATATCGTCGGTGTTAATAATAACATTAATAACCGTATCTATTCTTTGAAATTTTAATATAGTATATAGTAGGTTAGTTTTCCGCAACTCGACGACTTACAATGCGCCTATTTTCATTTTCATGACGTCAGGTTCTGAACGATTTCATTCTGTTTTGATTAACAGTTCAAATATTTGTTTTTGTCTATAAATCGACGTCGAAAAAATAGTTCGATAACTTATAAAATGGTCAAATCCCACGCTCGAATGCACGAATCAATATTGACCTATCGAAGATCTATTTGTTCGATTGATTGCGCGGAAACGTGCAAACATTAATTACGCTATCAAGAAATAATGCCTATTCTCATAATTGTGACGTACTACAACGTTTTGTCACAAAGGTCAAAGCGAAAATCGTGATGATGAAAAAACCTGGAACCGGATAATATCCATCCAACCCATCGATTCGACCTACAGGGCAATTGGTCAACATCATTTATTTCTTCATATATCTTATCCGTGTATATTTAATTTATTTATTTAATACCATTAATGTTAGCACTAACAGCTGTACCTTACATGCTAACTGGCAAATTAATCTTAACGTGCGATGAATTAATGTATACATTGGATAATATTAATAGCTAAAAATTATTATTGGAATGTCAAACTATTACAAAATTATTGCAGGTAACATAGAACTTAGTCAAAATTTAATAATATCAATAATTATAATAGAGATGTCGGCACAAAAAGAAAATAACAATCACAGAACACTTAGATGCTTATGGAGCTAACACTAAACTAAGCTGTTATGGAGCTAGTCGTAACAATATTTTCCACGCGAACGGTCAAAAACTTTGATTATGGGCTAAAGAATATGTCCAGATGACTGTCACTGTCCAGTATATCATTTAGCAGCGTAAGAGCTTGATTAAGGGGGGATGAGGCTAGTGCGCGGGTCCTAGATGGTGGGACAGCGAAAAGGACACGGCGACGCGGCCGCAGTTGCTTAGCAGAGAGGCGTGGGACCCGGAGTCCTATAAGAGCCAGCAGTTGGGGGTTGGTCACCTGGCCTCGTATAACTTGATAAAAATATTTTAGTAAATACATCTTCCTCCGGGTCACCAGTGATGTGTACTCAACCATACCAAGCACAAATAAAGTAGGATACATGTGAGGGTAGTAGCCGTATAGTTTCTTGTACAGGAATCGAACGAACGTCTTTTGGACCCTTTCGACAAGGAGGGTGTATTCCTGCTCGTGGGGACTCCAGATGATGGCATTAGTCTCCAGCTTACTGCGGACAAAAGCATTGTAAAAGACACTAATGGCGTGGCGGCATGTGAGTAATTTGGATTGGCGGATGACAAACCCCAGACACCTCCTGGCTTCGTTACAGATCTCGGTTATGTGGGGGTTGAATGTGAGTTGGGTATCAAACCACGTACCGAGGTCTTTAACTGTATCGGTACGTTTCAATAGTTTGCCCTCAATTGAGTAATTAGAGCTAATTGGGTGCCGAACGCGCGCGTAGGTCACCAGGGAACATTTCTGCTCGTTAAGGGTAAGGCTACTGTTGTTGGCCCAGGCACAAACACTGTCAATGTCCGACTGAAGTAAAAAACAATCATAAGACGTTTCAATGGTCAGTGCTAGATTCAAATCATCAGCGAACAAGAGGCACGCTGAGTAGCTGAGTACTGCCGGTAGATCATTTATGAGGATCAGAAAAAATAACGGCCCTAAATTGCTACCCTGCCCTATCCCTCACGTTACTAAGAAGGGAGCTGACCAAGAGCCTTCGTATTGTACGAATTGATGTCTAAGTGACAGGTAATTTGACAGAAATTCTAGTAAGTCAGGGGAAAAACCGGCCATAGATAGCTTTTTGAGTAAAACGTCATTATCAACTCTATCAAATGCCTTCTGAAAGTCGAAATAGGCTACGTCGGTTTGCTTTTTTAGATCCAGGTTATTAGAAATTAGCGAAACAATATTCAGTAAATTTGATGTTGTTGAACGCTTTGGCAGGAAACCGTGTTGTTCGTCGCAAAACCACCCATTAAGTTGTTTATATACCTGGGCGTAGATTATCGATTCAAACACTTTCCCGAATACTGACAGAACTGCAATAGGTCTATAGTTATGAATGTCCGATTTGGCTCCCGATTTATGTATTGGCAGGACTTTACTTGTTTTCCAGACTGATGGATACGTTTTATCTTTTAGTGCCATGTTGAACAGGTATTTGAGTGGTTGCACAAATGCCTCCCGGCAGTCCCTGACCAGGTATTGAGGAATTCCATCCGGACCTTGAGAGTGCTTGGGCCTCAGGCGATTGATTGCTGTACGAATATCCTCTTCGCTGATATAGTCGATTGTAATATGCCGGTTATTTGAACTCGAAGATTCCGCTGAAGCAGCCGCCGAAGCCGCCTTTGCGTCAAGTTTAGGAGTGTTTTGGAGGAAAACACTCTGAAAGAAGTTTGCGAAAGAGTCTGCGACCTCTTGTGGGGACATAGTGCCAAACGTGGAAGGCTGATTAGATCCACGGTGACGCTTAACATGGGACCAGAATGATGAAGGGTCACTTACGATATTCGTTTCCAGTTTATGGATGTAGGATTGAAGGTCTGACTCAGATCGAGCATTTACCATTCTTCTGTAGTAAGAAAAGAAAGCGTAGTATAGCTGGTCACCGGTTTGCTTAAAAAGTTTATGATAGGAGTTTTTTATTTGGTTTAAATGGATTAAATCGGAGGAGAACCATAAGGGGTACTGGTGATCATGCCTGTTATTTACACATTTTTCTTTTTTCAAAGGGACGTATTCAGTTATAGCATCATTCAAAATCGAATAGAAACACGCGGCGCAGTCATTTACATTGCCTACGTCCTGCATCACGGCCCAATCAGCATTCGCGAGCTCATGATAAAGCTGATGAAAGTCTGCTTTACGATATTTTCTTTCAGATATAGGTGGGGCAGGCCTAGGTGGAGATGGCGAGACATGGTCTTGTTTCTCGACGGTTAGCCGGAGGACGCATCCGATTAGGAGTCGTAGAAATCAAGGGGAAAGCCCTTGACCAGCAGTGGGATACTCAGACTAATAAAAAAAAACTTAAAACCAATGGGGTACTTCCCAATGACCCAGATCTAGAATCATGAAATTTGATAAGAAGCAACACATCATATTGTAAACACAAGTAAAGGAAAAAGTCCGTGAACCGTAAATGATTTCAGTTGGTTAACCGACCCCAACCTATGTCGATGTACGGGGACGAAAGTTTATTCACGGCAAAGTTAAGTTTGTCCCTTAATCCATTTTATCATTATCTGACTGGAACACTCAGTGCGCGAGTCCAAGTAACCAGCTTTTTAGGAAATTCCTTCAATGAAGAGACATTTAATTTTTACATTTTTTAAATATGTAGTATCGATTTTATACAACATCTTTCCCTAGTTGACAAGTTTGGTATTTCACTTCCGCAATCCAAAGGTTATACAAACAAGTAGTAGTTTTTGATGTTTACAAAAACTAGGCCATGGACCATTTAAACCATAAAAGATATAAAACTAATAAAAACATAACATTCTTCATGTTAACCGTAAATCACATAACATGGTAATCCGTCATACATACATTAACATAATGATCACTCTAACTCAGGTCTAACTTTTACACCATTCGTTTTTAAATTTTGAATTAGGTACAGTGCTAATGGAAGTAATAATTCCTAAAATATTTTATTTTCCGAATGTTTAATTTTCCAACCTTTGGCAAAATTAAATAAAAAACCGGCCAAGAGCATGTCAGGCCACGCTCAGTGTAGGGTTTCGTAGTTGCTCATCCTTCACGATAGACTTAAGTTACGAGAAAGATTTCAAGCTCTATAAAAAGTCGTAAAAGCCAAAGTAACTGTAATTACTTATTATTACCCTCTGTATGTCAACTTACGTCCTTTTAAGAAAATTATGAAATTTTGCGATAACTCAAAAACGGCTTAACCGATTTTGTTCAATATAATTTTCATTGAAAGTACTTATAAGGCCTCATTTTCATGTTTTTTTTCATACTTTTTTGACCCGTGGTTGAAAAGTTAGAGGGGGGACTATTTTTTTTATTTTTGGAGCAAATATTTACAAAACTGCTGACTTTATCAAAAAATAATGTTTCAAGACCCCTATTATTTTTAAAAGACCTATTCAACGACACCCCACACAATAGTGTTGAAACGAAAAAACATTCACCCCATTCGACAGGTACCCGATAAAAAATCATTTTTTTTTTTTAGTTTTTATTTTACCGTTTTGTCGGCGTGATACATACACATACTCATACCAAATTTCAGCTCTCTAGTACTAATGATCACGGAGCTAAGCCGCGGACGGACAGACGGACAGACGGACATGGCGAAACTATAAGAGTTCCTAGTTGAATACGGAACCCTTAAAAAACGGTTTGGTTGAAATTGGTCGAACATAAATTATTTTTGTTTTTATTACAAATATTACCTCTATCCTATCGATGTATTGACGAACTCCGTAGTTAAAATTTTTGGTTACCCTAAATATTTTCTTTTCTAAATTTTATTTTATTTTAGCCTTTATTTTTATTAAAGCAGTAACGTTTGCTAACGTAAACCAAACACTAAGAAATGTTGAAGCAACTGGTTGAAAGATTCAATGGCTCTGACATCTGGTTCGGTGGTCCAGTTGGTAGGACGCCCGTTTTGGCCCGGAAAGCCGTTGGAAACGCAGGTTCGAATCCTGTCTGATTTTTTTTTTTCGCTTCATTGTAAACATTTAACCTAGCCCTCATTGATTTGATCTTTGTATTGGTTCAATATATTCCCACACAAAATTAGTTTGCAAAACTGTAGTTACTATCTAAGCTACGGACGGGACGTACAATACTTTATTGCACACCAATAGAAGTTTACAAAAGTAAACACGACAATTACAGTTTATAAATAACGGTAGACAACAGGCGGTCTTATCGCTAAAAAGCGATCTCTTCCGGACCTTTGAGTAGTGACGAACGTATGTACGGACGAACAAACATTGCAAAACTATGTACCTAATGGTTCCTGTTTAAAATTACGAAACCCAAAAACGATTTGAAGCCCATTAATAAAATGAAAATATAAATAAACTCGTCAGTTAACGACGAGTCAGCAAGGACCGAGTAATTTCTTAACACCAAAAGTAACACTTCTACAGTTGACATTTCAACTCGTTTGCATGAATAATCATCAGGCGCCTTCCAAAATTATGAAATGTTGATTTATTATTATGTGCGATATGTTCCAAGCGTGCAACAAGATAGATAACTTCAAGATTTAGATACGTCAAACCGTTTTAAGAAATCACCCAACTATGGACAGTCCGATAGCTCTGAGTTTGCGATTCAGCTGAAAACTGGGAGGTTCTTATCTGGATCGCGTAAGAGCGAGCGAGACAGGTATAAAATGCAAATCGCATTCTCATAGCTCACGCACTGTATTTTGCGGTGACGTTACATTGGACATAACTTTGTACTGCATAGCGACAAGGACAAATGAAAGTCGAAATTCTAAATATGGATAACTTTTCATAGGTGTCATATTGACACAATTTACTTGTTTGTTCCGGTATAAGAAGCGTATTCCTAAAAATGGTTTCTGGAAAAATAGGTCGTAACGTTGACTATATGAAGTGCGCCGAATTGTCCGAACTACACCGAGCCGCTGGTGCGTCGGCTGTAATCCTATCCCATTTATACAAAAACATGTTTATAGTACACTAACTGCGCGGTGCGGTGTTACCCGCTGATCCTACGGGAACACTACATTTTTCGGGATAAAAAGTAGCCTATTAACTACCAGAATTTATCAAAATTGGTCCAGCCGTTTAAGTGTGAAGAAGTAACAAACAAACATAAACACACTCACAAACTTTCGCCTTTATAATATTGTAATCTAGGTATGTACGTAGGTGAATTAGTGAATGTCCCAGATATGCGATCTGGGGCTTTACTAATTACCGCACGTGGTTTTTCTAAAGTTTTACATCTTGCCTTGACCGGGAAGAGATTTTCTTCCCGCGTAGTGGGCAGTGAATCCCACTCATAGCCTAGGGTGAAGTAGAGACCATAACAAAAAATAAATAAATTAAATATTGTGTTACAATAATCCCAAATTGATCTAATATAAGCACAAGATGGACTTAGATAAACTCCTTTGAATATCCATTTTTTTTATTTATTTACCTACCGCCTCGAACATCCCGTGTCTATAATTAAATTAATCATATTCCTTTTCTGGTAGCAAAATCATTTGCTATTTTTATCGACTCATCTTAAGGCCATCTTGCAACACGCATTCTTCGATGTGTTACGATTAACTATCGATTAAACTCACAATCGATTAGGCGAGTTGATTATTCGATTGTTGATTTATGATTGGATTAGTACAACACCCTTTGAAAGAGAAATGTCATAAATGGCTTCAAAATCTGAAGACACTTAAGACATTTTTGCTTGGAATGTCAGTGCAAATATAAGGTCAAAGTGAAGATCATTTGTTCATAGAGATTTATTACAGTGATATATGGTATTCATTGCTTTATGGGGTCAGTTTGTAATTTTGACGCCTCTGTCTAAGTACAGTCAGTGGCAAAAGTTGCGACGCTGAATATTATACTCTACATATGGTTTGATATGTTACCTACCCCATGGTATGGTGTGAACTTAAGTAAAAAACTTGTGTAATGTTTCTAATTTCCGATGTTTTAACCAAATTAAAAAAGGAAGAGGTTCTATATTTCACTGTATGTATTTTTTTTAATTTACTGTCTTATAACAGATATTAGGTACTTACCTAGTTTCTTCCGGGAAGCAAAAGTTTCTCCTTACCAAGTCGATTCCCGCTCACCTGTTTATTTTAAGATAACTTTGCATCTCGTTTATCCGGGGCAATACCAGGTGCAAACTTAACTTAACCCGGCCAGTTAAGATACTAGTACTTGGGCGGTTTTTTAGGGTTCCGTACCCAAAGGGTAAAAACGGGACCCTATTACTGAGACTTCGCTGTCCCTCCGTCCGTTCGTCCGTCAGTCACCAGGCTGTATCTCATGAACCGTGATAGCTAAATAGTTGAAATTTTCACAGATAATGTATTTCTGTTGCCGCTATAACAACAAATACTAAAAATAAATAAAATAAAATTTGTTATTGATTATGGTACGGAACCCTTCATGCGCGAGTCGGACTCGCACTTACCCAATTTTTGTCTTCTCGTCACGCCGCAACGGCTAGACGAAATTTAACAAAGTTTAGTACAGGGATAGCTGGATATACAACAGGTTACAGGATAATTTTACCCAACGACTGTACAAAAAAATTATACAGACAACGTTGCACCTTTACCTTGGCATCTTTGCAATATTTGTAACAAAGTCCCAATTTCACTAAGCAATCTATTACAAATGCCAAAGTCACGAATTAATCAAAAGCAACCACAGGTCGGAATCATTTGTTCGGAATAATATCATTTGGATTGGATAACTCAATTAAAATCATCGCTGGAGTAATTAATGCGCTTGCGCAATGCATGCGGTCACGAGGGCCACGGTCCAGAGCCTCAAGCGTAAGTTTTCCAAATAAATAGTACGATACCTATTTTATGGACATAAATTACCTACTTCCGTAGGACTATGGTATAAGAAGATAAGGTATGACACACCGGATAGTGAGACTTTCTACGTCACTGATTAGGTAGACACTAAGAGTACAGTGGTCATTTCGTAGGGGTATGTAGGGATTTTAGGATTTCGTACCCTAAGAGTAAAAAACGAGACCCTATTACTAAGCCTCCGCGCTGTCCGTCCGTCTGTCCGTCAGTCACCAGGCTGTATCTCATGAACCGTGATAGCTAGACAGTTGAAATTTTCACAGATGATGTATTTCTGTTGCCGCTATAACCACAAATACTTACTATAAACAGAATAATATAAATTGTTAACTGGGGCTCCCATAAAACAAACGTGATTGGTTGCGTTAACTTTGCACTATTTTATATGCTTGCAAACTTAACCCGGCAAGTTAAGATGGGAAGTGTTTGGACGGAACCCTCGGTGTGCGCGTCCAACACGCACTTGGCCGGTTTTTGTTCCGAAAACTAACATGTGACTCATGAAATAAAAGGGCTTTGAGAGCCGAATCCAAGAATATTCCACATTGTTACCTTAAAGCTACTATGTTACAGTCTTGAAACTATCTTTTACAACTATTGTAATTTCCGCTATCGTTTTGTAAAATCACTCATATGGGATTTAGAGATTATCCCTTCAACACCTATTGGACTAAAGCTGTGAACAAAGGGCCGATCCGTAACTTAAAACTTAACGAAGGGCAAGGTCGCTCTCATGTACCCGTGAATTACATCACACCCGTGTAACCATGGTATAAGAAAATAAGGGCTTGTGCACAAATCACGTGAGGTTAGATAGGGGGGAGGGGGTCACGAAAATATCACGACAGATCGCGTTGGGGGAAGGAGGGGTATAAGGTGACCTCACGTGTATTTTTCTACAGTGAACAAAGAAAAAATCTACAACATAACGAGATACTTTTTCTCGGTTCCGTTAAAAATAAATCTTCACTTGTTAAAATACTTACCTCAAAATAGCGAGCCTATATTTTACGAAATTCTGGCGAAAAAAAGTGAGGTTGTGAGGGGGAGGGAGGGATAACAAAGAACCTCACCAAATATCACCAGGGGGGAGGGAGGTTCAAAAAACAGCCGAAAAAATCTCACGTGATTTGTGCACATGCCCTAACCTAAGGTAGGTATGGCACTCCGGCTAGTGAGACTTTCTACGTCACGTGATTAGTTGCAGCTTTATGGTAACAAAATAATTATAAGGAGAAAACTGTTTGCCACTAATCACACAAAAAATAATAATTACGCATTATAAATAATAATAATAAATATCGGACAACCTCACACAAATCAATCTAGTCCTACAGTAAGCTCTAGTAGGCTTGTGATATGGACACTAAACGACGATAATAATACTTATATAGATAAATACATGCTTATATACAAATAACACCCATGACCCAGGCACAAATATTCGAGTTCATCTCACAAATATTTGCCCTTTCCGGGATTCGAATCCGGGACCGTCGGCTCAGTAGGCAGTTGCTTAAGCGCCAACCCCCCGTTTAAATTTATATGAAATTAATGCATAACGATTCTCATGTTCTTTGACTAAGTTTTATTTTGTCGTAATAATTGATTTAAAATAGTCACGATATTACGAGATTCATACAGTTAATTAGAGAATCGGGGAGTATTATGATACCACTGGCAACACAGAAACGGATTGACAGAACGAGCCAACCAATCATAGAGTGATGACGTCAAAAAGTCTCGTCTGTCATTGCAGAGTGCGATACCTTATTTTCTTATAGCATGCGTGTAACTTTGACATGTACTTCACTTCACAGTTCACACATACGAGTAGGATATACTTGACTGACAGATCGAATTAGTTCCTTTTGATTTGGTGAACTGTCAAAACGACTAGACACTAGAAATTTCTTTAGAAAAAATCGTCTGTTGACAACCAAAACTCACTAAACAAATACCTACTTAAAACAAAGCTCAGTGTTAATGTACTTACTTATACTAGGTTTTGGAGAGAAGCGACAGACATTTTAGTGAATTTTGGTTGTCACTAGGCGAAGTAGCACGAGAATCTTCGTACAACAGATTTGCGAAAGATGAAACCGCTTTTGGAACGAATCAGTCATAGAGATGTGTTGCTTGTAAGCTTGACGTTGTGACAGATGCGCACACGGACGAAACTTAGCCCGTGGCTAACCAAAACTGGTTTCTAGCGCTAATTTCTAGGTGTATTTCTTCTAAGGAAATCGCAAAGTAGAAAGAAACGTTTTATGACATGACGTTATGACGTCACTATGCTATATGATAAATCGGCGGAATCGGCCTCCTTATTTTTACTATTTGACCATTTCAAAATAACTGTACTCAACAACATTGACTTTGTCTGTGTATTTTCAGAAATAGCATTTAAGAGTTAGCGTTGTAGGTATATAATTTACAGTAACTACATAAAAGTACCCAACTGATCGAGTAGGTATGTCATACGTTACTTATATTTTAAAATGTTTACTTCTTCAGTCAGATTCTTTCGCGCAGAGAAGATAAATGTCATGACCCCTTTTTGTGCTATATCGTATTCAGATAAAAAATCTAAACCTGCCAAGGAGATCCTATCAGTCTTGTCCGCATTTTGTCATTGGTAATTTGAATTGAAAATGGTCTATGATTAATGTGGAATATAAAATAAAATTTAACGAATACAGCCATAAAGCTCTGTCTGTTTGTGTGTTCTTCGTACCACAGAGCCGGCCACCTCGGCCAAAGGATTATCATAGCGGGGGAATGTAGCCAGCATCATGTGGGCACCCTGCCGCAGCCCTGCGGCCCACACCACGACCCAGACCACGCCTCTAGGCGTGGGGGACAACTGTTTTAATTAGGCTCTCTTAGGATAGTTTTAGTTATTGTTAAACCACTGATACAAAGATCAAAGCTTAAAAAATATAAACCTGTAAAATTAACTTTATTCAAAGAAGCAATGTATTTCGAAACATTTGATATTTAGTAAAGTGACAGCTATGTCAATGCTAAGGCGATGTCAATGTTGGACGGCGTACATTGAAAATGCTATTTACTTGGTTGGAAATAATGAACATATGAAAACAAAAGTTTCTGAACAGAGATGTTGTTTAGTTTGACAAGTAAAATCTATGTTTTAATTTTTTGCTCCTGTTACAGGACCCACATGGGTTATCAATAAAACAAACACTGATTAGATTAATAGAGCAATGTGTCACTTATATGTTTAACCTCTAGCCTGATGATAAACATAAATATTATGTATTCACTTTTGTAACACATAACGGACATAATCCAAGGTAAATAACTCGGTTTAGGTGATTTGATGATTTAGCTGCCCACATGATGAATATATGAATTAATAAATTTTTCGTTTATTTATTTAATAATGTATTTGTGTCAATTCTATATCCTGTGAACGATGAATGGTCCCGCTATCCCTGTGCTAAAATTGGTAATTACAACAACATAAAAAATTGACAATGCGACGGATCAATGGTTTTGGTTCGATATTTGACATCCCTGAATTATGAGTCTAAGAAGTCTTAGCACTAAGCGACCAATATACATAAGAAGCCTTATTCCTTTTAATTTTTTTATATTTTATATTATGACAAATATACAGTACTAGCTGTGCCCCGCGGTGTTACCCGCTCATCCCACGGGAACACTACATTTATTCGGGATAAAAAGTATCCTATGTCCTTCCCCGGGCCTGAAACTATCTATATACCAAATTTCATCTAAATCGGTTCAGCGGTTTAAGCATGAAGAGGTAACAGACAGACAGACAGACAGACAGACAGACGCACTTTCGCATTTATAATATTATAGTATGGATAGCTGAATTTCAACCAACTTTTTGAAGTAAACTTACTTTTCCCCGAGTTCTAGGTAGTAACATAGCTATTTCATGCTTTCATTGCGTGCAGTCGAAAATAAGTTGAAAAAACTAATTTTCAGCCTGAATTTTATAAATTTTGAGTAGTTTTTGAAAACAAAAAAATGAAATGAATTTTTTTAACCCAATCGCCCTATTCTAGGTAGTAAACATTAATAATATGTTAAGAAACATGTTTGATCATGGAGAAAAATGCCTAAAACAATCAGCATTTTAAAAGGAATAAGTCCTCATAAGTAATTATTCATAGAAATTCAACCATTTTACGGGATAAAAAGTTCAAATCAGTCCGCCCAATTTCAAACAAAATACGATGCTTTCCGCAACTTCTATTTTAATAAAATTATTTCTTCTATAAACTATACAGAGGAGAAATAAATTACGGTTCAGCGGGCAAAACAGCAGGATAACCTAGTAGTATTAATTAAGAAATTCAATGAGAATGAATTCGATTCCGCGGCCAGCCGATTAACATGCTAACTTATGCCACCTTATGCGATGACCCAAATTGTCGTGTCCACTGTGTCATCACCACGGGGCCTTGAATAGGAATCTTTATCATTCTCTACATAACGAAGATTATGTGATTACTGTGATTTACTGAATTTAACGAATTGATTACGGTTCCATACCGCAGCAAAAACGGACCCTTGTAGGATCACTTTGTTATCCGTCGGTCCTCGCTAGTTTTTCTAATTTTCTCAGAAACTCGTGGAAATATCAAGCTGAAATAAATATCAAACACTGAGATTTGCAATCTCTTGAGGCAGTGAAAAAATCAAACTTATCGACGCAATCAAAAATATTTTTTTCGTTATACATAACATGTTTAGGGTTCCGTAACCATAGGGTAAAACATGGAAGCCAAATACTAAGACTTCGCTGTCCGTCTGTCTGTCTGTCTGTCTGTCACCAGGCTGTATCTCATGAACCGTGATAGCTAGACTGTTGATCACAGATGATGTATTTCTGTTGCCGCTATAACAACAAATACTAAAAACAGAATAAAATAAACATTTAAGGTGGCCTTAATACAACAATCGTGATCGGTTGCGTTAACTTTGCACCTCATTCGTATGCGGCGTTAACTTTACCCGGCCAGTTAAGATGGGAAGTGGTTGTACGGAACCCTTAAAGTGAGTTATTATGTTCATAGAGTCCTCGCGTGACTGAATTAGAAATGGAAATCCGTAGGAGGACTAAGATCGTCGGCACGACTCAAATAGTTACTAGACTTAAGAGGCACTAGGCCAACATATTTTAAAAATAAAGGAACCGATGCCTCTAAGGGACCTATTGACAGAGAGCGGTCACGCAGTTAAACGGTCAAATTTAAATTGCAGGTCGAATTGTTCCTGACTTGAACGCTTGACCGCGTGACCGCTATCTGTCTGATACGTCCCTTAGGCTGGTAAGGCTCTTTAGTGCCAAGTGCGTATCGGACGACGTAATGTGGGAGTGCCCCCAACAAGGTACGGTGACTACAAATGCGTGCTAATTTTACCCGAGCAAATAGCACCTCAGCACAACTGTGACCCGCGACTCTTTCTCGCGCGAGAATTATTACCTGTCTCTATCTTCATAGTACTGAGGGAGAGTGACGGGTGATGCTATGTCGTGCGATAAGGCTGCGTTTCCACCAGAGATTTGCGAGGATGCGTAGCGAGGGAATAACTTCATTAACTTATCCTCGCTCAGCGCGGTTGATGCTATTGGTTAACAAAAACACATCCCTCGCTCTCGCTACGCATCCTCGCACTGCTGGAAACACAGCCTAAGAGTCGCGAAGCTAAGTTTTGCTAGACGGGCTGAAGGAACAGATCTGCGCTAGTACGGTACCATCGCGCTCTTCATCAAGCTCTTTTTTCTTCAGGGTTGAAAGGGTCAAAAATAAACTAAAAACAATAATTATTACCCCCATATCCCAACAGGTCTCAGCTCACATGTCAGTTGGTAAACACGACAATCCCGTTTGTTTTAGGGTCGAATCTCGGTCAGTCGGTTTCAATGTCGCTTGTATAATGTGCCGTAACCGAGTGAAAAGTTACGTTGCGTCAGCTGGGGACGGTGGTATGCAACGGGAAGCCAGAAGTTGGATGGATCAAATATGAACACACTGATTTTGCGTATTATGTGTGCTTTAGGAGGCGCGAATTGCGTTTGCTTGCATCATCTGAGGACGGTGATATGCAACGGGAAGCCAGTTCTAGTTGGGTTGGATCAAAAATATTAACGCACTGATTTTGAATAACCCGTGTGTTTTAGGGGCGAATCACGGTCATTTGGTTTCAATGTCACTTGTATAATGTGCCGTAACCGAGTGAAAAGTTACGTTGCGTTAGATGGGGATGGCAGCATGCAAGGGGAACAAGCCAGATATTTAATAAAATTACGTTTTTAGAAAGACGCGACGCAAAGAATATAACTTTCATTCAAGTCGAGAGAACCTTCCATCCTTCGAATAAATACACCTAGAAACCTATTAGTCAGTGCTTGAAAGTGAAGCCAGTTTTGGTTGGCCATGGGCTATGTTTCGTCCGTCCATCTTCACAACGCCTAGCTCACAAGCAACACGTCTCTATGATTAGTTCGTAGACCGCACACATAAAAACAATAGCGGCTTCATCTTTCGCAAATCTGTTATGTGAAGACTTTCGTTCTAGACGTATTTATTCTAAGCTTCCTCCACACAAATTATATTATACTCCAATACAGCGTATGTGGATTATGTTAACTAGTATGGAAAATATATCGTAAGATGCATTGCTATAATTCATATTTTTACATATTCAATCACTATTATAGCGCCGTGTGTGACGCGCTTTATGGTAGTAGTATTGGTTCACTCCTGCATGCGCACATCCAGTCTTGCTGCATCGTCTGCGCCTGCGCACGTAAACTTTCTCTTTGTTTGTTGTTTGTCAAAATGGCCTATAATTTGGTTATGAGCGTTAATCTCGGATTTGCCGAAACAACCTGTTACCCAATGTCGTTTACGGTTTCACGTAATTGAACGTTTAGCATGCTTGTTAGTTAAATGTCTTCTTTATTTAGTTTTAACCGACTTGAAAAAGAGGAGGTTAAAACTAGTTTTTAATAAGGAAATGTGGTGAATGATGACTCTGGTGGCAGAATTATATTAGGATGTGAATCAGGTTTTAAAGATCGTCCTATCTCGGTCGTGATTGTTTTTTTGTCATATCTAAGAAATCGCGGTACAATTTCGTACGTTTAATTTTATTATCTTTATTTATTAAATAAATAAATAAATAATAAATAATAAGGGACTTTTTTTTTTCTTGTTGCATGAGAAGTTAAGGATTAGATAAATTACATAATGTTTTGTAGTTTCGTATATAAACAGTACTTATGCCATTTTGAACACTATTTACCAGACATATAACGTTTTCTCAAACACGCAATGAAATGTCATAACGTGGTTATAACAGGCTTCGAAGTATCACGTTTCGGGCGGTACAACTCGAGAGAAGTGTAAAGGATTTTCATACAAAATTGAAGGCCTAGGCCGGTATGTCATTTTTTTTTAAACATGGCGTCTGTTTTCAAGTACAGCTGAACATCTAAATTATATTTTTTTGAGTGGCATTGCATATTATGTTTGAGAAAAGCACTATACATGCCTTAGCCGTGAAAAGGGCTTGCCGGCTTCGTACCACTATCCCTACCTACTCACCCGGCAATTCCTTCTTTCCCGGCGTCTACAGTAATGTACTATTTCTACCGTGTCTGACCTAAATAACAATAATTCATCTGCCACTAAAACTTTGCGAAAACCGATAAGCACCGCTATCTCAGCTACTAGTGCTGTGTACCGGTTTTTACCGTGAAAAGTTTTAATTAACCACTTTGCACATTATCGCAGTGTAAAATTGCCAAGCGACTAGCGTAAACGAGGCCGTGTTTCGTAACTCTGGTAAATATTATTTAGTAGTTTGACGAGAATTATGACTGGCAATTTCTTCTGCGGTCGCTTTGTTTGTTTGTCGGTTGCTTAAAATGCGGATACTTATGATGTTGATAGCTCAGTTGGTGCATAATCACTTTTAACCTGTTGGCCGCCACAGTCGTCATAATACGACATCGGAACTTTGCGCGAGTCACGCTAACGTCGTCCAAATTTCAATAATAAATTAAAATACATATAGCGGGTGAGCGGGAAGGTCTTATTTGCATGCATCTTGTCTGAATTATCCCCTAACTACCTTCCATCATCAGCTCAGCATAGGAAGATCAGACGCATATTAAAAAGGTTGTTCATTCAAGATTTAGGTTATGTTAGATTAAAAATTTGTTCATGAACAACACGTTCGTGAACAAGTTTGTAATCACGGACAAACATACATACATACATATGGAGAAACTGAGAACCTCCTTTTTTTGAAGTCAGTTAACAAACTTAGTAACTACCGCTACACGTATTTTTCAATCACTGTTGATTCGAGAGCACTTTTTTTTCTATGGCATCAGTGGCATGGTGAATTGCTGTACCGATTGGCGACCTAAATGATAATTATAATCTATACAATAAAAAAATAAAATAAAAAAGAAGCTCCTACTGTTTTGAAGTTGGTTATAAATATGGCTTTAGACCGTCCAGTCATTGTTTGAATTTTTTTTTTTTTTTTTCAATTATAGTTTCTCAGACAAAATCACAATAACGCACTTTTATTTCTGTAGACCGTACCAAAATTCTTAGTCTAAGATCCCGATATAGAACGACCTTCACCTCGATGTTTATTTGACGAAATGTATTTTATATTTAATTTAATATGTCAATAAACATAATCAAACCGGTGAAATGTTTAAAAATATATTTTTTTAAATTATTAATTAAACATACCCTGGACTAAATTTTTTTAGGCAACCCATATGCAATAATATTTATTGACATATTAAATTAAATATAAAATACATTTCATCAAATAAACATCGAGGTGAAGGTCGTTATATATCGGGATCCTCTACTATCTATAGTCTTTGGTACCCGCTACAGAACTTTAATATTCATATCATAAGACATCTCTACTCAACTGTAATAATTTAAAAAAAAAACATCAGCATATTTGATTTTTAAAAAAGCACAATTTAACCAATCACGAGGCCTTTAAAAAAAGCTCGTATAAAAAGTTTGCAATAGTTACACAATTAGGTCTTAAAATCTCGTACCTTACTTAGGCCACTCGGCAAGCCTCGTGATCTAAACGCGGTACTCGACGTTAAGGACCTTCATTGTGCAACGATTGCATAAAATACTATTATTTTACAATCGTCTACAAGTGTCGGACATACGGTATTTTAAAAATAAAGCTGTAATGCAACCTTTTATGATTATTTTATAACACATTAAATGTAACTATCACTCGACTCACAAATTGGTGCAAGCCTTAACGATGCCTTATAAGTAAACCATCGATTTCAGCTGTCCTTAACGTGACGCTTAACTGAGCCGCGAAGTGTAAAAATACATTCAAAATGGACATTACACGGCAATCAAAATCTACTTAAGGTTAAAAGTAGAAAATCGACAAATCCACTTATCAAATCAACTTAAATTCACATAGCACCAAGGTATAAAGTACAAGGAAATTCCATTTTAGAAGTAAAAGGGCACAAAATAGCACCAGCTATCCACACTCGTCGAGACCGAACGAGGTTCGTTTGAAAGAAACGGTATTTCTACCTCGCTTGGTTCTCGACAAAATGTCCGTGGCTAGTTTACGAATTTCTTAGTTACTTACTGCCTTTTGAATTTAGCTGGCATCACCACGTGCTCCAGTTACCAGTAGGGTTGTCGCAAAACTTTAATTAACACTAGTTGGTATTTTGGTCTTAGTCGATTTCTATAACGCTGATAAAACCAGCAGACTAATTCTTCATTTTCGTATTTTCCATTTGTAAAAAAAGGTCTATAAAAAATCACATTTGACGATTATTTTATTTTATTGTGTTAACGTTGATTATATTATTATTTTTTATATTTGTATTAAAATCAGTTATTTGTAACCATCGATCGTCATCAAAAATAAATTATGAATAGAATGATAAAAAGGTCATTCTCAGAATATCATTCAATTACATTATTGATACTTCAAAGGATGAAGCACTTCTTTATCAAAGAATAAAAATATTTCAATATTTTTATTATAAAAAGTGCCAACCCTATTTACGAGTGACATGTACTTACGCCATTACGGGTGACCTTGGGTTTTTTATACTTTTTTGAACGCGTGCGCATTCCTTTACTTTTACTCGCGATTGCTATCGAATTAAATACGTGCGAGCCGTCGTGTTGAAGCGTTGAAGCCTCGATTGATATGACTTGAGGTTAGGTTAGCTGTCAGACTGATATCAGTGTCTGAGACTCGTGTAAGACTTTTTTGTTTTTTTTTTTTTTTACAGTTAGACTATGATACCTTCTATGCGCACATTTACCCTAGCTCTACACTACTCGCGTTAGTCGGATATGAAACAGTGTGAGGCACTTCGCTGCAGAAACTCATACTTCGGCAAACTTCGGGATAGTGTGGGCCGGGGTTAAAACTAAAGTGACCTAATTCAAAATCTTGTAGTATTTTAACCAGGTCACTTTTATTCTAAATATGTAATTTAGAATTGAAGTATCGACGAATTAGGTCACTATAGTCGTAATTCTAAAGTTGCGTTACGTAGCTACCGTTTCATGGTCGTACAATGTACGGTTTATGTCCTAAAACTACCCAACTATGGTCCAGTCCACTCAACTATGGTCCAATTTAATCCGAAAATTACTCGTTAATATTATGACGATTATTAAAAATAAACTCTAAAGGGAACAACATAATTAAACAAACTTAAATAAAAACGTATAAAATCACTGATAGAAAATGGATTTTGATAAAAATAAATGAGTTTTGTTTTGGACCATAGTTGGATGATTGGACTATATTTGAGTAGTTTTACCCCTTAGCCTGCGCCTAGCGGTTACTTTGTAGGACTACAAATCTCCATACAAATTCTTTACGCAGTCGCTAGCGAGTACTGTCACTGTGAACTCATGGTAACGGTACTGTCATGTAGATTGTTGGCGTGTTGACGGCATATGAGGAGTTGAGGTTAGGTTTAGGTTAGCTGTCAGAAAAGTGACATCTGAAGTTCGCCAGACTTTTTTTTACACTCACCCTCCCACCCTCACACAGATCGACCCTCTATTCCTAAATTAAGCACGTGTTATTGATATTAGACGTATTACATAAATATTTAATAACAGAAAATTTCCATGACCCAGAAACAAACATTCGAGCTTATCACACAAACATATTTGCGCTTGACAGAATTCGAAGCCAGGACCGCAGGCTTAGTAAAAAAAATTCGCGGAGAAAATCCTGACGCTTAAGTAAATATAAATAAATAAATAAATATTGGACAACCTCACACAAATCGATCTAGTCGCAAATTAAGCTCAAGAAGGCTTGTGTTATGGGTATTAGACGACGATATACGTACTTATATAGATAAAAAAATATAGAACAACCATGACCCAAGCACAAATATTCAAGTTCATCACACAAATATTTGCCCTGGCCGGGATTCGAACCCGGGACCGCCGGCTCAGTAGGCAGGTGTCTACAAACTGCGCCAAACGCGTCGACAAAACGTTTGTTTTGTAGTAACATTGATACTGAGACTTCAAATTTCTAAACAATTTCCCATGTTTGATGTTAATCAAGAACCGATTTTAATGTTAGCCCAGACAAAGATTATAAACAGAATTGTCATTTCATAACAAAGTAATGCGTTTATATTTCATAACAGAGTAAGTACTTAATGTTTGAATTTCTGTAGTTATTGTTATGAGAACTTTGTCAATTGAAAAACATACAGTACTTGTTGTAGGTATACCTACAGGGTGGAAACAATTGATGGTCCCTGGAATCCAACTGCCTTAAATCCTGTCCTGTCGTATCTAAAAGTAAAATTACTTAACGGAAACATTTTTTTAAAGAAGCAATACCATATTCAAGGATATTCTAAATTATTAACTTATAATTTTCATGTTTACGTGTTTTTCCTATTAAAAGTGATGATATAAAAAAATTAATGTTGGAATTTACAATCTTTATACTAAGTACATCGTAACCCGTATATCTCCGCCATTCTTGTTCGTATTGGATGAGCAAATAAACTTTATTCAAGAGAATCTACAATTATAAAACAAACAATAAACAAGAAAACTAGATATTATTTTTATTTTGCAAAATGCGTATTAGAGGGATGTTAATACTAAACAGTCAATCCTATCCCACCAAAACATTTCATGTAAAATTGGCGGCCAAGACTCACATGCTCATAACGCTTTCGCTGTAAAAAGTTATCAGATCCCAGGAAAAGCCAAGCCCCTAAGCCCTGACTTTACTAACCCTACACCTTGGTTTCAAAAGTATGGCTTGGCTGTTTCATAGGTTACCGTAAATATATAAACCGTAATGGGCCAAACGGTCCGTTGGACTTATTTACGGTACTATGAAACGGCCAAGCCATACTTTTGAAACCAAGGTGTAGGGTTAGTAAAGTCAGGGCTTAGGGGCTTGGCTTTTCCTGGGATCTGATAACTTTTTACAGCGAAAGCGTTATGAGCATGTGAGTCTTGGCCGCCAATTTTATATGAAATGTTTTGGTGGGATCTCATTTCTTTTTGTAAGGTGCCCTAGCTTTTTTATTTTTTTTGGGCTGTAGCGTTTCTTGAGCATCAGTCTTCAGAGCTCTATTTTTGCCTATTTTTCTTGTTGATATTATTTCCTCTTACGCATTCGTCTTACGCTTAAATCTGCTTCAACAATCAAAAATATAAAATTCCGCGTGTTAATTGCGCTGCATTTATTATTGCATTTTGGTAGGTCTATAAAGAAATATTTAAAATACGAAGTCAGTGTACTGTATCTACACTATAAGTAGTAATAATTGTGTATTTAAGAAATACTTACTTTTAGCCCCATATATAATATACACTTTTATCCCCTATTATGGGAACCCCATACAAACTTACATCCACTTATTTAAAGGGTGGGGGGTGATTTTCTAAAAAATCCTAGAATATTATGTGTTTTATTTATAACAAGGAGTCCCTATATCAATTTTCAGACCTCTAGTATCAAAATTTGCAGAATTCTCATACAAACTTCCATCCCCTAGTTTAAGGGTTTGGGGGGTAAAAGTTCCAAGTTTTAGAATTATTTTGTTGTTTGTGTACTAAAACTAGCTTACATACCAAATTTCAGCTTTCTAGGTCATCGGGAAGTACCCCAGAGGTTTTGATACGTCAGTGTATAAGTGAGTGGCAAAATCGGCGTATTTTAGGTACCAAGAAAACCTAAAGTATAAAAGCTAGATCAATGAAATTTTGTACATTTCATATGTTCTCTAACTGAATCTTAACCTGTGAATTTGGGCGCTCTGGTGTTAACTGGGACGAAACTACGAGTATGAGGATTTGAAAATGAGACGAAACGGTTCGAGAAAAGGTAGGTAGTGCCCCGCCTCTTTTTTGTCCGTCTTGGCGGGGGCACTACCGTTCCCCCAGATCGATTAGTGGAATAAAATAGTCGTTGTTAATTTTTTTATTTTACTTTTGCATCGCCTACTCATTTCTGACGTTTTTATTTAATTTCGCTACCCAAAGTTTGTCTGGAAGGGATCGCTCTTTGGCGATAAGACTTTTTCCACACTGTTTAAAAACACACACAGGACTGTGTATAAAAGTTGGAAAAAGCAATTTAAAAAATTAAACCATGCAACTGGCTAACTGTGCTCAACGAGAGAAACGAAAAGATGAAAGTCCAGCTGTAAATAATTTTACAACAAATTATATTATGAGTACGGAACCCTCGGTGCGCGAGTCCGACTCGCACTTGACCGGTTTTTTAGGGTTCCGTATCTCAAAACAAAAATGAAATCGTTATGAGATTACTTTGTGGTCCGTCCGTCCGTTAATTGTCTGTGAAGACTCTTTATCACGGGAACGTCGCTCAGTACAGTTTATCTTTTTGTTAAATCAATATGCAGTGTTCTCATAATTCATACGGAACCCTCGGTGCGCGAGTCCGATTCACACTTGCCCGGCTTTTTATTGGTTTATTTCAACTCCGTGATGACAGATCGTGATGTTTTCTTGCGGTTCAAATTACTATTGTTGCACAATGCTACTGCTTTAGCCTCGTCCTGCCCAGTGTTCTCAATAAAGAACACATTGGATTTAGTGGTTCCTGCCCGAGGTTTTTTATTTATACTTCAGGATTCTGCCCAACGTTCTCAATTAATCACATATTCAAATTTGGCGCCTAGCGTCTAAAATTTTCATGATTTGCGGTTTTATTTGCTTGTTTCTGATTGGTTAGAGTATTGGCCAATACTTTGTCAAGGCCTTGCATGGAAGTTCCTTGAACTCCACGATCAGTGTCACGCCAAGCATCCAGGATGCCGCATCTTCGCTAAGGAGGTATGTTTAAGCCACATTTATCTAAGTAATCGTGCATATGTTTTTAATAAATACCATATTAATTTATGTCCGAATAGTTCTAGTTTATAATGAAAAGTATATTTTTGTAATTTAAGTTATTTTTGATTTTTCAAGTCCATTTTTCGAAATGTGTGATTTATTGAGAACATTGGGCAGAACTGACTACTGTTTTTTGTTATATTACTGATTGATCGAGTCGAGGGATTGAAGGTGTATTGAGTCAGATTTCGGAAATTTTATGCCAATAGCAATTAAAGATGATGAACATCACGAACAACGGTGAAGAAGATACACATTATGCTCTGCCGCGTCGTTCCGCGATAAACCCCAGTGAGACCAGCACGGATACAGCAGCTGAGACTGATGAAGTACCTATACCATTTTTGCCGAGTTCAATCTATGAGGCAGGTAGACGTGGCAGTGGTGGACGCGGTCGTAGACGTGGTGGTCGACGTGGGGATACGTAGTGGACAAAGCGATGCTAGATGCAGTGAAGGCACAGGACTCCAAGCTCAACTAACCCGTGTGTCGTTGAGTTTTAAGTTTTGTTGTTATAATAGGGACTTTATATAATGTCTTTTTAGAAATTATGCCCTTTAGATGCCATTAACAAGTCGTCAGTTGGTATTTTCATTAATCTCGACTCTTTTTTTACTATCAAAATACTTAATTACTATAAAATGTAAACCTGTTTTATTTATTATCTCACAACTGCTATTTAAAAAGTACGTTATAATAAAGATTTTTATGCCCAACGTTCTTAATAAATGACAAAAAAATTATATACTACGCAGGCAATTCTGCCCAATGTTCTTAAAAAAGAACAAAAGATATTGACTCCTAAACTGGCTCAGTCTATCAAATACATACCCATTATAACCTAAAAAATAGTTTAAAAAATCTGGCTTACCTTTAGCACCACAATTTCATTAAAAAATGTGTTGGGCAGAACCCATATAAATTAGAATGTACTAAATTGAGAACATTGGGCAGAAACGGGATGACTGTCTAAAAATGCTTGGGCAGGACGAGGATAACTACTAATTTTAAACGACGTCAAACACGGAGCATGTTCTCAATTCGTCACAATGTTTACTCAAAGACTGACCGATCAGGTTTTTTTTTACTTTTAAAGAGCTTTTCTTGACCGACTAAATATTAAGGACCTAATTATTTTATAAATTGACGGAGGTATATTATATAGTAGCTTTTGCCCGCGGCTTCGCTCGCACAGGTCTGGAAACGTGTCTGTGTAACTTTCTACCGCTTTATTGTATCTTAAAAGTATACAACTAATAACTATGGTAGCGGTAGTCGTGGCATACCATAATATAGCACAATTTACTTCCCAGTTAACCGACCGAAATAAAATATTAGTCATAGCAGCTCTCCAACTGCTATCAATAAAATAATAAAATATAATACAATTTCTATTATTCGAAATATAGGACATACGTTAAAATCAGTATTCTCAGTTAATAAAAGTAGGTATTGTTAATTTTAACGTTTTATTGCAGGCCCAATACACGAAATTCTGGTCACGTCATATCTTAGTACGATTTTCATACAAAGTTATATTCGCCTTGAAACACCTCTTAGGAGATAAATTTCCAAAAATGAATGCAGAGTTTATACACGAAAATATTCCTCAATAAACTTTCACATTTCTCCCTTAGACAAAAATGCTGAAAGTAGTATTTTAGTGGCTATAAACGGAATATGAGCAGTCTTACACATAGAATCCCACTTTTCTCACCTCCAAAAACAAACTTAATTTCTTAAGAGAGATCCGATTTTCATGAGCAGGCATCGGATATTCGGATCGATATATTTACCTAAACTTGGGCGGCGGCTTTGTTATACGGTCGTTTGTTTGACGTATGAGTGAGATAGCAATAGGATTTTGTCAACCGTAGGTAAATATCGATCCGAATATCCGATGCCTGGTCATGAGGCTAGGATCTGATAATGGAATCTGGGAGAAATAAGGAACTGTTAAACATAATAGGTACACTTATTGTTTAAACAAAACATATAAATGCAGGTAAAGCTTAAGTATTATTTTAATATGGCAAGTTGTTTCTGATTGCTTGTTTAAAAAAAATATAGCAATATTACCTACCTATCTTCTGTCTGCTCTCGACTGCGCCTCACGCTTCCACTGGCCTTTGTTGTACAGATGTAGTGAAAAATAGTTTTGCATCGTATTTTATCGGGCAAGCTCGTTTTAATAGTTCTATCTCAACTTTTTCACCGAAGTTGATAGAGAAAACATGCTAAAACGAACTTTTCTGACAAAATACGATGGCAAACTATTCACTACATCTGTAATTATTTTATTATAAGTGTATAAACGTTCATTTTCAAAAGTTAATGTATTTGATTTACACTCATCTCGTGATGTGTTTTTTGTTTAGTTTTTAAGAGGCCTTATTCCTTCTAAACTGCTGATTGTTATAGTCATTTTTCTCTATGATCAAACATGTTTCTTAACATATTATTGATGTTGCTACCTAGAACAAGGTTATTAGGATATATTGGTAATATGTTTATAACGTACAGTTTCAATTTTTAATTGATAATTTTTATTTCAAAAACCACTCGAAATTGACAAAACTCACGCGGAAAATTAGTGTTTTCAACTTATTTTCGACTGCAGGTAATGAAAGCATGAAATACTACCTAGAATTCAGGGAAAAGTATTGTTCACTTCAAAAAGTTGGTTGAAATTAGGTATCAATATATTTGTCATAATATGAAAAAAGAAAATTGTGAAAGGAATAAGGCCTCTTAACTCGAACAAGTTGTTCAAACACTCAATGAGAATCACCCATATATCCAAAATCGAAAATGTTAAACCTCAACTATGCTAATGCAGATTTCACAATGCAATAATCCCCGAGGTTTATCTCTCTGCTATGTTTGGGGCTCATTATGCTGTTTAATATTAAGTAATCCTTGTAACTGCTCATATTTTACATTGTTATCAAGTTAAATAAATCAGATACCCTTGAAATGTCGACAAACGTTTCACCGAATGCTTCATTTCGTCGACAAATTTTTACTCGTAAGTCATACATTTTTCAGACATTTTGTACATTATAACCTTTAGATTAGGTTAGGTTAGGTTAGGTTAGGTTTGTGTTAGAACATTCAAATATATTTTATGGTTTCAGAAAAAAAATGCTTTCGACGAACGAAATGAAGATTCGATGAAACGTTTGTCGACGTTTCAAGGGTAAACCTAAATAAATACTACTGTGAAAGTCTGAAGTATTTGGATGTTTTGGTGCCGCACTGCCGGACTGTATGAATCCTGCATCACACTGTTCAGAGGATGTCATCATCATCATCATCATTATCAGCCGATAAACGTCGGCTGCTGGGCAAAGGCCTCCCCAAAGTTCTCCACAACGATCGATCTTGCGCTGCCCTCGTCCAATTTCTGCCCGCGATTCTAACCAGGTCGTCGGTCAGAGGATATATTTAGTCACTGCTAAATTTTCTATACAAATCGAGAACAAACAACAAACCTCGAAAACTTCCAATCATAACGAAATTTTGACAACTGGACGAGAAATAAATGTTATGTGTCAGACCGTTTCGATTTCTGCGCTTATCATTATACAATCACTCATCCAATTGCTGCCTGCGATCCTCACAGGTCAGGTCGTCGGTTCGCTTTCCGCCCAACGGCTAGGGTGGAGTGGCCACCGCATACCGGAAGACGCAGCGTGGGAAGGCCCCCAATAAGGCGGACCGACGACCTGGTGAAGATTGCTGGTAGCAATTGAATGAGGGCGGCGCACGACCAATCGTTGTGGAGAAGTTTGGGGGAGGCTATTATTTACTAGACTATCGGTTGATATGATGATAGATTGGGAAGCTGTGCTCAAAGGCGTTAATAGAACATTCTAGACTAGTTTCACGATAGCGCATCCGCTCGGAACTGCATTAATTACGTTTCAGTAAAAACCGGCACGAGAGTCGTGAGAACCCTGCCGAGATAACTCCGACAATGATAATTGTTCCTTTATACGGTTTAGACCAGAAGTAGGCAATCAATGGTATAAGATAAGGCGCCTAGTAGGGGAGACCGAGGCGTTTTGAAACTGAGGTGAGCAACGTAAATTTCAGAGTATCTAAATCTGTTAGATACACAAGGCTATTTAGACGTGCCGCCCTTATTTGTGCTTCCTTGCTTCGCTAACGGAAGTAGATCTGAGAAACACGTCTATTTCAACATTTGATTCACAAAATTTCATGAGAATCGGTTGAGAATGTTGATGATTTTATTTATTTATTTTATTTATTTGTTCCATAAAATTAACACATTACAGTCAAGCTACACGTGTTAACAGGAGAAACATGTGGCCTTTAGGTGAGAACAGCCGGAAAACCGTACATCCGAGCATACGAAGGAAATTTAGACGCTACGCTCGCTCGGCCGGTCAAATAGCAAACTAACGTCATGCAACGCTCGTAGTATTTGTGGCCTATTTAGTATATATATTCTTTGCTTATATTAAAAAATCAGCCGCGCCTCTAACGTACATAAATTGGTATAAATCGTCATTTATTTTCAAATCATTTCTATCGTATTCTTATAATTTTCGCTAATTATTACTTAAAATACAATATTATAATTTTAATAGGTACACTTTTAATACGTTTCCTTCGAGGACTACGTACGAGTATAAGTCTAAATTCTTAAAGTACTTATGTAAATATTATTTAGGTTAAGTACATATTACTGTAAGTATTAGTTAAGTATGCAATGACTGACTGCTGAGTTTTTTTCACAGTTTATTCTCAACAGTGGTCTCCTCTTGTGAAATGCCGCTAGACTCATTGTCAGACATGTAAAAGTGGCCTACTTATAGAACAAATAAGTTCCTTTCTGCCGAGTATGAGAATGGATAGTGAATTTTTTATCATTTATTTTTATTTATCGTTCGATAAACTAACCTCAATCACAAGAAAGCGACGAGGTAAAGCTCGCATTGGGTGACAAAAATAGTGTATTTTCAGTGTCGATTAAGTGTATTGGAATAATTAGTTACAGAACGTAATTTATTACCGTGGCCCTGAGGACATGACGAGCTATAAAATCTGTCGCGGTCAAGAGGTGATGCTCATAAAAACTGATGAGTACAGAACACAGAATTTATTCGCGCATTGTTAGTCTGTAGTCTGAAACTCAATACTCAATCAAATTTAATGTAAACTCTACCTACACTACTCGCAGGGTTGACCTAGGCTGGGCGAATATGATAGTATGTAGAGGCACTTCGGTAGAGAAAGCAATTCGGTAAACGGGACTGGGACATCTTCGCAAATAGTCTGAGCCAGAGAGAAAGAACAAATTTACTGACTTTTATCTACCACCGAGTTTGAACGATGGTGACTTGTCTTTTCCCCAGAGCTCTAAATAAGTCAGTTAATGCGACAGAGTTCTATAATGGTCTGCTAATCATTGGGCTTGTTCAGTAACTAAAATTATGTTCTCTGTCAAGAAATATAATCATCATCAGCCTGTATCAGTCCACTGCTGGACATAGGCCCCTCTCATGGCACGCCATTGAGCTCGATTTTCAGCTCTCCACCTCCAGTTACCACCCACTGTCCTACGAATGTCATCGCTCACCTTATTATTGGGCGCCCTACACTACGTTTACAGAAGCGTGGTCGTTTTATCTTTCAAGAAAGGTGATACCACCCTTTTGAAAAACTATCGGCCCATATCGTTTCTGAGCCACGTATATAAGCTGTTTTCAAGGGTTATAACGAACCGCCTTGCCCGAAGACTCAACTAGTTCCAACCCCCCCCACCAGGTCGGCTTTCGAAGTGGGTACGGCACCATATATATTATAGACCACATTCACATAGTGCGACAGATTATACAGACGACCGAAGAATATAATCGGCCTCTGTGTCTAGCCTTTGTGGACTATGAGACGGCCTTTGACTCAATCGAAACTTGGTCTGTTCTGGAGTCCTTGCAACGATACCGATTCAACTATACTACCTAAAGGTTGTCTGGAAGAGATCGCTCTTTAGTGATAAGACCGCCAGACAACCTTTGGGTAGTGGAGTTGATCAGTATAAACCACACAATTAGAAGGTGAACATTAGTGCACTTCAAACATCGATTAATATAGTTTTTTGTAGTCCTTACCCAAAATAATAAAATACTCGAAAATCGCTCGACAAATTGCTATCTTTCCAGAAAGTTCCAAAGTTATCTGTTCGTGGACTTAAATGACTCTTTACAAGATACTTATTACCAAATAAAATATGATATCACTCCAAAAATCACGTTTTATTCTTGTTTGGTACAATGAACTAAATTCAGGCAAGTCGGGCGATGAATACATTAAACCTTATTTAGGGCTTTTAAAGATAAACAAGATAAACAGAATTATGGCCAGGGATACCATATAACAGGCACTTGAACCTTAACAAAAAATATACCGCATTAAGATCATTTAAAAAGTGACTCGATCGAGAATGTTCATTATCACTCCTTTTTCCTATGGGGATAGACAGAGACAAGGTTTTTCAAGTATATTTTTTTTGTAATAACTATAGATGAGATTGATTTAGAGGCATCATTTTATTACACTTAGGGTTGGTTTTTTATTACAATTTGTTTATTAAAATTATCCCCATAGCTTTAACCATGACTAATTTTATGATAAAAGTTGTATCAGTAGTGACTTTTTTATTTTGTTTGAGGATTGAGAGCTTATCGCCGTTCATGTGGATCATGTGAACTAAATAAACATAATTAAAATGAGGCAAACCATAAAGCTATATATTTTCCTTCTTTTTCGAGATCCTTATCAACGAAGTTTGCCACGTCCAATGTCCAACGTCCCACTTAGTTATAACCGCAAATGCGAACCTACACTAAAAACATAGGTTTTCCTAACTGGGAAGCGAACGCGATAATGTTCAAAGGGGTTCCTTTAATAGTACATTACTGCAGACGTCGGGAACGAAGGGCTTGCCGGGTGAGTAGGTATATGCGAAGCCGGCAAGCCCTTTAATGGCTAGGCATGTATAGGGGTGTCTATCATTTCATCGAAATTTCTTACGTCGATTTTCATGTCATCGAAAACTATTCCACGAATGTCTTTTCATTTTTTTTTTCTAATCACATAATCATCAATTCATTGCTTTTCGAATAATCGATCAACTATTCAACGTAAATTGTTTCGAATTTGTCTCAAATCGTAGCTTAACTATTCATCGAATTTACCTTTCATCGAAACATGATTCACAGATGGCACGTCCCATTTATTATTACTGCCACAAAAAATGTTTCATCGTAGTAACGTTACGGATCATAAAAAAAAAATAACCTAAACCTAACCCAACCAAGTCGGGTTTCAGGTCATATTGCCACGAAGAAGAAGAAGCGTATTATTGAGTATAGTAACACTAGTGAAACGATTTTCTTTGATATAATATGTAAGTATGGGAATTAAAACTTACGTTAAATCAAAATTATAGTAAAAGCGATTCGATGAACGACTAAGTCGATAAACAAATAAAATAATGAAGTGAAATTCGATGAGTTGATTCTTGTGTAAAAGGTAATTCGAGCAAATGTACAAGCGATCTAACGAAGTTCGATGAATGATTCCTAAGTTGTAATAAAATTCTGCGAATAGTGTTATAGGAAACGATAATCGATGAAACGATTTTCGGTAAAGTGATAGATTACCATGTATAGTGCTTTTCTTAAACATGCAATGAAATAACAAATACACCACTAAAAAAAATATAACTCAGCTGTTTATGAATAACCGTTTAAAAATAGTTACTTCCCGGCTTAGGCCTTCAATTTTGAAATTCCTTTACAGTTCTCTCGACTTGTTCCGCCCAAAACGTGATAGTTCGAAGCCTGTTACAACGCACGTTATGACGACATGTTTGTGAAAACAATATTTCTTGAGTAGGTACAGGTTTTACCTCTAATTTCGAACAGCTGTTTACTAAGTAATGTAGTCTGGTTGAGTTTCTTTCGGCTTTCTTCTCAACAGCGGTCTCCTCTTGCGAAATGCCGGTAGATCCACAATCTGACTTGTAAAAGTGCCCTTGTGGCCTACTTACTGAATAAATTATTTCATTTCATTTCAACGGGGAAGACTCCAATAAATAACTAACTGTTAGCCTTACCAAATTACACAATTAACTATGTTGGTCTTACCCCGCCTTACCATACAAATATTTTTTTTTGTAGCTCTTGCAGAACTTACAACTTCCTGTGCCAGAAATGTGTTCAAATTAAAAAAGTAGTTGACATTTGAGTTAACGTGATGACTACATATTACATACAATCTTGGATTAATTTTCTACACTATGCCGATGATAGTAAGTAATAAAATAGTTAAGAAATCTGTAACTATAACTAGTTAGATACCCCTGGGCATCATGTGTAATGTAATCAGAGATATTTTACATATTTTTTATGAACACTTACTTACCTACTTGTGTAATTGTGAAATATGTAAATTGAAGATTAGAATCCGTTTAACGCAATTAAAAAGAGCGAAATATTTTCGCAAATCTAATTAGTATGCTAAGCCGGCTTTAATCTAAATGAAAATTATATACTTATAGATCTAATGCATGAACTAAATTAAATATACTGATATGATATACATAGCAATAGTAACTAAAAGTACTTTTAAAATTTAATTCTAGCCGAATTTATGTATATCCCTTAACCCTTAAGCACTAAAAAATATAATTTAAGAGCATAGAGAATTTTCAACTCTATCACATATCTATGTAGTGTAATTATCGCGTAACTACATACACAGATATTAAGGTAATTGACGACATTCTCCCTGTTAAGAGATCAGGCAAAAACAATACTGGTCTTCAATAGTTTTTTTCTGCCTTAAGTAGCTATACATTTTTTTGCGTAAGAATAAACCGCATAATAAAGTCAGCGGAAGTCAAAGGTATTTTAATGGCGAACAAAAGCGAATATGTAGGTACTTACTTTTCGACAGATGGTGCCTCCGATATTATTACTTCACTAACAAAACACATCACGCAACACAATAATAAAACACTTTGTTCTACACATAGTTCCAAATTACAAATGAAAGTAACACAGTAACCTAAATTTCAATGTTTTATCAAGCACGTACCGTCTATCATAAAATACCAAACGATTAATTACTCAACTTTTTAAATTTCGAAACGGCGTGTCGGCGAAATGGCGCGAAAACTTTATGGTGAATCGATTATTTATAAATTTCCGAACGCAACGCTACCGGTGCTTGTTTATTTATTAAATTATTGCGTAATTTTTAGACGTGTAATATATTCGATTGGTATTTGTGTCGTGTTGATAAAGTTAGATTTTTAAAAGTATGTCATTCGAATGCGGGCCGTCAGACCGGGTTGGCTGTATAGACTGGCGCGTGCTCGCGACTCGGCTGTGCCATAGAAACTGAAAGTGTCTGTGGCCCCTCCCCGATGCTACCGACGTTAGGTAATACCTTTATTACCATATTAATCCCTGATCAAAGCTTAGTACATCCGACAAGACTCATTACTTGAAAACATAAGATCATCGTCGCTTGACCGTCATTTGGCAACTTCACAATTTTAAGAAATAGGTAGGTAGATGGAATGAAATAGGTGGATCGGAATAGAAAACGTTAAGTAATATTTTATAATTAATTTAAAACTTTTAAAAGCCAACTGCGCATCTGGGAAATCATATTTGCAACAGTAAGTAAACAATTATGTAACTTTAGGTACCTAAGTATATTAAAACTTCAAGAAGAGATAAGATACGTCAGAAACATGAAAACGATTCAGCGCAAAATTGATAGTAAATTAAAACATGAATACTCTTACAACGAAGGAAAAACGGCGACTCTACCTCTCCACGTCGAGATATGCTATATCATAATAATATATATATATATGTATATATATATGCAGCCCTAGGCGAGGGCTACATATTTGCGCCTTTTGGAGTTGAAACATTCGGCCCGTGGGGACCAGGTGCCAAGATTCTCTTTAAAGAGATATCGGAACGCCTGGTCGAAGCTTCAGGTGACCAGAGGGCTGGCAGCTACTTTGGACAGCGACTGAGCCTCGCCATCCAAAGAGGCAACGCTGCCAGCCTTCTAGGTACAATATCCACTGAAGGCGACCTGGCGGGTATTTACAACCTTTAGAGTCTATTTTAATTATATTTATATTTTAGTTGTTTATTAGGTATTTAGTTTAAGTAATAAGTTTTTTTTTTTTTCTTTAATAAGTACTTGTGTTGTTTTGTGTTTTTAATAAGAAAATTATATAAATAAGTAACTAATATACACGATGATTTTTAATCGGTGATCAGGTACCAACTTTTCTAACTCAGTAATTGATGGCGATCACGTTGAAGTCGTAATTACATGAAAACAAACTTTTTTTTTTCTATGATAAATTTTATTTTGAAACCAATTTTGTCTTAAATTCCTTGTCACCGAACTAATCTGTATCGGTGTGCTTACAACCTCTTTAATAATTTAATGGGCATGACAATTTATGAGTAATAACTTGTCATTGTCATTATCATTACATTCAAAGTCGTAGAAAATTTCGTAAAATTTCCCGCCAAAGCGATGACACTTGACGTAGGTATCGTACTTCAATAATTTATGTAGGATGACCATGTATCTAGTGGTTATTAGTTTTAATTATGTTTTAACTTTTAATTAATTTAACAGTGAGGTAATTGCGCGAGGCCTCGCGTATTAAGTTTAATTTTAGCTAAATATTAATATTTTTCTACTCCTGATCACCGATTAAAAATCATCGTGTATATATATTATATTGTATAGGTATATGTGTATTGTATCCCGCCTTCGAGTCTCGGGCTCGTACGTCCCGGGTTTTCGGAGGATTGGTATGGCTCCAACACGTAGAAGCCCCTTCGAAAAGTTGGATGTGATTATACCTCTGCTGGGCCCCGGATCACGCATTTTTATTATATTATATGTGTAGAGATAAGTGGCAACTCGCCTCTTATCTTCAGTTTGATAAATAAAATAAAATACAAAAACAGTTAATATAAATTATTTTTAATGGTCGACATGAGTCTCACAGGCATTCTTTGTAGGTATGTCATTAACCTTTTGAACGACACAGTCGTCATATCACGACATAGGAAAATTGCTACGCTGACGCCATCGTCGTCAAATGACGTCAATATTTCGATGACCAAAAAGGTAAAATGCGATGGACAAAATAGTTTAAAATAAACCAAAACAAATTTAGGAAATTACTCTCCTGCGACATAGTACCTAATATGCTGACAGCAATTCCTCGCTGATAGCTCTTTGGTCCCCAGAGGTCTCTGACAATCTAACATAATAAATAAAGGTATAACGCTATATTAAACATTTGGTTTTATGTATACCTACGGCTATATGTACTTCACGCAACGATTCAAGTAGAGCTGTAAAATACAGACACGACGAATATTTTTACATTTCACGAAGAGGTGACATCTTCATAGAACTCAACTTCTATCACTTCTTTCGTCAAAAGCGTCCTCGGCTTTCCCGCAGCTATCAAGCATATATTCACATCAAACTGCCAAAAATAATGGTCATCAAATTTCTTCGCATAATTACAAGCAACTACACCTTCCAAAGTTGCCTCATAGGATACTTCGACTTCCAGAACGCTTCGTTTGGCAGTTGAATCGGCTTCCACAGACTGTTTTAGTTGAGACTGACGTACCACAGACTTTCCGGAACCGATAGATCTTCTTAATGTCGTGTTATGTTCAAAGCCAAACAAATTCGTATAGAAAACACTTCTGGATTTCCCAATGCTTCCAAATCCAAAAGATACGTTGTAGCTAACATTATCGTCGAAGTAATAAGAACTGCCTTCGGTCCAAGTGTGTCGCACACTCATGTTTCGCTGGGACTTATCTACAACAACAGTCTCAGTGCGGAGGTTAAGAAAATCTGCAGTTTTAGGCTTTATCGTCCTTTTGACTTCCTTCCAGCCGTATTTTCGATACAAATCCTCCCAAGGCGTAGGGCCTCGTAGGTATACATCATCAGGTCTGCCGCCTGAGTACGTATACACGGCATCCTTGACTTCCCAGTCTGTTAACCGAAATATTTCTCTCTCCGTGTCTGTTATCAGCTCTTCACTATATCCTGACATGTATACCTCTGAGCGTAAGAGGCTGTGGGATGCTTGTATGTCGATCTGGATTCTCGCTGTAGCAAGTGGTAGCAGGAAGATCAAAAGAGCGGTTGCTGTCATCTTGAGTTTTTAAAGCTGATACTGTAAAGAAATATTATAATTTAGTAAGCCATCACTCATAAGAGAGAAGAAAGGTATTTGGCCTCTTGGCATTACTATCATTAAGTTAGATTAGAACTCAGTGTAACTACAACAATATCAGCCTGTTACGGCCAAATTGTTATTAAAACTGGATTACAATGAGAAAATTAGTCCACAAATGTCATGAATTAAGACAAGACTCATTACTTGAAAACATAAGATCATCGTCGCTTGACCGTCATTTGGCAACTTCACAATTTTAAGAAATAGGTAGGTAGATGGAATGAAATAGGTGGATCGGAATAGAAAACGTTAAGTAATATTTTATAATTAATTTAAAACTTTTAAAAGCCAACTGCGCATCTGGGAAATCATATTTGCAACAGTAAATAAACAATTATGTAACTTTAGGTACCTAAGTATATTAAAACTTCAAGAAGAGATAAGATACGTCAGAAACATGAAAACGATTCAGCGCAAAATTGATAGTAAATTAAAACATGAATACTCTTACAACGAAGGAAAAACGGCGACTCTACCTCTCCACGTCGAGATATGCTATATCATAATAATATATATATGTCGGAGACGGTCATGAGTATGGAAGCTCAACGAAGCCAGCGCGCCATCGGAAGGCGACAGTAGCGCCCCCTTGAACCTGTTTTGGCGCGCTAGACAGTCTTGGCGGTTCACTCAGCGAACGCCCACCGACACTTCACTGTGGGTCACCATCGAGTGCACTACTGCCTTGGAACTGTCCCGTTTCGTTGTGCTATACCAAGTTAGAATCAGTGAAACGTTATAACTCAACAATACTGTGTTAATTTAATAAAGACTATTGTGAGACTTTGATAACCTAGCTTACAGACCTCTGTGCCAGGAACTGTTATTTTGTGCTTCATTGTATAAGGAATAAATCAAGTTAATTGCATCCGTATTGTTTTATCTTGCTCGCAACTACCTCCTCGTCCACAACTATGTCGATTAGCTCATCTAATGTGCCACACCACACCGGCCATCCAGACCTGTCTCCGACATCAGAAGTTGGGATGGTATCTACGGCCCATGAGCGAACACGAAGAATAATGGAACACGAAGCAAATAAAACGGAAGAAAAAAGTTTGTGGTTACTCTTTGAAATACAACGAACCTGACATCACAAAATCAAGGAACAGGAGCTACAAGCGTTTCCGTTATTGAAACTCAAGCTAACACCGTCACGGAGACCTACAAAACCGTATGAAAACAAATGAAGATTGCCCTGTTTATATTGTTTTCATTGCGAGAGAAACGGACATGAAAAATTCGATTGCTTACTTCATATAAAAGAAAACTACAACTTACCACCTCAGCGACAAAAGCCAGCAGTTACAATACAAACTACATACATCGAAGTTCATTGTTTACTTCAAGAACAGCGGGACACATCGTCAGTTGTTGCACCAGTAGAAGTGACCCAGGAGCGACAGTCAACTACAACTTACAAGCGACGCGTGAACGTAGGCACTATGGCTTCACCGACACATTTTGAAAAACACATCAGGTCAGTCGTTAACTTTTCACTAAGATTCCGATATTTTGTTCACAAATAAAAGTGTAGCTAGATTCTGGGGTAGACTTAAGTCGCACTTATCCAGTTTAGTGGGTATTTGTCAAAAAAAAGTACTAACGGGTACTGGTAAAAGCAACCCTCCAAGTAAAGTTGAATATTGCGTGATAGAAATTAATAATCATTTGCAACAAAGTTTATTGCACGTTTTGTAACAATTTTTTTCGTAGTGATATAATATGACTAAACGCGAAATGTTTCTACAGAGATTTAGTGTTGATTAATATGACCACTACGCAGTTTACCTACCCTTAAAAAAGTTTATCATTTTAAAATTGCGCTGTGAAGGTGCATCAATCATACACACTTAGAATTATTATTCTAAGCATACTCAGTACTTAGTAGTAGGAGCGGCTGGGCTTAGGAACTTGCTTTAATAATCTACCCTCTGTTCATGATTTTCCAATCATTCTGTAGAATTTAATTTTTTGACATCTTGAATAGTTTCTTACTCGGTGTACATTAGCTGGTGTATAGTTTAGCGCCTATAACTTCCGTAAGAACTGGTGAGCCTGAGATTTGTTACTTTGACGATTCTAATGTTACTTTTAACTGTGGTGATCGCTTTAGCCTAAAATATTTAAACTGGAGACACTAATAGGATTAGGAAAATATTAGAACAAGAATTTGAAATTGAAATTTGATTTTTATCATTAATGTTTCATAATCGGTAAAGCCTTGGTAATCCAAAGGTTATCATACAAAGTAAAGTTTGTTATTAAAATGCAAATAATGATTTGATTTAAATCTTTTCTTGCATCTACGTCGTAAATTATTTGTTCACATTAACGAATCATAATTTCAGTGTACCTACCTAACTTTGCTAGATTGATTTGAGTTTCCTTTTTTTTTGTTGGATTATTATTATTCGTTTGGCATGTTATTTCAGATAACAAAAGAAACAATTCATTTGACTATAAGTAATTACAAATCCAACTTCAGTTGTTGTTGAATTGAAGTTGAGTTTGTTGGATTTAAGGTTAGAATGACCGAGCTTTGTGATACTGTGCTTGAAGTTTTTGTTTCAGGAAAAGATTCGCGAACTTAGCAGCTAACAGCTAAGCCATGAGTCATCTGCTTCGGCTGCCACGGTACAAGACATCGCGTAAAGAACTGCGCGAAGGCGAGCGACAGGGCGCCTTCAACCACGGGGAAGAGGGTTGACGTGTGACGTCACCACACCACACCATATGAGGCAATCTGGTGAGGAGTTCTCATTTTATTGTGATTCGGTTGCCGAGTGATCGCTTATGGAAGAGTTGATTTCCAATAAGTTCCATGGCAAAAACGGCTGTATAATTCAGTGACTATTGTATGACTTGTATCAGTCTAGCTAAAAATTGTTAGTACTGTGCAGTAAATAGACTTACTGAAGCGAGCCTATTAGAAATGTTGACATGTAGTATTGTAAATTGCAAGACCATTGGCCATAAACTTGACTTCCAAACATGCGCGTACTTGCACGATAGGTTGAGGGAAATGCCCGGGAGCTACGTACCATTTGAAGTAGACGAAAAAAAAATATATGGTGAGACTGGTAGGGAGGTTCTCAGTTCGGCTGGTCGACCATACCAGTCACTTCATCGTAGCCGTAGTCCGGTAGAAGTCGGCATCTGCTCTAAGCAGTCCGTGGATACGCGGTGCGCGGTAGGTGCTGGCGGAGGTCGGGTCACTCTCGCAGAGACCGTAGAGTCATAGGGTTGACTCGGCGATCCCGTGGGGATGCGCGTAGTGGGTGGCTATGTTAGCCCTAGGCCACGAATGAGATACCTGTTTTGTTGAACGGATTTTCGTTGATTTAATTGTTTTGATATTGTCAATAAGGCGAGCCAAAAGGAAATTATATGGTGGTACATGGTTCCTAATGTGTTTTCTAAGGTAGAAGTGGTAAATAGCTAGTTTGTTTCACAACAAGCAACATTGTAGTACAATCTCATTTAAAACGTATTGCACTATTGAAAGAATAAGTAATGTTACAATTGGTAGTTGGTTGTAAGATACCATAATTCGATTTGTATCTTTTGAAATATTGCGGTTATAAAACAAAAACTTTCACTTAGTTGTCAAAATTATTTTTGTGATATTTTTTTTGTTTTGGTGTCAGTAACTATTTGATGCGAAAGGAAAGATGAAGTTTTTGTTTTGTCTTAGGTACCATTTTGACGTGTTTGTCAGGAGTGACCGAGTGGATACTGTTTTGGTTGTTGATTGTTTCAGAGCAACACGAGGACGTGTGTCATCGCAGGATGGCCGTGTCGGAGACGGTCATGAGTATGGAAGCTCAACGAAGCCAGCGCGCCATCGGAAGGCGACAGTAGCGCCCCCTTGAACCTGTTTTGGCGCGCTAGACAGAGTCTTGGCGGTTCACTCAGCGAACGCCCACCGACACTTCACTGTGGGTCACCATCGAGTGCACTACTGCCTTGGAACTGTCCCGTTTCGTTGTGCTATACCAAGTTAGAATCAGTGAAACGTTATAACTCAACAATACTGTGTTAATTTAATAAAGACTATTGTGAGACTTTGATAACCTAGCTTACAGACCTCTGTGCCAGGAACTGTTATTTTGTGCTTCATTGTATAAGGAATAAATCAAGTTAATTGCATCCGTATTGTTTTATCTTGCTCGCAACTACCTCCTCGTCCACAACTATGTCGATTAGCTCATCTAATGTGCCACACCACACCGGCCATCCAGACCTGTCCCCGACAATATATATATATATGTATATATATATGCAGCCCTAGGCGAGGGCTACATATTTGCGCCTTTTGGAGTTGAAACATTCGGCCCGTGGGGACCAGGTGCCAAGATTCTCTTTAAAGAGATATCGGAACGCCTGGTCGAAGCTTCAGGTGACCAGAGGGCTGGCAGCTACTTTGGACAGCGACTGAGCCTCGCCATCCAAAGAGGCAACGCTGCCAGCCTTCTAGGTACAATATCCACTGAAGGCGACCTGGCGGGTATTTACAACCTTTAGAGTCTATTTTAATTATATTTATATTTTAGTTGTTTATTAGGTATTTAGTTTAAGTAATAAGTTTTTTTTTTTTCTTTAATAAGTACTTGTGTTGTTTTGTGTTTTTAATAAGAAAATTATATAAATAAGTAACTAATATACACGATGATTTTTAATCGGTGATCAGGTACCAACTTTTCTAACTCAGTAATTGATGGCGATCACGTTGAAGTCGTAATTACATGAAAACAAACTTTTTTTTTTTCTATGATAAATTTTATTTTGAAACCAATTTTGTCTTAAATTCCTTGTCACCGAACTAATCTGTATCGGTGTGCTTACAACCTCTTTAATAATTTAATGGGCATGACAATTTATGAGTAATAACTTGTCATTGTCATTATCATTACATTCAAAGTCGTAGAAAATTTCGTAAAATTTCCCGCCAAAGCGATGACACTTGACGTAGGTATCGTACTTCAATAATTTATGTAGGATGACCATGTATCTAGTGGTTATTAGTTTTAATTATGTTTTAACTTTTAATTAATTTAACAGTGAGGTAATTGCGCGAGGCCTCGCGTATTAAGTTTAATTTTAGCTAAATATTAATATTTTTCTACTCCTGATCACCGATTAAAAATCATCGTGTATATATATTATATTGTATAGGTATATGTGTATTGTATCCCGCCTTCGAGTCTCGGGCTCGTACGTCCCGGGTTTTCGGAGGATTGGTATGGCTCCAACACGTAGAAGCCCCTTCGAAAAGTTGGATGTGATTATACCTCTGCTGGGCCCCGGATCACGCATTTTTATTATATTATATGTGTAGAGATAAGTGGAAACTCGCCTCTTATCTTCAGTTTGATAAATAAAATAAAATACAAAAACAGTTAATATAAATTATTTTTAATGGTCGACATGAGTCTCACAGGCATTCTTTGTAGGTATGTCATTAACCTTTTGAACGACACAGTCGTCATATCACGACATAGGAAAATTGCTACGCTGACGACATCGTCGTCAAATGACGTCAATATTTCGATGACCAAAAAGGTAAAATGCGATGGACAAAATAGTTTAAAATAAACCAAAACAAATTTAGGAAATTACTCTCCTGCGACATAGTACCTAATATGCTGACAGCAATTCCTCGCTGATAGCTCTTTGGTCCCCAGAGGTCTCTGACAATCTAACATAATAAATATAGGTATAACGCTATATTAAACATTTGGTTTTATGTATACCTACGGCTATATGTACTTCACGCAACGATTCAAGTAGAGCTGTAAAATACAGACACGACGAATATTTTTACATTTCACGAAGAGGTGACATCTTCATAGAACTCAACTTCTATCACTTCTTTCGTCAAAAGCGTCCTCGGCTTTCCCGCAGCTATCAAGCATATATTCACATCAAACTGCCAAAAATAATGGTCATCAAATTTCTTCGCATAATTACAAGCAACTACACCTTCCAAAGTTGCCTCATAGGATACTTCGACTTCCAGAACGCTTCGTTTGGCAGTTGAATCGGCTTCCACAGACTGTTTTAGTTGAGACTGACGTACCACAGACTTTCCGGAACCGATAGATCTTCTTAATGTCGTGTTATGTTCAAAGCCAAACAAATTCGTATAGAAAACACTTCTGGATTTCCCAATGCTTCCAAATCCAAAAGATACGTTGTAGCTAACATTATCGTCGAAGTAATAAGAACTGCCTTCGGTCCAAGTGTGTCGCACACTCATGTTTCGCTGGGACTTATCTACAACAACAGTCTCAGTGCGGAGGTTAAGAAAATCTGCAGTTTTAGGCTTTATCGTCCTTTTGACTTCCTTCCAGCCGTATTTTCGATACAAATCCTCCCAAGGCGTAGGGCCTCGTAGGTATACATCATCAGGTCTGCCGCCTGAGTACGTATACACGGCATCCTTGACTTCCCAGTCTGTTAACCGAAATATTTCTCTCTCCGTGTCTGTTATCAGCTCTTCACTATATCCTGACATGTATACCTCTGAGCGTAAGAGGCTGTGGGATGCTTGTATGTCGATCTGGATTCTCGCTGTAGCAAGTGGTAGCAGGAAGATCAAAAGAGCGGTTGCTGTCATCTTGAGTTTTTAAAGCTGATACTGTAAAGAAATATTATAATTTAGTAAGCCATCACTCATAAGAGAGAAGAAAGGTATTTGGCCTCTTGGCATTACTATCATTAAGTTAGATTAGAACTCAGTGTAACTACAACAATATCAGCCTGTTACGGCCAAATTGTTATTAAAACTGGATTACAATGAGAAAATTAGTCCACAAATGTCATGAATTAAGACAGACTTTATAAAAAATACAGGCTAACGGTGTTTGCGAGGAAATTATAGATGTATTTGTAAAACGTGGGAATAATAATGAAGGTGATTCGTATATAACCCACCTAAAATAATCGGCGCAAGGTGGCTGTCAACAGTTGTATGGAAAATTTGCAGTTTTATATCCAGTAGTCGTGCGAAGTGACGAAAATACGATTCAAAGATGCTTTGAACATGAGATAGATAACACTGAAGTAGTGCTCACAGCGAGCTAGTATTTATACTGAACTGTATATTAGTCAGCATCTCAAAAACAACACTGCTTTGGCCTTGACCCTCACTTTATGTCCAGAACTTATCACATAAATGAGCGCGTTTTTTAACTGCGATGTTGACTATTGTGAAGTTAACGTTTTTTCCTAGTAACATAACAAAGTGAGTACTTTTGTGTACCTACATACATATACTCACCTCACGCCTGTTTCCCACTGAGGTAGGCAGGGATCACCGCCTGCCAGTTCGACGATCCTTACACACTTCTTTCGCTTCGCTCACATCAGCATGGATGGGTACCTCGTCGAAGTTCCTAAGGTCCCCGGCTAGCCGTCATAGCTTCGCCGGAGACTTGCGGGCATTGCGGCGGGCGATGAGGCCCTTGAATGCTGTATCGGGGTCGCGGGCGCGCGACAACGCACCCGGTCTTCGGTCCATCATTTGAAGGATGGGATAATGGATGGGTACATACCCAAGGCCGGCCTTACCGTGCATTCGCCCTAGGCAAGTCATTATGTGGGCGTGGTCTCGTCCGTTGCCAGAAGAGGGGTAGCCCTTCTGGCCTTCAAAATTAATTTCCTGTAGCCACAAAAAATAAGATCTTAAAAACTATTTCTGAACATACTTACACTGATAACATATAAACCAATATTGTGAAACTTTCGGAAAAAAACCGTTTATTTCTTAAAATACTTCTACAAGGGAATTGACAAATTATAAACTTTATCTAAAATTTTGTGAAAGTTTCTAGAGATATCCAAGATTTTCCTTATATTTTTGGAAACTTTTAATAACTTCCGCATCTCTAATTGTAACTATACTCTTACCGTCGTAGCAGTTATCGTCAATTGCACTATTGTAGGATACAAAATGGGGTAAACCCAGTCGTAACTACTACTTACCCAATCCTAAATGAAAAACTATTTTTATGTATGACAAAAATGTTCAATTTTATTTTATTCTTTCTCAAGCTGAGCTGGATGCCAAAATTGGGGAAATAGGCCGAATTACAGAGGTTAATTTGTGTTATTAGGGCAAATTTTTGTTTGGTTGTCGACTTCTGTTTTTTCTCATTTTCAATAAAATTTTGTGAGTTGGTAAAGTTGCTTCTTCTAACCATGGTAAGCCCAATTTCGCGATATGTCCTACACATTTTTCTCCAGTTACACAAAATGTATTACAGAAAGGCCCATGGGCGAATTTTTCTTAAATTTTAGTACAAAATACGAAATCAAGTTAAAAAAGATCCATAATTTTATGTAACTCAATGGAAAATTTTGTAGGACATATCGTGAAATTGGGCTTACCTTGTTCAGAATACGCAACTTTACCAACTCACCAAATTTTATTGAAATCTGAAAAACAAAAACAAAATCGTCAACAAAATAAAAATTTGCCCATTAAAGAACGCACTATAATTTACGTTATTACCTACATACAGATAGTGCAAGAAGTCCGCGCGCGTCATTCGCATCCCAGCGTTGTTTTTGAGATTCTAACCTTTAATCTTCAGTATAAATATATACTAGCTCGATGTGGGCACTACTTTAGTGTTATCTGTGCCGTGTTTGAAGCGTGACTGAATAATCAGTCTCAACTTCTTTTTGTCAACTGCTGGATATAGACTCCAGTAAGTTTAGCCTCTGAGTACGACCGGCAGGAAAATCTCATCGGACCGCCACCTTTCGTAGAGTACCTACTGTCTTGTGTGTACATTCGGTGAGCTATAAGAATTACCGCTATATCTTAGAATAAATACGCCTAAAAACCTAGTTATCGCTTGAAAGTGAAGCCAGTTTTGGTCAGCCACGAGCAAAGTTTCGTCCTTTTTTTAATATGACTTGAACTGTATCTGGACTGGACTGTTTAGTCACACACACACACATACACTACGTCAGTGAGTCGGATTTTGTGTCGGAGTGTTCGTGTGCACAATTGTCACAGCAACAATATCACAAGCGAAACGTCTCTATGATTGGTTCGTAGGTGCACAAACCAAATGCGGCTTCGTCTTTCGCAAATCTGTTGTATGAAGACTCTCGTTCTAGGCGTACGCATTCTAAGCATTATACTAATATTATCCTGGGATTCCTTTAACGGCGTAGGTTTTAAATTTCGATTAAAGAAAATCGTGATGTTGTTATCGACACGATCTCCATAATTTTAAAGTGTCGTGAGGTTCAATAGGGGGGAGGGGGGTCACGAAAAAATCACAATATATCACGTTGGGGGAGGCGGGGGTATAAGGAGAGCTCACGTGTATTTGTCCACAGTGAACGAACTAAGAAAAAATTGATATTTTTTTCTCGGTTTTGTTAAAAATAAGTCTTCACTTGTTAAATACTTCAAAATAGCGAGTCTATTTTACGAAATTTTAGCGGAAAAAAATACACGTGAGGTAGTGAGGGGGAGGGGGGTTAGCAAAGAACCTCACTAAATATCACCAGGAGGGAGGGGGGTAAAAAAGTAGCCGAAAAAACCTCACGTGATTTGTGCACAAGCCCTTATCTAAACATTGATTTTTTTTACCTAGTTAGAAATGTCTTCAGTACAATATTTTTTTTACATTAGACTATAGGTACTTATACATTTTTAAATGGTACCTTAAGATAAAATTGCTGAATTTAATGTTTTCTTTTTTACTTTAGCCTACGTTTCAATTGCTACCTAAAAGTTTACGTGTTTATTCATAGCCCATGTTGACTATTTTTTCCGTTGTAATTTACTCTTTAGTTACAACAATTAAGGATTTTTCATTAGCAGGGTTATGACGCTGAAGTTACAGTTCAAACCCAATTTGCAGTATTCTATACCATTAAAATGAAGGCATTAACATAAATATATTAACGATGGCTTACTGATCGAACAATTATTTACAGGTTTCGCTCCCAGCCCTCAGGATGTCAGTAGCTCCTCTTCTAATCTTCCTGCTTCCACTTCTTGCCACTGCGAAAATCCAGATCAACATACTAGCATCGGACGACTACCACAACACAGAGGTACACATGTCTGAAACTAGTGAAGAGCTGATATCAGACAGAGACAGAACAATATTCCAATTAAGAGACTGGGAAGTAAAGGATGCTGTTTACGCGCTCTCAGGCGGTAGACCTGACGATGTCTACCTAAGAGGCCCTACGCCTTGGGGAAACTTGTATCAAACCTACAACTGGAATGAAGTTAAAAGGACAATAATCCCTGTAAAAGTGAAGGTTCTCGATATCAGCACAGACACTGTTGTGCTTGATAAGTCCTTATCCCAAAGTGATATGACTGTGCGTCACACGTGGACCGCAGGCAGTTCTTATTACTTCGACGACCATGTTAGCTATAGTATATCTCTTGGAGAAGGTATTGGGAAATACAGAAGCGTGTACTATAAGAATTGGTTTGGCTTTGAACATAACACGGCGTCAGGAGTATCCATCGGATCCGGTCTATCAGAAACTCCTCAGTCCCAACGAAACTCTGTGGGAAACGTTATAACAGCCAAACGAAGTGTTCTGAAAGTGGAAGTGGCCTATGAGGCATCTTTGGATGGCGGAGTCGCTTGTAACTATGCAAACAAATTTAATCGCCATCACTTTTGGAATTACGACGTAAATATGTGCTTGGAAGCTGCGGGGAAGCCACGGAAGCTTTCGATGAAAGAAGTGATAGAAGTCGTGATCTATTACAACGAACATTTCACCTCTTCGTAGGTTGTAAGAATATTCGTAGGTACTCAATTTCATAAGAATTTAAGTTTTTGGCTGTTGTGCTGCAATGTTACTTACTTCTACTAATCCTCGTCTGTTTGACAGTTTAGAATAAAATAGTTTTTTAAGTGTAGTAATTAAAATGTATGAGAACAGATTTGGGTTATTGTCAGTTCAAACAACAAAAGTTGTCTCTTCGGTGGCCAATAGTTAACAGCGTATGTGCATAGAAGTTATGTTTTTAACACGCAAGCCCATAGAAAGGGAAACGTCGTTTATGCTAATATAATTATGATCGGAAAACTAGGACATAAAAGTCCTTAACTTTGTACGTGTCCACCGAAAAGACGCGAACCTAAATCTGACAACGACCCATTTGGTATTGTAACTAGGTAGGTACCTAAAAGGTTAGAAAATATTATTAATATTTTTTTGTGGTTTTGTAGGTACCTATTGTTTTTTTTTTGTTTCATCGTTGTGGTTGAAGTCGTTGAAGGACAATAATGTTCCATAACGAAATAGTACCATATACAATAAAATAATATACATACATAAGTACAGTCAGCAGCAGAGGTTTATGCTTAAAATTCATACGGACTCAATTATCTAGAGGATAAGGGTTGTACAGATTGAGCGTGACATTGTGCGCGTGTTATAATGCTTAGCAGTTTTGATGCTGACTATACATATGTAGAATGATTGTGACATACATGTTGATCATTAAAATATATTTAATTTATTATTATTGTTTTTGAAATTATTTAATTTATCAAGGTGATTAAGGGCGCGTTTACACTGAAATTTATCTTTTATTTCAATTGATATTTGACCCCAGCAGACCCTATATAGTTAAAATATTCGTTAAAAAACAAAACAATTAACCAATATAACCATTATGGATATGGATGTAAATATTGACATTGTCAATTATGCGGCCATGGCTATCGTTCTCGTAGCTATCCCGGGCGATCCAGCCATCTTCGTAGGTGCCGAACTTTATTAGACGCTGCTTAATGCATATTTTATACCTACCTGGAAAAGGCCAATGATGATGCCACAAATACTCCTGATTCTAATTAGATATATGCACGCATATTATATTCTTTATTTTATTATACACCTTAGTTTGATTACGTATAAGTACATGTAATCAAACTAAGGTCTTGTAAGTACAAGACATAAATTAAAGTGTTCCTATTGTTTTACATTTTCTGTTAGTAATCAATGTTATTGCTATATATTTCAGGTTCTGATATACTTTCTGAATTTAAAAATAATCTGAAAACATTGAACTGGAAATCTAAAACAAAAACCGGCCAAGAGCATGTCGGGCCACGCTCAGTGTAGGGTTCCGTATCCTTCACAATAAACTGCTGTTTTAAGCCCGAGGTTTAAGTTAAGAAAGATTTTAAGCTCTATAAAAAGGTCGTAAACGCCCTAGAAACTGTAATCACTTATTACCTTCTGGAAGTCAACTTACGTCCTTCTAAAGAAAAAATATGAAATTTGGTGATAACTCAAAAACGGTTTGACCGATTTTGTTCAATAGAGTTTTCATTGAAAGTACTTATAAGGCCTCATTTACATGAATTTTTCAATTTTTTTTGACCCGTGGTTGAAAAGTTAGGGGGGGACACTATTTTTATTGTTTTCAGAGCGAATATTTACAAAACTGCTGAGTTTATCAAAAAATAATGTTAAAAGACCCCTATTATTTTTACAAGACCTATTCAACGACACCCCCCACACTAGTGTTGGAACGGGAAAAAAAATTCACCCCCACTTTAGGTGTTCGAGAGGTACCCGAAAAAAAATTTTTTTTTTAATTTTTATTTCACCGTTCTGTCGGCGTTATACATACACATACTCATACCAAATTTCAGCTTTCTAGTACTAATGATCACGGAGCTAAGCCGCGGACGGACAGACGGACAGACGGACATGGCGAAACTATAAGGGTTCCTAGTTGACTACGGAACCCTAAAAACGCTAACAAAACAGGAAACGTTTAATTAAAGTGTTAAAATTGTAATTTTTTTTTAGAAATGCTCAGATATTAATATGAAAGAAATAAACTATCATCGATTTCACAACCCATAATAAACAATGTCAGCAAACAGTCCGCTAGCGCTAGTTGACGCCTTCAAACTATATAAAACCATTTATACTGGCCAAAACCGCTGAAAAGTTGCAAAATGACATGAAAGTTGCAAAATGCGGTCTGGTTTGACAATGGCCGAATTATCCAATTTGGACTCTGGCGAGAATCCGAGAAAGGCAGTCGCATTCCAAGGGACTTTACAACCACTCCGTCGAAAAAGGGCGCAAGGAGCTATAGGACTCATAGGCGGTTGCTACCTCTTACCTGAGAACCAGTTTGGCGAGCAGTTTAGAGTTCCGATAATAAGATACATGTAAATAAATATCACATACCAACGGTCTGTGTAAGGTTGGATTACTTCTCGTCAGGATACTTTGGCCACTTGATGGGTTACCTTAGTTATCCGTTGGGTATATCTTGGCTATTCGGGTTATTTTCAAGTATATAGCACGGTTTAGGGTTTCGATAATAAGATACATGTAAATATCACATACAGATCAATGTTATGTTAAGGTCGGATTACTTTGATTACTCGTCGGGATACTTTGGCCAATCATTGGGTATATCCTAGCTATTGGGGTTACTTTTTAGCTCCTCGGGTTACTTTTCAAGTATCTAGCACAGTTTAGAGTTCCGTTAATAAGATATGTAAATAAATATCACAACAAAAGGTCGGATTACTTTAGCCACTCTTCAAGTTACTTTGGTTACTCGTCAGCTTATATTCTGGCTATTCAGTCAACACTTTGGCGACCAAGGATTTCGTAGCGCTACGCATGTAGCCGATAACATGGGGAAATGCGTATGTAGCGAAAACTCGCTACGAGTACAGTGCCCACGGAGTGGGATCTCGGTGTTAAGGTCGGATTACTTTAATTACCTACTCATCAATCATCATACGTTGGCCACTCATCGGGTTACCTTAGTTCCTCTTCAGGTATACTTTGGCTATTCGGGTTACTTTTTGGTTCCTCGGGTTACTTTTCAAGTATCTAGCACAGTTTAGTTCCGATATTAAGATACATGTAAATAAATATCACATGCCAAACGTTCTGTGTAGGGTTGCATTACTTTAATTACGCGTCGGGATACTTTGGCCACTCTTCAAGTTACCGTGGTTACTCGTCGGCTTATATTCTGGCTATTCGGGTTACTTTTTGGCTACTCGGGTTAGTTTTCAAGTATAGTAAGATAGCGCAACGAGCATGTAGTGCTGCCACCTATAATTACTGCCAAGTAGTGCCGCCAATCCGAATCTGGGAAAAGCATTATTCACTTATAAAATATGCTTTTTTAAATGTATAAGGCCTCTTCATTTTGGGAAAAAGAAACACAAATATTCGATTCAACATTTTATTTGTCCCACATTTGACAAAATATACCGCCGTCTATCTGCACAGATAAATAATCTTATTTACAATTTTACAGCGTGGATAACTGTCTCACAGTTATAATAAAACATACAATTTGTATTACATGTTATTCAATTGTTAGCATTGTTAATAGGTACAATCAAATAATGTCGATATTCCTCAATAGATAATCATACTGCATACTCTAGAAAAGATAAATAAAATATGGTCATAATATAATCATGTCTATCATAGTAGTTACAATATTTATGAAAATTTAATGTGAATGTTTTTGACTAATTGCAAAGTTGAGCTTTTTTTTGTAATGTAAATTACCTACAACTTATAAAACTGACAGAAATACAAGAGATGATTTTAATATTTTTTTTAAAATATACGGTTTTTTTTTTATATCGAGCTTTAGCTTGAGACTTTATTTTTGTTATATATATATCATTTTATCATTTCACAGATTTGAACGCCACAACGTGTCGGAATTAGCCGACAAAATACTGTCAGTTTCCGCAGTACAAAATGATGTGTCGTGTCTTGCCGACAGAAGAAATTACAAGTTAACGTAATAGATTTTTAACGCAGTACAATGATCCCCATTACACAATTGCGTAAGACATTAACGAAGCGATCGACTTTTAAACCATAAATCATAAAATAAATTTGCATTAGTTCAACAAGAGTGTACTTTGAAATCTTTGAATAACATTAGTAAAGCTACGTCAAAACATTTTATTCTAATTTGGCATGCCAGAGGTATAGCGACAAGAGTTGCAGCCTCACACGTTGCGGTTCAGCCCTGGGATAGTGGCGTTAGAAATAGTTTTCATATGGCAATAATATCCATACCTCATATATGTAGGTACATTATAAAATGTCAATAGCGGTCTGTCAACAGCCAATTTCAAAACATTAATTGAAAAAAGGACTTCCGGTTTGTGACTTAAGATGGCCGCATGCGTTTAAGTTGCGTTGTTCATTATTTATTCATTTTTGTTGTTCAATGTGTAGTATTGATAGCGTATTGTGCAGTGATCTAACGTATGAGTGAATAGCTAATGAAGAATTCAACTTGAAGCGTTCATAGCCCTTCCTGGGTCAAGGCCCGATAGTCCGCGTGGTTTTTTGTAAATCGCTATCACTTTACAAAAAGCAAAACCTCACCGAACAACGGCATGCTCTACGAGCAAACTTGAAATTGGCGAAATCATAATTAACCTGATGGAAGCCATTTTTTAAAATTAGAATTAGAATAGAATTGAAAAAACTACACAATCCTTCGTTCTTCTTATGAAATAAATATAGAAACGTGTTGAAAAGAACTTATCTTGCATCACTGTGGATATTCTTGGATTTATCATGAGAAAATTAATTGAAATTTGACGAATATTTAGCTCTGTCTTTTATTTTTTGTTTGCATCAGGGACAGGGACATGCAGGGATGACTTTCAACGTCACTTGCCGAAGAACACTGCTTGCACAGAAAATAAATTAGTACCACAAAAATCCGCAATATGGCGAGGGGCCAAAAGCAACTTGTCAGGCTATGTAATGAAACAAATGCCATCAGAGTTTTTCGTAAGCAGATTCAATGATCTTACGGTATGACCAAACATTCATTATTAAACCATTTGTGCGCTATAGAGATAAAATTAAGTTTTTAGGGTAAACAGCTCTATTATTGACAACTTGATATTTCTAATTATTGGCACATTCCTCCTTCATGAAAACTCGTCAAAACATGTGTAAAAATTAGATCCCAATAATATAGTCACTTACCCGTTTATTTTTTAAACTATTTCGAGTTTAAATTTTTAATGAAGTGATCTGCAATGGGTTAAAGATTTTTTTTATTTTATTCATTTATTATGTATATTATTTTATTTTATAAGATAAATAGGATTCATTGTGATAAGTACGATATTATTTCCTGATAGAAAAATAGTGAATGCTGTACAAAAATAATTTAGAATAACAAATGTCACGTTTTGTTGTTTGGATAACAGACAGTACCGTATTATTTATTATTTACATCAAAAAATATAATTAGACATATAAAATATCAATGCGTAAGTGATAACACTAAGTATTTGACTAGAAACGACACTAAGGCCATGACATATTAGATTTTAGTCATATGATCATTTCACAAAATATGCTTTTTAAAATGTTTTGAGACACTAGCTGCCATTTAAACCAAACGAGACCTTCGCTGACAATTTACCAAAATATATTCGCAAAGGAATAGTAATCATTGTAAAACTTATTATGATATGAAGATAAGTGCTTTAATTATACCTTATTTAACATTTCATAATAAATAATACTAATCGTTATTAAGTCGCTTTTGGTTTGCATTTTGTCGTTTAGCGGCGCGATATTAAATTGACATTCATTTCCATCATCATATGATTTACTTATTAAAAATTACTTCCTTTGAACATTAATTTTAACAAGTTAGGCCTTGTAATTACATAATATAAGCATTTAATCATATGTCGAATATTTAATGATATGACATGAACCTTACATATACATATATTCGCATCTGTGCGCTTGTTTTCTTAATAACCAGCTAACATCAAAACTATAGTCGATTGACTCTTATAATATACACAATAGTTTCTATAAGGCCGTGTTCAGACCGGGCTGACTGTCGGCCGCCCAAAGTGAGCGAAAGTGAGCGAACGTTACGCAGTTTCCATACATATTCACACATTCGGCGGCCGACAGTCAGCCCGGTCTTAACACGGCCTAAGGGTTAAGACTGACGAGCGTGATTTGAGTCGCGTAATTTCGGTGACGCCATAGTGTGACTTGATCACGTGACATGATGTATGGCGCGACCGAAATTACGCGACTCAAATTACACTCGTCTGGCTTCCCCTAAATCGCCTCATTCGGTCGTTTTAGGCTACCGCCTAAAGCGGAACGGTTAATAAACCAATAAGGCTACGTTTTTATGAAGCCCATAAGAAGTGCATTTTAATCTGGGTCTTTATAACCGAGCTGCGCTCCGCTCCAGAGGAACGGCAGCCTGAAGATCGACCAAACCGCTGCTCAAAAAAACGGTAACGCTCTGTAAACACAATCAAATGTATGAAAAACATTAGACGCGTGACGTTTGCGTCACGTCTTTTTGTGCAGTGCGATTACACTGCGTATGCGTCACTGTGTAAACGCTTCGACAGCGTATTCTGAGCAGCGGTATGTTCGATCCTTTATGAAAGGAGTTCAGAGTTTTATCATTAGTTGCCAAGTTCTTTAAAGATATTTCGAAGTATTCCATTTCGACATCATCAAACGACCTTCTTTCATAGATGAAATCATTCAGACGTAGTATAATGACTTATATTAAAGCACACTGAAAAAAATTGCCAATCGTGAATCTACTGACACTTCAATAAGCCTAACTGCAATAACACTTACTGAAATGTCAGTAGGACTCACTGGCAATTTTTTTTTCAATGCGGTTTGATATAAGTATACCGTTTTTGGTAGACCAATATGAGGCGATCTTTAAGTTTGGAGTAATGCGGAATCAAATTGTAAGTAGCTAGGACTATATTCTACACATGCTGCTTCTATTGTACTGAGAACGCTGATAATTCTAAATGTAGGGCCGTAAGTATCATCAGTTATATCACGGCTGAGACACACGACTTTGTCACGCGTCGTTGTCTATCCCTTCCCATTCAGTACGGTCTGAGAAAGACGGTTGATCGCGCGAAAAGCGAAGACGTCAGCCCGACGGGTAAAATTGCTTTAAACGCGTATCTGTGACTCAGAACGAATGAGGTTAAAAATAAGAAGTTCGTTGCAGATTTCCATACTTAGTTAAGTATTTCAAGAAAAGTTCCACCCATTTCCTTTATATTGAAAACTTCGACAATAGGCTAGTTTTCTGACAGATCAAATCAGTTACATTTTTATGAAACCTCCAAACGCTGGAATAGTATGAAGTTTATAAGAGAAATGCAAACTACGATGTCACCGTCCTGTACGGTGAAATTACCTTCTTTTATTTGGTTTTTGGTAACATTTAAACAAGCGAAAATTATTGTATTATGATAGTTCCGTGTGTATTTTTGAATATTATATTAAGTGATAAATAGAAAATAGAATATCTTTAACTTTAACTCTAGAAGAAAGAGAAAATAGAAACACAGAAAACTTAAAATTACAATAGAAGTAGACAACAGGCGGTCTAGTCGCACAAAAGCAATCTCTTCCAGACAACCTTAGCGTTATTTGTATTTTCTTCAGGTAACTAGCCTATTGATGTAGTCTGCGAGTCAGTGTTAACCTCTTTCGTTTATTAAGTCCACAATTTTATGATACCTAGACCCAAATAAAGATAGAAACTAAATTCCTCATTCTGCCAAACTCCATTATAGCACTAGAGCTTACACTAAATAAATCTACATTATCACATGTATACTTGACCCCTACAATTCGTTTTAAATTAAATTTGAGCCACCGTTTTAAAACATATGAACACATTCTAACCCTGTGTTCTATAATATAATTATACATTTATAATATAATTATAAATATACATCATTCCGAGATAAATGCTTTACATCGGACAACACAATGGACGCGACGCGGGACGGCGTCAAAATATACAAAATAAGTAGTTTATGCAACTGTTACATAATGAAAGGCATTAAAACACGAGTATGTTTATTATAGCACAACGTGTTCTAATGCGAGATTATGTACTTTTGCGTACATAACTCATATTACAAATCGTCTATAATATGTCTATTCAAGAACCGTAGGTATGGACCATGCCTTGTCATTGTAGCCAGTATTATAATAGGTATATCAAAAACTTCATATATTTCGATACTGAAAATAGGTACAGGTATTTTTCATACCAGCACCAACATCATATTAAAAAAAGCTCCATACCATAAAATAAACGGAGCGCGTCATAAAGTTGGTCATTACCAACGGTTTCCAAACGCATTATAGAAGTTTTATGATATGGTTGCTATAAATAAATTGCACACACCAAATTGCATTTTAAACGTTATATTAACAATTCCATTTAAAATATCGCGATAATCAAATTTTCTATTAAAAACTTAAGCGAAAAACAAGTCATTTTCAAGTGCCGGCACATTATGTGCAATACGACACGGTCTATAGCTGAGTATATACAAACATCGTCAAAACATTTTCGTATTCGTCTTACTATTAAGGTATTATCGTATAATATTAACTTTCTTTCTTTTGCAACCTCCCTTTTTTTACTATAAGGTCAGTAGGGAGAAGTGCGCTGAAATGTCTAAAAATACAGATGTTATAATCTCGCCATATTACTTTTACCAAGTAACTATAGCTGCGTGGTTGCAAGATGGCATTAGTATAGTAGGTATCCTTTTATGATGCCGAATTCACTTCGCTTTGCTCTAAAAAACAATGCTACCCAATGAGTATGTAACTGCTAACTGTTATTTTGTATTTAAAGGTGTCAAAAGTGGAGCTTGTGGACGCAGTTCATAATGAACATATCCTTTGAGTTCCATTGTTCGTAAGAACAAAGCGAAGTCAATTAGGCCACGAAAAATAATTCCTACTATAGTTTAACAGCTGTACTTTTCGATATTTGGATACGGTAGGTGCTACCCGCTGGCACACTAGTCTTAAATAACCTTAGAAATACTCCATCTAAACAAAGACAGAATTTAAGTTATCATCTCCACTAATTTAGCAAACTTCTTCAGAAGTTACTCGTCGTTAGTCAAATCCCTAGTTCAGCGTATCTTCTACAGGAGTTATATTGTCATTTATAATCAGGAATATTAAAATGCGAGCAAAATCTATTGAAATTACGTATGACAACCAGTGACAACCCTAGCAGTTTAATGAATTTTGGTCGCATTTTACGAAACCTTTTTGTAATAGACTAGACAGATACTCGTGTACGAGTATTCTCACACAAAGGTCTACAGTCACGTGGGACATACGCCTCGTTATACTAGCCCTGTTCATAACGAAATTATGATATTATTCCTTATTCAATAATTTTGTATTTCATCAAATGTGCTAAATTAGCTAATAGAGATTTCGACGAGTTTAAACCCTCACAACTAAACGGGATTCATGTATGAATATGATTTATTTCATTACGTCTTTGGTAATCTTCGACGTTCCGTACGTCTGGGTATAGTCCTAACGCGACTGGTGAAAAGTAGTGAAATATATTGTATCTATACACAGTTAAATCTTTATTTATTCGTGATAATGTGTTCTAAAATTCTTTCGTAATCGGTGTGCTCTTAAAGCCTATGCACATGAATATTTTCAGACGCACGTATCTCATTTTCGCCAAGTTAACTCCATTAAAATACGTTGTGCGTAAATGCCCTTTAGTTTATTAAAGGGATGCGTTTGTGATGCGCGCGTCTCAAGGTGCCGACGGACCTGAGGTTCACGTGCACGAAACTACAAATTACAAGCGAGTCCATTTTCAACTTCTTATGTTAGAAAGAGACTTCTGTCAGTAATTTGTAGCTTCGTCGACTGAGCATTCATTAATGGGACTTCTAAACGGGCCATATTTTACTGCAAATTGTGTCTTTCTCTGATACCCTACGGTAGAGCGAGATGCAAATAACCCTCGGCCACAAATTGTAGCAAACCATGGCTCGTTTAGAAGCTCATTTATAACCAAATAGCGAATCGCTGCTCGTTACAATATTTAAGCGAGCGTCATACTAAAGGCGTTTCAGCTCGGCTGTTTCATTACAAACGTTTCTGGTCTATAGGTGGGCGTTTAAAAAAAAACCGTATCCCTGTTTCTTCCAGAACTTGACGTTCTTAATCAGAATCGATAGGGTTATCAATGTGAAAAAAAGTGTCTTAAATGTGTCCCTTTCATATGCGTTACGTTTGAATATGACCTTTTATTTGCCCGAGCGTAACGTATTAATAGAAACTAAAATCCTCATACAAATTTGGGTCACTTTTGTTTAATCTTCACATTGACAATGCTATCGATTCGGCTTAGGATGAATTCAAACGTCAAGTTCTGGAAGAAATTCAGGATTTTTTTTAAACGCTCAGGCACCCTAATTGTGACCGATAGTCCCAGCTCACCGATAAGAGTCGTCGCATATGCCGGCACGCCACCCCTCAACAGTCGGTGTGCGGCGCCACGCCGTGCGCGGTGTGGTATAGCTCGCGCGATAAAGAGTCGCGTATCACACTTGTGCTAGATGCAGGCCTATAGGCGACTTAAACGTGACCGATAGTCCGGCTCACCGATAAGAGTCGTCGCATATGACGTGCCCGGACCGCCGGTAGAGCAGCGCCTCGAACGTATCACACTTGTGCTAGATGCAGGTCTATAGGCGCCTTAAACGTGACCGATAGTCCGGCTCACCGATAAGAGTCGTCGCATATGACGTGCCCGGACCGCCGGTAGAGCAGCGCCTCGAACGTATCACACTTGTGCTAGATGCAGGTCTATAGGCGCCTTAAACGTGACCGATAGTCCGGCTCACCGATAAGAGTCGTCGCATATGACGTGCCCGGTCCGCCGGTAGAGCAGCGCCTCGAACAGGCCCCAGAAGCGGTGCCGGCCCGCCGCCCCCGGCCCGCGCACTCAACAGTCGGCGTGCGGCGCCACGCCGTGCGCGGTGAGGAAGGCGTGCAGCACGCGCGGGACCTGCGCCGGCGCGTAGCGGCGACCGGCGCGCGCCAGGGCCGCGGCCGCCAGGCACGACAGCCGCGGCGACAGCGCCGCGCGCACCACGCTCTCCGCCGGACCTGACGATCAACGATAGGGGTGTTGAATTATACAACAGTTATATGAATTAAATTTGCTCCATATGTCATGAAACAAAAAAAAAACATGTTTTTTTTATGTATATGACTAAACTATACAAATCTTATGTTATTTTAAACCAAGAGAAAATTTGAAATTGTTTACAGAAACTAGTAATTAAACAAAACAATAATTGTATGACAGCTATGAATTTAAACGCACATTTTCACGGTAGTAATGGCAAATTTACTTATATTGCTACCCAACCCCCAAATGACGTCACAACGTATGTATGGAGCGTTTTTAGCGCTCCGTTGAATGTTGAACTTTGACGGACATTTCCGACTTTTAGAGCAGTTTGAGTGTAGTTAGTCGCATATAGACATTTATTTTAGTATGGGGTCTCCCTCGTTTCGGTACTAGTGCCTCACCTCCGATGGCGGCGACGAGCGGCGTGATGCCGTCCCGGTCCACGGCGTCGGCGTGCGCGCCGCGCGCCAGCAGCTCGAACACCACGCACCGCAGCGACTCCGCCCACTTTATATCACCAGTTAGTATCTCGTCTCCCTCGTGCCTCACCTCCGATGGCGGCGACGAGCGGCGTGATGCCGTCCCGGTCCACGGCGTCGGCGTGCGCGCCGCGCGCCAGCAGCTCGAACACCACGCACCGCAGCGACTCCGCCCACTTTATATCACCAGTTAGTATCTCGTCTCCCTCGTGCCTCACCTCCGATGGCGGCGACGAGCGGCGTGATGCCGTCCCGGTCCACGGCGTCGGCGTGCGCGCCGCGCGCCAGCAGCTCGAACACCACGCACCGCAGCGACTCCGCCCACTTTATATCACCAGTTAGTATCTCGTCTCCCTCGTGCCTCACCTCCGATGGCGGCGACGAGCGGCGTGATGCCGTCCCGGTCCACGGCGTCGGCGTGCGCGCCGCGCGCCAGCAGCTCGAACACCACGCACCGCAGCGACTCCGCCCACTTTATATCACCAGTTAGTATCTCGTCTCCCTCGTGCCTCACCTCCGATGGCGGCGACGAGCGGCGTGATGCCGTCCCGGTCCACGGCGTCGGCGTGCGCGCCGCGCGCCAGCAGCTCGAACACCACGCACCGCAGCGACTCCGCCCACTTTATATCACCAGTTAGTATCTCGTCTCCCTCGTGCCTCACCTCCGATGGCGGCGACGAGCGGCGTGATGCCGTCCCGGTCCACGGCGTCGGCGTGCGCGCCGCGCGCCAGCAGCTCGAACACCACGCACCGCAGCGACTCCGCCCACTGCGCGCGCGAGTCTGCCAAATCAATGTTCGCAGTATTCGGCCGAACATTCGGTTCAGCTCTTAAGGCTTGTTCGGACTAGGCTAGTATTTTAGTCTAGTAGCGAGTAATTTATTAGCTAAACTATTTGCTACCGCCTAAAAATGGTTCGCATTACAGTCGAATAAAGTCAATGGTATTCTGCAATTTTTGAAGTAGTTTCCTCGCTCCAGCGAAACGACATTTTCACGCCAACTTAATGAACTCGACTAAATCGACAGGTTCGGACTTGTTTAGCCGGCGGCCGAGTAAGCACGGACGCGTGCTGGGGGTGCTACTCACTACAAAAAAAAATAGAATAAAATAGATTGACTCGACTAAATTACTTACTAATCGACTCGACTAATATTTTGGTGTTCGGATGCGTTTAGCTACTAAATTACTCGCTACTAGACTAAAATACTAGCCTAGTCCGAACAAGCCTTTACCGGACCGAATATTCGGCCGTATATCCAGTTGTGTCGAATCGCTAGAAACAGGTTTCGACAGGTTCGCGATCAGCGTTCCGCTCGTGTTTCGGGCCGCTCCCGCCCGACCAACCGCTACCCGCAGTCACAGTCGCGTTTGAGTAGTGTCTATCTATAGTATAGGTTCTACTAGCTTTTGCCCGCGACTACGTCCGCGTGGAACTTGGAAGCATGGAAGCAACCTCGTACAACACGATAGATATCCACCTAATCACCTTAAGGGGTTACATGGGTTTCCTCGGGGAAAAAATGGCCTTTTTTCAACAATTTTTTTTTCATATGAAAAATGAAATTTTTTATTCAAATTTTGTACTGTCATAAAGATACACATTTGATAAAGGAATTCTGAAATTTTTGTAAAAAAATATTAAAAACTCTGCCATTGTGACGTCATTTCCGGCGGCCCCTCGGGAAAAAAGTGAGTCCGCGTTGGCAGAAGAACTTCTTACAGGATCATCAGAAGGGAAAAAAAAAAAATGTATTTTAGTTAAGACCATAAACCATAATGTGGACGAAGGAAAAAAAAAAAAAGTGAAAATTGGATTTTTGGCAGACCTTTTTACAAAAAAACGACAATTTCGATGAAAATTTCTCTACATTTTTTTGTTTTTCAAATAGTTGTAATCGAAAAAAAAAAAATCCTTCGCCCAACTCATTGAGAATTGTATCGCGAAGACCTGTGTAAAATTTCATGAAGATCGATTGAGTAGTTCTCGAGAAATTCTGCCAACCGACTTTGAAAACACAGTTTCGAGAAAAACGCGTTTAAAGTTTTCGCGCTTAGGCTATTAGCCTACTAGTTGGCCTCGAGCGCTCAACTTCTGAAGGCTGTATTTCCAAAACTATTACTCGGATCAATTTGAAAATTTAGGACAATATTCTAGAGATGTTGTAAAATTTAATGAGGCAATAAAAAAAAATCGATTTTTTGAAACCGTGAAACCCATGTAACCCCTTAATTAATAAAAGGGGGCGCCTAAGCAAATGTAACAGCAATTGTGCTTTTCTACAGGGTCATCAATGTCATCATGAATTACTTACTCACTTTTCAATCTTTTTAGGTATAATTTCCAGGATGAAAACTATCCTATGTCCTTCCTCGGATCTTAAACTATCTCCATGCCAAATTTCATCAAAATCGATTCAGCGGTTTAAGCGTGAAGAGGTAACAGACAGACAGACACACTTTCGCATTTATAATATTAAGTATGGATTCCTACTCACCCGGCAAGCCCGTCTTTCCCGGCGTATACAGTAATGTACTCTTATTACCTGGTATGAGCTGGTAGGAGATGAGCGCCACGTGCAGCGCCGTGCGGCGCGCGTCGTCCGCCGCGTCCACTTCCACGCCGCAGTCGAGCAGCAGCCGAGTCGTCCGTACACAGGGGAATCTGACACACAAACATAGCTATCAGAATGCTATTCGCGTTTTATCCTGTCTCGCTCGCTCTTAGGGCCTGGGCACATCACCACGGCACGGCGCCGCGCCGTGGATTTTTACGGTGTCAGCGTATATAAAACCACCGTAAAAATCCACGGCGCGGCGCCGTGCCGTGGTGATGTGCCCAGGCCCTTACGCGATCCAGATAAGAACTTCTCAGTTTTCACCCTTACCCGAATCTCACGGGCTGTACATTAAAACATTACTGAACTGTATAAGCTACAGCTACAGTCACTAATTATCGTGAAAACAATATTATTAAAACTATCGTGAGTTATCTGTAATTATTTTCAAAAACGATTTAAATTCACGTAAAAATTATCAGGAACAGGAAATTGTGAGTGGCCGGGAATCGCGCAGCACGGATAGCTAGTCTGATGAAGAGCTCCATATGAGATCGAAACATGTCGGGCCGTTCATAACAATTTAAACGTGTGTTTAAAACTCGTTATCGGTTCAAAAACGCTGATTGTTTTAGACATTTTTCTCTATGATCAAAAATGTTTTTTAACATATTATCAATGTTACTAGGTACTTAGAAAAGGCCATTGTATATTGTATATAGGTGTATATTTGAAACCTACTGTTTGAAATTTTCATTGATAATTTTTGTTTACAAAACTACTCGAAGTAGTCAAAATTCGCGCAGAAAACTATATCTATTTTTTACTTACTTTTGACTGCACGCAATGAAAGCATGAAATAGCTATGTTACTATCTAGAACTCTGGGAGAAGTATTATTCACTTCAAAAAATTGGTTGAAATTATCAATATAGGTATTTGTGGCCCTTAAACCGTTTTTATAATTCGTGAAACCCTCAAAGTGTCCCTCGATTGTGACATGAGCACTGCTGCTCGACTAATATGTAGGCAAACTCGTCATTTGATTCGTTTCACTTTTGGGGAAGCTGTCCTAAATTCATAATAAAACAGGCTGCAGTTTCGTCTTGTCCCTATAGTGGCACGGCTAAAATCGGGTATGTCAGCCACCAGAGAGCTCACCAGCGTCGCTCTCATAATTTGTAAGAAGTTGTCGCTGAAGCCAAACACGGCTTGGAGGAAGAAGTAAAAGTATATTGTATAGTGGCACTAAACACTAGAAAGCTGAAATTTTGCATATTGCGATCCATTGACAAATGAAACCGACGAAAATTACCGTTCTTTAAGCCCATGGAAGAGAAATACAGGCAAAACTTAATTGATACTCACTGACACACGTCACTGGTGTGAAAGTCGTCGACAGGCGTCCGTCTGTCAGCCGCCAAATGTAGGAGAGTTTGTCCAGAACGCAGCTTCGCGTCTCGTAACCTGAATATCGCTCGCCGGACTTCACTTGTCGTTTCCTGAATAAATACATAATGTTTAAAAGCTAGGTTAAAATTAATAGGCTTAGTAAAGTTTTTCGAAGGCCATTAAATTGTATTTTTTAATTTCAATAGTCCTGCTATAAGGATGTACGAGCAGGTCATTAATTTTTTCACCAAAGCTTTTTCAAAATGTATTTTTTTTATTGACTATTTGATAGTTCGCATTAGTGTTGGCTGAAGGGAACTTTGCCTTCGAAATTCAATAAAAAAAAAACTAGTCGATGGTTGACACTTGTCAATGTCAAAATTTTAAGGGTTTGACACTGACGTGTGTCAAAATTTCGACGGTTTGCCATTGAGTGCCGACGAGTGCCAAGTATCATTGATACAATTAATTCATTGAATAAACTATTTTTTTATTGGACGAATGTCACTAAATATTATAACCGCGTCTGTGCGTTCAAGCCGTACACTGGAACGAAAACGCATATATGCGTCGCTAGCAGTGAATGCGTTAATACTGTCCTTACTAACCTCACTATTCCCTTCGTTCTCGAGTAGCCTGGCAGCTACAGCCACGAGGTACAGCGCCGTCCGCACGTTGCTCTCGTACTCCTCCTGCAACACGTGCGTCCGGCACAAGCTCTGGGTCACAGTGCGGCCGACTGTACAAGCGCTGGTTAGTACATGCGGTGCCGTATTATGCATACGTGTGGCCTTTGCACTGATAGGGGACGAGTGTGTGGGGTACAGAGCATCGATTTTATATATACTATCTGTTTTTAAAAGAGAGGGTGATTAACTCTCACGGTTTGGACGCGATTTATATACATGATATGTAAAGCCGTGTACCGAACGAACCAAAAAAAAAAACAACGAACATTTTGTTTTATAGTGAACATCAAACACAAAAGGGGGCCTATGATGGTTGCGTTTATTAAGTGATAAATAAGTGACAAAGCTGCTGTCACTCACACTCGCATTTTGTCAAAACGTGAGGGATGCTTTGTCACATATTTATCGCATGATAATAGCAACTATCATAGGCCCCCAGGATGATTCATACGATTTCGTGTTCGACGCTCGTGCGACACTTGTGCCATGTTTTTGTCCGTTTGCTGTACGGGCTATACGGATAACTACATTTAAAAGGAAGACGGACGATAACCTAACAACAATATGAACCAAGTGTATGTGATACAATATAGTCTAATTTATTGGAATACGGCGTTCTTTAGCGTGAATGTAAGCCTATAACAGTGTTGCTATATAGATACAAAGATCAACGCGCAAAGAAAGAAAAAAAATGCGCTCATAGGTACAGTCGCCATCAGATATATCGTAGCATGTTAGGTATTTATAAATATCTGAACACGACTCTTATTGACCGGGCGTTACAGTACGTGTTCACATATTTATGAACGCCTTATATGCTGCGATTTATCTGATGGCGGCTGTACGTGGTCCACACCGGGACTCGACCGTCTTAACCTCGACCAGAAACGCACTGAACGTACTCTTTCAATTTCTCCATCCGTTTCTCTGTACCTATTTTTTATTTATTTTTTGAAAGGTAGATATTTAACCGAATACCGTTATTATATATTTTGCCACGGAAGTTAAATTTATTTAGCAATTAGTGTAAAATAAGAACATAACGTCAACTATTCTACAGCGTGCAAAACAATTGCTTATTATTGTGACATTAGATGTAACCTAACATGAAACACAGTATTTAATTAGGTATATACTAGTGCCTAGTGCTAACGGTGTCTAATTTTCGGTGGCTAATTTTAAATTATATTTTTGTAATTACGTATACCATGCATTCACTGAATACCATATGTACATACACTAATTGACAAACAAATTCTAGTCTAACGAACTGTGAAACATATAAAAACTCTAGTCTATTCAGTAACTTAGCCTTAAAAGAGCAGATAAATCATTATTTATCAATTCATCAGCGAAACAATGTCCATTGTTTATTTAAACTTACACAATTCACATATTATTAAAAGAAAACGGGACTTAATCTCTTTTAAAAAAGAAAGTTTCTTTAATTACCCCTTGTCCCTTCGGGACCATGGACGTAACATCACGTCTGAAACGTCGAGGTGATTAAATGGACACCTTTTTGAACGTGATTAGGTCCTGTTTTGTTATAATAAAACATCCATTGTGGGATAAAAAACTCGAAGGGAAAAACGAATTTCGTGTTACCCACGTCTACAGTTTTCATTGACCTTCAAAAATAAACCCAAAGTGACGACACACTCCAAAGTAGAATACACCACTACTTCAAAGACAAGTTATGAGTGTTGCCTATTTTACGCCGTATAAATGCGAAAATGGCAAATCTTTAGTTTTTGGGGATCGATTTTTTTTTTATCGAAATATCTACAATCTGAGTCAGTCTTTTTTGTATTGCGTCTTCCAGTTCGTGGGTTCACTAGAAAAAACTTTCGTCTCCATCGGCCTTTGGCTTTAATATCATCAAGGTCCCAAATCTAAAACATAATATCTACATTTAAAGATTTAAACCCTGTACTTGATTCGAATTTCGCATAGTCCAGAATATATTGAAGTGAAACTTCTAATGCGACTTCCAACAAGTGGAGGTAGAGTAGGAGGTACCATGGAGGGGGTAGGAAAGCACTGTTGCGTTAAACGTTCAACGCTCCTGGGGAGGGGGAATAGAAAGAGACAGAGCGAGAATGAAGAAGTTTGTCTTAAAGAAACAATATGAATTCACTAAAAATCAATTTCTACCACTTCCTATTTTCATTTCCACATTACGAAGTTTCACTTCTTCCACGCGGAGGGACTCCACGCACTATATTTTTTTTATTATTATGATTTTATTCAAAGTGATTTGTCTGCTCCTTTCCGGCTACGACACACACAAATGGTATGGGAACGTGACACAGCGAACAGACAGAGGACTCACTATTAGGGATTCCGGGTCGTGGTTAGGTTGGTGCGTCTCCAGCCTCTTTGTGCCCCGTCTCAGTTCCTCCGCGCACGCTTCTAAAACGTAGAAAACCTGAACAAGGAAATAGCAAGTTATTAATAACATATATTACAGGTCGATTCACGAGAGCTGCCAGGAATGACCGTAAGTAATGTCATTTGTCATTGTGAGTGGCAGTGTGAGTGCCGTTCTTATACAGGGACCTCCTAATATTTTGTAAACATGTACCTATACGTTTACGTTATTCAAGAGAAAATAAATTATATTAACATACCACCAAGTATCATGTTAATCCTTTTAGTAATTATTATTAAAGTCCTTTGTAAATAAAACGTGCATTAATTTGTCTGACTTATTTTTAATGTCTAGAATCGAAAGGTGAGGCTTGTTCGAATTCAAAAAAATCTAATAAAGGAGCAGAACAAGGAAGTCCATCGTCAACAGAGCACAATCGTACTAATTTTTCGGAAAAAGTCATTGCGATTTAGGATATTCGTGCACAACACTATGAGGTTGAAATTTAATTGGCAAAAAAAATATTTAGTACGAGTGTGAACTAAGCTAATGTTATATACTATAATTAGGTTAGGTTAGAGTTATGTAATATCTCAAAAAACCTAAATATTTAACAGAACATGGTTTCCGGAATTATGAATGATGATACATTCGGACAAATGAAATTTCGGAGAATTGTAGTGCGGGTACATTAACAATATAGTCGTGGTCACACATTTTTGATCAAAGTATTGCTCAGAAGTTTATCAAGTCGGCTTGGAGAAAGTTTTGTTCTGTGAGCGTTATAAAGACGTGTCGTGTGCGTCTCTTTTATACGTTTACAACGCGTCAGCGTAATTTTGAACAGCGGTATGATCGTTCCATAATGATGCGTTCTGAGGGCCGCCAATTTGATGACAGCTCAAATCAGCTACTCTTTATGAAATGTCAAAAACGATCTGTTAGTACGAAATTTCTACTGGCTTGTGACGTCACAAAAATCAGTAGTCAAACCATGTCTTCTTTTTAGTTGCTGTCCAATTAAAAATAGAATAATGCCCAAAAGTTAGTGGCAGATTATTTGGTTGCGTGTATTTTTGAATGCGTGTTTAGTTATTTCATGATACAATTTGTTTTCACTACAGTCAACTACCGTATTACGCCCCGAAAGCTTCGCCATAATGTACAATAATTACCGATGCTTGTTAAAAAGTGTTAAGAGTAACAAATCAAAACATACCCGGTCTAACGGCAGTTCAATTCCAATGTGGATCATCTGTGAGAACACCTGAGCAAATCTGAGCAAGTCCTTTACAACTGAGACCTGCAACAAAACGAAACTTGGTTAAGAATAATCAAAAACTACTAGTGTTGGTATCGAAACATCTCTGAATGTGAGCGATAATAGTACAGAGGCCGACTACAGAGACTCTGTAGTCGACTGTGGAGGTAGACAGATTACAGATGCCGGGAAAATTGAGATTGCCAACCGAGTAGGTATAGCCTAGGGCTACGTCGCTGTTCATACATACGGATAGGGATACCAGACTGGCAATCTTTTTCCACGCCGAGGAAATAGGATACACAGACCAATGGTATATATACACAATTCTATATATACACAGACCATTTTAAGGGTCACAGACCATTATAATGGTAAGAAGATACAATAACCCCATAGCTACAATAGCCCCGACTCACCTTATCGTGTTTTTCTCAAATACAAAATGATATAAAAAAACATCGAACATTTAAATCAAATAAATAAATATCAGACAACCTCACACAAATCGATCTAGTCCCAAATCAAACTCAAGAAGGCTTGTGTTATGGGTATGATATACATACTTGTTTAAATAAATATCAGAACATGGCAATTTTGCCTGTCAACAATTTAACAATCAAATGTCAAAACTTTTCTTAATATATTCTGTTTGAGCATGTGAAGATGTATTTTTTATAAAAGACTTCCAGACGCCGATGTCCAATCTGATCAGATCAGATAAGATAAAAAATATTTATTTATTTATGTGTGTTAATAAAGTTGTGTATTAAAAGTTAGACTGCATTATTTTATAAATATTGATGTAATTAAAACTGCAATCATCGCCTACTGTTTTTTAGGGCGTAGTGGCCGAGTAACATTTCACTTGATTTTTTAATAGCTGAACGCTATGATGTTGTATCAAAAATATATATTGAAACAAAAAAATGGTTGCTTTTCAGGCGAGGTGCCTGAAATAGTGGTTGAAATATCATTGCATGCTCGCTTCACTCCGACCCCCCGCCGCCGCACCCGAAACGTTAGACTTCCAAGCCTATTAATTATATGGAACACAATGTCAATATTTAATAGCATATTTGAGGAAATTAAATTAGCATTAATAGGTGGGGCAGGTCGGGGCAGCGCCGTGCAGCCCGTGCTATTGAATGTCCAGCAGCACTGACCGAGTTGTGCTGCCTCAGGAGCAGCGCGTGGCGCCACAGCGCGAGGCAGCGGTCGAAGCGCGCCTCGTCCGCGAACACGGCGCCGCGGAACACTATGGGGTGGGGCAGGTCGGGGCAGCGCCGTGCAGCCCGTGCTATTAAATGTCCAGCAGCACTGACCGAGTTGTGCTGCCTCAGGAGCAGCGCGTGGCGCCACAGCGCGAGGCAGCGGTCGAAGCGCGCCTCGTCCGCGAACACGGCGCCGCGGAACACTATGGGGTGGGGCAGGTCGGGGCAGCGCCGTGCAGCCCGTGCTATTAAATGTCCAGCAGCACTGACCGAGTTGTGCTGCCTCAGGAGCAGCGCGTGGCGCCACAGCGCGAGGCAGCGGTCGAAGCGCGCCTCGTCCGCGAACACGGCGCCGCGGAACACTATGGGGTGGGGCAGGTCGGGGCAGCGCCGTGCAGCCCGTGCTATTAAATGTCCAGCAGCACTGACCGAGTTGTGCTGCCTCAGGAGCAGCGCGTGGCGCCACAGCGCGAGGCAGCGGTCGAAGCGCGCCTCGTCCGCGAACACGGCGCCGCGGAACACTATGGGGTGGGGCAGGTCGGGGCAGCGCCGTGCAGCCCGTGCTATTAAATGTCCAGCAGCACTGACCGAGTTGTGCTGCCTCAGGAGCAGCGCGTGGCGCCACAGCGCGAGGCAGCGGTCGAAGCGCGCCTCGTCCGCGAACACGGCGCCGCGGAACACTATGGGGTGGGGCAGGTCGGGGCAGCGCCGTGCAGCCCGTGCTATTAAATGTCCAGCAGCACTGACCGAGTTGTGCTGCCTCAGGAGCAGCGCGTGGCGCCACAGCGCGAGGCAGCGGTCGAAGCGCGCCTCGTCCGCGAACACGGCGCCGCGGAACACTATGGGGTGGGGCAGGTCGGGGCAGCGCCGTGCAGCCCGTGCTATTAAATGTCCAGCAGCACTGACCGAGTTGTGCTGCCTCAGGAGCAGCGCGTGGCGCCACAGCGCGAGGCAGCGGTCGAAGCGCGCCTCGTCCGCGAACACGGCGCCGCGGAACACTATGGGGTGGGGCAGGTCGGGGCAGCGCCGTGCAGCCCGTGCTATTAAATGTCCAGCAGCACTGACCGAGTTGTGCTGCCTCAGGAGCAGCGCGTGGCGCCACAGCGCGAGGCAGCGGTCGAAGCGCGCCTCGTCCGCGAACACGGCGCCGCGGAACACTATGGGGTGGGGCAGGTCGGGGCAGCGCCGTGCAGCCCGTGCTATTAAATGTCCAGCAGCACTGACCGAGTTGTGCTGCCTCAGGAGCAGCGCGTGGCGCCACAGCGCGAGGCAGCGGTCGAAGCGCGCCTCGTCCGCGAACACGGCGCCGCGGAACACTATGGGGTGGGGCAGGTCGGGGCAGCGCCGTGCAGCCCGTGCTATTAAATGTCCAGCAGCACTGACCGAGTTGTGCTGCCTCAGGAGCAGCGCGTGGCGCCACAGCGCGAGGCAGCGGTCGAAGCGCGCCTCGTCCGCGAACACGGCGCCGCGGAACACTATGGGGTGGGGCAGGTCGGGGCAGCGCCGTGCAGCCCGTGCTATTAAATGTCCAGCAGCACTGACCGAGTTGTGCTGCCTCAGGAGCAGCGCGTGGCGCCACAGCGCGAGGCAGCGGTCGAAGCGCGCCTCGTCCGCGAACACGGCGCCGCGGAACACTATGGGGTGGGGCAGGTCGGGGCAGCGCCGTGCAGCCCGTGCTATTAAATGTCCAGCAGCACTGACCGAGTTGTGCTGCCTCAGGAGCAGCGAGTGGCGCCACAGCGCGAGGCAGCGGTCGAAGCGCGCCTCGTCCGCGAACACGGCGCCGCGGAACACTATGGGGTGGGGCAGGTCGGGGCAGCGCCGTGCAGCCCGTGCTATTAAATGTCCAGCAGCACTGACCGAGTTGTGCTGCCTCAGGAGCAGCGCGTGGCGCCACAGCGCGAGGCAGCGGTCGAAGCGCGCCTCGTCCGCGAACACGGCGCCGCGGAACACTATGGGGTGGGGCAGGTCGGGGCAGCGCCGTGCAGCCCGTGCTATTAAATGTCCAGCAGCACTGACCGAGTTGTGCTGCCTCAGGAGCAGCGCGTGGCGCCACAGCGCGAGGCAGCGGTCGAAGCGCGCCTCGTCCGCGAACACGGCGCCGCGGAACACTATGGGGTGGGGCAGGTCGGGGCAGCGCCGTGCAGCCCGTGCTATTAAATGTCCAGCAGCACTGACCGAGTTGTGCTGCCTCAGGAGCAGCGCGTGGCGCCACAGCGCGAGGCAGCGGTCGAAGCGCGCCTCGTCCGCGAACACGGCGCCGCGGAACACTATGGGGTGGGGCAGGTCGGGGCAGCGCCGTGCAGCCCGTGCTATTAAATGTCCAGCAGCACTGACCGAGTTGTGCTGCCTCAGGAGCAGCGCGTGGCGCCACAGCGCGAGGCAGCGGTCGAACCGCGCCTCGTCCGCGAACACGGCGCCGCGGAACACTATGGGGTGGGGCAGGTCGGGGCAGCGCCGTGCAGCCCGTGCTATTAAATGTCCAGCAGCACTGACCGAGTTGTGCTGCCTCAGGAGCAGCGCGTGGCGCCACAGCGCGAGGCAGCGGTCGAAGCGCGCCTCGTCCGCGAACACGGCGCCGCGGAACACTATGGGGTGGGGCAGGTCGGGGCAGCGCCGTGCAGCCCGTGCTATTAAATGTCCAGCAGCACTGACCGAGTTGTGCTGCCTCAGGAGCAGCGCGTGGCGCCACAGCGCGAGGCAGCGGTCGAAGCGCGCCTCGTCCGCGAACACGGCGCCGCGGAACACTATGGGGTGGGGCAGGTCGGGGCAGCGCCGTGCAGCCCGTGCTATTAAATGTCCAGCAGCACTGACCGAGTTGTGCTGCCTCAGGAGCAGCGCGTGGCGCCACAGCGCGAGGCAGCGGTCGAAGCGCGCCTCGTCCGCGAACACGGCGCCGCGGAACACTATGGGGTGGGGCAGGTCGGGGCAGCGCCGTGCAGCCCGTGCTATTAAATGTCCAGCAGCACTGACCGAGTTGTGCTGCCTCAGGAGCAGCGCGTGGCGCCACAGCGCGAGGCAGCGGTCGAAGCGCGCCTCGTCCGCGAACACGGCGCCGCGGAACACTATGGGGTGGGGCAGGTCGGGGCAGCGCCGTGCAGCCCGTGCTATTAAATGTCCAGCAGCACTGACCGAGTTGTGCTGCCTCAGGAGCAGCGCGTGGCGCCACAGCGCGAGGCAGCGGTCGAAGCGCGCCTCGTCCGCGAACACGGCGCCGCGGAACACTATGGGGTGGGGCAGGTCGGGGCAGCGCCGTGCAGCCCGTGCTATTAAATGTCCAGCAGCACTGACCGAGTTGTGCTGCCTCAGGAGCAGCGCGTGGCGCCACAGCGCGAGGCAGCGGTCGAAGCGCGCCTCGTCCGCGAACACGGCGCCGCGGAACACTATGGGGTGGGGCAGGTCGGGGCAGCGCCGTGCAGCCCGTGCTATTAAATGTCCAGCAGCACTGACCGAGTTGTGCTGCCTCAGGAGCAGCGCGTGGCGCCACAGCGCGAGGCAGCGGTCGAAGCGCGCCTCGTCCGCGAACACGGCGCCGCGGAACACTATGGGGTGGGGCAGGTCGGGGCAGCGCCGTGCAGCCCGTGCTATTAAATGTCCAGCAGCACTGACCGAGTTGTGCTGCCTCAGGAGCAGCGCGTGGCGCCACAGCGCGAGGCAGCGGTCGAAGCGCGCCTCGTCCGCGAACACGGCGCCGCGGAACACTATGGGGTGGGGCAGGTCGGGGCAGCGCCGCCCCAGCACGCGCTCGCGCACCGCCAGCCCCTCCATGTGCAGCCCGTGCGCGTTGCCGTGCAAGCGTTCCACCTCCTGCGGAAATTTCGAGGAACATTGTTAGACAAGGGGCTAAAATAAGCCACAGAGCGAACAAAGTGATCGATTGGAAAAAACTACAGCATAACAGAGAGAGAGACTTTAGCTGTGGTCATCGCGTTCGAGCACTGGAGGTGTTATTTGGTGAACGGGAAGCCATTTACTGTCTATTCAGATCACAGTGCCTTAAAATGGTTCTTGTCTCTAAAACCCCACTGGTAGGTTGGCTTGCTGTGGAGTAACGTTGTCCTCATTTAATTTGCAGGTTTTCAAACATCGTAAGGGACAATGTGATACCCAATGCTTTCTCAGGGCAATTCTGGTATCTGCGATAAGTACTTTAGACTCGAACATAGTGATAAGTGATTGATAACGGTACAAGAACATTTTTAATTCTAATTTTCGAAGCTACAATTAATGTCGAACTTCATTATCAAGTACGGGAAGCTGTTCAGGCGTGCTAAAAATAACCACTCACTTTCCATCAGAGTTTTTGTGGTACGAGGTGGTACCTGCTGAGTTGCGTGAACAGGTTATTAACAAGAAACATGGAGAACTTCTAGGCGAGGTCATCTAGGCGTGTTTAATCGTCGTAAAAGTAGCGAAGTTAGGTATTTACCACTAATATATGGGCAAAAAATAACTATAACTGTACCTGTAATGTGGTACTCTCCTTCCAATTATCATACGCCGGTATAGGATCCGCAGGTTGCTTCAATAACAGCCCGTATCGTGTATCGTATCGCATCGCCATCGCTCTGCGCAGGTACTGGTATGCCATCTGTCACAGAGAATAACGTAAAATAAGTACATCGAAAAATATATACAGTTAAGTAAATAGAAACACGTACTTTTTTGCTCTTGTCACAATGACAATAAAGTCTTTTGTACGGTCCACATACCGCACATTGCCATCTCAGCGAAATAACCAACAATCGCGTAAAGCATTGACATACGCGCCAGTACACGTTTACATTTGACAACCAACACACGTGTCCTCATTAGCATTATCATTCATAATATCGCGCTTACTATAGTTTACTTTGACATTATAATTAAAGTGTGTATCTTTGACTATATAAGTGAGTTATTATTACATCCAGCAAATAACATTTCATAATTGGTGTATGTGACACTAGCAGCCCGTACAAGTTTACTGTAAGTTTTCAAAAAGAATCCGCCCAGTCCAAATGTTACGATATCTTATACATACCCTGAGACAGTAGTACTCTTTGTCGTTGGCGAAGGAGGCCCCCAACAGTTCGTATGCCTCTATGGATTGTGCTCGAGTCACCTCAGGTCTACCCGCCAGCAATTCCACCACAGATGCCCGCGCGCGCTCCGCCGCGCATTGTAAGGGAGTCATACCTGTACACAAAGTTTAACTCATGGAATAGGAAACAAGGTAATACCTTGTCATACTATGACACTTCGGGTAGAGAGACTTTGTACGTCGCTGACTTGCCGCTTTATGGTAACAAAATTATTATAACGAAAAAAATATTTGCCGCCAGTCATACAAAAAAAAATGCATTTATGATAGCCCTCATTTTTACAACAATGAGGCTTCAAAGCGCCGAGTTTAATGACCGATATAAAAACTCGCATTGCAATATATTTCCTCGCATTAATAGTTAAAAGCACTATGTTAGTTTCGGCTGAAAGTGTAATAGATGAACTCGTATCGAAATTTACTCGTTCATCTCATGCTTACTTTGCAGCCTCTACAACAATGCCGCAATTTCCTACCGCGAACGCTCCGCATGTGGAATGAGGTCCCGGGGGGCTATACAGTATGCGGTTCTTCAAGAGGGGAGGTTCTTGAAGGGTCGGCGAGACGCGCGTGTGATGCTCGGCGGTAACTGCTTAACATCAGGCGGGCCGCATGCTTATTGCCACCGCCGTAGTATAAAAAAAAGAACTATTTATGAAAGTAAGCTTGGTCCATTATAGTTACCATTCTCATTGGTCAGTATTTTGGCATTACGCTCTATAAGGGAGCAGACGACTGCCGCGTGTCCGCACTCCGCCGCGAAGTGTAAAGCGGTGGCGCCGCATAGCGCCCTCTCGTCCACTCTGGCACCGCTGTCGAGCAGGAATTGTACCTGGAAAGGACAAATAGGCTAGTTGACCCATTTTTAAAATATATTTGAAATGGTTCATAATCATCTCACAATAAATATTGACACAAAGGTAAATTATGAAAGAAAAATGTAATGTGACCCACTACAATCTACGCAGGACTCGAATCTGCGACCCTACGTTTCCGGCGCAGTGCTCTCCCAACTGAGCTATTAGATCGTTACGTCGATCAAACCAAATCTTTAATTCCATTCCAGTGGTAATTAAAAATAGAATCGATAAAAAAATATCATATGAAAACAATCATCTTTCTTACTAGCTTTAAAAAAATATATTTTTGTGACAGCCAGAAAGCTAAGTTGTATTAATTAAAAGTATAAATTTCATGAACAAATGAACATACCGCTGTCCGCCATTTTTGCCTTTTGATTATGTTTACTTTTGCGGGTGTACTTCCTTTTCGCCGAATTATTTTTCGCAAACGTTTCATTTCGCCAAAAGCATTTTTCACTGAAACTGTAAACTATTCCAGATTGTTGTAAATATCATCCTTTAGATTAGGTTAGATTAGGTTAGGTTTGTTTTATAACAATTCGAAATAGTTTACAGTTTCAGTGAAAAATGCTTTTGGCGAAATGAAACGTTTGCGAAAAATAATTCGGCGAAAAGGCAGAGAACCACTTTTGCGATGTAGCGCGTCACTTATGATCGCCGAAGCTCATACGGATGGTTTCCACGCTATCATACGCTAGACAATCGCCTCGATGATGACCCGGCTTAAAAGTAGCAACAAAAGCATTCTGAAGTCTCAATATTGGCATATTGGGTTGGTCCAATTTATAATTTACGAAAATGCCGACTTACCACGTCCAAACGTCCTTTGTACGCGGCGATCATAAGGCAAGTATTGTTGTACTTATTGGCCTTATGAATATCTGCTCCATGTCGCACATAGATACTTGACAATGTCAAGTCTCCCGTCGAAACAAGCCGCTCGTAGCGACGTGCTCAGAATGGTTTTCTCTCTTTCTAATAAAATAATGAAAATGCTGACTTACCACGTCCAAATGTCCTTTGTACGCGGCGATCATAAGGCAAGTATTGTTGTACTTATTGGCCTTATGAATATCCGCGCCATGTCGCACCAGATATTTGACAATGTCGAGTCTCCCGTCGAAACAAGCCGCCCGTAGCGGCGTGCTTAGTGTCTTTGTGGCGTGGTTGACGTTCGCGCCTGCGCGGACGAGTCGCTTCACTATGCCGAGGTGGCCGGCGCCCGCGGCGCACCAGAGAGCTGTGGCACCTGGGAATAAATACATCGTTACTCTTATAAAATACTAAAGTTTTATTGCAATTAATTTATCCATGGAGAGGCAATTCATTATTTCTGGAAAAAAAAATTAACAGTGCGATGCAAAAGCATGGCGCCATCTATTGGAAATATATATTTCTCAAACATGCAATGAAATGTCGTCATAACGTGCGTTATAACAGGCTTCTATATTTTTTTTAGTTGTGTATTTTTTTTTTCATTTCACATGTTTCAGAAAAGCACTATACATGCCTTAGCCGTGAATAGGGCTTGCCGGCTTCGTGTCAGTATATGGCCTCTCTACGGTCGGCCGTCTATACCTACCCACCCGGCAAGCCCTTCTTTCCCGGCGTCTGCAGTAATGTACTATGTTACATCCTCTCGTGATGCCGAAAAGGCTGCACGAATTTGAACCGGTTTTAAAGATGTTTATAGGATACTTTTTACCTGACTGTGGTAAAAAAATACTCGGTCAAAGTTGCTTCTTGGCACCTTCTAGTAATTAATATAAATATTACAGGATAATCCTACACAAATCAATCTAAGTAGACCCATACTCGGCAATGCTACCATAAGTGCAAGACGAAGATTACATAGTCCATGACTCAGGACCAGCTTACCTAATACCCCATTACTTCCATATAACTAATTTCAAAGGTACTCATACCTTTTGGATGGGCTACCCTAAACCGTTACAATATATTCGAGCTCATCTCGATAAATACCCTTGCCAAGATTCGAATACAGGACTGCTAGTTCAGTAGGCAGCTACCACATTGACGGACAAAAACGGGAAGACTTCATCATATCAACATATACAGGCTGTCCCTAAAACCAACGCCAAAATGAAGAGGGGTGATAGAACAGCTCATCAGCAACCATATTAAGTTAATTTGACCTTAATAAAAAGTTTCTTGGTTTTCGCGATATTGGCATTTCTAAAAAACTCGTGACTTTTGATACCCTGTGTCAGTATGTCGATTGCCACCACTGCAAATTTAAGTATTTTGTAAATCTGTTTTTTGCAGAATGTTACCAAAAACATATCCTATCGAATGTAATTTAAATTTATTTGTATTATGATGCTTTGTCAGTAAAAATAATTAAAAAAAACGAATTAAAGCAATTTATTAAATATAGCCTGCGGTTTTGATCTAGTTTCATTTTAAAAAAGTATTGTAAACTAACATGGCACACAACATAAAAAGGTAGTAAATTTATTGTAGTTTTCAAAAAGGTTCAGCATTTTCTAATTTACGCAGCAGTTTACGAGATATTGATATTTTACACCAAAAGGAGCTCATACTGCAGTTATTCCATAGTATGGAACCAGAGCCCCTATTAGGCTCAGAGTTTGAATTTTGAACAAAAAAACGATTTACAGAATACTTTATTTAAAATAGGAACACAATTCAATTTTAGAATAAAAAATTAAATGTTCATAGCGAACCTGCCAAATAACGTAAAAAGATAGCAAATTTAGTGGGCTCGATCAAAACCGCAGGCTAAATTTAATAAATTGCTTTGATTCGTTTTTTTTTATTATTTTTACCGACAAAGTATCATGATGCAAACAAATTTAAATTACATTCGATAGGATATGTTTTGGTAACATTCTGCAAAAAACAGATTTACAAAATACTTAAATCTGTAGTGGTGGCAATCGACATACTGACGCAGGGTATCAAAATTCACGAGTTTTTTTAAAATGCCAATATCTCGAAAACCATGAACTTTACAAATTAACTTAATATGGTTGCTTATATGAGCTGTTCTATCACCCCTCTTCATTTTGGCGTTGGTTTTAGGGACACCCTGTATACATATTACATACGACCCGTCGTCTCTTGGACTATGTATGTCAAAATATCGTCGGCAAAACAGCTCAACTTAACATATTCTTGACAGAAGACTACGAAGGATGGTCCAGGATACTTTGTACCCGATGACGTTAACGCAAAAAAGAGGGAAACTCCTTTTATCACAAGCGATGTTGCGACGTATATTCTAATGTATTGTATAATACTTGCTTGAGAAACTACAATAGCCATATATCACCTAGTTTATTCAATTAATTCTGACATATGCACCTGACAAACCCAACAGCTGATCCACGTCACTCGCGATCACGTCCCGAGCATTAAATCCTGTAAATCATCGTCCGCGCGAACAAAGAACTTTCTGGAATCCAGCCAAGCCACTTTGGAACAAGCCGATTGGCTTAAAATACGAATCACGCTTTAGGGTTAATAGCAATTAGCTAAATAAAAATATTGCGAGTCGTTTAAGTTCATTAAGGCAAAGTCAACAAAGAGATGGCGTCAACTGACCTCGACTGGAAGAGACTCGAGGAGTTAGCGCAGGATCACCAACAGTGAAAACTCCTTCTAGGAGCCCTATGTCCCTGGTGAAGGGTAACAGGATACCTATCATCATCATCAAGGCAAAGATCCAACCCTCATAACCCTTCCAAAATTGACACACCTGGTCAAGTGACCTGATAATGATACAAATGATACAAAAGGCTGTATGACAAACGGTAGCAGCGGTGGCTGTTGGGCAAAGCTCTCGAGTGGCGTATAAGAAATAACAATGTGACACAACCTCCCATTAGATGGACGGATGACTTAGTGAGTTGTGGGGGGTCACACTTTGTAGCAAGCTATAGGGTAGGACTATGTTCAGATGACACGTCCGTGGCAGATAGATGGAAACTGTAGACCAATGACAGAGCCAAAGAATCTCTGAAGTATAAATGGTCAGTTGGGAATCATCGACAATACGAACGCCGTTGGATAGAATCCAAAGAGGGAAGTCGATATTGGAATACTGCGATCCAGAGATGAGAGCAATGATCCATGTCAGACAAGGCACATCAATGCACTTTATTACTCTGGAATTGGCGACTCCCAATATTTGATTAATAAAATTACTCCGTCGACATACGTCTCGAAACGAAACACGTATACATGTGTACTTACAATCAAAGTATGTGAATTTTAGTTGCCAAATAATGAACCATCTAAATGACGTTAAATTGAAGTCACAAATCTAACAAAGCCGTTGTTCTGAACTTTTGAGTTGTCAACACGAGCGCTGACTCGCGAAACACGTGGTGATTATAATTAGATCAGGTGCCAAAAAAGTGAAGAAAGAAACAGTGACTAAAGAAAAATTGCATTAAAATGTAATGCCAGAATTATTGCCAAACTAGTGACAATGAAAAGAAACGAAATATAGTAATAAGCAGGTAGGTAGGCAGTATAGTAGCAAAGTAGAAGTGACGGTCACTAGGGCAGAAACTGGCGTCTAAGTACTGAAAGGCGCAGCGAGGAAAGACCAGTTTAAAAAAGGACCGCTGATTTTCAAGGAGATATTGCATTAAAATTTAATGCCCAAAGTACTGTCAAAGTCAAGAAACAATGTGCGGGACAGAAAGTGGCGATTGAGAATTGGCCCTGAAAGCCCCTTTTTGGGGGAGAGCCGCCCAAGGCCGCTCGTAGTGGGGACTTGTGAGTATTATATTCCTTGGTGTGAACGCAAAAGGGTGATTATTTGTCTTATTACTCTGTCCGCAATCTTGGACAATTTCGTCAATATTGGGCACAGAGTAATAAGACAGTTAAAACGCTCAAATATTCACCCAAAACCGGCCGTCATGGACGTATTTCCACTTTTGACGTAACGCATTTTCCGTCTTTTGTTTACCAGATGAAATGAGGCCGAGAACGAATGAACTAACTCGAAGAGACAAGAAACGCATGTCCACATGTAAGGATGTTGTGAATCGTCCCAAACAAAGACGTTCGGCACATTTTTGTTGTAAACATGGCGGCACGGCACGTGGCGTGTTATTATTAGATTTTAACTGCTCTGCATACAAAAGGCAGTAAGTCTGTTCGGTTTCCAACAGCCAGTTACGATCGTCTGTGCATGGGGGGATGACAACAACAACACAACACAATTTTCACAATATGCATTGATAAATCTTTTTTCTACTCCAGTACTTTTTTCTGTCATTTATATAGTTACTAACTCTAATATAAAGACATAAATTATGAAAGTCTGTAAAAGTCTATACTCTACTGCTCAAAAACACACTGCTAACCGATGTTATAATGTCGCCAAAAAACCATCACTTAGTACCTCAGATTACATGATGAACAGATGCATTCAAACAATTTGCAAATTAAAAAAAAAAACTTTTGTACTAAGGCATTGGTGCCAACTTAAAAAAAAAGTTTTATCTTCAGTGCATGGATGTTTAGTATAGTGAACGATACCTTTATGTATAAGTTAAATTTTTTTGACAGATGTTTAGTATGGTGATCGTATACCTTTATGTATAAGTTAATATTATTTTGACAGATGGATGTCAATAAAAAAAAAGTTTATCAGAGACAATTTTTCTTTTTAATTTTGTTGATTCCGAGCGGGAACATGTAATTATTTTCTTTGTTGTTTATTTGCATTTTATTTATGAAATGTCGAGTCGTAGAAAAAGTATTGTATGCAACGTTGTATAAGTAGGTCAAAAAACGCTCGTGGCATCTTTCTTACGATGTTCGCTGCGCTCACATCGTAACCCATGCCACTCGCGTTTTTTGCCCCCTCTTATACAACGGTTGCATAAAATACTATTAACTGTTATGTCTGTGTCGGCCTTTTTGACAAAATAAGACTAGCTAAACCAAAAATTCACTCTGACATTATCAAATTAACGGGTACGATTTCGACAAATGGTGAAAAAATAACCAGATACCCGATAAAAGACACATGCACTCGCGCGTTTCCGCGCACGCAAACCGGGACTCCTGGCGGACGGGCGTCATTTTCAGGGTGCGCCAAATTTACATATTTGAAGACAATTAAACGTCTTGAATGCTGCTTAGGCACTGGCGACTCGTAAAGTTTTCAGTGGTGTTGGAGGCTGCTCCGGCTCAAAAAAGTTGTAGATGCGAAGCTAAATTTAGCCAAGAGATGTGACTTGAATCTGTGATTGACTTACCTTCAATGACGTATTCGTCGAACTTGACAGTGCCTTCTGTCTCCAACCGGACTGGTGGCCGGAACTTGTCCAGAAGAATTCTGACAGCGCCCTCTCTCCCGTGCCGCGCCGATGCAATGAGGGGTGTGCATTTGACTCCATCGCAGCAGACATCCTGGAACCACTCATTTATTTAACTACAATAAAACAGTGAGTGCTGCACTGATTGTTGGGTTCTGTATTTAATTTTAAGAAAGATCAGCGCTGTGTTCTTTGCAGTATTATGCTGAGTCAGCGCCTAATTCATTTCATGGCACAGGATTCTCGATATATCTCTTAGTTTATTACAAAAACAGTTTAGTACTTCAGTTAATTTATTTTCTTTTGTGTTTTGTCTTTTTAACAAATTTTATATCAAAATTGTTTAGCATAGATTACATTTATTGTATCTATATTTAACCAACACTGTCGTTATTGTCTTAAAGGCGCGACGTCCGGCGCTATGATCTAGAGAAAGACCCTTCAGGACCTTCGAACAGACAAACTCGACTGAAGGTGAGTGGCAAGCCCATATATTTTAGGTGCAATTCCGTGCTTCGCAGCCGATCGCAGCTGCGCGCGATCGATTTCGTGCGGCTGACGCGCGCTGCTGGTGCGAGAATAGTCAGTGTACGAAAATGTATCATGCCGTTTCCGAAGTCTGCAACGGACGCGTGCTGCCTACGACAGAGACACACACATCCACTTGCAGCCGACGTCAACAACGCCTTAAATTTTCATACACTTTTGTTGCATCAGCCGCGCGCGAGCCGTACGTGATCGATGGCTCGCGGCTGCGGTCGGAGGCGATGCACGGAGTTGCACCTTTAGCGGGTCGCTTAGTGTCCCTACATTATTACGACGCATTGGCATTTTAGGGTCCAGACCCTAAAATGCCTTTCTTAAAATGTCCTCTTTGTTCCGTCGAAACATTACCTACTTGATACTTGTACGTCTAGCATAACTGTGACACGCGACTCCTTGTCGCGCGACAAATGCTACCCGTCACTTTCCTTTCAATGCCGTGCGAGCAAGACGACAAGCGAAGTCGCGGCAATATATGCTAGCCCTCCCTGTAACAGGGATTGGACGTGGTGTCCTTATTTCCTTGAATTTGTTGATACCTATTTTCCTTGAATAAAGACCTCAATAGGCTGATACGACAGGAAATGTGAAGGTGACTGATTTGAGAAATAATAATTTAGATTTTTGTGTAATCTTACATGTAACTGGGCAATTTTGTAGCCGTAGAGTAAAAAAATAAAAAATAAATGTCTAGCCAGTTCATCTCCTTAGCCCTTCAAATGTTAAAGGATATTTTAAACTGAACTAAGGTAAAGCAGTTTTCTGCTTAAGCATTAATGTTAAGTGTGACTTTTTCACCATTTATTACCACGATAAAGATACAACACGCACCATATCTGTTAATACAAGTGCCTGCCAAATCACAAGTCGTCCAAGTAATTTATAGAGCTAATTAATAAGCGTAGATACCAACACGCCAAAACATTATTGCTGTCTTTATAAATCTCATTCTTCACTAAACTTTTACTCTCAAAGAGATTTTGTATCTTATTCAGGTAAAAAAAGTAATTTTGCTTTCATAGTCCTTCATGATCATACGTACTAAGCATCGGGAGCCATTTTCCATAGGGCACTCGGGACGTGGCTGGACTGGCCCCCAATGTCAGGGCACCGAAAAAACATAAATGACGTTTTTTTACTGTTTAATGGACTTCCTATACTAATTTTGTAGATTTTGTTTTGTTGTTTGTAGAGCACCTGCCTACTGAGCCGGCGGTCCCGGGTTAGAATCCCGGCGAGGGCAAATATTTGTGCTTGGCTCATGGTTGTTCTACATATTTAAGTATATATAACACAATCCTTCTTGAGCTTAATTTGGGACTAGATCGATTTGTTTGAGGTTGTCCGATATTTATTTATTTATTTAATATGGAGAGCCCAAGAGCTCTGGCATGGTCTGGTATAAAATTTGTTAATTAGTTCATCACACAAATATTTGCCCTTGACAAGATTCGAACCCTGGACCGCCGGTTCAGTAGGCAGCAGCATTACCACTATGTCAACGGCACTTTAACTTACACATAAAGTTTATAAATAATAGTATAGTTTATAAATAGCCACACAATAAAATCTAATCCTGTGAAAGCATAGTATCTGACAAGTGAATCATTATCATATAAGTGGCAGCAATTGCTTATTTATATCAATCTGAATCATTAGCAGTAGTAAGACGTGTTGAATGCTTGCTCACGCCAAAAAATCAGGTCACAAATACACTGAATCGCTGAGTAATCTTACTGATGTGACTAACTCACAACATTCTCAATGATATGTCAATAAAATTTCTCATTTGTTTTGAAATTTTTCAGCATTCTCTTGGCAAGGACTTAGGCGAGGCTATTTGGAAACCAAGGTGTTATTTGGTACTAAGCAAAAAGATACTTTTATTGTTGCCATTAGAATATTAGGAACATGCATACTACTTAATGGCTCAGCGACCCAAAGCGAGTCTTGGCCTCCAACACGAGTTTGCGCCACTTGTCCCAATCTAACACTGTTTCACGGCAGTCACTGGCCTGGAGTTCACGTAAATCTGAGTCGACGATACCTGGGGCGGCCAACCGGCCTTCATCTTATTGGTCATCCCAAATATGCCTACTTAACGCCTCGATCATACATGATAAGAATTATGTATGTTCCAACTATTGCAAATAATATATTAGGGCTTAAAAAATATAATCTTTAAGTTAGCAAATGGCCCCTTGGGATCCAAACCTTACTGTGCTCAAACTTTAAGTATAGATTCAGGCTTGTCCTTCTTGCAGATAAGAAGATTTAATTAAGAAGAATAGGGGCGGGAGGCAACAATAAAAAATCCTGAGGGAGGTTTCTACCCGCAAAGGACCACACACCAGTGTTACAATAATATAAAAAGAAATCTGCCCATGACAGATAAGTGTTGTTTCAAAATTAGATAGTCAAAGTCAAAGTCAAAGTCAAACATTTATTGCATATCACATTACATAATTATGATGGAATAATTGAAAGGTATACATGTGACACCCTGCAAGGGCACTGCAACATAAGAGGACTAACACTATTTTCTTAATAGATAGATAAGTGATGTGGGCCTTTTCTGAGAACTTTCCTCATTTTGAAGAAGAAAGAAAGAAACATTTATTGCCATGCCAAAAAAAAATGTACATGGAATAAGCAAGAATAGCATTGTCAGTACACTGTCCACCCAAATTATTCCATATGACAAAAGGAGGGGACTCAGCATGTGCTGCGACAGCCTGGCGTCAGGGTTGGGAAACATTCTCGAGAATGGCACATTTCTATTACCAAGTAATTAGACTTGTAATATACATACTTTGTGTTTATTAGGTTAAACAGACATAGAAACCATTAATTTTAACATAGAGAAGCCATTACTTTAAGGCAGTTTAAAAGTTGTGGACAAATTTATCAGTTAAAAAGTTGATGTGCCCAATTACAATGAGATTGCAACAAATACAATTAAGAAATCTGACCTTGACAGATAAGTATTGTTTAATCAGAAGAATATAAGTAGTTCAATCTTTGTTGCAGTGTTTACAACATGAATGCTGTAGCATTTCAATTAGTAATTAAATATTATGAAATCATGAAAACATAGTATTTTATTATAAAGCTTATTATTATCACTGCCCAATTAGCAAGCAGGAAGTAAGAGCATTGAGGGAGCATGTTTTTGTGTCACCAAAACAAATACAAATTTAAATGTATGCCCAAGTTCAATGACATGTCATTTACCTGTTAATGCACCAAAATATCACAAAGGAAACAGAAATTGGAGTCCAACCAATCCACATGTAGTCTATCTCTATGAGTACACCAAGGTTGTCCGACACTAACAAATAACGGCGTAAATATCACGATAAAGAAAGACGCATAAAATAATTAAACAACGCACAGATAACTACATAACGCGCAGAAGGTACACTGCGTTAAAAATAGAATGTAACGTGACTTCTAAATCGTTAGATGACAAAACTGAATCCGCGATATTACAGACTTTATTGAAAGGAAGGCAAAAGTTTACTTACGCTATTTAATAGGTCGTCTATTTCATCTGTGTTCTTTTCGTACAATAGCGCGTAAAGGGTTAAGGACATCCCGTCCCTTGCTGCAAAAAACACCCTTTCTCTCAAGGTGCTATTTACATCGCCTAGCATCAACTTGTCCTCCATATCTAATCACTGTTAATTCACAATGTTCAAAGTTTAAAATGAATCACAGCACGAACACGATACTCCGTTTATTTGTTTATAAATTGCAAATTTTCACTCTGACGGATCGCAAAAACGAAAACAATAAAAATTTGCTCAGTCCGTCCGTCACCCACTCCGCAGAATCGGAAAACGACTGACTGAAGCTAGTGTTGCACCATTTCGAATTTACATATCGAAATCATACGAAGGGATGTACGAAAACCGTTCATAATGTTACCCCGGTTTACGACTTCACGTCCGGTAGGCTAGCGTCCTGGTAGCTACACGTACAAAATTTTCTTCCCGTATTAATTTAAAATTTTAGTGTTATTATTGTAAGATTTATAAGTTGTTGCCTTTTTTTGTTTGCGGTGGTGATTATCCTTACTAATCGGAGAGAGTGAGTGGAATTTAGGCTTTTAATATGGACGAAGACGTGCCCCCTGATGGGGGCGGTAATTTATTAACTCCTCACTTTGGGGAGTCTTCTAGAGGTGAATCTAGCCGGGAAAAACGCAAGTGTCCTGATGATTCTAATACCAACCTCCACAAAAGGGACTCTAAGATCCCTCCATCGGCCTCTATACAGCACACATATACGGTTCCAGATTTCGCCCCGGGATCTAAATTAACTTACGGATCAGGTGACGTAGGCCCCTTTAATGTGTTTGTGACAAAAGTTGATGATCTCTCTCCTGGATCCCCATTAAGGATTTTGAAATTCGCACAACTAATGCACAGGTATTCGATAAGTGGTGTAACTAAGGGAGGTATTCAGGCTAATGGTCGCAGTCGAGTTTCGGTTCAGTTTGTCAGTGCCGAAGCCGCTAATGCCTTTTTGGAAAGTTCCTTCTTTAAGGAGAATGCTCAGTATTCTGGCTCGATTCCCATGTTCAGTGTCACCCGGATAGGCTTAGTTCGAAATATTCCTGTGGACTGGACTTTAGAGGAACTAGTTAACTCTGTTGAGTGTCCGGAGTCTGTCCGAGTTATTAAGGCTCGTCGCTTAAATAGAAAAACTTCAATCGATGGCGTGACGTCCTGGATCCCCACCCAAACGGTCGCACTGACATTCCTTGGGCAAAAGCTACCAGAAAAGGTATACTGCTTTTACACGTCGCTTCCCGTGGAAATCTATCATTTGCCTTCCATTCAATGTAATAGGTGCTGTCGTTTTGGCCATATTAAGGCCAATTGCCGCTCAAATCCTCGTTGCTACAGATGCGCCCAACCCCATGAGGGAGAAGGGTGTCCAGTAACAGAGGATAGAGCAACTTGCCTTAATTGTTCTGGCTCTCACTTTGCCACTAGAAACTCATGTCCCGAGCACTCCAGGCAAAAATCAATAAAGATGGTAATGTCTGAGGAAAATGTTCCGTATTCGGTAGCTGCACGAAGATTCCCCACTGTTCGACGCTCTTTTGCTGATACTGCCCGCTCCCCTAGTTATCCGTCCCAGTCCCAAGTGTCTCAAATTGTCTCTCCTGTCTCTTCCCAAAATTCGCATCCCCAGTCCGTGTCATACAAAAAAACTGTCTTTATCCCGCGGCGTCCGACTCCGACCCTCTCTAAAGGATATGACAGAATTGCCCACGAAGAAATCACTCGAACCCCTGAAAGTTCACAAGCTAATGGCTGTGCTCTCTCTTCAAACTCTGACTACTCCCCTAATGATAATCTCATTAAGCTGCTCATCAGCACCCTTATAAACCTCCTATCGAAATTTTCTGATACCATACCGAACAACGTCTTAGATATGCTGCACAATCTCATTACTGTAATTAATCCCGATAATGGCTCCTACAGCCATTCAGTGGAACTGTAGAAGTATTCGTCATAAAAAAAATGAAATCTGTTTTCTTATTAATAACTATAATCCCCTAGTGTTAGCCATCTCGGAGACATGGTTAAAGCCCGATTCTCGTTTCAGGGTACCCGGCTTCTCATGTCTCCGAGATGATAGCGCTGATGGTTGGGGTGGTTCGGCCATCCTGATCAATAGATCCCTTCGTTTCTCCTTGATCCCTATTCGTCCTCATTCTCCTGGCATTAACATTATAGCATGTAATGCCCTAAACCTAACCTTTGTTTCCCTGTATATTCCTCATCCAAATCGTGCTCTCATTCAAGAATTAGACACTATTCTCTCTGCCCTTCCGGTCCCTTTAATTGTGACTTCAACTGTCATCACACTATGTGGGGCTCAGCTTCCTGTGATCCTAATTCGTCTTATCTTCTAGATATCCTCGACAACGTCAACTTATGCTTAATGAATGACGGCTCTCGCACCAGAAGAACTTCCCCTTTACAAAATCCTAGTTCTGTGGATCTAACTTTGGTTACGCCTCGGATAGTTCCCCACCTGGAATGGAAGACCCTTTCTCGCTCTCATGGTAGTGATCACCTTCCTATTTTAATTTCTCTCCCTTCAAACGTATCATCTCCTATAGCTCTGCCTCCCCCTCTCTTGAAATTCAGACTAAACATGGCAGACTGGCCAGAATTTTGTTCTTTAGTTTTGAGTGAAGTTAATTTACTTCCTTTAGTGTCGGATGAGAACTTCCTAGAATTATATTGTGAGTTTGTCTCTATCCTCTTGTCGGCAGCAAAATCCACTATTCCCATCAAAAACTCCTCCTTTGGTAAAATTTCGTCCCCGCCTTGGTGGGACTCAGAGTGCACAGCAGCTATTAGAAAACGGAATGAGGTAGATGCTTTTACTAGGGACCTTTCAAATTTAGATAACTACTTAGAATTCCAATCAACCAATGCACGTTGCAAGCGCCTGCTGTCTTCTAAAAAGCGTCTCGGATGGGTCCGGTTCTGCGAAAGACTTTCTCCTTGCTCCCCCCCTTCCTTGGTATGGAAGAATATAAAGCGGTTCCATGGTTCCATGTCAGAAAATAATCCTACAGCCAATGATCCTTCGGGATGGCTGAATCAATTTTTGGATAGACTGGCCCCAGTTTCAGTCCCCACACATGACTCTTTACCTTTTTCTTCTTCTGATATGCCAACTAATAACAGAATGGATGATCCCTTCTCTTTCGCAGAATTATCTCTGGTATTGGATCATCTGCAGGACTCATCGCCAGGCATTGACGAAATTCCTTATTCCTTTATTAAACAATGTTCTATTTCTTCTAAATTATACTTACTTTCAATCTTCAATAAAATTTTCAGTACAGCTTCTATCCCAGAATCTTGGAAGACGCAGATAATTGTCCCCATTTTAAAGCCTGGTAAAGATCCCAGCGATCCATCATCATACAGACCTATTGCATTATCGTCGGTGATGGCGAAAATATTAGAGCACCTTATTAAGAACAGACTGGAATGGGTCTTGGAAAGTCAGGGTATCATCTCAAAAACGCAATTTGGATTCCGCAGGGGAATGGGTACTCTGGATAGCCTTAGTATCCTCACGTCGAACATCCGTTTAGCATTTTCAAGAGGACAACATGTTGTGGGCGTCTTTTTAGACATAGCCTCGGCATACGATAATGTCCATCTTCCGTTACTCAGGCAAAAGATGCAAAAGCTGAGTCTGCCGGTAAAGATGGTTAACGTTATTTGCAACCTCTTTATGGATCGCTCTATCTGTGTCCGATACCAGGGCTCGCTGCTTCCACCAAGACGTATATGGAAAGGACTTCCTCAGGGTTCGGTATTAAGTCCCATATTGTATAGCCTTTACACCGCTGACCTGGACAAGTCTGTAGACTGCTTTTGTGATATTTTGCAATATGCGGATGATATTGCTCTTTATTTCGCTTCAGATAATATACTGGAATGCTCGGCTGCCTTGAACAGTGGTTTAAGATACCTTAATGATTGGCTTACAGACCATGACTTATCTATATCTGCCGCCAAAAGTACCGTGGTAGTTTTCTCACGAAAAAGACGCATTCCTGACATTGAAATTGTCCTTGATGATGAAATAATTCCTGTTTCAAATTCGGTTAAGTTTTTAGGCTTATATTTAGATTGTCGCCTATCTGGAATTCCCCATTTAAACTACATTAGGAACAAATGTGAGAAAAGCGTTAACGTTCTTAGGGCTCTATCGGGTGTTTGGTGGGGTTCTCACCCTTTTTCTCAAAAGCTTTTGTACAATGCTATCATTCGGAGCCACTTCGACTATGCATCATTTCTTCTAGAGCCGTGCAGTAAATTAGCTTTGTCTTACCTTGATAAGATCCAATCAAAATGCTTACGCATAATCTGTGGAGCAATGAAGTCTTCCCCAACCAATGCTCTTCAAGTGGAGTGCCTGGAGCCCCCTTTGAGATTGAGAAGACAGTATTTAGCTGATCGTTTCTTTTTTAGAATGGCACAGGTATCTGATCACCCATTAATGTGTAGCTTAAATAATCTGGCCAATATAATTCCTGACTCCAAATACTGGACGCATAAAGACCTTCCTTGCTTAATTAAAAGTTTCCAGAAACTTTCGGTCAATCCCCCCCTTGTTTCTTCCCCTGGTAATCCCCTTTTCTCGTTTGACTATGATGTCCTTATATTTCAACCAAACGTTATTTTTTCATTTGGTCTGGACAAGAATACGCCTGCAGCCAATAGTGTTTTTATGAAAATCTTGGCTGAAAATTGGGATGGCTGGCTTCCTATCTTCACTGATTCTTCCAAGCTGTCAACAAATGGGTGTGTAGGTTCAGCAGTTTGGATTCCCCGGTACAAAATTGTCTTAAGTTTTAAAAGCCCGCCCATAACATCAGTCTATACAGGTGAAGCGATTGCCCTTTTTGAAGCAGTTTCCTTTATAGAATCCCACAAGATTGCCAAAGCAATAGTATTCTCTGATTCACTCAGCTGCCTTCAGGATTTGGCCAAGTCTCCTCTTCGATCCAGAGACAACCTTGTTATTAACCTCAGATGTCGTGAGTCCCTTTATCGCTGTGCCTCTCTTGGTCTGAACGTAGTTTTAGCTTGGATCCCGAGCCATACTGGTATTGATGGTAACGAACAGGTAGACTCCTGCGCCAAGCAGGCTGTTGATATTGGATGCCCTTCACATTCTAGGTGCCACAGCCAGGATATGCGCATTTCTGCCAAGGCTACTTTGTTTGAGCACTGGTCTGAAGAATGGAATATTACGCGTCTCTCCAAAGGAAAATATTATGGCAATATTCAACCGAATCTCCCTGTAAAACCATGGTTCTTTAAATTTAAAAAGACGAACAAAACTGCAACTTCTACCATAATTCGACTGCGGCTTGGTCACAATTGCTCTCCATCATTTTTAGCTAAAATTCGAGTACGTGACCATTCTTTGTGCGAATGTGGTTTGGACGAAGGCAATCCGGATCATATTTTCTTTAACTGCCCTATAATTCCAGTTTCTCTGTATGATTTGCTTCCTGACTTCATTCACCGTCCTGCTAACTTTAGTTACATCCTCACGTTTGTTAATACCCCCTTCGTATATGTCCTGGCAAAATTTATTAAGGACTTCGGTATCAAGCTCTAATTCCTCTCACTTTTTGAGTCCGTTTATTAGGCAATGTATACCACCGTTTAAATGTTCGCGGTGTTTGGAGGTTTGACAACTTTGACAACCGATTACTTGTAGCTTCCAACCTTGACGCTGGCAGAATTGTCCCAATGGACAGTAGCCATTTATTTATAAAAATTGAATTGAATTGACTTCACGTCCGAAGTTGACCGAGGCGAATGGAGGCGAAGTTGGCCGAAGTATGACTTTCTGCAGCGAAGTGCCACATATTGGCCCAACCTCAGTCAACTACGTGTGTAGTGTAATACCGGGGTTAGAACAGTTAAATATTTTTTAGAAAGATGTTTTACGCGTCAATAGTGATTGAACGTAAATTATCCGATAATAACAAATATTAATTAACTAAACAGCTTATTTTACAGTTTCTTAATCGTGAAAGTGTTGCTTTTTGAATTGTATTCACAGCACCGCACCCCGTGCAACGGAATACATTGCCACGTCTTGTCATGTGGAATTACATGGACCAATAGCGGAGCTGCTCTCCTTTTTGACGTTTTTAGCAATTTTGATTTTGACGTGTACCCTGTCGCCTTTGCCTTATTTACAAAATTGTAATTTACATAAATAAAATCGTTTCTACAACAAAATGTCTAGCGGTCAATGGGAAGTTGTAGGTAAGAACAAGAAATCTCAGAATGGCAAAGTGAAAACAATTAAGGAAGACGAGAAAAAGCCAACTCGCAATGGACCGAAGCCTGAAGACGTTTGTAAGTTAATTTACCAAATATTTTCAATGGTATACGCTTGGTAAGTGGGATTTTTAATAGATGTACCCGTTCAATTGTTTCGCAGTGCCACATTCTCAGACAAAATCGTATTACGCCGGCATGGAGATCGATGACCCCAGAGCATCCAACGGAAAGAAGGCGAGCAAAAATAAGAAACAGGAGAAGAAGACCGAATCCGCGAAACCGAAACCGCCGACAACTATCGAAGGAGCATTCGACGCCGTACGTATATATTTTCTGTTTTTTTTTTATGAATGAAATGTTGCTTAAAGAATAATTAATATTCCATCTCATTAGTGCTGTAAATATTAAGTATATCATTTAATTAATGCAGTGATAGTGTGGTATTTAACGTGACACTGATAAGAATTTTAATGCAATAGGTTTTTTGCTCAACACACTTTAAGTTAAATTCAGAGTTGAGGTCCTTTCACTTTTTAAAGTTACTGCATTGTACTTATTACTTAAGTTGTAGTTAAGTAACAGTTGAGTAACATTACAACAATGTTACAGAATGCTCTCATTTGTGTTATAACTGTGTTGTTTGTTTTTGAACTTTTTCAAATGCCAAACTGAAATGCAATACCATATACACTTTAATAATTTTAACAGTTTTCCAACAAACACAGCAACTGATTAAACCATTTACAGTCCATGAACTCTCAGATTGTGATTCAGGTTTGGGTGAAAACTGAGAAAACTTCTTATCTGTATTGCCTAAGAGCAAGCGAGACAGGTATAAAACGTGAATCATATTCTGACTGCACACACACACTATAAAATAATTTATTATAAGTGTTTATTATACTATGGCCTATTTCAAATATGTTTTTTAATTAAACTATTTTGTACAATACAATACAACAATACTTTATTGCACAGGCACACCAACAAAAAAAATATTATTACATTTGAAATGTTACATTAAACAATGGTAGACAATAGGTGGTCTTATCACTTGTTAGTGATAAGACTTGAAAGATTGTAATCATTGTATGCAAAATGTGCAATATAAAAAATAACTAACTCAAGGCCTTGCATGTTTTGTAAAACTTGTTATAATAAACATTAATAATTATTAAGTCTTAAAATAATACATAATTGGTTTTTTTAAGAAGTAAATCTATTAGAATTTATATCAATTAAGTGAAAACACTAAATACTTACTGCAATTTACGTAATATATCTATGATTTCTAGTCCATGATAAACTAATAAAATGTGATAAATGTTATTTATTGCATTGAAATACAGCTGACAGATGTTCACTTCTGTGACTTCAACTAGAATTCACAAGTACATAATATCCTCTTTTCTCTCATTTTGTTTTGTAACAATTATTTTGTCTAAATTGAATTTTTATATAGCTTCTCTATATAGCAAGCCTCTTTTCTCGCTAACATAAAAGAAACTCTCATTTCAGATTGACCCCGCAGAGCTGGCGAACATCGTCACAACCAACAAAATCCGGTTCAGCAACGCTCCCCTAGTCTGGCTGAAGGAGGTGGCCACCTTCCTGAACTCCAAGACGCAGATCGAAGTGGAGGATCCAACATTCTCAGCATACGACCCACTGTACCCGCTGTCTGTGGTCCCGGCTGAAATAAAGAGTTCGCTGGAGAATGTTCTCACAGATGCTGGGAAGGCTAATGCTCAGCTGTTCTTCGATGTCACTCTCACCGCTTTAGCTAATGATATGAGCAGGGGTATGTGTTGTTTTAAATTAGACTTTCTTGCAGTTGTCTTAACATTGCTTTGTTACTGTTACCAATTTGAACTGAGCACTTTTCCAGGGTAAAAAATTCACTTGACTCCATGGAGACAACTTTATGTAATTCTACAAGAAAGTACAACACGCAAGCGAATCTAGTGTTTGCCATCTCCATGGTATAAAAAAACTTTATTCTGCAACTGTTTAATAGAAATGTAGAATAGAAAGAATATTAGATATAATCAAAAATAATATTTAAGCGCCCGTAATGGGTAATTATTTTAGTTGGGTATAATACCATTATCATTATGAGATAATTAGCAAAGTGCCTTAAATGGTAAGCCACTAGTAATTAGATTGACAATCAACTGTGTCTGCATCTAACAAATACTTTATTTGTGCATATACTTTATATGCATCCATTTGTTTTTTCATACAGTTGTATAATAATAATAAAATTACTTTCAAAATCATATTAAAAGGCCACAGTTTGTCTGTAAATAAAAGCCTCTACGAACTTCGTACTTAATGTACGTTCCCATTTATAGTCGGAAAATATTGTAATGTCATTTATTTTATTTTGACAGAAACACCTGTATAAATTTCGTAATGCAAAATATGTATATAGGAATTGCCGTCATAAACGCTGTTATGATGATTTAGAATGTTTTCGTTATTCTACAATGTAGAATCTACATGTTCTTTTCAGGATAAAGGCTGTCAAGTTTCATATGAAACCTAAACCTGTTTTACGGTTAAGAATTGACTCGCAACCTGTCAAAATTAATAATGATTCACTTATCTTTACAAACTTTGGTATTCCAAAACAAAAAGTGACTTTGTTAACGAAACCGAATTTAATTTTCCGTTACGTTACGTTATAGTAACATTCATTTATTTCAGAAACTCAAAGCAAAAACAATGATGTGTGAAAATCCAGTAAGCTTCAATTAATAAGCTTCAAGTTATTAATAGTATCTCTTTTTCCAGGTCAACTGGTAAACGGCCACCGCCTGCTCCTCCAAATGCTGGCCCAGGAGTATCCAGAGTTCTGCATAGCCTCCCTCCCGAAGAGTGCCAGTCTCCGCAACTCCTACCAGAACCGGCCTCCTATAGGGTTGTCACTGCTTTGGGCGTTCGGCCAGGGCGGCCTTAGCGATTTCTCAGTAGGCCTGAAAGGTGAGTCAATCACATTCAAAGATTGGACGCCTAAGACAGAGTTTATGTGGTCTCTCTCCCCATGAATGCCAGTCTCTGCAACTCCTACCAGAACCAGCCTCCTATAGGGTTGTCACTGCTTTGGGCGTTCGGCCAGGGCGGCCTTAGCGATTTCTCAGTAGGCCTGAAAGGTGAGTCATCACATTTAAAGACTAGACGCCTAAGACACAGAGTTTATGTGGTCTCTCTCCCCATGAATGCCAGTCTCTGCAACTCCTACCAGAACCAGCCTCCTATAGGGTTGTCACTGCTCTGGGCGTTCGGCCAGGGCGGTCTTAGCGACTTCTCAGTAGGCCTGAAAGGTGAGTCATCACATTTAAAGACTAGACGCCTAAGACACAGAGTTTATGTGGCCTCACTCCCCACGAACGCCAGTCTCCGCAACTCCTACCAGAACCGGCCTCCGAGGGTTGTCATTGTCACTGCTCTGAACGTTCGGTCAGAGCGGCCTTAGCGACTTCTCAGTAGGCCTGAAAGCTGAGTCATTCAAATTTAAAGGGTGGACGCCTAACACAGAGTTTAGGACGCCAGCTGACGCTAACGCTTACTCTTGGCAAATAATATTAAAATCCCATACTAAGCGTTTTTGGAATAAAAGTTTGGTCTGTCTTAATCTTTACAAAATATCTTCAATGTGCAGACATTTCATTTTAACATTTTTATAATAGTATAGTAACTTTAGCAGCAGTAGTAGAAACAATCTATCCACGTCGATCAATCCAATCTAACATCTGCCGAACGCATCCTCAATCACGCAAGACGTACATAGTACTTTTTAAAAACATAACACTGGCTCCACGCGTATATAAAAAAATCCGAATGCGTTATCAATTAATACATAACCATTGTTCGGAGTAGACAAATCGATTTGATAGACATGCACACGCAATGACAATCTACCGCTGGCGTGTTGCGAATGTACTTGCGGCCACTATTGAAGATGACCGAAGTTGGCTGAAGTATGAGTTTCTACAGCGAAGTGTCTCTCCAAATTATCATATCCAGCCAACCTTAGGCAACTTCGCGAGTACTATGGAGCCGGTATTTTGCTTGTGGTCAGAGTTGTCACGCATTCGGGTTACAGGTTTCAATGGAATCGTTAACATAATTTTAAATTAATATTTTTAGCCTGTAGGTATGAAAGTTTTACCTAACTTCTGACTTCAACAAATAGAAATAGTTTTTCCATGAGCGAAAGAATAATAAACGTGACTTCTCTCGATTTCTCCAGGGTGCCATCATCTGACCTGATGATTAGGTTGCGGGCTTTTCATAGCACGATCGCTATAAATACGACATTAAACTTAATTAACACAAATTATAACGAGTCTATGGCGATATTATTTACCTTCATAATCTAACGTTTCGACGGGGTTGCACATGCCGTGGTTTCATTTGAGAATAATTATGTGTACGAGCCGCGAGAGTATAAAGTGTGACATTAAACTTATACAACAACTGAATATTCGATGAACATCGAGCCCAATTTTAAAACGCGCAAAAGATAGCAATTATTTACGTATTTTATGATGACGAAAAAGTCAATGCCAACCAACTTTGTACTTGAGTATAAAATTAAAATTGAGTATGAATATGAATTATATTTTAATGTTAATGTCGGGTCTATAGCTCTCTAACGTCATTTCTTTGCTTACCGATGACAATCACTACGTAGTATAAAACAAAGTCGCTTTCTCTGTCCCTATGTCCCTTTGTATGCTTAAATCTTTAAAACTACGCAACGGATTTTGATGCGGTTTTTTTTAATAGATAGAGTGATTCAAGAGGAAGTTTTATATGTATAATACATGCATAATTTATCAGCATTGCACCCGTGCGAAGCCGGGGCGGGTCGCTAGTTAATTATAAAAACGGTTTAAACTCACTTAAAAATTGTCAGGAACGGCCCGACTTGTTTCGAACTCATATGGAGCTCTTCGCCTTCAGTGCTGCTACGCAACTTGCCCCCTTTTCTATAATGATTAAAGATGTCTCACAATAGTTTTTTATAATACTATTCCTACCGCTCACAATGACACCAACAAGAAACTATTTACTTAACCAAAAGTTTTTCCTCATTTGGTACAACCCTAAAAAGAATCCCGAAGAACTGGAAGCTCCTCCCTTTTAGAAGTCGGTTAAAATGACCAGTTACCAAAATAGCCTCGTCGTTTTCTCTAGTTACTACAATTTATCACTCTTATCATATTGACACCTCTCAAGGTGGGCCCAAATGAGATAACATCTTACAAGTAGGTACGAGACAGCTTATCTCAATAAAGCCCCACAAAAATAATTGCCCATTGCAAGAGTAGAGTGTACGTGTCTCAAGTGTAGTGCAATTTTGAATTAAGTTTAAAAGCTACGTACGTATTTTAGTATCCTTTTCGCACATTTCGTGACTGTTTCATTTTCTCTCTAGCTTTTCCCTGAAACTAAAATCTTTTCCGGATAATCTTTTAATGTTCGCGTGGAACCTAGTAGGTTAAGTTGGTTTTATAAATGTACAAAGTTTACTGTTTCTAATAAAAACATACCGAACTGGTGAAATAATATAATTAATTAATTAGCCCACGCATCAATATCAAACATGTTTATTCTGTAAGTAAGCTACAAGAGCACTTTTACATGTCTGATTCCGAATCAACTGGCATTTCACAAGAGGAGACCGCTGTTGAGAAGAAAGCCAAAAGAAACTCGATCAAATCATCAGTAAACAAACCTAAACCTTTTGAACGCCAAGCCGTGAAGCAATTCACCGCGTCACTGACACCACAAAATAAAGATGTGTTCCGTTATCAACAGGGATTGAAATTACTTGTAGAGGTTTGAATTAGCAAGTTTTGGATCATTGAAATTTTGATTGCTGTGGCCGTCGTTGGCGTCAGTGGAGCAATTCTCCGTTATCCGCCACAGCCGACTGTGGCGTTCAAAAGGTCAAACTTATCCACTGCACTCACTTTTGTAGAAAATGCCAATTTATAAAGAATGCTTAGGGCATTAAATCCACCCAGTGTACTTACTTGTTTCGTGCAATAAAGCTTGTATATTTCAAAATCATAAACTTCTATTAAGTCTGTCCGCCATTTGCACTGATTTTTGTTTTGTGCAATAAAGTTTAAATAAATATATCGTTTATTAGACAACAAGTCACTATAAGCTACAGTATGTTGATGCAATGGATAAGATGCTGTGTAACTTGCCGATTCGGTGTGTAAATTTTATTTCTCGATCCATGCATAATACCAAACCACCTTACACACAAAATCAGTGTTCAGAAATTGATATGTTTTTCTTTGTTTCAAATATTAATATGTTTTTCTTTGTTTCAGCGTGGCAAGAACTATTCCTTCCAATATTAGAGTTAAAGAATTATTCTAAGTACGGCGTAGGTTATTTATCCCGACTGCTTGACGCTCACGCCAAGATGGACGCCACGCGAGTGAGCCAAGAGCAGCTCCTGGCCATGTTCGATATGGTGAGCAGCAAGAAGGGACTGTCCAAGGAAACGTCAAGTGACCTTATGATGCAATTAAGTAAATATAAGGTATGTTGCTGATGATTCTTAGTTTGGGGAAGCCCCGATACGCGGGGCTCCTATTTTAGGTAATTTGAATAGCCCGAATAACTTAAGCTACTTATCTGTTTGTATGTTTTGAATATTATTTTACGGTGGAAATGCAATACTTCCGTAACTAAGTTAAACCTTAATAGTTTGGATGACTTATGCATTTTTTGTTACAGTGTGTCACAATCGAGGCACTAAATGTATACATTACAAATTAAACCGTTCAAGGTGGCTTCATCCACTTTCTAAATAAAATCCTTTGACACTTAAAGTTCCTAAAAACAAACTAAGTTGTAATGAATAAATAATCTTGTTGCAGGATATATACTTTAATAAGAGCGGCGCTAAGTTACAAGTGACCTTCAACCAGCTAATAAAGAAACTGCCAAACCAATACCTCAGCGGCCCGACCCTGGATGCATACAATCGGGTATTGGTAGAGAGCTTAGTAGACTGTCTGCAACGGGACGACTCGTGTAACGCTACATGGAGGCAACTGTTCCAGCGGTGCCCTAAGCAGTCTGCTACGCTTCTCGACTACATAGGTGAGTTCAGGTTTAATAAGTAGGCAAGTACAACCACTGGTAGAGAGCTTAGTAGACTGTCTGCAATGGGACGACTCGTGTAACGCTACATGGAGACAACTGTTCCAGCGGTGCCCTAAGCAGTCTGCTACGCTTCTCGACTACATAGGTGAGTTCAGGTTTAATAAGTAGGCAAGTACAACCACTGGTAGAGAGCTTAGTAGACTGTCTGCAATGGGACGACTCGTGTAACGCTACATGGAGACAACTGTTCCAGCGGTGCCCTAAGCAGTCTGCTACGCTTCTCGACTACATAGGTGAGTTCAGGTTTAATAAGTAGGCAAGTACAACCACTGGTAGAGAGCTTAGTAGACTGTCTGCAACGGGACGACTCGTGTAACGCTACATGGAGGCAACTGTTCCAGCGGTGCCCTAAGCAGTCTGCCACGGTTCTCGACTACATAGGTGAGTTCAGGTTTAATAAGTAGGCAAGTACAACCACTGGTAGAGAGCTTAGTAGACTGTCTGCAATGGGACGACTCGTGTAACGCTACATGGAGACAACTGTTCCAGCGGTGCCCTAAGCAGTCTGCTACGCTTCTCGACTACATAGGTGAGTTCAGGTTTAATAAGTAGGCAAGTACAACCACTGGTAGAGAGCTCAGTGGACTGTCTGCAACGAGACGACTCGTGTAACGCTACATGGAGACAACTGTTCCAGCGGTGCCCTAAGCAGTCTGCTACGCTTCTCGACTACATAGGTGAGTTCAGGTTTAATAAGTAGGCAAGTACAACCACTGGTAGAGAGCTCAGTGGACTGTCTGCAATGGGATGACTCGTGTAACGCTACATGGAGATAACTGTTCCGGCGGTGCCCTAAGCAGTCTGCTACGCTTCTCGACTACATAGGTGAGTTCAGGTTTAATAAGTAGGCAAGTACAACCACTGGTAGAGAGCTTAGTAGACTGTCTGCAATGGGACGACTCGTGTAACGCTACATGGAGACAACTGTTCCAGCGGTGCCCTAAGCAGTCTGCTACGCTTCTCGACTACATAGGTGAGTTCAGGTTTAATAAGTAGGCAAGTACAACCACTGGTAGAGAGCTTAGTAGACTGTCTGCAATGGGACGACTTGTGAAACGTTACATGGAGGCAACTGTTCCAGCGGTGCCCTAAGCAGTTTGCTACGCTTCTCGACTACATAGGTGAGTTCAGGTTTAATAAGTAGGCAAGTACAACCACTGGTAGAGAGCTTAGTAGACTGTCTGCAACGGGACGACTCGTGTAACGCTACATGGAGGCAACTGTTCCAGCGGTGCCCTAAGCAGTCTGCTACGCTTCTCGACTACATAGGTGAGTTCAGGTTTAATAAGTAGGCAAGTACAACCACTGGTAGAGAGCTTAGTAGACTGTCTGCAATGGGACGACTCGTGTAACGCTACATGGAGATAACTGTTCCAGCGGTGCCCTAAGCAGTCTGCTACGCTTCTCGACTACATAGGTGAGTTCAGGTTTAATAAGTAGGCAAGTACAACCACTGGTAGAGAGCTTAGTAGACTGTCTGCAATGGGATGACTCGTGTAACGCTACATGGAGATAACTGTTCCAGCGGTGCCCTAAGCAGTCTGCTACGCTTCTCGACTACATAGGTGAGTGCAGGTTTAATAAGTAGGCAAGTACAACCACTGGTAGAGAGCTCAGTGGACTGTCTGCAATGGGACGACTCGTGTAACGCTACATGGAGACAACTGTTCCAGCGGTGCCCTAAGCAGTCTGCTACGCTTCTCGACTATATAGGTGAGTTCAGGTTTAATAAGTAGGCAAGTACAACCACTGGTAGAGAGCTTAGTAGACTGTCTGCAATGGGACGACTTGTGTAACGCTACATGGAGGCAACTGTTCCTAAGGGTTCCACCACGCTTCACTGGCACTTTCAGTAGTAAAACTTGAAATATACTTCATATGGACTGTTAAAACTTCCCATAGAATGATGAACTTATGTTTTAATAAATTTTCAATCAAACCTGCAGGATCAAAAAAATCTACTTCAAAATTTGACCCTGTGAAGATGAAATATTGTGTTCAATGTTTGTAATCGTTAAATACCTATTATTTTTATTTTAGATTCTAATTGGACGGAAATCAGTCCAAAACTAAAGAAAAAATCTTTGAAACTAACAGTAACACAGTATAAAGAGATAGGTGTTGAAAATCTGAAAGGAAAGAAGAAAGATGAAACAGTACTGAAAACCAACAAGATTTGCCAGGTAAGCTTTTTTATTCATACTTAAATCACATATAAATTATTTTGCACACTTGCCATTGGCCACTTTTTAATATGCAAATAGCAAAATTAAAAAATATATTTATTTAAATAAAAAATGTACACTTTTATCAAGAAATGTACTGTTACGCAGCTCACTTAAGAACTATTTGCAAAATAATAAAAAAAAAATACAAATTTTTACTATTACTTACTAGTACCTACCAGTGAAAACTTGTATTTATTTGACTAATCAACGAAGTACTGTTTACTACAAATTGTACACTCGTTTAGTCGTTTCCAAAATATCGCGGTATTGCTGGATATCGTAATAACGATAATTTATATGTATACTAATAATGTTCATAAAATCTTTTGTTAATAATTGTAACTCGAATAAAATAGTTTTTATGCAACCGTTGTATAAGAGGGGGCAAAAAACGCGAGTGGCATGGGTTACGATGTGAGCGTAGCGAACATCGTAAGAAAGATGCCCCGAGCGTTTTTTGACCTACTTATACAACGTTGCATACAATACTTTTTCTACGACTCGTCATTTCATAAATAAAATGCAAATAAACAACAAAGAAAATAATTACATGTTCCCGCTCGGAATCAACCAAATTAAAAAGAAAAATTGTCTCCAATAAACTTTTTTTTTATTGACGTCCATCTGTCAAAAAATATTAACTTATGCATAAAGGTATGCGTTCACTATACTAAAGATCTGTCAAAAAAATTAAACTTATACATAGAGGTATACGTTCACTATACTAAACATCCATGCACTGAAGTTAAAACTTTTTTTTAAGTTGGCAGCAATGCCTTAGTACAATAAGTTTTTTTTTAATTTGCATATTGTGTGAATGCAGCTGTTCATCTTGTAATCTGTGGTACTAAGTGATGCTTTTTTGGCGACATTATAACATTGGTTAGCAGTGTGTTTTTGGGCAGTAGAGTATAGACTTTTACAGACTTTCATAATTTATGTCTTTATATTAGAGTTAGTAACTATATAAATATAAATAATGACACAAAGGTAAATTAAGAAAGAAAAATTGAATGCGATCTACTACAATCGAAGCGGGGTTGTAGTAGATCGCATTCAATTTTTCTTTCTTAATTTACCTTTGTGTCATTATTTATAAAAATAAAAATGTGGTATTACCACATAAAAAAATATGAATCGATAGAAAGATTATATACAAACTATATAAATGACAGAAAAAAGTACTGGAGTAGAAAAACTTAATTTATTTTTTATTTGCCAAAATGGTGCAGACGTAGTTAAAAATCGGTTTTTTAATCGAGAAATATGGCACGACCCTAGTACCCTTTGTGGTATGGTGTTGCCACATCACAAATCAGCTAGTCGTTTTTATGCGGGTCACATAATTAGTAGTATCTGTCATCAGCTTTGACGGAGACGACATTTTTTCTGTTATAAAAAATTCATGAATTTGTGTGAAGCCGTGATTTTTGTGCTATAAAAAGTCATCGTTAATAGTAGGTAATTACTAAATTTTATTTTAAGTGTGATTTCATGAAAGATACGTGTATTTTGCGAGTTTGTAATACGTTAACGTAATTTTGGATGGTGGTTAAAAAAACGCGATATATTTGTGTAAGCATCTCGGATCGGAACTAGAAAAACCACTCGACTAGTTAACACCCAACGTGAATAACTGTAAATGTGTCGTTTTTGGGCTGCTGATGTGGTGTATCGGCACATCGCGGGGGTCCACGTTTCACGAAATCTTGTTCCCGTTCATAAGTTCATTCTTATTGTAATTATTTTTTAAGTGCGTACCATCTTTGACGGCAGGTAATCTTTATAGCAATTAACGCAATCGATTCTAATATTCAAATAGATGCTCGTTTTATAATTTATCCTAATTGATGTCTCTATTATGCACTCATGCCTATTTTTAAATAATCAAGTCTACTAAACTCCAATCCATACATTTAAGTATAGGTACTTAGTTTTTTTTTTTTTATATTAGTTTTTATGCCAGAAATCTCATATCTACTTGTTACCTGTTATTGTACTATATTTCCTCTTAAAACTTATTATACTAGAAGTTTTCTTTATCTGTGATATATTTCAATATGAAAACTGGTGCAACATTTTGAAAGCATTTAGATACAAGCATTTTATACTGTTGGACCATAATATGTTTTGGTATGTATGTTATATATTTACACTGTATAACAATTACCTGATTTAATGTTTTTAAAAATTCCTACTTATTGGACATCAATTTTGAGATGAACATCAAACATGACCATGAGCTATCTAATGTATCTTTACATTTGATATTACCATTAAATTCAGCATACTGTTTTGCATTACATTTTGTAGAAATACTTATATTATAATATTTTTTTAGGCTTCTGTGATCTCATATATTCATTATCTGAGCCTGTAAACATCAGGGAGGCACTCAAATTATGAATATATACACTAAAACAAATATATATACTTACATTAAGTCATCAAGGTGAAAGTTTGATAGAGAAATTTTGTGAGAACATATCAAAATGTTTCAACAATAAAGTATTATTTATAAGTAGATTGTTGGTTACCAAATGTATCCATCACAAGTTCACAGGGTGTTAAAGAGTTAAGGGGCAATTATTTCATATACAGAAAACAAAAAGAATAAAAAAATTGCTCTTAACATTGTCAAGGTTGTTTCAAACTCAGGGATATTATGGAATCTCAGGTGCTACTAGGGCTTTTAATCTGTGGATTTTGTATGGGGAAGCATAGGACCCCAATCTTAATGCAACTCCAGTTTGGAGCTGTCAGTGTCAGTCATCTTCCAAGTTAAAATTCACAATGTACATTCCATATCTGAGAAACATAAAACTGTAAGTGCCTTCATAGCTGAGTATGGTACACTTGGTACAGTACTGTAAAGGAAAAGGTACAGATGTACTTGTAGTGTTACACTTTGCAGGTGTAGTAATATTGTAAACAAAAGGTTATTTATAGAGTATGCTGTGGTAATTGAACATGACATTTTCCTGTCTACTTGTACATTAGCACAACTTAGTTAATATTCAAGGTAAATTACGGCATTCATCATGCATTAGTACGAGGATTCAACTTACTTCCACCACACTGACAAATAGAAGAACTAGGATGGACTTTGGTCATTTATTTACTTAATTAAAATTTACGCAATAAGCGGGAGCAATTAAAATAAATATGCAAGTAATTTGCATAATATGTATAAGTTTAAAATTGTCTGATATCAAAGCAATAGATTATATGTGGAAATCACAAGTTATAATCATCGCAAATGTCATTGAAAGTAAACAACTGTAGCTTTAGTCATATAGTTACTTGCTTGATTGTGATCAAATATTTGCTGGGACTTGAATGTATATAATGTAAAGTATAAGTATATTGTCCTTTACCAATAGCACAAACATTGTTCTGTTTAGATCTAGCTTGATTTGTGCAAAATTGTCCGTGATTTTTATTTTATCTCCCAGATAGTTTTGCAATGTGAATTTAAGCAATATTCCAAATACAAATTTGGAATTAAAATTACTTACTTATGCTTTATGTCTGGTAAAAGATTGCTTCCTACCACCATCCTAACTTTACCGAAACTTATTTTATCATAATCAATCCATGCTAAGTATTTATTTAAACTTTATTGCACAAAACAAAATTCAGTACAAATGGCGGACTTAATGCCAAATGGCATTCTCTACCAGTCAACCATAGGGCCAAACAGAGATACTAGAAGTGGGTGCAAATCAGAAATCTGATGGTACAGAGAGGATCTAGAGTACAAGTAAATACAAAATATTATATTACTGTTTATACAAAAATACATATACCTACATTGTCACATTATAATATAATATATATACAGATATATACATAATATAATATATATATAAATATATACGAAATGCAAAAAGTATCCGTTTCCTATCAAGCTTTTCCGAATTTTTGGCTGCTCTCAACCGATCCTCATGAAGTTTTGTGAGTAGGTTCGTTAATTACTTAGATTTATACATATAAATTCTTTGTAGATTCAGTTTTTCTGTTTTTTTGCTAGATATACCAGTTCAAAACATAAAAAATTACAAAAAGTCAACTATTTTGAAACAGCTGTGAGGGCTACAGACCCACTAATTTTGGTTAATCTCATCATATTTCCACAGGATATCACACTAATATTATAAAGGCTAAAGTTTATGTGTATGTTTGTTACTTCTTCACGCTCAAACGGCTGGACCAATTTTGATAAATTGAAGGTAGCTGACACCCTGGATTGACATACAGGCTTTTTATCCCGAGAAAATGTCGTGTTCCCGTGGGATGAGCGGGTAACAGCGTCTGTCTGTCTGTCCCTATGTATGCTTAGATCTTTAAAACTACGCAAGGGATTTGATGCGATATTTTTTTTATTAAATAGAGTGATTCAATAGGAAGGTTTATATGTACAATACATGCATAATTTATCAGCATTGCACCCGTGCGAAGCCTAGTTAGCAAGCTAGTTAGCATATAATGATAAAGTATTCTAAATAATGTATTTCACCAAAATCCAGGAATATATGTTGTTCTATTTTTTTTCCACAGGATATTCTAGACAGAATGGCGAGCACTAGAAGATTCCCTTGGCTGTGGGCGAGCTTCATCTTGTTGTTGGGCATCGGTGGACTGATCACCTATGACGTGTCAAGAGTCAATGGTAACTTCCCAAGTGAGTACAACACCAAAACGTACGAGGATAGTGTATAGCAGGAAATTACGACAAAAACAATGAATCAAAATCATAGTTCAATTTCACTGTTAAATAATTGTCAGTACTCTGCGCAACATTATTAAAACAATTAAGGTATCCTCTTGGGTTGTCCCATTAATTTTTTGTCAAGGTTTTAGTTCATCTCATTCTGCTTTCGTCCTCCATTCTTAATTCGTCACTTTCGCTGGTAGTCTTTGTCGGCTTTGGTCAAAGGCCATGCCAGGATAAGCTAAGTGAATCTGCCGCCAGCGAGTTTTGGCTTGTAATTTTTTTTATTGATTTGTCTTTTTATTAGTGTCGTTTATGCCAAATTACAGCTCCCCAAACCTTACCGTTTTACTTTAAAAAAAAAAAAACTAAATCTGATCTTTCTTCGATATTTTTTTTTCTAGCCGGCCGATTTTGACGTGAGTCACGTATATTGTGCCTATAATAAAGACAATTATATGGTATTAATTTTAATACATATTTCCATACAAAAACTTGAAAAAAAAAATAGAATTTATTTTTAATATTTTTTTTTAGCATTATGTCGATAGCGACACCTCCAGATTTTTCACCAAAACTAGCCTCTTTAATAAGCTACAAAATGGATGTATTAACTTAATTTTATTTGTGGTATAACGGGTTGTTTTTTTTAATTGAATTCATCACCATACATTTTCTTTACCCGCTCATTATTAAAATTAATCGATTAAAAACTGTTTAAAGAAACGTGTATGTTTATAATAAACACTGGCCACTTACAAAAAAAAAAGTATTGATTCCTTCGGCGCCGGTTATTCACATAAACTTCGAATATTTATCGGAAAAACTTTTAGTTAAAAATGGATTGCAGGAAAATAATAAAGAAGTGCTTTAAAAAAAACGTTAAAAAGCTATACAATATAGCAATGGAGTCTGTGCAGGGACGTATTTACCCTAGGGCCAACCGGGCTATAGCCCGGGGCGCCAAACCGACAGGGGCGGCGTAGGCGTTGCCAGATCGGATCTTTTTACAATACTTTTTCAATACGAAGGAATCAATACTTTTTTTTTTTTTGTAAGTGGCCAGTGTTCATTATAAACATACACGTTTCTTTAAACAGTTTTTAATCGATTAATTTTAATAATGAGCGGGTAAAGAAAATGTATGGTGATGAATTCAATTAAAAAAAACAACCCGTTATACCACAAATAAAATTCAGTTAATACATCCATTTTGTAGCTTATTAAAGAGGCTAGTTTTGGTGAAAAATCTGGAGGTGTCGCTATCGAGATAATGCTAAAAAAAAATATAAAAAATAAATTATAATTTTTTTTTCAAGTTTTTGTATGGCCATATGTATTAAAATTAATACCATATAATTGTCTTTATTATAGGCACAATATACGTGACTCACGTCAAAATCGGCCGGCTAGAAAAAAAAATATCGAAGAAAGATCAGATTTCGTTTTTTTTTTTTTTTAAGAAAAACAGTAAGGTTTGGGGAGCTGTAATTTGGCATAAACGGCACTAATAAAAAGACAAATCAATAAAAAAAATTACAAGCCAAAACTCGCTGGGGGCAGATTCACTTAGCTTATCCTGGCATGGCCTTTGTTAACAATCCAAATTTAAATAAAAATTAACTGATATTTAAAATTTAATGTAAAAAAAATAGATACCTCGAAATTATTTTCGCCTCGGGTTGAAGAGTCTATGTCGTGTATATTATTGTAACGTCCATCGATTAATGTAAGCTACAGCATTTTTTTACTTTTTGCCTTATTTTGAGGCTCGTAATAGTCGTAATGATTATACACAATATTCTTAGAATACAAATACAATAGATAAGATCAATATTAAGTCCGCCTTTAGTACGATAAGTTCTTTCTTTTGTGCAATAAAGATTAAATAAAATAAATATTATTTACTACCAATAAAAAATACGTAATTAAGCATTGAGGTATTATTTATAATAGAGCCACAGACCCGAACAAAATTGTCGAAAAAAGTGGCACTGCTGTCATGTTCAAGTAGATGCCAATAACGCTTATTTATAATTTATAACAACATAATTACTTCGTACAAAATAACTCTTTACTCATACGTTTAAGTGTCAAATTGGCTTACGTACTTATTACCACAAATATTTTTCGTGTAAATTAACTTTTTTAGCGTATTCTGACTCATGTCTCTTGTCAAACTTGGAACATGGCACGAATGGAGCAGATTTTAATAGTTTTACATACTAAAAATATTTTCATTATTATTTTATTTAGGTATTAAAATATATTCGTTGTTTGAACTAAATAATCTCGTAAATTGTTAATAACAAATTAAGTTACGTTTTTATTTAACAACTGCATAAAAAGGTCCCGACATTGCATAGAAGGGATCAGTAATAATGACATTATGATTTCTCAACTCATCTTGTTCTAGTATGTGAAATGAGAGTTAGGCAAGTGCAAAATATTAACATTTTTAACCCTTTAAAGTTTGATGGCGTGGCGTGAAAGTCAGTGGCGTAATATGCACGGCAGCACACATTGTCTTTAGGTGTTCTGGGCGCTCAAAGGTTTAAACTGACAGTGTCTAGACTCTGAGACAAAATAAAACAATGACAACAGAGCAATTTTTTTATTAATTATAAATGTAACCTGTAGGATCTGCCTGTAAAAGGCATATGTTCATAACACTGGCTCACTCGCCGCCGCACACATAGCAATGTCATGCGTCCACTCTCACCCTAAACTCGCGTGTAACTAAACGCAGCATCCTATGTGACGTGTGCCTGAGACAGTGTATATCTATTTATGTATAGATACCTACTACCACAAACACTACATAACCATTTTACGCTTCTTTTGTATACCTTGACATTTTTTTACGTTTTTATTGAGATATTAAAGCTGTGTTGAGTGAAAGACTTTTACGCTTCTTTTGATTAAACATAAAAAATATATATAATATATGATTATGCCGAACAAACACACGAGAGACGAATTATTTGGCTGAAATTATTCTTGACGTCTGTCTCTTACCTGACCGTGACCTCAATTTTTCACGTTGTTTAAGATCGCGTGGGAATCTTAATAAAAAAAATAGGATAATTATTTATTGCATTCCTTTATTAATTAATAAAATATATAACTAAAGCGACTCCTTAGATTTTTGTTCTGTGATGAGGTGCATTTTGTAGGGACAAAGTTAATAATTCTAATCTAAAATATGCTATGATTTTACATAGGATTCGTTAATTAATCAATAGAATCTGCGTAAAAAAGAATATTCTGACCTTTTTCTTTATTTTATAGCTGTTATTTCTGCAATTTTTCACTGAAAATTAAGTCATTTTTGAGACCCGTCACGTGTCATGGTCTAAACGAGACTGATCGCCCAACTAATGCGATTTGTGATTTTGCATTAGTTGAGAGGGTGCCATTTTTTCCGTCGGATTGTGTGTCCATGTAATTAATACGTCAATGTAATTAAGCAGCCATAACGATAAGTCAATTTAAAACATGTACATGTATGCAAGTATTTACTACAATCAAATGTAAGTATCATTAAAAAGCTATTTACATAGTGTAAAACATAAATAACGACACATGAATTTATAAACAACATGAACATGATACATGATGTACTCTTCCAAAATAGAGAGCTATATATTTGTATATTCAATATCAATTTGTCATGCTAAATTCGTATGATAAGACTGTTATGAAAAGTATGTTGGACTTTGATAAGGCTTAGATTGAACTCATTGCCCTTTTATCTTACACTTACTGTTATCATTTAACATAATCGTATTGTGCAAGTTGCACAATATAGTAGGAATAGTAGGATATATTGCAACTCAAGTATAGCGACGTGACATCCATAGAATTCCACCTATGTCGTGACAGCCCTTGAGATGATCTAAGACGATTCATTTTCGTGTTTTAGTATCTTTCTCTCAAAGTGACACATCTAACATACAAGTGTCGAATAACTGTATCGGAATTGTTGGATAATCAAACATTCACTCCGTATGATATTTATGTATGTATGTTTTGCTTCTCCGCAGTCGAGTTCGAGTGAATTCGATAGTTTTCTTATTTATTTTACTCCCACCAGGTTGCGCATTTAAATTTTACTTTATGCTTTGATCTGTGTATCAATTGTAAAATAAATTTGCAATTAAATGTCGTCATAACGTGCGTTACAACGGGCTTCAACGCATCACGTTTCGAGTGGAACAACTCGTGAGAACTGTAAAGGAATTACATACAAAAGTGAAGGCCTAGGCTGGGAAGTATTTTTTTTTTTAAACATGGCGTCTGTATTTATGAACAGGCTAAACAGCTTTATTTCTTTTGAGTGGGATATTTTTTATTTCATTGCATATGTTTGAGAAAAGCACTACGTGCCTGAGCCGTGATTAGGGCTTGCCGGCTTCGTATCACTATCCGTGTATGCCTACTCACCCGGCAAGTTCTTTCCCGGCGTCTACAGTAATGTACAATTTCTCAAACATGCAATGAAATATTGTCTTTACGTTCCTTATAATAGGCTCGGAAGTATCGCTTTTTGGGCGCAACAACTCGAGAGGACTGTAAAGGGAATTCATACTGCTTTTCAGGCCTAGGCCTGCAAAGTAACTTTTTTTTTGTTTCAACAACAAGGTCATTCACACAGCTGGCTGGTTTGACAAAAAGCAGGTTTTGTTTTTAAAGGTTGGTTGTTAGACTAAAATGTCCTATTTGTCAATTAATAAAATGTTGTTCTTTGAAGTATATTTTTTTATTTCATTGTATGTTTGAGAAAAGGACTACACATGCCTCGTCGTGAAAACGGATTCCCGGCCTCGTATATACCTACTTGGCCGGAAATCCTCATTTTCCCGGCCTCTGATGTAATGTACTATTACAGAGAGCACGACGGGCCGTCTCCTCAACGACCTCGGCATCCTGGAACAGAGCCAGCACGCCTGGCAGAAGACGCTGTCCACCTCCGCGCGCGGCTACCTATGGCTGGAGACCAACACGCCCGTCTACTATGCGCAGGTGGCCGAGATAGCCAAGCCGTACGGACAGTTGTCGAGGTGAGAATTTGGAATTTCAAGATGGTGGCCTTTAGAATAGGTGTGGTTGTCGTTTTTTAGGTCTCTTTGGCTTCAAAATTGATCTACATCCCCAGATCAAAATACAAAAATGGTAGCCATTTTGAAATCCTGGATGTCGGGATTCCTTTCAAAGTAAAGAATATGACTGTGTGTCATCTTCATCTACAAGGCCGGACTAGGGGCCTGGACACGTGCCATCATCTTTCGTTTTCTGTTCCATCTGTTGAACTTATCAGCCCGATACGGGAAGGGTATAATTACACCTTAAACTAAAATAATTCGCATTGTACGTTTTTTTTCTTTTATCAGCAAAGTAATATGGAGTACTAACGGGTATGAACATTTTCTAACTGCTCGTGAGTGTGCGTTAGGTATAAAATAAGTTTTTGTAAGCAAGCTTTATAAGTCTTAGAAAAGATTATCCAAGTTAATTTCTTCTGCACTAGGGCATAGCATTTTATTGTTTTAACATTCGTTATTATTTTCTAACAGATTTGTCGAGAGATTATGTCAGCGCAATACGAAACGAGTGAAAAAAAAACACTCCCTGAAAAAAATATACAAGTGACTTTTGGCAAATAAAATGTGTTTAAAACTATGAATAGTAATGACAGTTTTAATTTATGACAGATTCATCAATAGCTTTATTTTATATAAACAATCGAATTTTTAAATCGTTCTCTAGGCCACAAAATTTTACGCATAATTGTCAAAGTTGGCGTAGTGAACTCATTATTATAAAAGTAATCTAAAACATAGAATTCTAACCAATTCATCCACGGGAAAAAAAATATTACTTTATCAGTTGTACGCGACATTTAAATTCGAGCGTCAAAGCCTTCCAATTCTGAGCATTGGACGGCTTTGGCGCTCGAATTGTATCGAATGTATTATTCCATTCTCTGCATTCCAATTAGCCGTACGTTCAACATACAGACATTTTTTTTCTTATAATATACAAAGGTAAGAATATTTTAGTAGTCAGTAGTATAATTTTATTTTTGACGTGACAACGTCTTAAATTAGGTTGCGCTCGGAGTCACTCATGAAAAAGTGTAACGCCCGCTTACGTGACGAGGGCCGGTTGTCCCGCTAAAACTCGAGAACGGCTGAACCGATTTGGCTAATTTTAGTATTGAAATATTCGTGGAAGTCAAGATAAGGTTTAAACGGTGAGAAAATATTGAATAAATGAGTGGAAAATAATAAAAACGATAATTTTATATTCCCATACAAATACAAACTGTTCGTACTTACCTGTCAAACATATGTTGTCACGTAAAATCTTCGCCCGTAAAACCGACTTTACTGGCGACCAGTTTTTTTTTTTGTTTATTTTACTTACCGATTTTTTTTAATGCCTGTAGATAAGTTATACTGTCGGTTGATCTCCAATCTCCATTCGCCGCTCGCACAATTAGAACGTATGAAGCAACTCAATGAGTTTTACAATCGAAATATCGTTTCAGCGGTGCGCGATCGACGGGGCGAATAACGTTAATCTCATCACAAATCTGTGAGAGCCATACTCGCCTTAAAAAATATTAATTTTGCATTTCCGAATAACCGGACAGGTATAGTCTGAGTTGCTCGAACTTAAAAAGAGATATTTTATACTTTAAATTATGAACGTACGGGCTGAGCGCTCGGATCCCGGGCGATAAGCATTCGCCTAGTCCTTACGAAGTACTGCGATCTGCTGCGGTGCGCCTTGCGCCGTCCCCGTTCTCGTACGAGTACATTCGGTCGCGAGCACTTCTGCGAGCCGCCTGCGGTCGCTTATCATAAAAAAATGTCCTTGAAGCGCCACCTTCCGAGTGGACGTGTTTTTTTATAATATTACATATTTAACTACTAGATTCAGTTGTGTTTGATTGATGTTGTGGTTGATTTTGCATACGTTTTATATATGCTCGTATACATTTTTCGTTTGTATACGAGATACGACACTTTCTATGCAGTTTAATGCTTATTTTGTCGGCAAAAAGCACTGCTTTGCCATCCTCTCTTTCTTCACTGGCTTTTTTTAAACTGTGAATACCCCTTTCCTTCACAACAACAATATCAAAATTTAATATATTATTGCAAACCGCACATATATTAGACATATCTTCCATTTTGAAAGAGAACCGCGATATTGAAGCACATTGTTTTGTTCACAATTTGAAAAACAACAAAGATTTTGGATGATTCTTGAATTTGTAGGAACTGGCCTGAAACATTATTGCGGCCTTATTGCGATTTCTAAAAGAAGAAATAGAAAAGTGCCATGTTTTGTCTTTATCAGTGACCGACATTTTTTCATGGTCGGGTTATTGGCACATTTCAAATTATAAGCAAAACAATCAGGTAGTATCAAAAGTGCTAAAGAAATAGAAGGTTTTGTGTATTAAATAATTATTATTACCACATAATTGACATATCAATGGATGTGGAGTGTTTATGTGTAGCCTCAAAAATGGTGGGGTGTTTAGTGTTTGGTTAAAAAAGCAACAGTTAACGAAAATAAGCGGATGTTACATTTCGTGCGTAGGTACAAGTTAAATTGTATTTTGATTGCCTATTTCTTCCTCAAATCTCACAAGAATCAAATTATAAAGTTAAATCATTAGTTATATCATGAAAAAACTGCATAAAATAGGAAAAATCAGTAAATTATTTTCAACATAACTCGGAACATTTTGACATGTAAATATTGCAAATCGGTCAAATTGCGTAGCATAAACCTACGATAGAAGCCAGCTAACATAGATGTCTAAATAAATCAGTCGGTGTCGGTTTATAATCCAATTTCGGGATGCCTAGATATAAAATAAAAATTACCCCCATATTTGGGTAATCTTAAGCAAATTGATATTTGCTTTTGATATTTCTCCGATTCCGACTGATAAAGAATGGTGTAAAAAATTATTAGCAGGAACTGAGAAAAAAACGATTTTTGTACTTTATACGAACGAAGTCGCGGAACTAATATTGGTGATATCTTATCTACTTATGTTGTTTACAATTTTACTACTTAAATCTAATGCTTTCTCCATTAAAGTGAACTGTCACGATGGATTAAAAGTATCCTGAGTAAAATAGAAGAAAAAGAAGAAAAAAGAAGAAGTAACACCCTATTTTTTTTTAGTACTGATCAGAAGAAATTGACAGTATTCAAGAGCAAATGAAAAATTTTGTTTAGAAACGAGTGTCGTTAATACATTTGTTATAAACAAGTATTTTAATTACAGAATGTTTTCAAGAAAGAAATTATCTGTTTTTATTTAATGTCTATCATTTTATTCCAACAACTATTTTAAGTTTAAACTAATTTCATTATTTTTATTATCACAGAACCCAAATATCACAGAACCCAATTACCTGTCGCCTATGGTCATTTAAAATGAGGAACATATCAAATTGATTTTTAATCGTAAATTGGGATATTTCCAAACTTAACAAAATAGGAATACATACGTTTTTTATCCTTTATTTAATTATATCGGAAAATGAGTAAAAAAATTAAATGTTGGCAATTCAAGTACTTGGAACGTTTCTTTCTAACCACTTTTTTGGTTTTTTTTTGCGACCATGGCAACTCTTACGCCTGGTCGCTCGGTGGCAAATCTATAACTACCATACTATGACTGTCTCTCACGATTATTATTCTACCATATAAAGTAAGGGAGTACGCGAGATGATGACACCTCTGACAATGTTTTTCAATTTAGTCGCATTAAGACCACTTTACTACGCTACCATATTATAATGTAGACGTGTAAGCAGATGATGATGATGAATTGATCCACTGACAATTATTTTCGACTTAGTAGTTCGTAAAGATCCCTTTACATTATAATTTTAACCTGGCGATCTCTTGAGGGTCATATCCCCAAAGTTGGAAGGTGCCTAGGGTGCGGCCGATCCCGAAAGCGAGTAACACTTCGGTCGTTGTGAATTACAGACCATAGCCGTTCTTTCTACCCTTAGCAAGTTTTTTGAAGTAGGTCATACTTCACAGGTTTATATGCAATGTTCGGTTCCGGGGCAACCTACCAAATCCAACACCCGAGATGTCGGAACAACGGGGCCACGCCGTTTCGCCGTTAAAATAAACATTGTTCGGTTCATGACGCATTGGTGTAAACTGTAATGTTATGTAACCTGTTTTCAATAAATAAATAAATAAATATGCAATTATGTACTATTTATCTCCTCCAATTTTTTTTATCAGGTAATACTGTTACCAATCGTTTTTTTTTTCTTATGCATGCTATTTGGAACAGAGATAGTTTATACCCTAACTTAACAAATAAGTTATTAAATATCCTGTAAAAAAAACATCATTCCTGTAAGATAGTGTATAATGTATACATAGGTTTGGACGCTGGTGAAGCCGCGGGCAAATGCTGGTAACATATTTTTTTGCTAGATTACAAGCCTTAGGATTTTAAAATATATTATTCATATTCACCATTTCACGTACCTACTCGCCTTAACCTAAGGCAATAAAGCTCTCGTTTGAATGACTTGACGTTCGGAATTACTTACCCGAATATTATTCGAGATTAATCCGGTGCAATGCGAATAGAACTAACTTTTCAAACCTATGTATTTACATAACGGCATTATATTTCTAAGGAACCTTAAAGTCATGTTCAGTCAAAGTTTAGAATTACATATTTCCAAGAACCGAAACATTAATTTAGTAAGATCAATAAAAAAGACGCACTATGAACTCTTCTAAAAGTTGCTAAATTAAATAAGGACAATAATACACCGAATGAACAATACAATATTTTAACATTGTCTTTTGTAGAATTTCTGAGAATTGGGCGGCCTTGGCGCTCGAATTTAAATGTCGCGTACAACTAATAAAGTAAGTAATTTTTTTTTCCCGTGGATGAATTCGTTAGAATTCTATGTTTATAGATTACTTTTATAAAAATGAGTTCACTACACCGACTTGACAATTTTGCGTAAAATTTTGTGGCCTAGAGAACGATTTAAAAATTCGATTGCTTATATAAAATAAAGCTATTGATGAATCTGTTATAAATTAAAACTGTCATTACATTTCATAGTTTTAAACACATTTTCGTTCCCAAAAGTCACTTGTATAATCTTTTCAGGGATTTATAATTTTTTCATTTGTTTCGTATTGCGCTGACATAATCTCTCGACAAATCTGTTAGAAAACAATACGGAATGTTAAAACTGTAAAATGCGATGCCCTAGTGCAAAAGAAATTAACTTGTTTTTTTTTTCTAAGATTTACAGAGGTCACTTACAAAAACTTTTTTTATACCTAACGCACACTCAAAATCTGTTAGAAAATGTTCATACCCATTAGTACTCAATCTACTCTAACTGACTACAAAAAATCACGCACGTGTATTTTATTGAAGTTCAGAACTGTTCGCGTATCGGGCTATATTGCTTTATTTAAGACTAAGAGGAGCCCGCGAAATTACGCGTGGAGGAAAAATTCATAACCCTATTTTTGCTTCTCCGCAGTCGGGTAAAAAGTATCCAATAACCATTAAAATTTTGTGACAGTCGCGGAAACTGAAGAAAATATTATGCTCGTAGATTATTTTATTATTATTAGGTATAAGCCTTTTTTAACAGACATTGACTGTTGCTCTTCAGCATAGGCCTTATTGCCAGTAGTTAGATCTATACAAACGTACAAAAATAACAAATGTATGTTTTTCCATTCCGTGACCTCCAAAAAGCCTATCACTAGTTTTTGTAAAAGTACACTAATCCATACTAATATTATAAATGCGAAAGTGTGTCTGTCTGTCTGTCTGTCTGTCTGTCTGTTACCTCTTCACGCTAAAACCGCTGAACCGATTTAGATGAAATTTGGTATATACATAGTTTAAGTCCCGGGGAAGGACATAGGATACTTTTCATCCCGAATAAATTTAGTGTTCCCGTGGGATGAGCGGGTAACACCGCGGGGCACAGCTAGTACACAATATGATCAATGAAATGTCTCATTTTATTTAATGTGGGTACACACCACAATTTTCGGTAATCCAGAGGGGCCTGGTTCGTTTCGCGGTCTCTTCTACCAGATTACGCATGTCAATTTTTCTTTGAGCTATGATCTTTGTATCAATTGTTTAAATATCTTAAAGGCCGGCAACGCACTTGTGACTCCTCTGGTGTTGCAGGTGTCTGTGGGCGACGGTAATCGCTTCCATCAGGCGATCCGGCTTGCAACCTATGACATAAAAAAAAATATACAGGCATTTTATTTGTACAATCGTATACAATATTAAACTACCGACTACCACACCGCTAAATTAAAGATTTCAGCTCCTGATTTTATTCCTTCCTTTCCAGAGACGCTTTCTCGGTAGGCGTCAAGAAAGCCGGGCTCCTATACGGGAACATTCGGGAGTACGTGGCAGAGAAGACGCCGGCCGTTGCGGCCACCATCGAGCACTACGCGCCCGGCCTACTGGACAGACTGCACCACTACACCACCTCCTCATACGAGCTCGTCAAGAAATACTCCAACGACTATTACCAAATCACCTCCGAGTACTTGAGGACTAAAGTTTTTGTGTGAGTATTCATCATTAACTCAATTGCTTTTGGTAACTACGGTGATCTGTCGCTCTTATTTCGTTATACCGGGTGTGGTCTGAGATAGGAGCAATAAATTAAAACTGATTCTTCCCTTGAAACTGAACAACATTTCGCTGGCCCAGTATTACAGGGTTCTATTTTGCATTTTCAGGGTAATTAAAATTAGATTTAATGTCATTATGACAATGTTCAAATTTGAACTCGTTAAAGTCAAACATAGAACCCTGTAATGTTGAGCCAGCGATTTGTTAAGCAACTTCTGAAAATAACGTGTATAATATTTTTTTGAATAATGTTTAGACAAAAAAGCAATGTATTGCAAAATGACTGATATTAGTAAAGTGACAGCTATTGTCAATGCTCAGGGAATGTCAATGTTGGAAGACTTACATTGAAAATACTATTTACAATACAATACATGTACTCTATATTGCACACCTCATAAATCATACAGGAGAAATACAATGCCAGAAATTACAATTGAGGTAAATAACAGGCGTCTTATGGCTAAAGAGCGAAATTTAATTTTATTAATTTGTTTGAAATAATTAAATTCTGAAACTGACTTTTTTTAAAGTTGCTGAACAAATGTTGTTCAGTTTGAAGAGTTGAATCTATGTTATAATTTATTGTTCCTATTACAGGCCACACCCGGCATAAATAGTGTCCAACTCAAAATTTGAAGCAATTGAGTGGCTAGGCTAGTTACCAGAAGAAATACAACTAGTCAGTTTATAAAAACAATTTGGACATGTTTTATTTATCTTGTTAATTAAACAAAAAATACTTAGAGGAGTGAATTGAGAAATGTTTTGAAATTTAGCCCAGGCGTTTCCGGGTCGATCTCGTTTTGATATTGATAAGTTTCTAATCGTAGTGTAAATTTATTTTTCTACCTATTACAATAAATGATGTTGTTAATTTTTGCCATTAGTTGTTTAATTTGCATTGTGGTTAGTATTTTTGAAGTGTACAACTACCGTTGTAATGGTTAACTATTTGGGTGTCAAATACGGAATCACGTCGCGCAGATTATTTGAGGCTATACATATAGTGTCTTACAGTCTGTAAGTATTCACATTGGGATTCGGGTTTGCGTGGAAACTGAGAGGTACTTATCTGGATTGCGTAAGAGAGAGCGAGACAGGTATATAACTCGAATCACATACTGTCAGTTCACGCGTTGTAAATGCTTCTTGCTGTGATACAGTTTTCTGTCAACGAACTGGGCGCTCGAATGGTTGAAACGGACTTAATATTTTTTTATTCTCAACAACTTTTTTCTTCAACTGGAATAAAAAGTTTTTGTTTACTTTCTCTCGAGAAACGTAACGGAGCATATTCCAAAAACACCCGAATCCGTTTTTCTTCCAGAACTATAAGTTCTTGGGTTCATCCTACTTAGAATCAAAAACATTTTCAACGTAGAGAATAAAGTGTCCCAAAATTTGTATGGGAATTTCATGTCCACTACGTAACGCTCGTGCAACCAAAAAGTTGAAAAAGTGACGTAATGGAACGTACAAATTTAGGACAGTTTTTTAGTGTTCACATTAAAAATGCTATCGATTCTGAGTAGGATGAACCCAAAAACGTCAAGTTCTGGAAGAACCAGGGATTCAGGGTTATTTTTGGAAAACGCCCAACTATAGTAACGTCAGAGATAGCTTACGTAGAAATTATGATGTATTTACGAATTCAATAAATACATATTAAGTTACAAGTTAGTATTTCAGTGCTAAATGATAAGGCATATGTTTAAATTATCTGTGACCGCTGACAAATCATAGGATTATCTGTTAAGATATGCAGCTCCATGTCAAGGGTTATCGGTTTACTAAAAGGTTACATCTTGAACATGTGTTGACGACAACATTTTATACAATTAAATAATAAATAAAGTCATTATTGTGTTTATATTTTCCTCTGAACGAATAAAGGCTAGTTTGTTTTTCAACTTCCTATATTTATATGTTTATTGTTCATGTTTATTTGTATAACGAGAATGAATTAAAGAGCAAACACCGTTCATAATACGCTGACAGTGCGTTTACGCAATAAATTATAATCAAAAAATTTATTTCAATTATTGAATAAATTTTATTTCAATTTTTTTAATTTTAGAGCTGTTCTTTTTTTTGCTGTAGCATCAGCGGCACGGCGGTGAATTGCTTCATCGCATAGCGCTCAAAAGGTTAACGAATACCGTCAATGCTGTGCGTATGCCCTGTGTCATGTCGTGTCGCCACATTTTCTTCATACATTGACTGCGTAAACACAACTTCAGCGAATTTTGTGCAGCAAATGCGGTTTGATCGCTCCTTTAATTACTCGGCTAATTGGAGTAGGTAAAGTTATGCCTTAAAAACCCAATTAGATAAAAAACATCGAAGGTTGACACTTGTCAATTTAAAATTTCAATGGTTCGACATTGACAAGTGTCAACCATGTACTAGTTTTTTTTTTTTTATTTATTTAGGTTTTGAAGTCACAGAGCGCTTCTGCCACTATACTAGCAAACTGTAGTGTCGAAAAAAATGCAATAATCATGGTAAAGATAATTAAAGAATTGCAGTTTGTAGATCCTATATCCAAGTACTGTATTAAAATATTTAAAATAATAATAATAGTCTTCAAAAAGGCTTTACCTTATTTTTACGAACAGTGGCAACTTGTTTAGCATGCCCGTGATTATTACACTCTTTTTTTTTTACAGAGGCGAATGGGCACCGGAAATCCTTCAGAACAAGACAGAATCTGCCCTGAACGTGACGCGGCACCACGTGTCGGTGTACCTGCACTGGTTCCGGTCGCAGGTGGACGTGTACTCCGAGATACCATGAAGTCTGCGCTCGCGCACGCGTTCTCACTTTACCAGGTGTGCGGATGCGGGGGGGGTCTCGTAGTTTATGTTTTTATATTGGTCGCGAATTGTGAGAATCTCTGGCTAGAGCGGGAAAGATCAAAGTTTCACAATTCCATCTCAACATCTTCTCTTTTCATTGAAACGAACTTTAAAAAAAAAAGATTCTCTTTTTCTTCTATTACTTGACGTTTTTAGGTTCATCCAACTCAGAAAAGTGAAGAATAAAGTGTGCCATTATTTGTTTGGGAATTTTATTTTCCACTACGTAACGCTCGTGCAAATAAAAAACGTGACGTCATGGAACGGACAAATTTAGAACAATTATTTTTATTCTTCACATTGAAACTCGATAAAGATTCTGTGTAATGTGAACCCATAAACGGCAAGTTCTTAAAGGAAAGGGGATTTGTTTTTTTTTTAATGCCCGAATACGGTATTTGATGACAGCTCAAATCAGCTACTCTTAATGAAATGTCAAAAACCATTTGTCATTATGAAGTTGCTATGAAGATACTGGCTTGTGACGTCATAAGAATTAGTAGTCAAAACACGTCTTTAGTTTCTGTCCAATTAAAAATAATAAAATGTCTAAAAGTTAGTGGTAGTTTATTTGGTTCAGTGTATTTTTGAATGTATGTTTAGTGGCTTCAATGACATAGTAGTTTTTATTATAGCCAAATACCGTATTCATAGATGTATCACGCTATTTAAAAAGCCGTTAAGAGCTCTGTCTTTATACTGTAATAGCCAACCAAATTTACATAAGGTAAGTCGGGAAAAGTGCGACTCAGGGTATAAGTGCGACACACGAAATAACCGCGCCTACCATAGAAATATCGAAAACTACAGATGTTTTACTACTAACCACGCAACTAAGGTTTTATAACATACTAGCTCGCCCCGCGGTGTTACCAGTTCATCCGACGGGAACACTACATTTTTCGGGATAAAAAGTAGCCTATGTGTTAATCCAACGTGTCAGATACCACCATACCAAATTTTATCAAAGTTATCCAGCCGTTTGAGCATGAAGAATTAACAAACATACACACGACACACTCACAAACTTTCACCTTTATTATATTAGTGTGTTTTATTAGTGTGTGCGTATTTCTCCCGACTTACCTTATGTTATAATCAATGTTTATTACATACTTAGAATAAATACGTCTAGTCGAGACGTCATACAACAGATTTGCGAAAGGTGATGCCGCTTTTGGTTTTATGTGTGCGTGTCTACGAACCAATCATAGAGACGTGTTGCTTGTGACATTGACGCTGTGACAGATGCGCACACGGACGTAACTTAGCCCGTGGCTATCCGAAACTGGCCTCACTTTCAAGCGCTTACTAGGTTTCTAGTCGTATTTATTCTATGATTACATATGATTTCAATATACGATACATCTAAACGGTACAAAATTTTTATCAATCAGTTGTGTGAGTAATATTTTTTATATGAAGCATCTATGGCGGTTTCAGATTGGGTGTGAAAGTGACTTATATTGGACATCAAATAGCCAGAGATTTAGAATCTTCAGTATTTATTTTCTTTAATCTAATATTGTGGCATTATTTCATGTTTTTCCAAAAAAAAAAAAAGATTAGTAATTTATAATACCCATCAGGTACATAACCTTTCATTTTTCTGTGTATTTGTATTTTGTTTTTATTAAATGTCTATTTTATAAATCTTGAGACACCCGCACAAATTATCATTAAGTTCTAACTTATTGAGCCACCCTTCAACCACACATTGTATATTTAAAACTGTACATTTTATTTATAGAAACCCCCTTTACAAAGTTTAGAAATGATAAAATTTTAAATCGAGTACAATACATTCGAACGATTCAAAAAAATCATATCGTGACTTTCGTCCATGACATTTAAATCGACTGGTGATTGCAAAAACTCACTGAAACTTCTGTACCCTACAGAAGTTCGTATCTAGTTTGTAGATTGATACTGACAATGAGATTCGAGCCTTGTTTTAAGTAGGTATTTGTTCTTAGTGAGTTTTGGCTGTCGTCAGACGAAATGATAGTTGTACAAATGCATTTGTCAGTATTTTTGATGAAAATAAACATTCCTAATGCATTTTAATTCTAAAACGTCATTTCTAATGACGCATTGAACTGATTTTGTTTTACCTAATCATCGAATTCGCGTAATTATACATTTTTTAAATTAATTTTCATTATGTATTTTTAACTTTTGGAGCGGCAGTAGGTTTTGAGTTTGAAATTAAATATTATGAGATCTCTTCGTAAACGCTTTAAGTGGTTTGTAAACTTTATTTTCATTACACCCACACGGCCTATTAATTGGATTGTTGTCTTTAAAAATATACACGAATATTATTAAAGTCGGTGTTTATTTTCCACGCTTAAGGACACGTTTTAATCACAAATAAAATATAAATAAAATAATCTCTGGTCCAAATCGAATTGTTTCACAGTATTTAATTTAGTTATTTACTTCATCCACGAAGGAAGGAAAATAATTTCCTCCTTTTTTCTATAACAAAGCCGATTTACTATCAATTTTTATTATAGTGCATTACAAATAGCTTTATGCGCGTGACATTTGTCATGTCAGCACATTTTATAACCTAAATCCGATTAAAATGTACTGAGATGACAAATGTCACACGAACAAAGCTGTTTATTTATTTAAACTTTATTGCACAAAACAAAAGTCAGTACAAATGGCGGACTTAATGCCAAATGGCATTCTCTACCAGTCAACCATAGGGCCTAACAGAGATACTAGAAGTAAAAGCTATAATGTGAAAGAGACCATAGTATTTTTAGAACTTTATAGGTACTATACTTGCAGAAACATTCATTACATTTAATTCCACCTTATAGTGAAATCGGCACTATTAGAATACTGTGAAACAGGCAATATAATATCTAAATGCAATGATTTCCATCGCTTTTTCGAGTTTGTGTACTCTGATTACTTAGGTCTATGCGAAACTAAATTCAAAGTTGTAACAATTTTTTATAGTGGGTATATTTATTTGTGTTAATTGTGTGTTGAACATGTTATACGCTAGCAAGAGAGTTTTAATAAGGTCTGATGGTGAGCTCGAATCTATAATTATCTACAGGACACATTAACCCTTAAATTGGATAAAGTACCTAAACAATTCTGGGTTATGATAAAATTAAAAAAAGATAGTCAATGAGTATGTGCATTATATTGCACGTTGCCAAGTTGAGGGTTAAATACATTTTTGACTAGTGTCAGATTATATTGAGCAAGACAATTCTTGTAGGATATTGGTGTTATTATTATTGGAAGTGACTGTGCTGTATGCCAGTAAATAATTTTATCGTTGTCAATGTAAATTTAGTCATAACTACATGTAGATAAATAGTATTTTTTAGGATCGACTTGTAAACAAAGTATTGGTTTGGCGGTGGCAATGAGGGTTATCAACATTTCTACATTTAAAGTTAATCATAGTTTTGTTCTCGTGAGGACCAGCCCTTGAGTTACACAATATAAAATGACATAATCGGTCCACAAACAGCGAAGTTAAGGTTCTTGTCCCATTAAGTATCGACAACTTCGTTCCGTAGTCAAATGCTTGGTGTAGTCGGTCCTTAGGCAGTTTAAGAACTCCCTACTTTTTCAAGTATACCTATTGATAAAAGCGTTTATTTCTATTAGTTTCTAAATAAAATAATAAAATAAAAAAAATAAATAAATATCAGACAACCTCACACAAATCAACCTTAGTCCCAAATTAAGCTCAAGAAGGCTTGTGTTATGGGTACCAGGCGACGATATACATACTTATATAGATAAATAAATACTTAAATACATAGAACATCCATGACCCAGGCACAAATATTCGTGTTCCTCACACAAATATTTGCCCTTGCCGGGATTCGAACCCGGGACCGTCGGCTCAGTAGGTAGTTGCTTAACCACTGCGCCAACCGCGTCGTCAAATGTCAAATGTCGTCGTCGTAAATGTAACGAAGTGACCTTTTGAACGCCACAGGCGTCATATGACGACATCGGAAAATTGCTACGCTGACGCCAACGTCGTCATATGACTTCCAAGTTACGATGATCAATTACTTCGTTATTCAAAATGCTACAATATTTAATCATATTATCAATATCTGTTGATTTTGGAGCACTTCTTTATTGTTTTCTGTGGCGTCAGCAGCACGGTGAATAGCTCCATCGCTTGGCGTTCAAAAGGTATATATATTTGTACGGGCACCGCCAAACCCTTTCAGATGTTGGAATCAGTTGAAATCGTACGTTGAAAATCGATATACAAAATAAATGCTGCTTAATAACTTTATCTACGCCGCAAAACTTTGTTTAACATTCCTTCTGTTTTGTATAGTTTTTCTATCATTTTGAACGTCCTACATACTTCCTGAAAACATTGCTTATCTTCGGTTGAATCAAATGAAACTGTCAGTTCAGCCATAGCCTCAGTTAGTATAAATGTTGTGCTGTATGAAATTACTTTAAGTCACAATAAAATATTGTTAGTGATTTTTTGTGATTGTTTTATTTCTATCATAAATACCCTTTGGAAATTGTGGTGGTAAACATTGAGACCGTTATCTTAACACGTTCACAGTCCTGTGCCCCATACGTGGGTCACGACGAACTATCTCCACAAGTCCGTGCCCCGTACATGGGTCACTATAGCCGACCAGGTACGCACTCAAATCACTATAATTACATTTGTGTGTTATATTTTTTTATATTCTTTCGCCTGACGATAATGATACGAATTATTGTGTACTGATCATTGCACATAAAGTGTTGTGTCAAACTAGTAGGTATTGTCAATTTTTATTAAACATATTTTTAACTGAGGAAACACCACAATTGACACCGACGAGCCCCGGGTTCTATTCCCGGGCTGTTCCGCTACTCTTAACAGCTCAATCCGAGTGCGTACCTGGTCGTTTCATAGTTTCACCCAAACGTGGAGCACGGACGTGTGATGGCAGTAATTTGCTTGGACGTCCAAGAAAATTGAAGTATTTTGTATGGGGACTGTGAACGTGTTAAAATAATTAGACGTCACGCTACGTTACCACACGTGACTAGTCATGATATGATGACAGCGCCCGAATTGACAACATTTAACTTTTTAACCAGGCCTTTTTTTATAAAGGATGAAAATATTAAATGGGTCATTGAAGGTTCGCGTCTTTTTGGTGGACACGTACAAAGTTAAGGACTTTTAGGCCTAGTTTTCCGATCAAAATTATATTTAGCATAAACGACGTTTCCCTTTCTATGGGCTTGCATGTTAAAAACATAACATCTATTAACTATTGGCCACCGAAGAGCGAAGAGACCTTTTGTTTTTGAAACTGACAATGACCCAAATACTAGCACATTTTTACATTTTCAAAAGCATCCCAATTTATGATTTAAAATCCATTTGAAACGTTCCTCATTCCAAAAGAGTACAGGCTACAAGCACAGATTATATAATACTATACTAGCTACAAGTAATTGGTGTTCGGACTATTACTAAGACGGATTTAGTATGGAAATTGTACCACTGTTCTCTTTGTAGTTAGCGACTGTCATTTTTCTAGAATATAACTAAATTATTTTAATTATGGCTGCGTGTGTGGACTCATTCAACGCGCAAAATATGCCAATAGATATCGTAACATACCTTGCTATAATATATTCCATTATATTGGGCTTTATTCTATGACCACATGAAAACAGAGTACCTGTTTCTTTGTATCAGGAAATCCCTGGCAAATTATAATCAGGTCGAATTTTAAGAGCGCACTGGCGATTTGCGTGTGATCTGAAAGCGAGGCGAGTGCGCAACGATTCCGTTGCGATATTGCAGCGTGTTCACTGCAAGGTGTATTAGGTGTACTAAACGTGTACGTGTGCTGCTCTGTGGCGGCGCCACCATAATGAAAATCAATGAATTATATGGTGAAATCACTTATTAATAACGATTTTTATCAATAGGTACACAATAAATAGCACTTTACATCAATTTCCATAAGAAAATAATAGCTCATATAATTTCTATGTGTGAGTTCTCTGTGGCGCCGGTGCAGAGTATGCTCCCCAGCGGCGCCACAATCAAATGTCCATTATTTCGTTCCCTGGTACAGGTACAGCCAAAAACATGATATTTAGGTACATGGTGTACAGTCGAGTCGAGTTCATTTACATTTACACACTTACGAGAACAAAAATATCTGAACACGACCCTATTGTCAGGAGCATAGTCGTGTTGAGATATTTTTGTTCTCGTAAGTGTGTAGATGTAAATGAACTCGACTGTACGTTCAAGGTACATCATTTCACCATATAATTCATTGATTTTCATTATGGTGGCGCCGCCACAGAGCAGCACACATTATACGCTTAGCGGACTCGTTGCGCGCTCGCTTTACGATTCACTCGCACGCTAATCGACAGTGTGCTGCCTCTAAGGGCCGCCAGACGTTCAAAATTTTCGTTCGGTTCCGTGCGGAATGACGTCAGCAAGCGAGACATCATCATATGACAAGACAGAGACCGAGACACTTTCTGACGTCATTTCGCAGTTCGCACGGAAAGCGACTATTTGTGGCGGCTCTAAGTCATGACATGGCGATGACGACGCCGCGTAGAAAAACTTTCGCGGTCTACATTATTAACCCATTATTGACAGAAAATCTATGGTTCGAACGTATGGTTTGCATCGAAACTTGATCAGAGATATGAAAATACTTATGAAATATATACGCAGCTCATGAGAAAGAAATGCAATCGATTCCAAACAACGCTAATATTCAACTTGCACGACGTGAGCATACGTATTTTTTATATGTATTTTAATGTCTGGCAATCAGGGGACCTCTGCAAAACTTCAATGGAGTTTGATAAAAATAATTTATTTTTTTACTTCGAAAAGAACAATTTCATTGTATTATCATAGATAGCGTCAGCTAACTCGTTGGCATCTTCATTCCGGATGGCCGCTAAAATCTCCAACACGTGTCTGAAAAAGAAGTCTTTGTTAAAAACTTGGTATTATAATTTATTATATTCTTTTATCTTTTAGCTTTTTTGTTGGCGGTCCTTTATTATCGGATCTACATTTACATAATAAACGGGTTACAAGATTGCACTGAACATAACAATGGAAAAAGTACTGTAAGTTCAATAAAATGTGTTTGATTGTGTTTGTGTGTGAAATCATTATGATAGAGTGGAAAGCCAATGATGATATAATATGGACACTCACACGATATTGACCGGTTCGTTCCGTCCCTTGACCTGGTGCTCCCCGGAATGCTTCTCCTTCTTGACAGCCTGGAACTTGGTGGCGACATGCTTGTGTCCCGGGTGGCTCGGCTTCACCTCGCACCACGGACAGTCAGTCTCTATCATCAGCCTGTCTCGGGGTATCTTGGCAGCTACTGCGAGACTTGCTTCTGATCTTAGCGAACTGGAAAAAATAATCTAATAATAAAAATTCGAAATTTGTATTGAAAATAATTTTTCTATGGAGAGGGGTCATGATTTCAGGAAAAGTGTAGTATCGTCATTTGTTTTTGGGCGCGCGGCGCCGTGCCAACCTGGCGCCATAATTTCCTTTATCCTCCCATCACGACGAAACAGCTGGACTAATTTTAACCAATTTTGGTACAGGGATAGCTGGACATCCAATTATGGTTATAGAATACTTTAAGAAAAAAATACGCGGACGAAGGGCACATCCTAATAACATAAAGATATACAGAAATAAGCTTTTTCGCTTCTGAACTCACACTGATGTCTGAACTCACACTAATTCACGCTCTACGGTACAGCGCCATCTAAAAAGTTAAACACACATATGAAATGTTATCAATAAAATTACGAGCACTCACCATCCGTTAATACCGATATACATCCCCAGAGCGAGAATCTTCTCCAAAGCGTCCAGGGTCCCGTCGAAGGAGTGCACCACTCCCCCCACCACGGACGCCATGTTCCGAGCCAGGATTTCAACAAGGTCGTCGGCGGCGGCGCGGCAATGCAGGAATAGGGGCAGGTGGAATTCTTTGCTTAGCTGGAGCTGGTATTCAAAGTATCTGGGAATTAATTATATTTATTAAAGCAGTAACGTCTGCTGTAAACCAAATGTATACAATGAAGCGAAAAATTGAAAATTAACGGTTCAGGAAGGATTCGAACTTGCGTCTCCAACGGCTATCCGGGCCAACACGGAAAATAATTAATTTGGGTGTAGCACATCGTTACTATCGATTCTCAACATAATTTCGGACGATGGTGCCGATTATAAAGTCTGAATCTTTACGGTAGATGGCGCTACGATGCCACCCTAAGGCATGAAGCAACTGATTGAAAAATTCAATTGGCATCAGGTTCGGTGGTCCGGTTGGTAGGACGCCCGTGTTGGCCCGGAAAGCCATTGCAGACGCAGGTTCGAATCCTGCCTGAAACGTTAAATTTTTAAATTTCTCGAAGCTAAAAATTGATCTGGGAATGTTATAAAGCGAAGGTGATACTGATATACGAATATATCAATAAATTAACGAGTACCGTGAAGCTGTCCAACTTTGCCCTTGCGGGTTATTTTCCCCGCTGTGTCATTGATAAATTAAAAATAGGGTAGAAATTTCGCATCTTTTCCTTTTGGACGTCAATGACTTATTGTATCCGCCACGGCATGCAGAGCAATATCAAGCTCAGATAGGGATGTCATGAAAGATAAGTGACGGCGAATACATAGTTAAGAATAAAAACAAAACTACAATCGCGTCCTTTTGACCATAAAAAAATTGGGTAACTTTCGATACAAAAAAGGAATCAATTAAATTGTGTTTTTATTGTAGATTACTTACCCGTTTAATGAAAACTACTGATATTTTGTTAATGGAAATATTCAAACACTTATACAGTCATATATTATTTGAGCCTAGGTAAACAGATAATGGTGTTTCCACAGCACCTACAGAGAAAATTACCTTGTAGTGGTAAAAATATGATAAAAGAAAAAAAACTAATGTACTGTACTAACTAAAAAAGTAAGTAAAAATGTTTATTGTGTAAGTAAGTATACAAGGGCACTTTTACATGTCTAAATCTGAATCTACCGATATTTCACAAGAGGAGTAAGAAAGTAAGTATTACTCACTTGAGTTGAACATCTTTATCACAGAAATGCAGTCTGTCATAATCCAATCCACATTCTCCGATGGCCACAACTTTGTCCTTGTTATTGGTGATGAGAGCCCTAAGGTTGTCTAGATAGCCCTCAGGGTCCTGCACAAATTCAGTACAGCGTGTTGGATGGCATCCTACAGTAGAGAACAATCGGGCTGAAATTACCATTCCAATTCATTTCCTAGGGTAAAACATTTGTATTTATCATTTATCGACTTTTCTTTAATTATAATTCGATACCTTAGTTCGCACTCGTACTAATTACAATTATTTCGCCAGTAAAATTTTAACCACATAGAGTTGTCCACTAACATTCTAATTGCAACTTCTTTTTCCGAAAAGTTAGTATGATTGTGCTCTAAGGTAACCCATGTATATATATTGTATTTAACACTTTTGACACCACAACCCGGAGGCCGGGCGCTCGTAAACTTTGTTCAGATGCCGGCCAACCCGGTAGCCGGGTTGATGCTATAAAAGTCGGCTCGGCCTGTTTCTGGGATATGTCTTACTTTTTTTGTCTGGTTGCGAAAGTGTTAAAGTGGAGCTAAGAGACCAAAATGCATGACATTGTACATACGTAGCTGCCTTTACATTCTAGGCACTTTCACATGTTTGAGTCGGAATCTACCGGGTTTTCACAAGAGAAGACCGCTGTTGAGAAGGACTACCCCTGCGCCAACCATGTTGTCAAATAATATGTATATATTTGTCTAGTAACTTTAACATAAGCCTCCTTTATATCTTAATTTTGAACTAGGTTGATTAGTGGAAGCTTTTTCGATTGTAAAATATTTATTCACAATCAGTGTTAATTTAGATTATTAAGAGTAGGGTAGCCATAAAAAATGAGAATGACAACTATTCCAACAGACCAGGACAAAGTACGGCAATGCCCAAATGGACACTGGGACATCACTCTTCAAACTGCGTCATGACCGCATACTGGGACATATGGCAACCTTAATTTTATTTAGAGCAATGGTTACAGAATGTCTCCTACCTCACTGAAAGGCCATAGCCACAGACAACCCCCACTAGACGGAGCATGTAAGGCGACCCGCGCGCACCAACGGTATGGTACTGCGATCATATAAAAGTTTCTACACGGGCGCCACCGTATAGTTGCGTCCATGTTTACGCCCCGTGCGTACGTCAACGAAAAAAGAAATTAAATAAATAACATGCTAAAACACGGTAAATTGTAGTGTTAAGTGGTGTGGAAAAGACCTCTAGGACTTCAAGTTATTAAAAAGATTATATAACATTCCATTGATGAGTCTATTTCATTGTATAAAACGAAGATTTTGTTCCTAACCAGTCTAGCCACGTTCTCTTTACACTGGTCACTTGGAACTAGTGAACTTCACGTCAATATGTCTGTCCCTTTTGATCAAATGAAGAAAGCAATCAAGCTATTCCTTTCTACCGATTCTTACGATAGCACGTGGATCATTAGTGATGTCCTGCAGACAGTGTACCAAATAGACTTTTAGCTTTACCGAATTTTATTAATAACGTATTAATATTTATTTTTAGAGTTGTATTAAATAATAATTTAGATTACTAATTTGGTTGTTTTATTAATTTTCAGATGTTTTTAGTTTGAGTAAATATTATGATTTGATTTGTTTATTGAAATGTGAAATTAAATCAGTAAACGCACGTATTTCGTTCTTTTTTCGTTTCGTTTTCGTTAGCAGCAAGATGAGAACCAGGGTCACAAGATGGACCTGATAATGGACTTGAAGGAAGTGCGACGGATCTCGGAGTTGGTTTGGCATCGAGTTTTGCTGTTTGAGTTTTTCGATTCCTCTTAGCGAGCAGTAGAGCCAGTGTCACAAGATGAACCTGATGCTGGACTTGGAGGAAGTACGACGGATCTCGGAGTTGGTTTGACATAGAGTTATGCTGTCTTGGTTTTTCGATTCCTCTTGGCAAACAATTAGAAATAGTGTCACAAGATGGATCTAATGATGGACTTGGAGTACGTGCAACAAATTTCGGAGTTGGATTTTGCTATTAAAACCCTTTCAAAAACTTTTTCTTTTAACCTTCCACGCCACCGCGGGTTTTGAATACTCATCCCTTAGGTTTCCTAAAAATTTTATAAAAAAATGTGGAGGAGCGTCGTCGCCTCAGAATCGGCACTCTAAGTGACGTCGTCACCTTATGGAGTTGAGTAGTTACAATGTGCAAAAAGAAAGGTTATACAATTTCCATAGTAAATTATTTATTATTTTATTTATTATTGCACTTATCTTTACAATAGAGGTAAACAATAGGCGATCTTATCGCTAAAAAGTGATCTCTTCCAAACAACCTAGTAATAGCCCGACTGTATGTTGCGCAGCGCTGTGACTGTAGATTTGTCATCTACGACGAATGAGGAATCTTTCAAATTGATTTTTTCAATCATAAAATGGGTCACTTACGAAAATGTAACAATTGTGGTAATTATTTTTTTTATAAAAAAATGTGGAATTTGAACCAAAGACCATCGGTTTTATATGCCTTAGGTCCTTACCACTGAGCCACAGATGTTGTGGTACTTATACGATGAATTTATCAAACATTTACTTTGGCCTACACGGACGGCAACAGTGATCACATCGCAACAGAATAAGAACATTTTAATATTTTCTTCTTTAAATATGACAAGTAAGACACCTAGATAGATGTGACTTCTGATAAAATCGGATTAAATTAATTTTCGGTCTTTAAAATAAAAAGGTTGACTGAAAAAACTCAGTTTTTCTCTGTCTAAGTTACGTGTTTACAAAGTAACAAGTTTCGTTCCACTTCCGGTTTATGACTTAAGATGGCCGCATGCCTTTAAGTTTAGTTATTCGTTATTTATTCATTTTGGTTGTTCAATGTGTAGTATTGATAGCCTATTGTGCAGTGAACTAACGTATTGAGTGAATGGTTAAGGCGACTCCGTACGTGGAATGGTGATTTTTAAAGTCCTAAGGCTCGTAATCTAGCCAACGGAAAAATCTGAAAAAAATATATGTTATTTTTGACTATTTCTTCTAAAAAAATATAGTTGGATTTTTTTTTAAAGCAATAATTACTATGGAAAAAATAATGTTGAAATAGGGTCGTTTTCAATTTTCAATTCCCTAAGGCTTCTAAACTACAAGTGATATTTACACGACTCTTTCGCAAGAACATTGACAATTCATTGATCTTTAATCGTATTGTTTAAAAGTTAGTAAAATGGAAATTCGGTCTAATAAAGCATCAAAAAAACTGAATTTCCGCGAGCGCGGCCGTGCCCGGGCTGCGAGCTCAGTGTAAATCTAACCGTCGAAGGGGAAGGCTGCGTCACTTGCTCTCGCGATCCATCTAGTTACGGAAAATTGTTATAGTACCGGATCCCGCGGAGGTTCGATCTGTCTTCGTGCGTTTGAAGTGTATTTTAAGAGAGTGTAGTTCGTTTTTTCACACGACTACGCTATGTGACATAACAAAAAGCACTCATTTTCATATAGAATTAAATTCAACTGTTTTTTTCGTATTTAGGTATCTATTAATTTTAAGTACTTATAAAAAAAATTGTCATTGCTTAGAATTCCCGAACACATTTGAATACTTAGATATTCTCAGTCATGGGCCCATACCAGACAGGATTCCCAGAAAATAACACTTTTGGTGTGGGTTTTTTTTTCTCTGTGTAATATTAGAGTACCTTAGGTATTTCGGTTAGTAAAACAAAATCTGATAATACAAATATTTAAGTATGATAACGTCTATTGATCGTATATAATAGAATATCGTAATGCAGAACAAGTATTGTTCGTTTGAATACCATTGTAATATTCGGTAAAACGCTAATTTACGAATACGAATATTTATTGTAAGTATTCACATTCGTTGCGTCACTAGTACAGTACATGGCATATGATATAAAAATACATTATCAAAAGTTACAATAATTTTCTAGTCCAAAAGAAGGCAAGTGACAATTTTGGCATGAGGGCTTATTTATCAAATCAAATCAAATCAAAGCATTTATTTCAGACCATGTCCATATTGTTAATTACATAAAACTTATAAACTATGTTAGTTATTTATATTAACTTAAACCTAAAAAACATCGTACACACAGCCTCTTGATTCCATATGGATAGTATTCCAGTGCTTCCATATAGCGCTGGCAGGAAACTCCGACACTAGGCGCAGGAGGGTGTTGGAGCTCTCACACACACGCCGCATCAGTGAGGCAGTTCTCTTGCGTATTATGGCACTGAAGCAATCAGTGCGCGCCTCAGCGAACATACCTGACGCGCTGCAAAAGCGTGGTAGCCCCAACAACATTCTGAACCCATTGTTGTATTGGACGCGCAGGGCCTTGAACGCCTTCTTAGTGTAATGCGTCCACAGGCTGCACGTGTAAAACGTCTGACAGAATGCCTTAAAAAGGGTTACTTTGACGTTTCTATCACAACGTGCAAACCTGCGTGCTAACATGTTACAGCGCACGGCCAATGCCCTGCGCTCCCTCTCAACATCGGCATCATCATGGAGATTTTCAGTGATCCAGTGTCCGAGAAACTTAAAACTTGTGACTCTTTTTAGTGGAACTTCATTTAAGAATACCGTAGGAATAGCATCAAAGGCCTTATTTCCAGCTTTAAACACTAGCAGCTCACTTTTGCTAGAATTGTATCTCAGACCGTGGATCACCGCGTACTCCTCACAGATCTTCAGCAGCCTTACCAGCGCACTGATCGACGGGCACAGCAGCACCATATCATCCGCATAACTAATATTGTTGACCATAGTTCCGCCTATTGAACATCCGATACCTGTGCTGCTGAGCCTGTCGATCAACTCATCCATGTACAGGTTGAACAGTCTTGGTGAACTAAGACCACCTTGTCTTACCCCACACTGCAACCTGTACTCGTCCGAGTACGCACCTGCCCATCTCACCTGGTTCGTCTGATTGCCATACCAATAGCGCAGCAAACTGATCACTTCCCTCGGTGTACTCGTGCACCTCTCCATCTTATTCCAAAGAACATCATAACAAACCGTATCGAATGCCTTCGATAAATCCAAAAAACAGGCAAATACTGGCGTTTTGCCGTCGGTATAGTATTTGACGGTATGCTTGAAACAAAGAATTGCACTTTCAGTTGATAAGCCCGGCTTAAAGCCAAACTGAGCATCCTGCGTTTTTATATATACTCGATTTCATATACCATGGCCCGATGCACTTGAGACGGTAATTAGGCGTTAACAATAGGATTAGTGATAACAAAAGATACCTGGCCGGACCCTTTTGCGGCGTGGTATTTTACATGCAACCTAATGATCTTGATCGTTTAACCTAGTAATCTTTATTAATGTAAACAATATTTCATGTTAGTTGTCATCTGACTACATTTGTGATTACACGTATACTTAAATAATTATGTTTCGACCTTGGGAAACACCCACAAGTAACCCGTCCAGTGGTGATGTTAGTTTGCAGCAACGTAAGAAACGATTTTTAAGCAAGGACGCCCAAGATGTGGTGATAAGTGTTTATAAGACATTGCTAAATCGAATGGGTAAAAAAAATTTGATTAAAGAAACGTCTATATTCACCAGTGTGCCGGAAAGGACAGTTAAAAGGATTGTCTCATCACTCTCATCAGGACCAAGATACCTCCCTCGAAAACGAGTAAAAGCTGACACAATTTTTATTTTAACAAATGTTGTTATAAAGTATTAAATATAAAGCTATTACTATTCAATTACTATAAAGATGCCGTACCATTATAATTAAACAATACCGTAAACAACTAATATTTCGTATTTTTATTTTCAAGTACCAAAATGTTTTAGTCCCGCTTTAGTTGCATGCAGATTGTACCGACGCGTGCTTTTTGAAGTGCTCCTAATTAGATAACAAAAGGCAAACATTATGAGCCCTATTGTTAAGTTTCAAGTCCATCGGGCCATGGTATATGAAATCGAGTATACCTCGCCAGCAGGTCGTCAAGCAATCCGTCAAATACCTTGGCCACAACCGTCGCCAAAGATATCGGTCTGTAATTGGACTTATCGGTGGCATTACCGGTTTTATTCTTTGAAATAGGCACTACGACTGTCTTCATCAGATCATACGGAAGATGGCAGTGACTAGTACATAAATTGAAGAACATTTTTAACACTCGAGGTAAGTGATCCCCTGCGTGTACCAAGTGCTCTATACTGAGACCATCATGCCCTGGTGATTTCCCTCTTGTCATATTTTTAATGATGAGTTTAACCTCTTTAAGAGAGAAACAGACTCGTCCGCCCTTTTGATTGGTCTCAGTAGAAAGCACTTTGCCGTCCTGTTTTGGAAGCTCGCTTTCAACCTTAAAAAAGTTCCTGAACATGTTGGCAATTTGGGCAGGTTCACACATACCATCAACGGTAGACGGGACACCAGCTTTAGGCTTAATGTTATTTGTGCACTTCCAGAATTTGCAAAAGTCTTTCGCTTTGTGGTGAGTAGCTAAAATGTCCATCTTAATTTGAGTTTGATTGTCCTGACACCACTTCAGCTTATCCTTAAACATTTTTCGGGTAGTACACATCTCCTCATACAGAGGTCCGTCAGCTGGCTTCCCAAACATATGCCACTGTTGAAAACAAATTCTGGCCCCAGCATGGGCCTCTTTCACATGTTTATTCCACCCAACTACCTGCTTACGCTTGCGCTTTCTAGCATGACTCATTTTTGAGGCTGTCTGCATACTACTTACAATATCACTATACATTTTATCCAAAATATTTTTATGAGAAATGTCATTACAAAGATTATCACAGCAGGAAGAAAATTCTATTGGAAAATTAATGTCTCGTAACTTATCATTGCAAATTTCATTATATAAATTTATTTGTTCCCTATCCCTCTCCCCCCACACAATTTTATTATTACTACAGTTCCCCTTACTATGAACAATATTAGAATTAATTACACTAAGTTTACTTTTAATAAAGACTGGAAAGTGATCAGACCAGTAAGTATCGTACTTTATGCTTACATCAGTAACAGTTTATGTACATATAGGTATAGTCAGAATACATATTTGCATCAATAAATTTCCCACTTAATATTTAAATCTAAATGAGCGTTAGTAATTATTGACTTATCCGCCGGGCCTAGCTAGATATACCTAGCCTGGCCATAAGTTCTGTTCCAATTGTTTACCGTTTATAAAATAAAAACCTGATTTTTATTACATATCGTTTAAAAGCCATATATTAATGATCGGATTACAGTTGAATTAATGAAAAAATATATAACTTTATTTAGACTCATCGTAATGCCCGGAATTGATTTTTGACTAATGCTCAGAATTTTTCTCTCTAAGTTTGCCAGAGGGCAATGAAACGATCTTGGATCAAATTAATCGATCGTGGAAGGAACGCCAAAACCCAAATAGCTTACGTAACCCAGACAACCGCTAAAATAAAGTAGAGCGGACACGTTTGCCGCATGTCAAACGATGTGCAGATCAAGAAATCTACACCCACCCAATAAAATTCGGCGTCACAATAGATCACGATGGAGATGGTGGGACTACCTGGATGTATTACAAAAGGGTTGGACATTGCTGATCTAAATAAGGACGAGTGGAAAAAAGATAGAGGCCTTTACCCGACAAAGGGACGGCACAGGCTTATATGCATAATAATCTGAAAAAAAAAATTGAGTCATGTATAAGTACATTCAGTTATCGAAAGCTTGTTATTTTATTAAATCTTTTATCTATCCAAATATCATAAACCCTCCATGATGCGTTCAAGGACGGCACATTATGACCACCATAAAAATAGACTGTTTTTTAGCACAAATTTCTTATTTCGATAGTATTATTTATTCAAATTTCGAACATCTCTGAAAAACAAAGAAATTTGAATTGACCTCTATTCTAATATCAATCGAGATGACGTTTAGTTCGAAATGAATTGTCAATTTTCAATCAAATTTGACAAATGTCACACGTAAGTAAGATATCGAACGATATGATAGTTAGGGCCGACTCTAGTTTGTCTCTGAATTAAAATAAAAACAATGACCCCATTACCGGGTAATATTTGTTATAATGTGCGACTTCTGAATGCATCATGGAGGCTTATGATATGTGGCTAGATAAAGTTGTATATGTAACTGTACATAATTAGGAATTAAAACACTCGTGTGATGTTATTATGAAACTTGCCTTCGGCTCGTTTCATAAACCCACACTCGTGTTTAATACCCTTCATTATGTACAGTCACATGAAGTACTATTTATTGTATTCATATATCACATTACACCGTCAAAATATGTTATTACCTTCTTAAACTTCAAAACCTACCTTTGCAATAAAATGGCAAATATTTAAAAGTAGCCTGATTATGAATAACGTTTTCCATCTTGAAATTTTATTTTTATCGGCTAAATTTCATATATACTGATTAAAAGTGATAAACCTCATTATTTATAGATTTAGGTATTTTTACCGGAAAAATCGGAACCCATAGGATCATTTTGCTGACCGTCCGTCTTTCTGTCACGACCCTTTATCTCGGTAACGCGTGTAGGTGTCGAGTTGAAATTAAAACCGTCTACATGTCGTACTTTGGTCTACAGTCCCTTGAAGCTGTAAAAAATCGAACTTCTAAGTTAACGTAAAAAAAAGATACGGCTCTTTATGCCGCAAAAAAAACGTATCTACGCTGGAAAGGAAAATTATCCAAGAGACACGGAGGTAACTTTACAGGAGATCTAAAAAACTACGAACTTTTTCAAAAAAATAAAAATTTATTAAATATTCTGTGGACCTACTTTTTAAATGAAGCATTTTATAATTATAAACAACATAATGTTCTCTACATGTCGCTTTTGTTATTTTGTCTATTAATGGAATAATTTAAAATTTAGCGTCGCTTACGCAAAATGGCCGTCAAAATAGAATAAGGTAAAATTATCTAAACACGTTTCCCAAAAATAAGTCAGATAAAATAGTATAATCTATTACACAACAATCAACACAGTTAACAACATATATGTGCATGCTCATTTTATAGTCAGGTAAATATATAAATGTGCATAAATCAGCATGAAATAAATCAAGAAAAATTATCTAATCGCCTTTGTAGGAAATATTTCAGACATGAAAAGCTATTTATCGTACAATAAAACCTCACGATTAATGTTTTAATTAGAGGAAAATATTTATTTTCAAACATTAAAATTAATGAAGTGACATTTAAAGTTCTCTAAGACAAAAACTTATGGTCCAACTACGCAAATACAAAAAAAAAACTGCTTTAGAAATGTTAAAGATTTATTCATCAGATATCACGTGAAATTTCAATTTTATCAATTTTTATGTGTGATCTGCTGAAAGATTTCCAGTAGTTCTAGACTAATGTATGGTAGGAAACGATAGCCATGACTAATGAGAACAGCACAAGAGTTCTCAAGACTGCAGTCACTCGGTACTCATTAAGGAATTTTAAATCACGAACTACGTGAAATTTCAAGTTTTACAATTGCAATGAGATAATATCCTATCCTAACAAGAATAACAAAACTACCTACAACTCTGTGTGGTATAAGTGACGTCTCGTAAGACACTGTTTGAGTGAGATGGCGTTTGGGTCCATCAAGCGAGTCCAAAGTAATGCCTTAGCGCCACAGACACAGATTTACACCGCAGGTGGGCCTAACGGCCTTTATAAATATATTGAATTACTACTAAATGTGTGATATTTTATAAAACAGAACCGGTAAAGTTGTCTCACTACCAATTTAACGAAAATATTTGTTTTTTTAGTACATTATATGCGACAAATACGACTCAATTGTCATTCAAGCCGCATGGCATCATGGCGCGTGGCATTTTAGCCGGTGAAATTACTAGCATAGAGGCATTCTATCTTCGTCCTCCGGGTAGGCAAACACTTGTGACTCCTCTGGTGTTGCAGGTGGGCGACGGTAATCGGTTTCCATCAGGCGATACGTTTGCTCGTTTGCCAAAAAAAAAAAAAAAAATCAAGCAATTCAAGATAAGTATAAAAAGGATAGGCGACAATGGTTTCATAGTATCAAAGCAGGTAAATTTGGATAAACGCCAATAGTTAAGATACGACAATCAGGTAATTTAATCTATGTTATTTTTTTTATAGAATCTTATATCGATTCTGTTTAATAATGTGGAAATACCACATTTTTACTTTTTGGCTAATGCGCATAAGCATTTTAAACACACATGACACAGAGGGCGCTCCAGTAGCGAAGAATTATGGAATCAAAGATTTAGTGTGATTGACGTAACGATATGATAGCTCAGTTGGTAGAGCACTACGCCGGAAACTTAGGGTCGCAGGTTCGATTCCTGCTTACATTGCAGTGGATCACATTAAATTTTTCTTTCATAATTTATCTTTATGTTAATTTTATCATAAAGACATAGGTAAAATGCCTCAAACGACATTAAAATATATTTTACGATCAGGTAAAAACAGTTAACCAACAAGTGCAAGGTTAGTTGCAATAAAGAAAAATTATCCAAGTTGTTTGATCTGTTTTGACAAATAAGTAAAAAAGCTATAAGGTTCATTATTATGCAAAAAACTTTTTATGTAATCTCCATTTGGCAAAAAAAACCTCAAAAATCAAGTCGTTTAGTAGAAAAAAAATGTAGAGATTCTCTAAATCACCGACGGGATAAGCGACACAAAAGTCATCAGACAGATATTATTATATACGAGACCCAACCCATTCGATGCAGAAAAATCTGCCGATCCCAACAGTGTGTAAACTCGATATCCCCAAAAATTTCGCTTAGATAATTTCTACTTTCCAGCATCGGTATATTTTGACACTCAAGTAAATTAACATTTATAGGGTATCCATTGACCTTGAACATAGAAAAAAAAAACAAAAAAATTATCGTCTAGTAAAATATCGTCAATATCAACAAGTATAGGGAAAAATCTGAGAACATTCCTAATGTAGTCATAAAAAACTATCACTGTTTATAAGTAAAGGACGTAAATCCGTTTTCCAACGGTAAAGTTGAGTTTGTCGCTCTATTATTTATAGTTTATCTTTTCATTAGAGCAACATGACCCGGGGGATAAAGCTGTGCCTCCATTACTATGTTAAAATATCGGTTCATCCGCTGGGTCACGATATGATTTATTTATTAAAAAACGGTATTTTTTTATTTCTGCATGATTTTACACGTATAATCAAGAATCTTGTCGGCATTTTAACTATTTTTGGTAGGTACCTACACATACAAAAGAAACTAAAAAGTATTTTTCGATTCGAGACTTCCAAATGGCTAATTTCACTTGTTTTTTTGGAAAATAGCTTTAACGCATTTTATTTTTAATATTCTACTGTAGTGGCTAAATAGATATTTAGTAATCCGAAATAATTATATCATTGTATAAATGATTTATTTTACTTCGAGATTTTTCAATGCCTTTAGATAAGGTATAAGGTTTGTTGATCTTCAACTCACGCTCGGACTATGCGAGTGTATGAAGCTGCTTGGACGCCACTCAACGAGATTATGAACGAAGTAATGTTCCGGGGGCGCACGGTCGGCGGGGGGAATAACGTTAGGCTCCGCCCAGATCCTCAAGGACGTTGGGATTAGGAGTCGCCTTAATGAAGAATTCAACTTGAAGCGTACATAGCCCTTCTTGGGTCAAGGCCCGGTAGACCGCGTGGTTTTTTTGTAAATCGCTATCAATTTACAAAAAGGCACCTCACCGTACAACGTGATATAAATTCTCAATCTTGTCGCCGTGTGCGATTCGAAACGAGTCATTGGCGAAATACCACTTGCTCAGCAAGAAGGTCAAAGCCACATTATAAAAAAAAAAAAAAAAAAGTTTCGTTCAGTTCCGTCCGTCCGTCTATCCATTTAAATTAAATTATTTGAATGTGTGAGAGTCGCGGAAACCGCAATATTAGTTTTACGTCATTTCAATTATTCAAGTCTGTAATGATAATGTTTTGTACGTTAAGTAGGTACACAATTGTAAAACAAAAACCTTTTTTATTAAGTAACCCTCAAAAAATATATTTATGAAAAATAACCCCGTATTTTCTAGAAGTATATCAGCTTTATATCATATTGAATTTATTAATGCAATTTTAATTATCTTACTCAGATTTACTTAGCTTTGGTAACATATGCGTAGCCTGTTATAACTTTGTTCGTTTCATCATCATCATCATCATCTCAGCCATAGGACGTCCACTGCTGAACATAGGCCTCCCCTTTGGACCTCCATATATACCGGTTGGAAGCGACCTGCAGCGCTTTCCGGCGACCTTTATAAGGTCATCAGTCCATCTTGTAGGTGGACGTCCTACACTGCACTTGCTGGTCCGTGGTCTCCACTCGAGCACTTTTCGGCCCCATCGGCCATCTGCTCTGCGTGCAATGTGGCCTGCCCATTGCCACTTCAACTTGCTAATCCGGTGAGCTATATCGGTCACTTTAGTTCGTCTACGGATTTCCTCATTTCTGATTCGATCACGTAGAGACACCCAGAGCATAGCCCTCTCCATTGCTCGTTGAGCGACTTTGAGCTTTGAGATGAGGCCGATAGTGAAAGACCACGTTTCGGTGCCGTAAGTCATCACTGGTAACACACATTGGTTGAAGACTTTCGTCTTGAGGCACTGAGGTATGTCGGACGAAAAGACATTGCGTAGTTTCCCGAACGCTGCCCAGCCGAGTTGGATTCGGCGGTTGACCTCTTTCTCGAAGTTGGACCTACCTAATTGGACCACTTGTCCTAGGTAGATGTATGAGTCAACAACAACAAAAAAATAAAAATAAAATAAAATAAAAATTTTTAAGCCCACCCGTTGAGAAACTCGATTGAGGTCATCGAGCATCATGCTGAGTTCCTCCATCGACTTTGCCATGACTACGATGTCGTCGGCAAACCGAAGGTGAGTGATGTATTCGCCATTGATGTTGATGCCAATTGATTGATTGTTCGTTTACTTTACTTTTAATAATAATTAATATTTCATTTATTTGCACAGTTTATTACAACTGTGTACCAGCAATAATATTCTGTACTGGTTGAGACGCTTCTACCGAACGTGTCCCATCACTATGATTACGCGCGCTTTAGGAATCGGCCACTCAAGACGCAGGTACCACCTACTCGCTCCCCACCTCTCGACCCGCCGCGCGGTGAACTGTATCGCGAACGAAACTATCAACATTAGCTATCTAGTGGAGGTGATCTGTGGCCATAGCAAATTCACCAGGCCAGCTGTCAAATCCGAAAAAAACTTAATATTGAAACGTATGAATGCCAGGTGACACTTGGCAACCATATTTTTAAAGGGATACGCAGCGTAATGGCATTTCAGTGGGGGCAGAGCTCTATAAATGTAAGGAATAACTTACAGTCTGTTTGTGATAATTCAATAGCTTTCTTGCTGTCCGTGAGACTACCACCAGTAATTATCATTTTATCCATCCCGCAGGCCCAGCTACGGGCTAAAACCTTATCCAAATCTGGCTCATGCTTCTTGGACCCGTGATAGACCCCTTGGTACATGTCATCAGTGAGGTTAGCCCCAATATCTGAAAATATACAGAAATATTTAACAATTTTAAGGAGATAAATATCAAGTTTTTTCATAGGTAAACTTACCGATGTATTTTCTAAGAGCAGACATTCTTCTCATTTGAAATAAACCAGTATGTTGCAGATTAACCTCAATCACATACTATGCATGCAAAAACTAGCGATAGCGAAGTTTTCCCTGTGTGACGTGATTTTGACATTTTATTTTTGACAGGAGGTAGGGCTACAGTACTAGCTCGCTTTCTTTCCATTTCACGCATACCTGTTTGACGTTGAAAAAAATTTCATAAATTAGGCCGATGACGATTTCTATTCATCTTTCTTTGATAAAATATTTACTTGTCCTTGAGTGGCAATTCGGCTAATGCAGCTATTAAACTTTCCTAAATTAGTCATTGACGAGAGGGATACAGCAATATGTGAGACACGTATCACACGTATGGTGACTGGTAACTCCATCTCACTCCTTCGTATTGCTGCATCTGTCTCGTCAGTAACTAATTTAGGAAAGTGTAATAGCTGCATAAGCTGAAAAGTAGTACAACAAAGAACAAAAATTACCGTCTCACACCCATGTTTAGTGAAATTAATAAAACAACAATAAATCATGATATTTTTTATCTTTAAAGAATCACTTAACATGTAATAAAGTATTAAACATAACAAGTTAGAATTACTCGTTAGGGTGAGTTTCAACGGTCACGAAGCTGATCGAACCAAAGCTTAGGATTGGCCTGTGATTGAAATCACTTTGAATCACTGGGAGCAGTGTAAGCGGAGTCGACTTGCGAATAATAGCTCCGCCCATCTCCGGTTTACTAGATACACCTAACTTATTAACCCTACACTGCACTTTTCCACTTCGCTCCGCCCAGCTCCGCATCATTGGAAATACACCCTAACCTATACTTAAGGGAACCTAATTAAATTTTAAGAGAAAAAAAAAACAAATAAAGAGTCCTTCTGTTTTGACCGAATGCCAATAAATCTTATATAAGGGAAAAATAAGTACAACAAGCTGCAGAATTGCATGGCCCATTTATGAATGAATTCATTCAGGCATGCATTTGTGCAGCCCATAGTACGTAAGAGAAAAGAAAACAAAAAACTCTTCCTGTTTTATAACCTGTTTCATAACAGGTTATCCTGGTCATTTGGTCACCCAAATGCAAATAAATCTTATAAAAATAATGGATTTGTCTCTAGTAAGACACATACAATGGTACCTATAGTAACTTTCAAAAATTACACTGTTTTATCACCAGCTGCTTCGTTACAAATATCCTGTTTGTTCTCAATTATGTTTTGATTATTCCGCATCGGTTTCATCATTCTCTGATGAGCAACCCCAATCACATCACTTGGCTGTGCTCGCAGTGTCATTAGTATGGCAAATGTCAGTTCAGGCATATTATTTGCAAAGGAAAAGTCTAATAGGTCATACAAGTTTTCAGATGTGACAGAATAGGCCAGCTTGATTGTACATTCTACTTTAAGTTCTTCCATTAAGTAGTATGTTGCAATTAATAGCAGTGGTTCAAGGCCATTGGCCGGCAATGTTCCCAGGTAGATATACTGCTTCAGGTGTTGAAGAGTCTGCAATGTGACCCCATCTATCTGTACCCGTCCCTCCGTTGCTTCCTTCCACTCTCCGCAAAGCATCCTCCGAAAAACATCACTGTGAGATGATAGGCATGCCCTATGCACAGCCACACTGCCATCCACTGCACTCAAATGGAAGTCTGTAAAATCCTCATCAACATACATAATATCTAATATTGACTTACAAGAACTGACTGTGATATATACTTCCAAATTGAATGAAAGTTTTTTGGTGTATGATGATTTAAAGATTACCAAATGAGGAGACCACTTTTCAGTGCAAGTAAAATTTTGCTCAAATTTATGGTCATCACAGATAACATTCATTTCTACTTTTAATATCATGGTTGACTGGTGTTTCATCACTGATAAAAGTATTTGAGATTTACTATCAATAGTATTTTGAATAAATATTCTCATCTTGGTCAAACCATGAACATCAAAAATTTGTCCATCGACTTTATTGTCTTCTCCAAGGTTCTCAATTTCAAAAGACAGTATGAAAGCTGTATTTCCCAGATGTTTTGAGTTAAGCCTGTAAAAAGACAGAAAAATATGACACTACAACTCAATATATAGATGGTAGGTACTATCAGCTGAAGGCAGAGTCCACAACAATCAAAAACATTTTGTTTACAACTGCTGACATTGTCCAACTGTTATTATCATTGCTAAGATGCATGCGATATGCATGTTAGTGTGAGTTTTGCGATAGTACATCCTTACCCATATTGTCCCGTGTCATTTAACAAATAAAAAATTCTGTAAGTTTATGGGTTTTCTTTCGTAGACAAAAATAATAGTGTTTTTTTCATAAGGAAGGTATCCCTTGTTACAAGTTGTTATTTTCTAGAACTTATACAAGGGCCTTGTATAAGTTCTTGAAAATAACAACTAGGCACTATTTTACAAGAGCGAATTCTGAGAATTTCTCAAATGCCTTGGCCTTGAAGCCCAAGCCATCGACAACTGTATTATCCATAATGCAGAATAGGTAACTGCCTGGAGGTACGGCCTACCTATAAACCTACCCACCTAAGGATAGGGGAAAAGGGGCCCTAAGATACGAATCGCCTAGGGGTCTTTGTAAAGCTTAACCTGACCCTGGCTATCAAACATGTTATTTACGATCATATTGACCATAATGTGTTATTTCAAATTTGCTAGTTTTTTAGGAGCACCTTAACGTACATAGCTCATAAAGTTATCAATACCTTAGAGCACAATCGCACTAAACTTGTTGAAAAAAGTAGTTGCAATTTGGAAGTTAGAGCACGACTTTGTGGTTTAAACATCATTGGCAAAATAATTGTAATTAGTACCAGTGAGAAATAAGGTTAATTTATCAGTTTTATCAGTCTCACAGAATCAAATACAATACAGAGTAAGTGTGAGGTGCTTACAGTGTCACAGACATGGTGCGAGGAGCTTCTATCGCCGCGGCTTGCAATTATTATACTTATTCACTTTTTTTTCAATTGTCGTACTTTCACCTAATTGATGATGAGAAACTTTACAAATTTACAACGAACGACTATTTATATACGGGGTGACGGGTGTGTGTGTTGTCAGCGTCAGCACAAATGAAAAAAATAATAGCATAATTAGCAAAATACGCAACGCCGCCGAAAGTGTCACCTCAGCTTTAAACTACACGCGATGTTGACTGAGGTTGGGTGAACTCAGAAATCACAATACTTCGACTAACTTTGCCTTGCCTCGGTCAACTGTGCGTGTAGTGTAAGACAGAATATAGCTGACACAGGAAAAAACGAAAAGAGCTGAGCTGACGTAAAGTTATCGGATGCTACCGACGGAGATCGGTACACGGTACACGGTGCTTCAGGTACGGTGAAAATGATACAAGTGTGGACGCAGCTTAATCTGCCTATGAATTTCATACAACGAATATTTGACCGGGCCGCGTCGCGCAGCACCACAGCAGGGTAGTGCGCTCTTACCTTAATGTGCGCTCATGATTTAGCTCGGTAAAAGATATAGTCTGACCATAAAGCGTAGAAATTAAAAAGTGGCAATACTGTAGTGTCGTCCCCCTTTTCTTAGGGTGCGTCCACACTTGTATCATTTCGCCGATCCGATCCCCGTCGCGTATCTTCACCGCGTATCATGAACGGTAAGTGTGGACGTCGCGCCGTCGCGATCATGCAACGCTCGGCGGCACGGCGCGACGTCCACACTTACCGTTCATGATACGCGGTGAAGATACGCGACGGGGATCGGATCGGCGAAATGATACAAGTGTGGACGGAGCCTTAGATTGATTAGGAAGAGACGACACTACAGTATTGCCACTTTTTAATTTCTACTCTTTTTGGCCAGACTGTAAGTATGACTTATGGAGTTATTTATGACCATTATTATAATGTGCTTTTTTCTTGCATGGCATGTTAAAAAAAAAATGAATTTGGTATACAAACGTGCTTTTATATGGGTGTGCACTGGCAACACTGAGTTCGGGGCGTCCCCATCCCTAATCCAATCGCCATCATAGAGTATATTTTGTTGATCGCCATTTCGTTTCGCTTTCGTTTCGGCTCGGCTTTCGGCATTTCCGTTGACCTCGCCGACTTACGACCACGTTCGGAATTTCGGATATATCGAAAATACAATATACTAGCTAATAAATAACATCATTAACCTATTGCTAACGGCACCTCTGTGACTCTCTGATCAAGCTAAAAGTAGATACCAGGAGGCGATAACGATGGATATGTAAGTACATATATTGTTTGTTATTCATTATCATTATTTATTGTACAAGAACCATGCGCCAAAATGGACCAATAACCTACAGAATTGAGATTTAAAATAAGTATTTAAATATATCTGCTTTTATTTTCTACTACGCTACGCGAAGGTGAATGCATTTTTTTATATCTTGAATTTTTATAAATTATAATAAGGGACAATTTTACAACATTCGTGTTCATCACACAAATAAGTATTTGGAAGGACCATGAACAACTTTGTGATGAAGACGGACCAGAGAACCAACAAAGACAAGAGTTTGACGACCCGGTTGGCGCAGTTTGTAGTGCACCCGCCTGCTGAGCTGGCGGTACCGGGTTCAAATCCCGGCAAGGGCAAATATTTGTGTGATGAATTCGAATATTTGTGTTTGTGTCATGGTTGTTCCATGTATTTAACTATATATTTATCTATGTCATCATCCAATCCTAGCCGATTTCGGCCACGGCGACTGGACATACTAGCTAGTCAGAGCGTCGTTCGTGTGCTCTCATGTGACTGACATAGCCAATTTTTGCTGCAAATGTACGGCCACAAATGCTGCAAGTCAGCACCCCTCCGACGAAATTATAATTGATGACCACAGGTGGTCGGGTCTTCAACTCGTCGCGCTTAACGTCGAGTTCTTTTCGCCTTTTTCCTTCGAAGGCTTGCACTTTTACCTGCACTGTATGCCTCCAGTTAGGTCGATCTTGGGCCAAAGTCTCCCAGCGCGAAGGTTCGATGTCACATCTTCGCATGTGGCGCTTCAGCACATCTTTGTACCGCAGGAGTTGGCCGCCTTGTTTCCGCTTGCCTTCCTGCAACTCTGAGTAAAAGATGCGCTTAGCCACTCTCTCTTCTGACATTCGGGAGACATGGCCAGACCATCGCAGCTGCCGCCTCATTAAATAAGCTTCAATTCCGTTGACATTAGCACGTCGCAGAACTTCCGTGTTCCGAACACGGTCCGACCAGGAAATGTTCATAATGTCACGGAGGCATTTAAGATGAAACCTATCTAATGTGCGAATATGTCTGCGATAGAGGCACCATGTTTCCGAGGCATACAGGAGATTGGGCAGAACGATTGCCATGTATACAGAGACCTTAGTCGGGAGCTTTATGTCATGTGAGCGGAACACCTTGACGCGAAGTTTCCCGAAGGCAGCAGCAGCCGCTCCGATCCTGCTGTTTATTTCGTCGTCAAGATGGCACTTAGCAGTTACAGTGCTCCCCAGATATTTGAACCTGTCTACCTGCTTAAGCGAGTCACCATCAAGCCGTATGTCAGGTGGCGTCAATGTCTCCACCCCCATCACTTCAGTTTTCTTGACATTGATTTTAAGGCCAAACCGCTGACACGACTGATTTAGACTCGACATAAGCTCTTGTAGACTTTCTGGGGAGTCCGCCACAAAACACAGGTCATCTGCATACATAATCTCCGTAATCGTAGCTAGAGACACCTTCGTGCAAGCCTTCAGTCTAGCCAAATTGAAAACACTGCCGTCAGTGCGGAAGCGAATGCGGATTCCATCAGTCAAAACCTGTAAGGAGTCTTTGACTACAACTGCAAAATAAAGGGCGAATAGAGTTGGTGCCAGAACGCATCCCTGTTTGACGCCACATGTGACACCGAAATACTCTGATTGTTCGCCCTTTACGTTGACACAGCATTGCATGTTGTCATGCAGGAGTCGCGTCAACCTTACAAATTTAGCCGTGCACCCCAGCTTCGCTAGCACATGCCACAAGGCCTCGCGAGGCACGCTGTCGAACGCTTTCTCAAGGTCAACAAAACAAAGAAAAAGCGGTTGACCTTGTTCTCTGCTCTTCTCTTGAAGTTGGCGAAGATAGCCTCGCAGGTGCCTCGGTCAGGTCGGAAGCCAAATTGTGTTTCCGGCAAAATGTTTTCAGACAGCGGCAGAAGACGGTTGAGCAATACCCGGGCAAAGACCTTACCCGGGGAAGTCAGGAGAGAGATACCTCTATATGAGTTGCAATCTGACCGATCGCCTTTATTTTTGTACAGAGAGCAGATGCGGGATATCCGAAAATCACTAGGAACTCGTTCTTCCACGCACATCCTCTCAAACAACCTCCAGACCACGGCTTGCAACTCTTCTCCTCCGTACTTGAGCAGCTCCCCGGGCAAGTTGTCGATGCCCACCGCCTTTTTGTTTTTTTGTTGCCGAATCGCAACAACTACTTCACTCATTGCCAGTGGCTCATCAAGCAAACTGAAGGTAGGGAGCGTCGGGACTGAATGGATATACTGCATATCCACAGCGCGATCGACGTTTAGCAGGTTCTTAAAATGCTCTCCCCACCGGTTCAGTATGTCTTGGTTGCTGGTAAGCAGCGTGGATCCGTCCTGGGATTTTAGCGGCGCCGAGCTACGAATAGTCGTACCAACAAGCTTACGAACCTCTTCGTAGAACTCTGACTGTTGGTTAGTACCATAGAGCCACTGGATGCGTGAGGACTTATCTCTCCACCATTTATCCTTCACCTCTCGCACTAGTCTGCGCAGATTGGCATTACTGCCCCTAACTGCGTCAGCTTGGTCATCCCGGCGAAGGCGCAAGAGCTCTCGGTGCTTTCTAACTGCCTCAGTAAGCACGCCATCATTGTCATCAAACCAGTCCTCATACGTGCAAGGTTTAACACCAATCGTATGCGAGGCAACATCTATGAGGCTTGACGACAATGCCTGCCAGTGAGCCAGAAGATCACCACTCTCATTTATCTATGTATTTATATCGTCATTCGTCGTCACTAGACGACCCATAAGACAAGCCTTCTTGAGATTAAGGCTCCTTATCTGTTCAAAAATGCTAATTGTTTTAGTCTTTTTTCTCTATGATCAAACCTGTTTCCTAACATACTATCAATGTTACTACTTAGAACAGGGCTATTGCGATTTATTGGTATACATTATATATACATTTGAAACCTTACAGTTAGAATTTTTCATCCATAATTTTCGTTTCAAAAACTACTCTAAATTGACAAAATTCACGAAGAAATTTTTTTTTCAACTTCACGCAATGAAAGCGTGAAATAGCTACGTATAATGTTACTATCTAGAACTCAGAGAGAAGTATTCACTTCAAAATGTTGATTGAAATTATTAATATATTTGCCATAATATATAATACATTTTAAAAGGAATAAGGCCTCTTAATTTTTGACTAGACCGATTTGTGTGAGGTTCTCTGATATTTATTATTAATATTATTATGCATAATAATTACCGCGTCCATAATACAACCAGCTTAACTTAAGTTGATATAGATAGAGTAATCCTTTTTGTTCGAATATTCTTTAGCAGTTGAATGAATGGGACAGCGCAATCTTTATTATGTACTTATAAAAATAATACAAAAAAATAAAAATAGCCTTTATTCTACCAGAATACAATACATGCATGTGATGTAATTAAGTATAATTATTTAATTTTTAACATTAATTCGATTATTATATATTTATAAAATTAATTCATGCATTAAACATTTAAAGTATTCTTATTCTAACTTGTGGAAGTCGCCTCTTTGGCGTAGGCCTCGGGCCTCCCCCAGCTTCCTCCAGGTATCTCTGTCAGGGCTCGCTTTCTCCAGTCTAATCTTTATACTTAGACGCGGCAAAATAAGGGTATTGGAGTCTTCAAATAATCACAAGGAATAGGAATAGGATACAACCGGTAGGGCATATGGGAGCCCTTTGACTCCTAGAAACTTATTTCGTCGTAATAGTACATTACATCAGAGGCCGGGAAAATGAGGATTTCCGGCCAAGTAGGTATATAGGATAGTGATACGAGGCTGGGAATCCGTTTTCACGACGAGGCATGTATAGTGCTTTTCTCAATCATACAAGGAAATAAAAAAATATACTTCAAAGAATAACACTTAACCCGTCAAGCGTCCTGTAGACTAACGCTAGTCTACAGCAATTTTTAACCGACTTCCAAAAAAGGAGGGGGTTCTCAGTTCGGTTGTATGTTTTTTTTTTTTTTTTTTTTTTTTTTTTTTTTTTTTTTTTTTTTTTTTTTTTTTTTTTTTTAATGTTTGTTACCTCATAACTCCATCATTTATGAGTCGATTTGGAAAATTATTTTTAGGTTCATGAAGAGACATCTCAAGGTTGGTCCCATAAAATTTTGGTGAAGATCGGATGACGAGATCCATGAGGAATCGAAGGAATTCCTGAAATTTTATAGGCAGTCATAATATTTTTCATATATTTTCTAAAACTATTTAAGTATTTGCATATGGTAGTCATCATCTTCCAATGATGAACTGATGATGGAAGGTACAACTCCTTAACGGTTAGGAGTTAGGAGATAATTAAAACGACATGCATTCCTTCAAGACCTCCCTGATCACCCCGCCATAAGTATTTCATATGAATCACTAAAAAGCGAAAAAAAAAAATTTTAACAAAAAAAAGAACCGACTTCAGTAAAACTAAAAATCCAAAAATGACCCGTTCAAGTACAGATTACATTTGACTCACCCTTTGAAGTCGGTGCCAAACCTCATGTAAACTTTAATATATAAATATAATAACAGTGGTTTGGGATCGACTTCAAAGGGTGAGTCAAATGTAATCTGTACTTGAACGGGTTATTTTTGGATTTTTAGTTTTACTGAAGTCGGTTCTTTTTTTTGTTAAAAATTTTTTGTGCCGGTAGTGTCCAGTAGACACACGCTAGTCTACAGCCCAAACCGCTCATTGGTACAATTTCTCTGCATCGATTCGTTATGGTGGCAGCTTGATAAATATTTTATTAGCCAACAACAGCTATCAGAGCACACAAATTAAATTTTTAACCAATCAGAATCCTCAGTAGTGACGCGTAAATATTTTTTTTTCTCTACATTGGCGGAATTCGTCCGCCATTTCGAAAATCACATGCATTTGAGGTGTCGTGTCGTGTGATAAATATGTCCAAATCTTTTAAACGGAAAGTGTTTGTATTATATATCAAATTACTGGCAATTAAATAAGGTTTTCGTTTTTAATGTTAAATTTAGCCGCACGACATTGTTTCCTAGTGAAAAAAGTCCTCAAGTTTGAATGACGCAATAATTTTGCAATGATGGCCGTCGTAATTCCTAATTTTCAATTGTTCAATACCTTACGAACAAATAATAGTTTTATAACACACTTTCTCAGGATTTCATTTCATATATTAGATTGGTGTAAGGTCTTGGGAATTTTGATAGATTTATGATTTTGTTCAAACAGTGCTCAATTTCGCGGGCCAATCCGCCATGACAGTTTGCGATTTGCGGCAGCGCAAGATTGTGCCGTGCGCGCACGTTCTCGTAAATAAATATTTGTTGAGTAATTATTAGGTGTTGAGTAGTGAATTTACGTAAAATTGACGCATAAACTAGCCAGTATCATTTTAGTGTATGTAAAATGTGATATGTGGTTTTAAATTGAGTGCAAATTGTGAATCATAAGTGACGGATGTGACGGAAAACGAACATCTTGGAATATAAATAAATCTACATCTCACTACAAGTAAGTGCGGCTATTATAACATATTGTGCCGAATTCCAAATTTATCTAGCTCTCTAACGATATATAACACATCTCATATAATTATTGTAGGGGTAGGTAAAATTCCCATCTTTAGCGGAAATTCGGCCGTTTCTTGTTTGTATGGGACATTTCGCGGTGTTTTGTTCTAGGGAGGTCTGACACTTGACGGGTTAATATTGTTTGTCCGATATTTTCCGAATTTGACCGAATTTTAAAAATCCGATTTCAGATTCTGACTCAGGAGCCCCAAAAACCCCCGGATACCGAATTTCAGCCTCCTAGGACCAATTTGAATTTTTCTCCATACAAATCGTTTTTTTTCGATATTTTCCGAATTTGACCGAATTTTCGGACAAGATTTCAGATTCATATTTTTGAGCCCCGAGAGCCCCCCGATACCGAGTTTTAGCCGCCTAGCACCAATTTGAAATTTTGAATCGTTTTTTTCGATATTTTCCGAATTTGACCGAATTTTCGGACAAGATTTCAGATTCATATTTTTAAGCCCCGAGAGCCCCCCGATACCGAGTTTTAGCCGCCAAGCACCAATTTGAAATTTTGAAAAAAAAAAAGTCGCCATCTTGATTTTTTTTTTCCCACAACCTTTAAAAACAAAACCTGCTTTTTGTCACCAACCAAAAAAAAGTTACTTTGCAGGCCTAGGCCTGAAAAGCAGTATGAAATCCCTTTACAGTCCTCTCGAGTTGTTGCGCCCAAAAAGCGATAACTTCCGAGCCTATTTTAAGGAACGTAAAGACAATATTTCATTGGATGTTTGAGAAAAGAGAGAAAATTTTACATTATACACTTGTTATTGTATATAATTTATTAGATTAATGGCATGAATTTCATACATTCTTTACAGAGCTGTGACAAAGGAGCACCGAGGCAAATGCTTGAAGCTCAACTTTACAATTATGTATAAGTATAATAGCCGTGCAGAGAAGTTAAGTTCAATATACAATATTGATAACTTAGCTGAAGCCCGTTTTAAATTTGTTGCAGCAGGCTTAACTTCTGTTGTTGCATATTTATCATTAAAAAAACATGAATTGGCAAAGGACTCTGTTGTCCAAGTTAATGTTAATAGTGACGTCCCCAAGTATTCGCAACTGTGGATGTGCACCAAGCATTGGATAGATTGGCAAGAAATTGGAACATGGCAATATACAATTAGTGTAGACAACTACAATGCCGTGTCAACCATTAATTTAACTGTGATTAAGGAAAAATCATTCACAGCCAATATCATTTATGAAGATATAAATTGGACTGACTTCATTTTAAGTGCAACTGATGGATGTGTGTCGGTACACAAGGCATGCCTGGCAGCCCGCAGCAGTGTATTCGAAGCGATGCTCAGCCAGGACTGGAAGGAGACAACGGAAGGGCATCTGGATATAGATGGGGTCACACTGCAGACCCTGCAGCACCTCAAACAGTATATGTACTTGGGTACACTGCCTGATGATGGCTTGCGTCCGCTGCTGCAGATCGCTATGTACTATTTGATGGATGAACTTAAGTCAGAATGCATATCAAAGCTGGCTCGTACAGTATCATCTGAAAACCTGGACGATCTACTTAACTTTGCTGCTGAAAACAAAGTACCAGAATTAACTTTTGCTATCCTTGAAATTGCTAGTCATGATGTTGTCCATGGCGCTTACCAACTGAGAGAAACAAAGGCGGTTTCTGAAAAAGAATTGTAACCGAAGTTAAAGTTCAATTGCTTATTATCCTAATGATAAATCTTAGATTACATGCAACATTGCATTTTACATAGAAAACACATACATTGCATGTATTTTAATACAACATTGCATTATTTTAATGACGATCGATTACATTGAAGTAAACTAATGCCATCAGTATTTCAACTGTAATTCCATTGATTAAGTGTTATTTTTTATTGAAGTTGAAAGAGCTTCAGTTTTGACCATAAATTAGGATTAAGTTACAATAAGTAGGTATCCTTGTTATTGATCACAGATTTCCGAACTTTTGTTTCCAATACTTATTGCATTAAGCTTTATTATTATTATTTACCTATGTTCTTCAGTTTAAGTTAGGAATGAGGCGATAATATGCTACTTAAACGGAGTTTTACCAAATTGGGTTAAAGCATATTCGTAGATAAGAGAAGAAATTACATTTATTAGAATTTTGACATTTATTAGTAATTAGTTATTGAAAGACTTTATTTGATAATGTTTAAATTGACCCTTCGCGATGAATATAAATGATGTGTGTGTACAGTCAGCAGCAGAAGTTGCTGCGCACGGCAGGTAATTATATTATATGCACACGGACTCTATTGTCTAGAGAATAAGGCTTTATATTCTCAGGGTTTGTACACATAATTAAAACTTTTTGAACCGGGTATATCACGATATTCATCGAAACGTCAGGCAATGAAAAAAAAAATTTACTTAATAGCCTTTATTTTCAGATTTAACTTCAGATACATAACGATTCCACTATTTCCCATCTTTTATAATATGTTGTTCTATCTGTTTGCCCTTCGGCATAGGCCTCCTCCAGCCTCTTCCATTCGCTGCGATCTTGTGCAACTTTGCTCCATGTGTGCCCGGCGACTTGTCTAATGTCATCGTTACATTTTTTTCGTGGCCAGGCAATGAAGGTAAATAAAAAATATGGCGATAGACCCGGTTCAATAAGTTTTAATTAGAGAGTAACGGTTGTACAGATCATTGTGAGCGTGTTAATGCTTAACTACTTTTGCTGCTGACTGTACTATTCATTACTCTTTTTTTTTTGTAGGTTAAGCTATTAGTTATACTATACCATATGCCCAGTGTTTTAAAAATATTTTTGATGCTAATCTGACTTTTGGAAATATTAAATGTTTGTTACCGTAAAACTACCCAAATTAAATCAAATCACCCAACTATGGACCAAAACAAAACTCATTTACTTGTTTAATTTATCAAGATTCATAATACATATATCAGTGATTTTATACGTTTTCAGTTAAAATGTTTAATTAACCTTTTCAACGCTATAAGGTAAATCAAATCATAGTACCCTTTGACTCAATCGCAAAAAAATAGTATTTAGTATAAAAAAAATGTTGTACCAAAATAACAGGGATTGAAAAATACTTGCTGCGGTTTTCATAATGAAATTTGGACGCCATATGACGTCAGCGTAGCAATTTTCCAATCTTGTTATATGAGGACTATGCGTTCAAAAGGTGAAGTTGTTTTTCTTAGAGCGGTAATAATTATTGTCTGTAGTGTGCCAATAACATCAAATATAAGTACATATTACGAGTTAATTTGGACTACTGTTGGTTGTTTTACGGTACGTACTGTTGGTTAGTATGGATCGCTTTTTGCATGAAACATTAATATGAAATTCCAATTCATGGTGTTTGAATTAAAACTAATTCTTTGTCTCGTTTTCGAAATGCACGATTTCATAGCCTTGTAACTGGTATGTTCAAAGGATTAAACTAATACTTATATATCCTAGCTGTTGTTTTATTTAACACCTTGAAGGCCCAAAGTATTCGCGGAGGAGGACAGAGGCATAAGATAGTGTCCTTTGCGCAGGCTGGTAAATTATAGGTATATTGAAAATCTTCTGTCCGCCACAGTCGAAACGTGAGTATCGCGAGATCGGAACATCGTGCCGCTGACTCCAACGCCTAGTCACGTCAAAATATTATGTGACAAAGTGACGTCAAGATTGTGCTGTGATGTATCAATATAATATACCAGTAAATGGCAATAGGATCAATCCACGCTCACTCTTCCAAGCAAATGAACTGTCAAACCATTTAAAGACTGTTTGTATGATTTGACAGTTCATTTGCTATAAGGTAAAAGTACGATTGGCGGCAAACATTTTTCCTTACATTACATTTATTTTGTTTTCTTTTCATTAAGCGGCAACTAGCCAGTGACGTAGAAAGTCTCACTTGCCGGGTTACCCTACCTTATTTTCTAATACCATGGCTAGATTGGCTAGAGCACTATTCGCCCTCGTTAGTGTATAGTAAGACTATTTCGACTTTGACTCTCAGGATGGCCGGTTAAAATCGTATAGGTTCGTGTTTTCACATAGAGTATATAAAATTCTAGAATTTTCTCACATAAAATATTTAAATGTATGTAATATAATATTTTATTTCTAGTTTGCGTTTCTGTATTTTCCAATATTATAGAATACCTTACAATAATTTAATATAATAGGTAATAGTAATAAAACCTAAAATTATGATTCAGACAGTAAAAGTGATTGAGACTGTATGATTTCATTATTAATTAATTCAATTTGTGCTTACCACAAATAACGCTTTTAAAAAGAGGTAAATTCCCTAGTAAGAATTTCATACTTGTATTTTTAGTAATGCGGTGTAATAATTGAATCAAGCCACATCTGTGTTATTCATAGGTCTATTGTAAAAAAATTCGTTTTCTCCGTGCTCAGGCTTCGAAGTGTCACGTTTCGGGCGGAAAAATTCGAGAGAACTGTAAAATAATTTCATACAAAACTGCCTAGGAGAAGTAATATTTTTTAAACATGGCGTCTGTGTCAATGAACGACTTACACAGCTGAATTATGTGTTTTATGAGTGGTGTATTTTTGCCGTGAAAAGGGCTTGCCGGCTTCTTGTCACTATACCTGCTCAGCCGGCAAGCCCTTCTTTCCTGGCGTCTGCGGTAATGTACTATTTGGCATGTGATTTACATTACTGTTTTAGACTGTAATATATAGTAGGATGGTTTGAATGTGCAGCAATGTATCTCGTGTCATTTGTAGTTCCGATCACTCCCGATAATTGTCGAGAATTGCCGAGTGTCAAAGTGGAGATAACCGTACTGTATCTGTGACTTCGCTTCTTGCGCGACTAAGCATCCCTTGTCTTGCTCGCACGGTATGGAAAGGAAAGTGACAGATAGTGTTTGTCGCGCGACAGCGAGTCGCGTGTCAGTTATGCTAGACGTACTGGGATAATTGATTACACGTGATATAATTGATACATGAGTCAGTAAAAAGAGAAAGGGAAGGCAATAGCAGTGGTATCTTTATTAAAATGTGCATAAGTAACATTTTTGTTTGACTGGACAGACGAGGGGCTGGGCGCCGTAGTTATCTGAAACCAATATTTTTTTTCATTAAAATAATAAATAACATAAATATATCTGGGTTTTGAGACAAGATCGATTTACGTGAGTTTGTCCGCTTATAAAAAAACACATATAAAAAAGTGGCCAAGTGCGAGTCGGACTGGCGCACCGAGGGTTCCGTACAACTTAATAATTTTTACCATGTTTTTGTTGTACTTATTGTTATAGTGGAAACATACCTAATGTGTGAATATTTTAACTGTCTAGCTATCACGGTTCATGAGATACAGCCTGGTGACAGACGGACGGACAGCGGAGGCTTAGTAATGTAATAGTTTCCCGAGTGTTCCTTTAGTTACGGAACCCTAAAAAAAGTTGCGGAGCGGTTCGGCCGCCTGTTTCAGCCTGCCTTCTCCAATGATAAAAATAAAGATTTAACGTAATATTTTTATATTGTAGGGACACAATCTGATGACCATGCACACGCTGACGTAGGTCACGTATGCATGGGTGGCGGAGCGCGGTCCCGCCGTGCGCCTTGCCCCCTTGTATAGTTGTGTTTTCTTAGCCAATAGATTGAGTAAACAATATTTGACCTTCATACTTCCAACAGTAAACCCTAAACCCCTAAAGTACGGACGTGATCTTAAAAAAAAATGTTTTTGTTGCGTTTACTTTTGGGGGCTAGGTCACTCAAAATGTGCGAGTGCGACGCCGTGTACCAGACCTTGGACATGGTGTTGGCGGAGGCCGCTCTCTGACGACGCGACTCCGTAGTTTGGAGTTGCCCCAGGAGGCGCCATTAGCATTGCACCTGCACGACGGACCCCGGGGCAGCGTTGTGACTCCGCATCCCCGGGCATCACCCCCTGCCGAGTCGCCGTGGGCCGACCTGCCGTCACGTCCGATGTGGCTCCGGACGAGGGGGCCAGGCGCCGGCCGTGAGACGGCTCCGGAGCAGCTCGGCGCCGCCCAGTCTGTGCCGCGCGGTGCGGCCACTAGTCTGCTGCAGCAGGGATGGGCGGTAAGGATCGCCCAGGAGCCGAGGTCCGCCGGAGCCCGACCTGACTGCGAGTGCTTCTACCACTTCTACGCTACGGGTGGGGGGGGGGTGGACAAGAGCGTGCGGCCGTGTCGCTGGCAGACTTTGTAGCCAGCGACACGACATAGCGGATGTGAGTGCGGGTTACCTGGGCAACATTTCGTCGCAGTGTCGCGCATTTTTATTTTATTTTAACATGTGTGTGATAGTGTAAGTGAGTAGGGCATACGCGGACATATTGTAGTAATTAAGTTACGAACCATGTTTGCCTAGGCTTCTCTCGATAGGATACCTAGATTTACCTTGTTTTAAGACCGGAAGCTCGCGATGTTGTAAGTTGTTATAACTGATTTGTTTTTTATTCCCGGGCATAAGCGTTAGGCTTAGTACTAAATCGCAAATTAGGTATCCGTAGTAGTTATTTGCTTTTTTGCCTTTTTTATGAGGCACGGACGCGCGCATTTCATTGTAAGGGTAGGTAAATATTGTTGCATTTAATTTTATGGTAGCTTAATGTGTTACATTGTATTATTATTTTGTTCCCAGAACGCTTATCCACTTGTTATGTTTGAGTGTTGTCACGTGTTGTTGCGAGTTTAAACCGGATGCTCGGATTACGGTCGCAAACACTTCTCGGAACGTTCGCGAGCTAAGCACGAGGTTTTGAATCCGCGTTAACGTGTGACTGTTTGCGCCCGAGTAGGTACTTCGCAAGCTTGCAGGAAATTGTTGTTAATGTATAAGTTACTTAACTAGCTTGATTTTCGTGGTATTTCGGTTAACGGTCCCGTGGGAGTCTACACTGTATTAGTGTTAAGTTTTTTATAGGTATTAAGAATTGAGTTATTTTGTTTTTTTTTTGTGTGTGTGTAAGGGTTGTTTCTCCTTGTTTTAAGGGGAGGGCTACTGTAGGGACACAATCTGATGACCATGCACACGCTGACGTAAGTCACGTATGCATGGGTGGCGGAGCGCGGTCCCGCCGTGCGCCTCGCCCCCTTGTATAGTTAACTTGTGTTTTCTTAGCCAATAAATTGATTAAACAATATTTGGCGACAATTTTAAATGGGACGCAACTCCGCACAGAACGACGATCACAAACGAAATGAAATGTTCGGCGAAAAAGAAATGCCAGAATGATCAGGGCGGTGATACGATGCTACGATACGGATAGCGTCCAAACTACTGCACGCCGAAATGATCGGTGCGGTGATACGCGACGAGGATACGATACGGCAAGTGTGGACGCGTTTCTTCGCGCGACGGCGCAAATGATACGGAATGCCTGCAGTGAGCGTCCAAACAGGACGATACGCGGTGAGGATACGCGACGGGGATCGGATCGGCGAAATGATACAAGTGTGGACGCAGCCTTAGAGCACAATCATACTAAACTTTTTGGTAAAAGTAGTTGCAATTTGGAAGTTAGTGCACGACTCTATGTGGCTTATATTTCATTGGCAAAATAATTGTAATTAGTACGAGTGGGAAATAAGGTAAGGTGTACTCGGCTAATTCCGAATGGCGGGTAATTCCGAAAATTACTGATATCTAATAAACGGGGTGACATTTTTTGCGCTAGCAACACTTCCTCAGATAGGTACTATACACTTCTACAGTGTATAGGTACTATAAAACTGATAAATCTGTGATAAAACTGATAAATCGAGTGTACTCGGCTAATTCCGAATGGCGGGTAATTCCGAAAATTACTGATATCTAATAAATGGGGTAACATTTTTTGCGCTAGCAACACTTCCTCAGATAGGTACTATACACTTCTACAGTGTATAGTACCTATACACTGTGTGTTGCTAGCGCAAAAAATGTCCCCCCGTTTATTAGATATCAGTAATTTTCGGAATTACCCGCCATTCGGAATTAGCCGAGTACACTCGATTTATCAGTTTTATCACAGATTCAAATACAATACAGAATAAGTGTGAGGTGCTTACAGTGTCACAGACATGGTGCGAGAAGCTTCTATCGTCTCCGCTTGCAGTTATTATATTCACTTTTCTTTCAATTGTCGTACTTTCACCAAATTGATGATGAGAAACTTAACAACGAACAACTTTATTGTATTAAGCGGTTTACACTCACGTGAAATTGTCAGGAACGGCCCGACATGTTTCGAACTCGTATGGAGCTCTTCATCAGGGACGGCTGCCCGTACACCTCCGCGGCAACCTCGTCACTGCTGATACTTTGATCGACGTTCCGCTCTGTTGCGCCGCCGATACAGTATTAGAACCTGGTTCCGTCCGTTGACTAAGGTAAGGCAGTTGTTGCAGTCACCTAAAGATAAAGATCCGTTCGGTAGCCCGGGCGTGTATGAAATACCCTGTGAGTGTGGCAAGGCGTACATTGGGGAGACGGGACGTAATGTGTCTGCAAGGTTGTCTGAACACATACGCAGTGTACGGAAGCTGGACACGAATAATTCCGCGGTCGCTGAACATGCCGTCGAAGCCGGTGCGTCTCATTTTGTCCGTTTCGATAAAGCAAGAGTGTTGGTACGTGAGAAACGTTCTATACAACGTAAGGTACACGAAGCTATAGAGATCGGACGGCGCCCGAATTTTAATAGAGACGGCGGTTGGGCTTTACCTCCAGCATGGAAGCCTGTGCTTCCGGCGGCGAAACATATTGTGCGTTTAGACAATCCCGTGGACACCATTAGTCAAGTGTGCGTAATGTTTATTGATGACGAAAGTGACGTTGGAGTGCTGGACGGACAAGTTGCGGGCTTGCAAGCACCCCCCGCCCCCGCGCCATCGGCGCGAGCGCTCAGAGCGGAACGTCGATCAAAGTATCAGCAGTGACGAGGTTGCCGCGGAGGTGTACGGGCAGCCGTCCCTGATGAAGAGCTCCATACGAGTTCGAAACATGTCGGGCCGTTCCTGACAATTTCACGTGAGTGTAAACCGCTTAATACAATAATTAAATATGGCTCACGAAAGTTTTAATAAAATTATAACTATTAATACTTTTACAAGTTTTACATATCGAAAAAAATAAATAAAATAACAGAACAGCAATAATGGCAATATTAAACGCAATTAAACGGGTGCGTTGACAGCGTCAGTGTTACAAATCGTCGGGATAGTCAATACCGCGTAAGTAACAAGTGTAGATACGAATCAATATTCAAACAAATGCGAAGTATTTTTTTGAAATTAGAACTTTATCGACAGTTGTTATTTACGCGGTATTGCACTATCCCCGACGAAATGAAAAAAATAGCAAAATTAACGGAACGCCGCCGACAGTGTCACCACACTCACCACAGCTTACACTACACGCAATGTTGAATGAGGTTGGGTGAACTCAGAAATAAGTCGGCCAACTTTGCCTTGCCTCGGTCAACTTCGCGTGTAGTGTAAAGCAGAATATAGCTGTAACGGGAAAAAAAACGAAAAGGGCTGAGCAGACGTAAAGTTATCGGATGCTAGGCGACGGAGATCGGGTAGGGTGAAATGATACAAGTGTGGACGCAGCTTAATCCGTCTATGAATTTCATACAACGAATATTTGGCCGGGCCGCGTCGCGTAGCACCACAGGAGGGTAGTGCGCTCTTACCTTAATGTGCGCTCATGATTTAGCTCGGTAAAAGATAAAATAATATGACTTATGGACTTATTTATGAGCATTATTATAATGTGCCTTTTTTCTTGCATGGCATGTTTGAAAAAAAAAGAATATTTATTTTGGTTTACGAACGTGCTTTTAGATGGGTGTGCACTGGCAACACTGAGTTCGGGGCGGCCCCACCCCTAATCCAAACGACATTTCGTTTAAGGCTCCGTCCAGCGTCCACACTTGTATTCATTTCGCCGATCCGATCCCCGTCGCGTGTCCTCACCGCGTATCATGAACGGTAGTGTGGACATCGCGCCGTCGCGATCATGCAACGGCCCGTATCCGCTCGCTCGAAATCCATGTAGATACACGTATCTTCAGTACCCCGCACACTCGCGATCAGGAAAGCGTTACCGTTCTTGATACGCGGTGAGGATACGCCGTGATCCATCTCGAGTCGGTTTTTGCCCGATCATCATAGGCGCTATTTGAGTCATCGATCCACGCTGCGGTCATTGGTTTTTAATACCTATCTTTACGATTATTAAAAAATACCATACCACTGATGGACTGTCTACTTTGTTAGGCCTTCCATGCGGCGTCTTCCGGCACATGGTTTCCACTCGAGAATCTTTATGCCGCATTATGTAATATAAAACGAGCACAGTCATGTACTAAATCTCCGCGAAAAAAAGCCACCGCGTGGTTAGGTCTTCAGTTATGTCACCCGCTTACGATACCGGATCGGGCCGTTGCATAATCGCGATGGTGCGACGTCCACACTACCGTTCACGATACGCGTCGGTTGGTACGCCACGGAAATCGGATACGGTGAAATGATACAAGTGTTTACGCAGCTTAATCCGCCCATTAATTTCATACAAAGAATACTTGGCCGGGCCGCGTCGCGATTTACGAACGTGCTTTTATGTAGATATGGATGTGCATTGGCAACACTGAGTTTGGGGCGTCCCCATCCACAATCCAATCGCCATTTCGTTTTCGTTTCGGCTCGGCTTTCAGCAGTTCAGCACTCTCGCCGACCCCGCCTCGCCAGTTACACGTTCCGATCTAGATCGATAATATACAAGAGCACATCATATCAAATCAATAAGTTATCAAAATTTACCTATTGCTAACGCGGAACGGCTCTCTGATCAAGCTAAAAGTAGATACCAGGTAAAAGTAGAAGAGCAGAAGGCCATAACGATGGAAATGTAAGTACATTTGTTTGTTTGTCATTAATGAAGAACCTATACACGAATTATTATCTCTCTTTCTCTAAGAATCCCAAGTTCTTCATATAAACTTTCACCTCCCATTTAACCCCTTTAAAGGCTGACTTTTTCAAAATCCTGAAATCAGTTTTCTTTTTTTTAGATGGAGAATCTATACACGTATTTTTATATCTCTTACTCAAAAATTACACAATTTCTATGCAAACTTTCAACCCCAATTTGAGCCCCTTAGGGGATGAATTTTGAAATATCCCTTCTTATTCCTTGCCTTCATTGTGTACTTGATCTATTCTAGAAATTTGATGTTCCTAGATTCAGTAGTTTCGACTCTACGTTGATGAGTCAGTCAGTCACTCAGGACTTTTCCGTTTAGATTATGACAAATATATTGATAATTTCAACCAACTTTTCAAAGTGAATTTTAAATTTCATAAATTCTTTACAGTACTGTGGCAGATGAGTACCGAGGAAAATGCTTGAACCTCAACTTTACAATTATGTATAAACTAGAAAGGAAAGAAATGTTGAGTGCAGTATACAATATTGATAACTTAGCTGAAGCACGTTTTAAATTTGTTTGTTCATATGTCAACAAGTGGCAGTTTGTTACATTCATATCATTGAAAAAACACTCATTGGCAAAAGACTCGGTTGTCAGAGTGGATGTTGATAGTGTCATCCCAAATAATTCGGAATCGCAACAATGGTTGTGCACAGAGAATTGGATCGATTGGCAAGAAATTAATAAACTTGAATTGCGCGAAGTTACTGGGAACTATAATTTTTCCACTACAAAAGTGAATCTAACTGTTATTAAGAATAAGTTATTCACAGCCGAAAACATTTATGAAGATGCAGATTTTACTGACTTCACCTTGACTACATCTGATGGAAGTGTGTCAGTACACAAAGCATGGCTGGCGGCCCACAGTGATGTCTTCAAGGCCATGCTCAGCCAGGAGTGGAAGGAGACAGCGGAGGGGCATCTGAAGATAGAAGGGGTCACTCTGCTGACCCTGAAGCACCTCAAACAGTATATGTACTCGGGTGCACTGCCTGATGATGGCTTGCGTCCGCTGCTGCTAATCGCTATGTACTATTTGATGGATGAACTTAAGTCAGAATGCATATCAAAGCTGGCTCGTACAGTATCATCTGAAAACCTGGACGATCTTCTTAACTTTGCTGCTGAAAACAAAGTACCAGAATTAACTTTTGCTATCCTTGAAATTACTACTCGTGATGTTGTCCATGGCGCTTACCAACTAAGAGAGACAAAGGCGGTCTCTGTAAAAGAATTCTAAGTGTAATTCACGTACGTATTATTGTTAATCCTAATGATACCTTTATTCTTTATCTACATGTAACATTGCATCGCTTCAATGAAGATCAGGTTACATTTAAGTAAACTAATTGCCATGAGTATTTCAACATTTTCAACTGTAATTCGATTGATTAAGCTTTGATTTTAAGTTTAATTTTTTATTGAAGTTGAAAGAGCTTCAGTTTTGACCACTAATTACGATTAAGTTACAATAAGTATATAATTCTTCTCATAGTAGATCACAGATTTCCGAACTTTTATGTTTCCAATACTTATTGCATTAAGCTTTAATATAATCATTTACCTATGTTCTTCAGTTGTAAGTTTAGAATGAGGCGATAATATTTAGGCTACTTAAACGGAGTTTCACCAAACTGAGTTAAAGCGTATTCGTAGATAAGAGAATTTTTACATAAATTACTTAGTAATTAGTTATTGAATAACTATTAAATTTGATCATGTTTAATTGACCCTTCGAGATGAATACAAATGTCCTGGTTATTAGCTACCGTCAGCAGCAAAAGTTGTCGCACGGCAGGTAATTACATTTATATGCACACGGACTCTATTGTCTAGAGAATAAGGCTTTATATTCTCGGGGTTTGAACACATAATGAAAACTTATTGAACCGGGTCTATCGCTATATTCGTCGAAACGTCAGGCAATGAAAAATAAATAAATAATAATAGCCTTTATTTTCAGATATACCTATATGTACATTACAATTCCACTATTTCCCATCTTTTATATGTTGCTCTATCTGTTCGCCCTTCGGCATAGGCCTCCTCCAGCCTCCTCCACTCGCTGCGATCTTGTGCAACTCTGCTCCATGTGTGCCCGGCGACTTGTCTAATGTCATCGTCACATTTTTTTCGTGGCTAGGCAATGAAGGTAAATAAAAAATATCGCCATAGATCCGGTTCAATAAGTTTTAATTAGAGAATAAGGGTTGTACAGATCATTGTGAGCGTGTTAACGCTTAGTTCCTTTTGCTGCTGACTGTACTATTAATTACTCTTTTTTTAGTAGGTTAAGCTATTAGTTATACTATACCATATGTCCAGTGTTTTAAAAATATTATTAATACTAATCTGCCTTTTGGAAATATTAAATGTTTGTTACCGTGAAACTACCCAGATTAAATCAAATCATTCAACTATGGACCAAAACAAAACTCATTTACTTGTTTAATTTATCAAGATTCGTAATAAGTATATCAGTGATTTTATATGTTTTCAGTTAAAATGTTTAATTAACCTTTTCAACGCCATAAGGTGAATCAAATCACAGTACCCTTTGATTCAATCGCAAAAAATAGTATCAGTATTAAAAAAAAAATGTTGTACCAAAATAACAGGGATTGAAAAATACTAACTGCGGTTTTCATAATGAAATTTGGACATCATATGACGTCAGCGTAGCAATTTTCCAATCTTGTTATATGAGGACTATGCGTTCAAAAGGTGAAGTTGTTTTTCTTAGAGCGGTAATAATTGTCTGTAGTGTGCCAATAACATCAAATATAAGTACATATTACGAGTTAATTTGGCCTACAGTTGGGTTGTTTTACGGTACGTACTGTTGGTATGGATCGTTTTTTGCATGAAAAATGATAAATTCCAGTTCATGGTGTTTGAATTAAACCTAATTTTATGTCTCGTTTTCGAAATGCACGATTTCATAGCCTTGTAACTGCTATGTTCAAATTATTAAACTAATACTTATACTATATTCTGTTGTTTTATTTGACACCTTGAAGGCCCAAAGTATTCGCGGAGGAGGACAGAGGCATAAGAGTGCTCTTTGCGCAGGCTGGTAAACTATAGGTATAGGTATTGAAAATGTAATTAACCTTTTGACAGTCGAAACGTGAGTATCGCGAGATCAAAACATCGTGCCGCTGACTCCAACGCCTAGTGACGTCAAAATTTCACGTGACAAAGTGACGTCCAGATTGTGCTCTGAGGTATCGATATCGACGGCGAAAAGCGTAAACGCTGTAAACGCCAATGAATTCCCTTCCAATGTCAATGAATTTTTTCCCGTCGATATATACCAGTAAATCGCAATAGGGTCAAACCACACTAACTCTTCCTAGCCAATGAACTGTCAGTTTGACAGTTCATTATAAGGTACCTACAACTGGCGGCAATTTTTATTCCTTAGAATTATTTTGATTTCTTTTCATAAAGCGGCAACTAGCCAGTGACGTAGAAAGAGTCACTTGCCGGGTTACCCTACCTTATTTTCTTATACCATGGCTAGAGCACTATTCGCCCTCGTTGGTGTACTTAGTACGATTATTTCCACTGTATCTGTGACTTCGCTTGTTGCGCGACTCAGCATCCCTTGTCTTGCTCGCACGGTATGGAAAGGAAAGTGACAGATAGTGTTTGTCGCGCGACAAAGAGTCGTCTGTCAGTCATGCTAGACGTACTGGGGTAATTCATTAATGACACATGGGTCGGTAAAACGAGAAAAGAAGGCAATAGCAGTGGTATCTTTATTAAAATGTGCATAATAAGTAACATTTTTGTTTGACTAAACAGACGTGGGGATGGACGCCGTAGTTATCTGAAACCAATATTTTTTTACATTAAAATAATAAATAAAATATATGTGCGTACAGTTACAAGCCTTCTAATGCTTACTTTGGAACTAGATCGATTTATGTAAGGTTGTCCGTTATTATAAAAATATAAATAAAAAACCGGCCAACTACGAGTCTGACTCGCGCCCCGAGAGTTCCGTACAACTAAATATTTTTCACAATCCTCATAATTTAACAAAACAGTACCTAATTGTATGACAACCATGAACTTAAACGCACTTTTCCACGGTGAAAATGGCAAATTCCTTATTGTCTCCAGACAAATATTGTACCCATCTCACAGATGACTTCATATGTAGGTGCCGATTGTATGGAGCGTTTCTAGTGCTCTGTAGGAGTGTTGAACTTTGATGCAAATAAATAATTTATGATTATGATTCATGATGATTGGTTAAAATCCGTTCAGACGTTTCGGAGTGATGCGAGAGTCACCGCTGCCGGATACGAGACGGGGCTGTTTACTCACTCGACGGTGACGGCGCGAAAACGCAGCGTGGGCGCGGCGTCGGCGGCGCGCTGGCGGCCCAGCTGCGCGTGCTGCCAGCCCGCGCCGCCGCCGCCGCTCAGCGTCACCGCGATCTGTTTACTCACTCGACGGTGACGGCGCGTAAACGCAGCGTGGGCGCGGCGTCGGCGGCGCGCTGGCGGCCCAGCTGCGCGTGCTGCCAGCCCGCGCCGCCGCCGCCGCTCAGCGTCACCGCGATCTGTTTACTCACTCGACGGTGACGGCGCGTAAACGCAGCGTGGGCGCGGCGTCGGCGGCGCGCTGGCGGCCCAGCTGCGCGTGCTGCCAGCCCGCGCCGCCGCCGCCGCTCAGCGTCACCGCGATCTGTTTACTCACTCGACGGTGACGGCGCGTAAACGCAGCGTGGGCGCGGCGTCGGCGGCGCGCTGGCGGCCCAGCTGCGCGTGCTGCCAGCCCGCGCCGCCGCCGCCGCTCAGCGTCACCGCGATCTGTTTACTCACTCGACGGTGACGGCGCGTAAACGCAGCGTGGGCGCGGCGTCGGCGGCGCGCTGGCGGCCCAGCTGCGCGTGCTGCCAGCCCGCGCCGCCGCCGCCGCTCAGCGTCACCGCGATCTGTTTACTCACTCGACGGTGACGGCGCGTAAACGCAGCGTGGGCGCGGCGTCGGCGGCGCGCTGGCGGCCCAGCTGCGCGTGCTGCCAGCCCGCGCCGCCGCCGCCGCTCAGCGTCACCGCGATCTGTTTACTCACTCGACGGTGACGGCGCGTAAACGCAGCGTGGGCGCGGCGTCGGCGGCGCGCTGGCGGCCCAGCTGCGCGTGCTGCCAGCCCGCGCCGCCGCCGCCGCTCAGCGTCACCGCGATCTCGCACGTCGAGAACTGCCCGGAGTACGTGTGCGGCTCTGTGAAAGTGTGTCAGACAATTAACCCTTCGTTAAAATTTGGCAATCAAATTGAAGCTCAATAATATCTTTACATAGGCTTTAAATGGCACTGATCAGTGCTTCCATACCAAGGGTTATATCCGTTCAAAATGATGATTGTTTTAGACATTTTTCTCTATGATCAAAAAAAATTCTGAAGATATTATCAGTGTTACTACTTAGAACTGGGCTATTACGATTTGTTGGTATATATTTGAAACCTCCAGTTTGAATTTCGCTATGTGGCGGCACAGCTATCCTACGAAATCAGAGCATTAGTTGCGGGGACTCGCCGGATGCGGGTCGCTGCTATCCGACCCATGTGGAAGTCTATTGAGGTCTGTGTCCAACAGTGGACGTCCTATGGCTGAGATGATGATAAGCATGCACACCGTGTGTAATCACAGCCCGGTGCCCGCCAGCTCAGCCGCCCTTCTGCAGCGCCCTCTGTGCAACAACACTATACACACCGTGCGTGATGGGCTCCGGGTCCTTGTGGTCGAAGCTCAGCTCGCTGGCGACGCGGCCCGCCTCGTACTCGGCGCGCGGCAGCGACACGCGCAGCGCCGCGCAGCGCAGCCCCGCGCCCGCCTGCAGCCGCCAGCTCAGCCGCCCCTCTGCAGCGCCCTCTGTTGAACAATCGCATTACTACAGAGGCCGGAAAAGGGCTTCTTATGGCATAGGGGGCAAACGAGCAAACGGATCGCCTGATGGAAAGCGATTACTGTCACCCATAGACACCTGCAACACCAGAGGAGTCACAAGTGCGTTGCCGGCCATTCAGGTGGGAGTACGCTATTTTCTTGAAGGTTTGAAGGTATCGGTTCGGAATCACCGCAAGCCATAATTCATTCCACAATGCAGTCGTGCGAGGCAGGATATTTCTAGAAAAACGCACAGTTGTGGACTGTCAACTATCTAAGTGGTGAGGATGAAAGGATTGTCGTACGATGGCGGAATGATGCGGCAGGAATCAATCCGAACAATTCCTCTCTGTTGAATGCGGCCTAGAGCGAAAAGCTGGTACTTGGGCGCCCAGCCCACAGATGAAAACAGTACTCCATATCAGAAACCAAGCCCTTTTCACGGCTACGCATGTATACTTGTATCCTCCTCCTCCTTCAGTCGATATCCTCAATGCTGAGGGTCGTGGCCTCTGAATAACTTTTTCGTGGACTATTTTGCGCCAGCTTACTCTGTCGTGGGCTGCATGGATGGCTTCGTAAATTGAGGTCTTGAGGGTAGAGCGTATTTGGTCTGACCAGCGTGTAGGACTTCTTCCTCTGGGCCGTCTTCCGCACACCTTGCCTGTATATACTTGTATAGCGCTTAATTAAAAAGTAGACACACCTTCCCTGGCCAAGTAGACCATCTGCCAGTCCCGCTCGTGCTTGCGGAACACGTTGCTCGCCTCGTACACGCCGGCCTCCCAGCGCGGCAGCTGCTGCACCAGCTTGCCGTCCAGCAGCACCTACCGATGTAACCGGCTGGTAACTATCAAGGGGAACCTTGCGGCCAGTCATAGCCGAACAGGGGGTTTAACAACCCACGCCATACAGCGGATTATTAGTGGTACCATAGTAGATTGTACAACAAGTGCATAAACGCACCATTTCACACGAGACGTTTATCCATCCAAGCGAACGATGGATAAGTCGAGTGTAAAATGCGTTTTATGGGGGTGCGTAACGATGGCTATAACAACTTTTGATATAATTTCAGTCGGTATAACGCTCATTTGATATAATGATTGAATGATATAACAGCACTTAATATATCAACATTTGATATAATTATTGTTTCATATACTGATCATTTTATCGAATAACATTTGATATAACATTCTTTTAGTATAATTTGGTATAATGCATATTTCGTCTAATGAATTTATGGTATAACGTTTATTTTATCTAACGTTCAAATGGCATAACGTATAGGGTATAGAGAAATAGGGGGGCGGGGGGCGGAGCCCCCACAGGGGGGCTCGGGGGGCGAAGCCCCCCGCATTAAAAAAAAACTTAAACCGAAAGTTCAAGAGCAACGTAGGTTAGGTTAGGTTAGGATAGAAAAAAAAAGGAAAAAAGAGGGAAAAAAAGGGAGTGGCAAAAAAAAAAAAGGGATATAATACGTTTAAAGGCCCGCTCAAACTGCTCAAACATGAAAGTTAAATTGTAATAGACTCATGGTTAGGTACGACGACGAGCGAAATTATAACAAATGTTGTTATACCAAATGTTGTTATACCATATGAAATTATACCATATGAAATTATACCAAATGTTGTTATACCATATGATGGTTATAGGAAATAAGTTTTATACCAAATGATAAGTATACGAAATAAAAATAGATATTTTGAAATTATACCAAACGTTTATTATATCAAATGAGTCATTATACCAAATGTTGTTATACCAAATGTTGTTATATCAAACATACTTATACCATTTATTTTTATATCGATCACTAGCTGTGCCCCGCGGTGTTACCCGCTCATCCCACGGGAACACTAAATTTATTCGGGATGAAAAGTATCCTATGTCCTTTCCCGGGTCTCAAATTATCTCCATACCAAATTTCATCTAAGTCGGTTCAGCGGTTTAAGCGTGAAGAGGTAACAGACAGACAGACAGACAGACACACTTTCGCATTTATAATATTAGTATGGATTACACACACACCCGTTTTATGGACGAGTTGCAAACTCTACTTTTCACTTGGATTGTGAGGAAATAAAGCTGCATCATGTAAATATTATACTTAAAAACAAATTTAATAAAAATTTAAAGTTACATTAAAGCAATGAGATTTTAAATATATTTAAAAAGTAATATATGATAGTAAATAAAAATTTTAAATTTATTTCAAGAAGTTTTACCGTGTACTTATTATTATGTCAGCTAAGTTTTAAGTTGTTCGTGTGGCTGTTGGACCGATCGCCTTGGTCTTCGACGACGATTTTACTTTATACTCTAGAGCATAAAAAGCTACTTTATGTCGCCTACGCACAGCATAAAGTCGAACTTTTAGAGCATGAGAAGTGAACAATTATTTTACTAGCAGCGACAAATTCTTGGTAACTGACGTTGAAAGTCGGTGAATGTCACTGATGTAAACAAAGAGGAAACAGGACCAAATATTCCGCAAATTTCAAGTATTTTTGCAGAATAAAGGCAAAACTATCCACAGTGATGAAAGTAAAGTTTTCTTTTTTCAATATGATTCAGTATTTATTTCGAAAGAAGAACGAAGGATTCAGCAGCATTCCGGTAAACAATGTTTTGAATTTTGATAATGAAAAATCCTTGACTGACGTTTTATAATGCAAATATGACGTATGCACATTATTGCCATTAGAAAGCTGTTTGAAGAATGAAGCGTCACTATCCCTGGGCTGGACCGACGCTTGGTACGCAATAAAATAACAACATTCAATGAATTTATGAAACATGTAATGTCTCTTTAGTTTTTATTGTGGGTACACACCACAATTTTTATATTAAACCATTGATACAAAGATCAAAGCACAAGGAAAAATTGAAATGCGTAACCTGGCGGAAGAGACCTGGCGGAAAATTGTGGTGAATGAGACATCACAGATTTTATAAATTTATAAATAATAGCGCCCTCTCTCGCTTGTTCGTTCACTGCTGTAAAGAAGAGCGATGAGATGATAAGATGTGAATATTAATATATTCACATAGAAGTCGCTAACAAATGTCTTTGAAATAAACAATGCAAAGATCGATACATAAAGCATAAGGAAAGGTTATCCACCGTTAGGGTGGTGGAGAGGTTAACACGATGGACCAGTAATCCAGAGATACCGACCGGGTTCAATTCCTGGTCTCTCCTGCCAGTTTACGTATTTAAATTTTGCTCAAATTGCAGCTCTTTTTTTCCATATGACTTCTCCAAAAAAAAAAAAAAAATATTTTCGTGATGACATATTTGCCTTGGAAACTCCATAAAAAAAATTGTCGGATATCGGCACTTGTCAATATCAAACCGTTGTAATTTGTTAAAAAGTAATGTTGAGTACCTCGTATTTATCAGCGGCTGTGTAGTACAGGATGTCGTATGTGCCTTTCTCGGTGAGGAAGAACGTGTGGTGTTTGCCAGCCTCGCCTCGTCTCGTGCGCCAATTTATCGAGCCAGATATGCGTCCCTGCGATTCGTACTCGCTTGGTTTCCTGCAATAAAACATTTTGTTATTTTCGGAAATATTATTTTAAATACACATTGACTGTTCATTAACTTGGGTTGTTAAATTCCTAGGTAACTCTTTTTATGGCTCCGTTCAAAAATGCTGATTGTTTTAGACATTCTTCTCTATGATCAAACATGTTTCTTAACATATTATCAATGTTACAATTTGGAACAGTTCCATTGCGACTTATTGGTATATATGTGAAACCTACAGTTTTAATTTTTCATTGATAATTATTGTTTCAAAAACAACTCTAATTTGACAAAGTTCACGCAGAAAACAGTTTTTTTTTACTTATTTTCGACTGCACGCAATGAAAGCATGAAAAAGCTATGTTACTTTCTAGAACTCAGGAAAAAGTTTTATTCATTTCAGAAAGTTGGTTGAAATTATCAACATTTTAAAAGAAATAAGGCCTTTTAAATCACATTTTTTGCTTTGCGTATCAAAGTATCTAAGTACATACCTAGTTATAAATAGGCAAAAAAAATGCATTATAACTTGTAGCAACCAAAGAGTGTTTCCTTACACTGGGTCTAGAGGGCGTCCTGGTCGAGGTTACTCAGGTATCTGCCTCCAGCCAGGGTGCCCGCTGTCCTCATTTCTTCTTCATCAGCTGGACCAACCCCTGCCGGGTCCACTGCGTTAGGTATCGCCACAGATACCTGTGTCTGACGCTCTCGCAGCCCTCTTCCCGTCACCAATATACTGCGGAATGATAAGCCAGGTCTTCCTCATCCAGGTCCTCACCTCTCCACCATCAGCTGCACCAGCTCCTGCAGCGTCCGCCGCGTGAGGTACCGTCGCCGCGGCGCCGACATCTGCTTCTGCCGATGCTCTCGCAGCGCCAGGATGCCGGCGGTCAGCTCACTCTCCGTCCCCAAGTTCCTGCGACTGAGCACCTGAGAAATAATTACAAATGTAGTGGGTCATACAAATGTGGAGTCGATCTGTTATGTGGCGAAGGTCGTGGGGCGGTTAAGTGATACAGCCTATGATTTATATAGAATATTTATTGAGCGTTGTGCGTACACAATGTCCAGCGATATATTGGATGTAAAGTGGGCGAGCTACCGAGTCAGGGACCGAATCGCGTTGTCAGCATTCTGTGTCCCTACAGTAGCGAACCCATCCAAAAAAAAAATCAAAAAAAAAAAAAATAATCACGTCGGGGTCTCCAATATTGAGGCGCTACCAGGGTCACCGAGTGTTATGTATATGTATATGAATGTTAAATGAAATGACCTTGCTTCGTATATCTAATTTAATTATAAGAAAGTACCGTGTCGTACAGAACCCGATAGCGACTGCGTGTCGTCCCGGTCCGCGAGTCCTACGGCGGGGGTTCGCGATAGCTGTGTCAGCTCATATTCCAGTACACATGTACCGTGATATGAGCTGACCACGCTAAATGTCCCTATACAAACAACCAGAATAGGGTTGTCACAATTAGTAATTTTTCAGTATTTCGTTCGTTTTAGTTTATCTTTTGTTTCTGGCAGTGACACGCCAAAGCTTAACTTCTAGATTGTAAAATCAGTAGTTTTCTTCATTTAAATACTTTAAAGGGTGCTTCACCGCATGCATGTCCGTAATGTAACAAAAAAAAAATGATCATTGAATTTTTTGGCACATTACAGCCGCGCACCCTTAGGTAGTAATAATACAGACGCTCCTAACTCACACGTCACGTCCACGCGCATAATAAGTAGGTATTATACGTGTGGTTGAGTGAGGTATTGTCAGTTACCACAGGAACTAAACAGCATACGGTTGTCACAAGAATCAATGCTTCATTTCATAGAATTTTCATTTCCTAGACAAAATTATTGCTCGGAAGTCATAATTTTTTCAAAAGTCTTGGAAATGTCAACCTATAGATTCGGTTAGTGTCATCTCATTCCAATATATTTTATGATTCAATTGATACAAAGATCAAAGCCCAAAGCAAAATTGGAATGGTATCAATATAATAAAAATATGGTGTGTACCCACATTAAAAAATAATGAGACAACACATGTATCATAAATTAATTTTTCACTTCTCATGCTCTAAAAGTTCGACTTTATGCTGAGCGTAGGCGACATAAAGTCGCTTTTTATGCTCTAGAGCATAAAGTAAAATCGTCGTCGAAGACCAAGGCGATCGGTCCAACAGCCACACGAAAAAAATAAAACTTTATAGAATAAACTCTTTATTTTTTTTTTCGTTTCGTTAGTATTCTAAGACCAAGGCAAAAATACCAACAGCCAAAGTACACAGCAAACTTCTTGAAATAAACTTGTAATTTTTATTTACTATCATTTATTACTTTTTTAATTTATTTTTATTTTAGTAAATCAATATACTATTTATTTAAACTACAACAATAATAATAATAAGAAGAAGAAGTACAATATTAACATGATGTAGTTTAATTTTCTCGCAATCGAAGTGAAAAGTAGAGTGTGCAACTCGTCCATAAAACGCATTTTACACTCGACTTTATATTCATCCTCGCTCACAAGCTCGCTCGGATGGATAAATGTCTCGTATAAAATGGTGCGTTTTATGCACTAGTTGTACAATCTACTATTATAGATTCAGAAAAAAAAGCTTTCGATAAAATGAAAATTCTATGCAACTTTTGTGTATATTCTATGAAACAAGGGTGACCCATCTTATGAATTTATCGATGTGTTTATTAGTCATACCATTGATGAAAATGAAAAATGTTTTATTCAGTTATATATATTAGGGTTTACAAGAATAGGTTGGAATCTCCTAGTAAGTGACAAATTCAATTGTGTCAGGAGACCCCGCTCTTCCGTTATTTACAAAGCTTACCATTTGATACAAAGATTAATGCTCAAAGAAAACCCGGCGTAACCCGGTCGAAGAGATCGGGAAACGAATCCGGCAGCTCTGGATTACCGGTCCAGCGCGTTAACCTTTCCGCTACCCCAACGCCCAGATAACCTTTCGAATTTTTCCTTATGCCTTGTGTGTCGATCTTTGCATTGTTTTACCTCCTTATGGTCCATGGTGTATCTCCAGGTGACGTCTTGCAGGTCGTCGCGCGACACGGCGATGACGTACGACAGCTTCTTGCCCCAGCCGTGGCAGTACATCAGGGGCATGTTGAGCTTGCCCTCGCACGGGTCTACGTGCAGCCACTGGTTCGATTCCACGTCGAACACCTGAGGGAAAGTCGATTTTGCACGTATCCTTTTTTATAGACTAACAAGTGTCGGTCCGGCCCAGGGGTAGTCGCGCTACAAACAGCTTTCATATGGCAATAATAAGCATACGTCACATGCATTAGTAAACTAGTCTGAACAAAAAAAGTAGAAATTAAAAAGTGGCAATACTGTAGTGTCGTCCCTTTCTAATCAGTCTAAGAAAACGGGGACGGCACTACAGTATTGCCACTTTTTAATTTCTACTCTTTTTGGTCGGACTGTAAGCTACTAAGAATTTGTCAATAACCCAATTCAAAACATTGTTTACCGGAATGCTGCTCAATCCTTCGTTATTTTTACGAAATAAATACAGAATCCTATTGAAAAAACTTGGCTTTCATCATTGTGGATAGTTTTGGCTTTATTATATTCAATCGGACTTCTATATTTTTTTTGCTGTAAAAAAATATAGAAGCTCTATTGAAAAATACTTGTAACTGTTTGAATAACGCAGGTTTTGAGCATTTCGACGTTATTTGATGACGCACAGTCTTTTACAAACCCCGTTTTTGTCTCACGCCGGCTTTTTTTAAACATACATATTACACGATACATATTACCATTACGAACATCAGACTAAAACTCCCACATCGATAGGTCCTGTAGTTAATTTTGTTTAAATCATCAAAGTTGCTCATATTTGGGTCATGAAATTTTCATTTTATTTTATTGCTCAAGAACAGTTCTACTTACAAAAATTTTGATTAAGCCACATGAACCAGCATATGATTCCCTACCGTTTGCATTTTTTTTTGTACACGTACTGTGATTACTTTCCGAGATAATATTGTTTTTAGACTTTTCTGTTTTCATTTTTTTATTTCATATTTACCCCGTATTGTGATTAGGCGGAGATATTTTATTATACGATAGCTTAAATGTACCCTTATGAGCAGTATTAAAATCACGATCTAATTCCGCGGAAGTCAGAAGATAGACGGGATTTAAGACTTAAATACAAAGAACAAAGCTTAAAGAAAAATTAACGAAAAATTTGCGAAATGGTTAACGCGCTGGACCGGCAATCCAGAGGTACCGGGTTCGATTCCCGGTCTCTTCCCCCAGGTAGCTCCTTTTTAAATTTTTCTTTAAGCTTTAATCTTTGTATTTAAGGCTTAAATAAAAAAATGTGGTGTACCCACCCACATTAAAAAAATGAGACATTACATGTTTCATAAATTTATAGACGGGGTTTGTAAAAGACTGTGCGACGTTGATTAGGAGCACAGATTTCCGTCGTGACACGTCTTTGGCCCTCAAAAGGTTACTGGTATCTATGATAACTCACCTCGCACCAGACGTGATCGGTCGTGTCGTACACGTAGCGCGTGTCGTACGACATCGCGCGACACATCAGCGTGAAGCAGTTGGCCCACTCACCGCAGCGGCCTCTGCGCGTGCGCAGCAGCACGCGCAGGTCGTTGTGCCGCGGGAAACTTATCTCCGCGTGGCAGGATGAACACTCGTAGAACTGCAAACAATCGTAGTTAGGGTCCGGTACAAACGGACAGCATTTCAAGTTGAAATTTTCAACTGCAACCCAGCTGCAAAGTGGCAGTTCTGATGTATACTACGATTTCTAATTCAAGACCAAAAAAACTACCACAAGGTTGCCACTACAATAAAATATTTTTACAATAGTAAATTCCTTTTTCTTTTTTAAACACGCTAAGATAATTTATTTATTGGTAACTTTTACTCTATGTTTTAACAAAATAAGTAGAAATATTTACTATTACATAATTACGAGAGGAAATAATAAAAACTTAAACATCGGAGAATTTTGGGACAAAATCTGGTATTGTACTTGTAACATTGTGCATTTGGTGCAAGCCAAGAAACAAACTCAGATGTCATTCAAATGTTGTCAATTTTGACAGTGATGTATCTGTCGTAGTTTTTTTGGTCTTGAATTAGAAATCGTAGTATAGTTGGTGTAACTGCATCAAAACTGCAAACCGACTGTGCAGCCCGCTTGCAACTGTCGTGCAGCCCTGTCAACTGCAAGCTGGCTGCACGGTCATAATGCAGTCGCATTGACATCATCGATTAAAAACCGATTAATTAACACTTACCTCAACGGTGCAATTCTCGTTCTCCACATTGGCCTCCCTGGAGCCTATATAGGACGTGGCGGCGCCCGAGCAGGCCTCGCACGGCGGCTTGTCCACCCACGAGAAGAACTTGTGCTTGAACCAGCCCAGCAGTTCCAGCAGCAACGCTATGTCGAACGACATGTCATGCTCGGTTGTTTCACCTGGAAAATACGACGATGTTACGTTACCTGGAAAATATTACGATTAGAGATGGGCCGAATTTTCGGTAAATATTCGGTATTCGGCAAAAACTAGTGCCTACGCCACATCTTGGGATTTTAGGTAGCCGACCCCGATTGAGAATTCATTCTCAAAAAATGGGACAAAGGCTAGGAGGATGATGATTCGGTATTCGGCAAGTTTTTCAATGTTCGTATTCGGCAAGTCAAAACCTGTTTTTAGCGATTCGCTGCCGAACCGAATAATCGGCTACTTAAGATGGGAAGTGTTTGTACGGAACCCTCGTTGAGCGAGTTCGACTTGGCCAGTTTTTATTGTTATAGATCTTCGTTTTTCTACTGTTTTGGCGTTCTAGCAGAGGTTTTAGTTTCATCTCTAGAGGTACCATGTTTCAGTTACCATGACATCTTACCAGTCTTGATCTTCTTCTGCTGATCCCTGACCCTGTCGAGGGCCATCAGCTGCAGCGTCACCAGGGGTATCTGCTCCCTCGCCAGCTCCTGCAGTTCTTCATCCTCGTACTTTATCATGTTGTTGAACAGCATCTCAATTTTCAGCAGTAGAGGGCTTCTGGTTACACCGTGCTAGAACATGTATGAAATAATTTTCTTCCGTTTCTGAATGAATACAATGAAATTATGAAAATAATTAGTAAAATAATGTGTTAAATAGGGTGAGACTAAAAGAACACATGATTCAGTTTACAAGCACAATCAAAAAGCGGGACCAGCACAAAATTCTTGTAACTAGAACAGTCAACATATTTTCTGTAATAACTAGTCACAAATAAATATATATATTTTTAAATACAATATCATGAATTTCCAAGAAAATCATGTAGCAGTGCTGTTCCCACTCGGACTTCAGTGGATTGCATAAAAGTGTGGCTTTATATATATTCTCTGTATCCATATACAAGTACAGATAAGAAAAATGAAAATGAAAATGAAAATCTTTATTTGCTTTAAGTGTAGTTACATTTGGCTGACATGGTAAATGGCTTGTTTTTAGATCATACAGTTAGCTTATCACAGCATGCAAAAATTTCAAATATTATTGTTATTAATTATTAATCTATTATTGTGTTACTCATTTTCCATTATTTTACATTGACTTACACTCTAGAAATTCATTTAATGTATAAAAACATTTTTCTTTCAACCACTGACATAACACTCGTCTGAATTTCGTTAAACTTGGCAGTTGTCTAATTGCTAGTGGGATGTGGTTAGATATTTTTATGGTCATTGCATGACAATTGTTCCTCTGCAATGCGGTTTTATATCGCGGAGCCATTAATTTTGCAGGACCTCTTGGTCGAAGTTTCGGATTAGCTACTGATGTTGTGTATAAATTGGGATTTGCCCATAGAAAAATACCTATTTCCAAGATATACAACCCTGTAAGAGTTAATAGGTTGAGCTTCCTGAATAACGGTCTACATGACTCTAGAGGTCAAAAGTGCTGGTACCACAAAAATAGGATCAACCTTGCTTTTTTTCAATATATGTATCCTATAAAATGATACATGTAACATCTCATTGTATTTTTAACCCTTCGTATGCCGCCTACCCGTATATTTTACCTATATCTGTATATGACGGATACGGGACACGGCATACAAAGGGTTAATGTGGGTACATACCTACCACAATTTTTTTTGTATCAACATATCAATATGTCAATACTAACCAGTATGTTGGATGGACTAAATTTAACTTTTGTTTGCTGTATCTGGCCATGGCTGGCTCGCTCTGGGTTCTTGACTTGGCTCAGCGAGCCACAACAGAAGTAGATCTTCCTCTCAATAGCAGCCTGGGCAATCCTCAGCTTGTTTAAAGTCTCTTCTTTTGGATATTTGTATTCATTTCCATCCTAGTGAGAAAAACAAGGCTTTAGTCAATAAATTATTTGTATTAAGCGGTGAGTTAACCAAAACAACAGAAACATAGATACAAATTGCGACATTTAAAAAAAAATAAGATATATTTAATTAAAGACATGAGTGGATGTCACAGATATTGCTTCAATCACTAGTAACCACAAAATTAATAGTATAATCAGTCGTCAGTCAGTTTACGAAAGAGATTAAGTTTCATTAGTAAATTCATAACAGTTGTGTGACGCTGAATGGGAACTAACTTCTAGAATGTTTCGACAAACAATGATTCTACAAAATCTGATACAAATTACAGGAATTAACACACTTATGATTAATGTTTTTCTTTTTAAACCTGACTTGAACTGCATTAGGGCTGTTTAGCGCTCGCTATCAGTGAGACGGACTTTGTGTGGGAGTATAACCCGCTAATGAGATTGTCTCCGCGCTACTGTTTCAATCTTACACTCAAAAAGTCGTCTCCTTGCAAAGGAATCGGATAAAAACCTCTGCAACTTTATACAGATAATAATAATGTAAAATCAGCTTACCGCGCGGAATCCAATATACTTAAGATAATCTGTAAATGCCTCGGAATGTAAAAACTTCTTCAGGATATCGCTATTCAATGTTCTCAGCTCATAGTCGTGAGGGTTCTCCAAAATTTGGTAAATTACGATCAGAAGTTCGTGCAGAATTTTACTGAAGCTTTCAATACCCCCCAAACTCTGTTCGACTAAAGCTAGACGGGCTATATCTTCCATTTTGTCTGAATTTAGTCCTGTTTGCTGTGGGGGGATGGTATTTTATTTTGTTATCAATATGTTGACTAACTCATATCGTAGCCGTTTCGTGGTCGTACTTGTCAATTTATGATTTGTCATTGTCATGTATGTCACTGTCATGTCGTCTCGCTGTCAATGTCAAATAATCACTATGTTTTTCGTTCAGAATTGGTATTTAAGATAAAGTGTTTTATAATTAGAATATTACAGGAATTTAATGTTTTATTTGCAATTAACTCTGACATATTTTATTATAATATACATAATTTAACTGTCGGGTCCTTTAATATTTTTTTATTTTAAAAAGTATATCCATGCGAATAATCTGAAAACTGGCAACTGTGTCGTACAAATATGGGGATTTATTTTAGTGTTGCTGTTCAAATGTAATTAAATAGGATTAATTTGTAATTATCCATATTCGACATAATGGCTAATTCAAATTCAACCTCATTTCCCTTTTATTTATCTTATCGCACTTTTTCATATCTCAAGCATATCGCTATACCTTATTAATCTGTGGACTCATCTTTTTTTGTAGCGCCCTCTACCAACGATCTTGTTGATGCTATTAGTTTCTGTTTTCTTTATGTTGCTACGGCAACAAGAGTGTAAACTCGACTCAACATGCGAAAACATTCTATTTTCGTCGCAAAAGATCCAGAGAAAGGTAAAATTGTTTTCATTTCTAAAAATATCAATACACCACAACACCTCTAGCATAACCAGCATAACTGTCATACGTGACTATTTTTTTTTCTTGCGCGAGATAATTACCCGTCTCTTTTTATGCAGTAATGTGAGAGAGTGACGGGTAGCAGGTGCAGTCCTGTTGCAGTTGGAACTACTGCAATATTACAACTGCTCAAAGTTCTGCACACTATTCACTTCCACAATAACACACATTATTAAGCAGTTCTATTGCAATTTCTGCAACCGCAATACGACTGCATTACGACCGTTTGCCAGCTTGCAGTTGATGTGCGGTTGACAGGACCTCACGGCAACTGTAAGCGGACTGCACAGTCGGTTTGCATTTTTGATGCAGTTACACCAACTGCTGCAAAACTGCATTCGAATTGCCTTTTTGCAGGTAGAGTCAGACCACGCTTACTCTTTCAAGCAAACGAACTGTCAAACCATACAAACTGACTCATATTGTATGATTTGACAGTTCGTTTGCTTGGAAGAATTAGGGTGGTTTGACGCTAGGTTGCAGTTCAAGTGCTATCCGTCTGTACCGGCCCTTATTTGTTCCAGAATTCCGGTATGGGTCCAGGAACTGGCTGCTGCACGCGCGGTACGTCAGAGGCGAGCATGCCATGTGCCTGGACCTCGCTGACGAACTGCAGAAGAAGAGCGAGAACACGCATAGATATGCTCATTTTGTCAAGGTAGGAGACTTTAGGAATGAAAATTTGGGTTGGGGATTTGGGTCATCAATTATTTAAAATACCGTCGAAGTGTGAGTCGGATTCGCGCACCGAGGATTCAGTACAACTAGATAATTTTTTTTTTTGTTTTATGTATTTGTTTTGTTGTTATAGCGGAAACAAAAATACATAATCTGTGAAAATTTCAACTAACTGTTCATGAGACACAGCCTAGTGACAGTATCGAGCGAGAAACGGCAAAAAAAAAACACGTTTGTTGTATGGGAGCCCCCTAATATATTTATTTTCTTTTCTTTTTTAGTATTTTGTTGTTATAGCGGCAACAGAAATACATCGCATCTGTGAAAATTTCAACTGTCTAGCTATCACGGTTCATGATCATGAGACACAGCCTGGTGACAGACGGACAGACAGACAGACGGACAGCGGATTCTTAGTAAAAGGTCCCGTTTTTTACCCTTTGTGTACGGAACCCTAAAAACGTGTTGTTTGACTCTCATAGGGTTTGGTGTACGCTGACGCGGGCCGCCACCAGGAAGCGCTGGAGCGGTTCCACAGCTGCATCCGGCTGCAGCCCCAAGACCCGGAACCTTTGAAGCAGGTCGCCAAAAGCCTGTAAGTATTTCACTAAAATTGGTGGCTTGGCGCTGTGTTTCAGCTGCGTGTTGGGAAATGATCACTTTTCATTATCACATCATCGGCATCGGCTGGGAGGAAAGTAACTTTTTATCAAATTGTTTTCGCTCTTTAGTATAAGGCCACAAACTCAGTAATGTATAATATCACTCTCGAAAAGAACTAAAACTAGCTGGTTGCTTGAATTTTTGACGTGATATGGATATTATAAATTAATAAACGCCGGCTGCACACACGAAAGACCATTGGCTCATTGTCACGTTCCGCCTGAGCCAAGCGTGCAAGTAAGAGCGCGGACAAGCGATGGAGAGGCACGATCAGCCTAAGCGTTCGACTTGAGACGCATCTATTTCTCTCCCACTTCATCGGCCGGCATAAGTAAGTAAAATTATCGTCCGTTAACCGACTTTACAGACAAGCAACTTTCACCGTAAGTAAGTACCTACGCCACATAGCCATTAGCCATAAGATGAATTTACAACTTCAATTGTCTTTATACCTACTGTGATGTTGAAAATTCTTCCCCGTAGCCCCTCATATTTAAAGCATAAAGCCTGACCAGAAATTATACTCGTGTTTCGTCCTCGATATTAGTAACTTGAAATTATAATACACAATGTAGTAACGCATAAGTGTTACCACTTCGTCACTTGTTTGGGGAAAAAAGGTAGCCGCTATTGATGGATGGATATTGGTACAACACTTTTTTTTTTTTGCATAATTTTCCCGAGCCCATCCTCATCTGCTCCTCTCCTCTTCATTCGCGTTTTAGTGCTCAACCACTCCACTTGTTAAAGTTCGTGTCCTTCGTGCCTACGTGGTTCTCGCATCTACGACAACGTTTGAAGCAGTTAGAAAATGAAATTGGGGAGACACGCCGTCGTCGGTGTGTTTCCTCGTCCTCGTCATGTTCTCAGAATTCATCGAGTTCCCTGAGTTAATCGTCGTCGCGGTCCGCGTCGAAAGATCGGGAAGATCCAAACGGTTAATATTTAAACCTACCCACTTTTTAACCAATAAATTAATAAGTTAATTTTTCAACAATAATGCATTCAGAATAGCCTATAGGGTTATTTCGCCGCATTATTATAGGTAACATGTTTTCTCGTATGGTGATGCACTCAAGAAATGTAATGCATTCAGGGTGGTCTATAGGATCATTCCGCCGCATTATAACAAAACCCATGTACTCAGATCAGTCTGCGGGACTGTTTCGCCACAGGGTTTATAACTACTTTTCTTTGTCACAAGTAATGTAATGCATTCAGGGTGGTCTATAGGATCATTCCGCCGCATTACATACAACGAAACAATTTTTTTGTCTCGCTTTGTTTCTTGCATAAATAACGAGAATAACATATTAATGATGCTTGCATACTCATGGGCGCATCTTTCATGATTACGGCCTGGAATGAAGCTGCCGCATTACAATAAAACGAAATATTTGTCTCGCTTTATGTCTTGTACAAATAACGAGAATAACATATTTATGATGCTTGCATACTCATGGGCGCATCTTCCATGATTCCGGCCCGTAATGAAGCCGTACCAGCACCAGCCATCATCGAGGAGCCTGCACTACAGCTGCCAGCCGCCAATCCCAGAAACATCGTGCCTGAGCCTGGTCCGTCCAATGCTCCGCAAATTGCCGATCCACTGCCAGAGGCACTTTCGGTCGCGGAAAACAGTAACACATTTTCCCGTCGGAGCTAATAGGATCTTGGGATCCGACCCTTCTCTGATTTGAGTATATACATCAGGTTTAGAAAAACAAGCGAGCTGGTTCGCACAGGACTTGTTAGACAAGTATTTAGTGCCTTCAAATTGCAAGAAAATTGCCGTTCCTGAAAATTGCCGATGCTGAAATAACAGGCGGCATCAAATGAACTGTTGTAAAAAGAAACGAATATATCGAGTTCAGACAAAAATAGTTGGCCACGGCCATTACAGTATAGTAGGACGTATGTTGACGTCGCAATTAAGGTCTAAAGACAAAGTTAACAACAATTCTACAAACAATTTTTAGAACTGGGGCGTATTCTGTGCGATATACACATACACACATAACGATTCATGGAGTCGCAGAAATTTCGTCCTATATTCTCTAAAAAAGGAGTTTTGAGAACAACTAGCTGTCACAAAAATCGAGAAGTACGTTTTTGGCGTAGACCTACCAGAAACTCTAAAAAGCTGTGTCGAAATCTGGTTAACGCTTATCTTGATATATCAGTTATCAAGATAAGCGTGCAAAAACAGAAGCAACCGTCTAAATTACCAAAGAATTTAAACTGGAAGGCGGGAGCTTCACCTCGCAGTCAGCAGAGAGCTCCGACGCAAAAACAGTAGCCTGCCACAACGACCAGTCGGCGTCAAGGAACCTCGTCACACAGATCGTCGCATCGGACCAAACACTCGCCGACGCTAGACTCGGTACGCTGCGCCGGTCGACTCGCTGATTCTTATGAACAGTGGTCAGTTATCAGTTATCACTCGTGACCAATCCGTTTTATTATGGTTAAACGGATACCAGTTAACTTTTAATAAACCAGTAAATCGGTCTAATTCTCCTACTGTCTCAAGTAACTCTGAGTTAGAACAAAGTCATTTTACTGAAACTCTTAATAATCTAGTTGATATATAGGTGCCATATCAGAATGCGAGCCTTGCTCGGACCAATTCTTGTCAAAGGTTTTGTTAGTGCCTAAGCCTAACGGGAGCATGAGACTTATCCTTAATTTAAAATATTTTAATAAATGTATTCCCACACAGCACTTTAAATTGGAAGACTTAAGAATTGCTTTGAAATTAATTTCTAAAGACTGCGTTAAAGTCAACGTTAGATTTAAAAGACGACATTCTCATAATCGAAAAACTGTTAAAATATTTAGGTTTCATTATAAATTAACAGAAATCGAATCATAGGTGAACTAGAACAGTTTCAGAAATTAATCGATTAAATAATTAATGGGTCTTCTAATTTCTGCATGTCCAGCTGTGGAATATGGCTGGCTTTATACGAAACAGGCGAAACGTATCAAGTATTTAAATCTACTCAACCATAATGATTACGAACAATATATAAACATTTCCGATTCTCTTCTGCCCGATTTCAATTGGTGGATTCATGCGATACGCAACTCAGATCACCGTATTAAGGACGAAAATTTCGCAATTGAAATCTTTTTCTGACGCCTCAACTGCGGGGTGGGGGCGGCATGTGGTGATCATACGGGTAGCGGCAGGTGGTCTAGCACAGAGAGTAATTTACATATCAACCAATTGGAACTCCTTGCGGCCTTTTTTGCCCTCAAAATATTTGCCAAAAATACTACCGTTGCCAAGTAATTTTACGAGTTGATAACACCACGGCAGTATCTTACATTAACCAAATGGGAGGCATTCAGTACCCCTACCCTACAAAACTAACAAAAGATTTGTAGCAGTGGTCTGAAACTCGAAGAATATTTGTAGTAGCATCATATATAAAATCCTCAGATAATATCACCGCAGATAGAGAATCTAGACGTTCCCATATTATACAGAATGGGAACTTTCCGTCTCAGGCTACCGAAAACTGCAATTTGCTAATCCCACTATCGGTCTGTTTGCCAACCAAATCAATAAAAAATGTAAAAAATATGTGTCCTGAAGTAGGGATCCAGATGGATACGCGTATGACGCATTTACCATCGAATGGTCAAGGTTTTTTTTTCTATGCTTTTCCGCCAGTGTCCGTTATTCTAAAGGCCCTGAGTAAAATCATTTCGGGAAAAGCGTAGGGTACCGTATCATGGTTGCTCCAAACTGGCCAACACAACCCTGGTACCCTTTATTTTATCGGCTCTTGATATCCGATGTGCATGCAATAGGTGATTAAGGTAATCACGTTATGGTATTTAATTCCAGCAACCTGGACATCCAGGCCAGCATTACCCAGGTTGCCGGGATGTTGTCAAGACGGCGCTATTGCAACGCCGTATCCCGCCTTCCGCCGTGAATTTCATGCTTGCGTTATCAGACAACTCGATTAAGCATTATGATATTTGTTTAAAGCGTTGGTACATATTATGTAAAAAAAAAAAACAACAATATTTTTTTTATGTACCATCAATTCCAATTACCATAGAGTTTCTTACAGAATTATTTAATTCAGGTGCCCAATACGGCACTATCAACAGTTAATAGATCCACTCTCTCACTTATATTGGGGCCAATATCAGATGATGATCGTATAAAAAAAAAAATGTAAAGGTGTTTACAGGCTTAGACCGCCATTACCACATTATAATATCAATTGGGATGTGACTAAGGTTCTCAATCATTTGGAATCATACTTTCCGAACGAAAGTTTACAACTGGACCAATTTTCAATGAAATGTATAACCTTACTAACTCTTGTAACGGCGCACAGAGCGCAAACACTATCAAAAATTAAGATCCATTTGAAACATAGTATTCCTCTCAGATCGAATTATAATTAAAATATCTGAACTGATTAAAACTTCCAAAGCAGGTGTGAATTAACCAAGCTTGTTTTTACCGTATTTTGAAGAACGTCCTCAAATATGCCCCGCCAGGACATTAGAAGCATATCATAGTAAGGACAAAATACTTACGCAAATCCAACTCGCTTTGCATAGGGCTCAAAAAACCCCATAATAGTGTTAAAGCCACAACGCTTGGTCGTTGGATAAAATCAACTTTAAAAAATTGCGGAATTGACATATCTATCTTTTCTTCACATATTACGAGACTTGCTGCAACATCCCTAGCTTACAAATTATTATTAAATTATTAGGTGTAGGCATTGACGCCTTAAGGAAATCTGCGGGATGGAGTGGCAATTAATTCCGCTACCTTTGCCAGATTCTAGAACAGAACTATTGCTGAATTAGATAAGGATAACACAGCTCTTGCTAGAGCTATATGTCTGCAGTAATTAAAATAATCATGATTTATCTATGCCTATCAATGAGATTTGAAAGAAATCTTAAATGTGCTGTTGTTATTATTAATATAATAATACGATTAAATAACTAACAGTTTACTAATTCTGATATTTCCTATTATTCTTTCAACATCTACATTGTGTATTATAATTTCAAGTTACTAATATCGAGGACGAAACACGAGTATAATTATGATAGAACTTCACTTACAGGTAAGTTCGTTTAATCATTAATATATGAGGGTACGCCATATTGCAGATTCACTCACAGATCACTGGAACTAATTTCTTACATTGGCAATGATTTTATGATGGTTTGTCAACAATGTCAATATCATTCGTGATGGTTTCTTTAAAAGACAAATATTTTAAATTATCCAAAGAAAATGCCGAAAACCATTCACAGTCGTGAACGTAAGATTATACGTAAATAAAGTGTACACGTGTTTACTACACGAAAAACTGTCAAGAAAAGTGTACATTCGACTAAAGATATTACGAGGTTAAAATAGTGGAACTGACAGGTATTTCAACTAATGTCATTATAGTGGGTGGCGATTGGTTGCAAAACTGTTGCCATATAAATCTTATAAATTGCGCCCTCTTGACAATCCTCATATATTTCTGGTCAGGCTTTAAACGTGTTGAATTGTCGACTCTCGTTAGTTTGATTCCAAAGATCTGTTTTTTATCGCAAATACTTTCACGGTGACTCGACTCACGTGCTTATTTTTCGTACGTAGGTATTTATATGTGTTAATTACACAAGTTCTTTGTTGTATTTAGGTCTTGCCAAGGACGCTACCAGCTCTCTTTAGAAGCTTACTTAGAGGCAGATAAGCTTACTAAACACCCAGACAGCGACATCTACTGTGCTCTAGGTGAGTATTTACTAGTTTCCTATTTGTTTGAATTACCTGGTCATTACCAGTAGCCTATACCGGGTAATCAATCCAAATGGGTCAGTCGGGAGAAGTCACGAACTATAAATGATAGGGAAATTTGTTTATAGGAAACATGGCGTCGATTTTATATGTAATAAAAACTGCATGATTATTATTTTTTAATTCATGTCTTGCTAACATCGACAGCTGAATGCGCGTGGCACTTGGGGCAACTGGAGCGGGGCGTGGAGTGGGCGCGCAGCGGCGTGCAAGCGGGAGGGGGCGAGCGCGCAGGCGCACTGCTGGCGCGCCTTCTACTGGCGGCCGGGGACGTCGCCGGCGCAGAGCGGGCGTACGACCAGGCCATCGCGTAAGGGTGAAGTTAGACGAGCGTAATTTGAGTCCCGTAATTTAGGTCACGTGACCGAAATTACGGGACTCAAATTACGCTCGTCTGGCTGACGTTTTTTTTTTAATGTGTCTGTAATTTAGAAATCCAGAAATTGTGTGGTGCCTCTTATCGACCATTTGCCTCCATCACGTGCCTACACGCGAGTCAACTAGTTTGGAAGTGGAAGGAAAAAGGGGCTGAGGTAGATCAGGAACTGTTATGTCCACCCCCACGCAATAGCTCCCAGCGTTAAGCCACATTCCACCTCATCTCAGGAGACAGCAAGCGCTGTTAAGGGAAGCTGATAAAATACGCAACGATCCGAGTCTGCCAGTTCATGAAGAAATCTTGAACCTCAGCACCGATTGAAGTCTCGACACCCGTACCAGACCGCCCAAAGATTGTCAGAGTGCGGTTTCAATCTGATGGAAAACTGGAAAGAGGAAAGGAAGTCTAACCCGCCAAGTAGTAATAGCCCCGCTACTTATGATCCCACACAGAAACCTTATGGTCTCTCAGCTTCAAGAAGGGGATGGTGCCAATTCAACAGACTCCGCACGGAGCATGGTGATTGTGCTGACTACCTGTTTAAATGTGGCTGGAGACACTCGTAAGTGTGTGATTGTGCAGCTCCTGCACAATCCATCCACCACATAATATATGACTGCCCATAACGTCCTCATATATTTCTGGTCAGGCTTTACGTATGTTAATCGTCGTATAGTGTCCATAACACTAGCCTACTAGAGCTAATACTGTGGGACTGGATTGATTTGTGCGAGGTTGTCCGATGACTTTTTTTCTTTACTTGATTTTTGTTTAAATCATAAAATAAAAATGTATGTTGTATAATTGTTTTCAGGACACACGCCTGCGGCGCAGACACGCTAGCCGCGGCGGGGGCCCTGCGGCTGCGCGCCGGCGCCCCACGCGAGGCATTCCAGCTCCTCGGCGCCGCGCTAGCACAGCAGCCCACACAGCACGCTGCTGCGCTTGCGCTGGCTGCCATGATGCTGCAACATAGGTAGCTCCCCCGGTAGTTGGGCTATCTTAGGAACAGGGTCAACTGATTCGATTTTGTTGGGCGTACAAGGTCTGTCTTATTGGTTGTCAAGAAATTGAAGGAGTGTGTTCTGTTCACGTATAAAACTTTGGACCGGATAACTAAAGCGAGAGCCGGATTCTTGTCGGCTGGTAACATTCTAAAAGAACAACATGAAATAGATTTATCTAAAAAAAACTTATATGGTTATCCTTTTAGGGACTTGGACGCAGCTCTTGCTAGACTCAAGGCAGCTCTCTCCGCGCATCCTACTTGCGTTGCCGCGCACACTAACCTGGGATTAGCGTTGCTGGCCAAGAAGAAATATGTCGCAGTAAGTAGCATGGACGTAATTTTTCGCTAATAAAGCTTACTAACTAGGTAAGTAGGTAGGAGAAAGTGGGTGGCATTAAAAAAACAAAAGCAATTTCAAAATAAAATCATTGTTGCTCAGTCATAGATTTATCTGGCTTCAATAGAGTATAGTTAAAAATATTTTTCTCAAACATGCAATGAAATATTGTCTTTGCGTACCTTATAATAGGCTCGGAAGTATCGGTTTTTGGGCGCAACAACTCGAGAGGACTGTAAAGGGATTTCATACTGCTTTTCAGGCCTAGGCCTGCAAAGTAACTTTTTTTTGGTTTCAACAACAAGGTCATTCACACAGCTGGCTGGTTTGACAAAAAGCAGGTTTTGTTTTTAAAGGTTGGTTGTTAGACACTTGTGGAAAAAAAAAACAAGATGGCGACTTTTTTTTTTCAAAATTTCAAATTGGTGCTAGGCGGCTAAAACTCAGTATCGGGGGGCTCTCGGGGCTCAAAAATATGAATCGGAAATCTTGTCCGAAAATTCGGTCAAATTCGGAAAATATCGAAAAAAAAAAAACGATTTGTATGGAGAAAATTTCAAATTGGTCCTAGGAGGCTGAAATTCGGTATCCGGGGGTTTTTGGGGCTCCTGAGTCAGAATCTGAAATCGGATTTTTAAAATTCGGTCAAAATCGGATTCGGGGGCTCTCGGGGCTCAAAAATCTGAATCTGAAATCTTGTCCGAAAATTCGGTCAAATTCGGAAAATGTCGAAAAAAAACGATTTGTATGGAGAAAATTTCAAATTGGTCCTAGGAGGCTGAAATTCGGTATCCGGGGGTTTTTGGGGTTCCTGAGTCAGAATCTGAAATCGGATTTTTAAAATTCGGTCAAATTCGGAAAATATCGGACAAACAATATTAAGTGTTATTCTTTGAAGTATATTTTTTTATTTCATTGTATGTTTGAGAAAAGCACTAAACATGCCTCGTCGTGAAAACGGATTCCCGGCCTCGTATCACTATCCGGCCTCGCTCGCACGCTCGCTCGGCCGTATATACCTACTTGGCCGGAAATCCTCATTTTCCCGGCCTCTGATGTAATGTACTATTTTAGGATGTAGATACACGACGCAGAGCTTTTTCGATCTCTATGTTAATTTCCTCCTGTTAGAAATATAAAATGCTGTCAATTGACTAGAAGACCTTTTTTTATGTTACTCATTTCGATTCTAGGCGCTGACATGTCTCCAACGAGCAGTGTGGTCAGCACCTTTGAGCGCTCGTGCCGCTCATAACTTGGGACTGGCTCTTCTGCTGTGCCGTCGGCCGGCCTCTGCCTTCTGCAGGCTCGCCACGGCGGCAGCGCTGCAGCCACACCAGCCTTATACGGTAACATATCTTGAGTCAGACTCAGCCGGGCGCTTTGAGCGCGCGGCTGGGCGTCCAAACGGCGATTTGTTCATTTTAACCATTTAAATCATACACCCCCAGAAACACTCAACTTACACACCAACGTAAACCAAGCTGGGACGCAAAGTGTAAACCGATAACGCGGCGTCCCAGATTACACTTTACAAAAAGCGGGGGAGGTTTTAGTCCGTAGGCTGCTGGGTGTGACACCCACTCGCAGAGTGGTTGCCACACTCCGCAGAGTGGGGCATGCTGTCAGGTCCGGCCTAGAAGTATCATATGAGGATTTCCTCCCTCCACGAAAAAAAAAACCACGCCAACTCTTCAACTGTCAAATCATACAAAGTGAGTCATACCATACCATGAGGCATACCAAGTTTCTATGGTTTTACAGTTAATTTGCTTCAAAGAGTTAGCGTGGTTTGACTCTATAGCCCAACAGGGGGTTTTGTAACCCACGGGTGGTCGCAGACCCGTAGGACGGCCTAGATATCGCTGGAGTGATGAATTCCAAAAAGATCTCAGGGACCTAGGCATTGCTAACTGGCGAGAGCTGGCTCAGGATTGCGGAGCGTGGCGTGATCTGATGTCATAGGCCAAGGCTCTTTGGGTCATTGCACTCAGTTAGTTCCTCGTTTTTCGTGGAACTTGACAATTTGTCTTGGTGCCCTCAGGTTCTACTTATAGCCATAGCGCTGGAGCGTTTAGGAGATCCGCGCGCCGACGCAGCGTATGCGCGCGCGGCGGCCCTGGCGCCGGGCGACGTGCTCGTGCGTCTGAACAGGGCCAGAAGACTCGCGAGGTCTGGGAACACTGGCCAGGCGGCCGAGGAGGCTAGAGCTGTGGCTGAGCTGCTGCAGATGGAAGAGAAGCCTGATGCACAGGTGAACATACTTCAACCAATCAATACAATATTTTTCTCAAACATGCAATAAAATGTCGTCATAACGTGCGTTATTACAGGCTTCGAAGTATCATGTTTCGGGCGAAACAACTCGAGAGAACTATAAAGGAATTCCATACCAAATTGAAGGCCTAAGCCGTAAAGTAACTTTTTGTAAAGATGGCGGCTGAATTATATATATTTTTTTAGTGATGTAATGTATTTTTATATTATTGCATATGGTTGAGACCCCATGCATAGCCGTGACACGTATCACTATCCGTCCACCTATACCTACACACCCGGAAAGCCCTTCTTTCCCGGTCTCTGCAGTAATGTACTATTATTGCATGGTAGCGTGTGTATCAAACAGTGTTAGTTACATTATTGTAAGTGTCTTCCATATCCTGCCTCACAAAACAATCTCGAGGGAAAGACACTGAAAAGCACAAGCTTTCTCAAGATGACAAAAATAACTCGCGTTCCCATTTTTTGACACTAGATGAGATGAATCCTACAGGGCTGGTAATCTCGTGTACTTTGGACACACTGTATTTTAGCAGTGGACCGAGAATATCAATTCTCCTTAAAGTATTAACCGATCATGGTAAAGCCAAACGCAAAATCATGATCATGATTTTAGCAGTAGAGCATGTATTGGTATTTTTTTCCGTGCACGTGTATAGCCATCGTGTATAGATCTCCATCATGGAACGTGTCAGGGGTAGCCAGAACAGCATTATGAAGGTGATAGCTGACAGATTTGGTTGTGCCATATTAATGCACTGGGTAGGGCAGGTTAAATCTTTGTATAGATATATTAAATAATTAATTCAATAATTAATTAAATATTTAATTCTCAATTGCCACAAAAAAAAAAATGTCACTTGCGTCTAGTACTACTTAATCAAATTAAATTTAAACTTGAATTTTACAATCATGAATCATAATTATTATTATTAAATTTCCTGCTAAATGTAATTCTGCCATATTATTATTATTATATTAATTAATTTATTATGGTATTAATTCATGTTGAATTTGCGTTATATTTAATGGTTTTAATTTAATTTAATGGATTTTGAACTGTGATTACCTATTATACTGCTAACATAGATTAAGTACCATTGTTACTAACAGTTGTATGGGTCTATGACCTGAAATAAATGATTATTATTATTATTATTATTATAGCTATTACTCTCGGATGCTATTAATATACTGCATCCCGAGATAGAAAAGCTAACAGAAATATCTGATCCGTAGCTGGCCAGTTCTCTGGCGACGCTCCTGGCTCTTCTCCGCGAAGCTGGTGCTCAACTTTCAGGCCTGCCGGACCTGCCGCCGGCCAGCGAGCCTGACGCCGGGCCGGAGGATGACATGACGGCTGATGAAGTTTAGCAGGTATGCGTGCCTAACAGTAATTGCCTAACAGTAATATTGTCGGATCCACAGTTGGCTAGTTCTCTCGCGACGCGGTTAACTGGCATGCCTGCCGGATCCGAGCGGCAAGCCCGTCGCCGAGCCGGATGACAACATGACTGACGAAGTCCAAGTCTATAAGACACACAATAACTGTAGTTAATCGTATTATAGTAGAGTTGCTAAGCCGCGAAATTGTGCGCATCGGGTTACAAGCATGAAATTTCTACCACACATAGAACGTTCCACAGTAATTATTTTCAGATGTGGAGGGAAGTCAGATTCGTCCCCTGTGTGGTGGGAGAGCGGGGTGAAGAGGACCAAGTACTGCTCTTTTTTTTTTTTATTACTGATCAGTTAAGGCTATTAGGGCTTGTGCGACATCGTTTTCGTGTAAAATAGATATCAGCTATTAATTTTTCATGTTATTTAAGAATAGTTTGATATAAAAATTTGGGTTTATTGCCGAAAAGGTAAAAATCACAACAAGTTTTTTTTATTCAGAACGATAAATTAGTTATCTATCCTGAATATTTACAATTTAAAAAAATATTACTAAACAGTAAATTTAATCTTGTTTTTAAAAATGTATACATATTGGGCACATCTCATACAAAAAGTACCTTGAAAAAAATTTTGATGTTAAGCTTAGCCTGCGTGTTCTAGTACATTTTGCTAAGTCGCGAAATTGTGTACATCGGGATACAACAACGAAATTTCTACCGCAGATAGAGTATTCAGCGGTGATTATTTTCAGATGTGGAGGGAAGTCAGATTCGTCCCCTGTGCGGCGAGAAAGCGGGGTGAATAGGATAAAGGAGTCCTCTTTTTCTTTTTAAATTACTGATCAGATAACGCTACTAGGACTTGTGTAGTGTCCTTTTCGTGTAAAACAGATATCAGCAATTCATTTTCCATGTTATTTATTCATTGTACCATATAAAAATACGGTTGTATTTCCGAAATTGTAAAAATCACAACAAGTTTTTTTTATTCAGGGAGATAAATTAGTTATATTTCCTGGATATTTACAACTAAGAAAAATATTGCAAAATAGAAAATTTAATCTAGTTTCTAAAAATATATACATATTGGGCACTCGGCACTCGTCATACCAAAAGTAACTTAAATAAATTGTTGATGTTGAGATTAGCCCGTGTGCTCGTGATACATTAGCAAAAAAATATTTTGTTTTAATTACATTAATTTGTTTTTCTAGAACGTATATAGTAAAAATAATATGTAAAAGCATGTTAATAATCATTATTTAATGTATTTAATGAAGCGAAATAGGATGCGTTCGGAGATTTACGTTGGTTACGCCGACGTAAAGATATATTTTAAGCTACTGTTTGTATGAGAAGTGCCCAACATGCACATATTTTTAGAAACCAGATTAAATGATCTTTTTGAAATAATAATAATAAGTTGAAAATGTTCACGAAATTTAACTAATTTACCTCACTGAATAAAAAAACTTGTTGTGATTTTTACCTTTTCGGCCATTACACCCATATTTTTATATAGAACTATACAAAACTAACATCAAAAATTAATCTTCTATACATATAAACGGACAAGTCCTGACTGACTGACTGACTCACTCATCAACGTAGAGCCGAAACTACTGAACCTAGGAACTTCAAATTTCTAGAATAGCTCAAATATACGATGCAAGCAAGCACTAAGAAGGGATTTTTCAAAACTCATCCCCTAAGGGTGTCAAATCGGGGTTGAAAGTTTGTATGGAACTTACGTAATTTTTGAGAGAGTCCTAAAACTTTGTGTATAGATTCTTGATTTAAAAACAAGATCACATATTTCATGATTTTTGAAAACTCATCCTTTAAAGGGGTTAAATAGGAGGTGAAAGTTTGTATGAAGAACTTTGAATTATTTGAGTAAGAGTGGTAACATTTCGTGTACAGCTCTTTTTATATAAAGTAAGAAAACTAGTTTCAGCATTCTTGAAAATTCATCCCCGTAAGGGGTTAAATGCACAGTGAAACTTTGTAAGAAAAACGTGGCCTGTTTGAATAAAGGGTGCATCCTTTTGCGTGTAGATTGATCATCAAAAACTGAAAACATGTATTACAGCGTTTTTGAAAATTCAACCCCTAATGGGCTGAAGAGGGAGCTGAAAGTTTCTATGAAGAGCTTGGTATTCTTTGAGTAGGAGTGGTAATATTTCTTGGTCAGGTTCCTATTTGCAAAGTAAGAAAACGACTTTCAGCATTTTTGGAAATTCATCTCCGAAAGGGGTTAAGTGGACAGTGGAACGTTCTTAAGAAACGGGGCTTTTTTGAGTAAGGGGTGCATTCTTTTGCGTGTAGACTCTTCATCAAAAACTGTGAATTTTGATTTCAGCGTTTTTGAAAGTTCAACCCCTAATGGGGTAAAGTGGGAGGTGAAAATTTGTATGAAGAGCATAGGTTCTTTGAGTAGGAGTGGTAATATTTCGTGTATAAGTTCATCCCCGAAAGGGGTTAAATGGAATTGGAACTTTGAATGAGAATTCCGCGTTTTTGAAAAGAGACTTTTTTGAGTAAGAGGTGCACTATTTTGCGGGTAGACTCTTCATCAAAAACTGAGAATATTGATTTCAGCGTTTTTGAAAATTTAACCCCTAATGGGTTACGCTGAGAGGTGACAGTTTGTATCGAGCTTGGAATTTTTTGAGTAAGAGTGATAATATTTCGGGCATAGGTTAATCATTACAAACAACTATTCACCATAAATTAAGTTAAAAATTAAGAGATGCATTTTTTTATATTCATCCCCTAAGCATGTGAAATTGAAGGTGACACCATTTTCATGTTATGAATAAGAGGCATACGGGTTTTTATGTAGAATCTTCATGAAAAATTTAGAAAATAAACTTAAGGTTTTTTGGAAATTCATCTCCAAAATTTGTCTAATGGGAGGCGAAAGTTTGGATGAGAAAAGATGAGATTGTTTCGTAAGTCTGGTCATATTCCGTGTGTCAAAATACTACTTTCTGATTTTTTTTAAATGTAAGAGTATTGTCTGAGTACAGGGGGAAGATGTAAGTTCATGTGAGGAATATTTTCGTGTATAAACTCTGCATTCATTTTTGGAAAGTTATCTCATGAAGAGGTTAAAAACTTTATATGCAAAACGTAGGATAGTGACAAAACTTCGTGTAAAAAAATGCATTGTTAGGGTTCCGTGCCTCAAAAGGAAAAAAACGCAAAGAATCACTTAGTTGTCTGTCCGTCTATAGAATAAAGTGGAAATTAAAACCATATAATATACTATAGCCCTTTGAAGTTGTTAAAAAACCTGTTAAAAAAAGTTACAACGTAAAAAAAAGATCCGGCTGTTTACCTATGTCACAACAAACGTCGATACTCTCAAGGGAATCAAATTTTATAAGGTACTTAGGTATTTTCAGTTGAACAAAAACTATGAATTTGGCAAGTAATACCGTGTCTTACTCTCTTACTACAAGTACTTAACTATACATTACTAATTAAATAAAAAAGTAGTCTGTAGGTATTTAAAGTACCTACGTAAAACAGTTTTCCAACGGTAATGTTAAATTTGCCACTTAGTAAGTACATTTTATCTTTTCCTAAGTGATTTCATAGTTCGTAAGGAATCCTCTGTGCGCGAGTCCGACTCGCACTTGACCGGCTATTTGTATCAACTGAGAATACTGATTAGAACGTTAGAGGAAGTTCCTATCCTTAAGGAGATTAAACTTTTGACTATGATTTTGTTCGGTTCATCGGGAAATAAATTTCCCCATGTGTAGATATACCACGCCGTAACCTAGAAATATATAAATCTACTACCCAAAAAAATTATATGCGCGCAGATTTCTATTAGACCTGACTGACAGACTGACTCACTCATCAACGTAGAGCCGAAACTACTGAACCTAGGAACTTCAAATTTCTAGAATAGCTCAAATATACGATGCAAGCAAGCACTAAGAAGGGATTTTTCAAAACTCATCCCCTAAGGGTGTCAAATCGGGGTTGAAAGTTTGTATGGAACTTACGTAATTTTTGAGAGAGTCCTAAAACTTTGTGTATAGATTCTTGATTTAAAAACAAGATCACATATTTCATGATTTTTGAAAACTCATCCTTTAAAGGGGTTAAATAGGAGGTGAAAGTTTGTATGAAGAACTTTGAATTATTTGAGTAAGAGTGGTAACATTTCGTGTACAGCTCGCTGATAGCCTGCAGAGAACTTTTAGAATCAGTAAATACAACACAATAATTTAGATTATGCGATTCTATATACTTAAGAGATTCTAAAATCGCTAACGCCTCGCCCGTGAATACAGAAGAGAAAGAAGGTAATTTAAAACTTAAAATAACATTAAATCTAGGGATCCACACAGCTGACCCCACCGGGCCCTGATCAGACAACTGAGATGCGTCCGTATAAATAGTGGTCCAATTAGGCCAGTGCTTATCAATAGCTTTATTTAAAAGAGAATTCGCACAAACAGAATCTTTATCTATCCCTAAGTCAATTATAATACTAGGGCGAAACATAATTGCTTCATATGGAGTCTCAAATATTGGATTAAGCCTGCAATTATACACTGGGCAGGGAAGCCGAGTATATTTTAGGAAACTTTTAACAAGACAGGGGCTGTTCTTGTGGAACCAGTAACTGGAGGTATTTACTAGCCTGGAAAGGAGGAGGAGTTTCGGGATAAGAGGATGAGTGGCAGACTGCATAATTTTGAAAACGAACCGGTCCGATAAATATTGCCTTCTCAATTTAAGAGGTGGATCTACACATTCGATTTGGAGAGCATTCACAGGGGAGGATCGCATTGCACCAATAACAATACGAAGACTTTTCGACTGTATTTTGTCTAGGGCACCTAGGGCAGCCTTATTGCAAGGTTCGAGAAGGAACGATCCGTAATCAAGATGGCTACGGATTAGAGCATTGTACACTAATTTTTGGCAATAAGGATGGGAACCCCACCACACACCAGAAAGAGAACGAATAATATTAATATTTTTTTCACATTTCTGGGCGGCGTTGTTAAAATGATGAATACCAGATAGTTTCGAATCAAAAATAACCCCTAGAAATTTAACTCTATCATACACCGGAATTTGGACCCCATTACATGTTACCGAAACATCAGGAACCCGTCTTTTACGACTAAAAACTACGACCGAACTTTTGGGAATAGACAACGATAAACCATGCTCCTCTAACCAAACGCTTAAATAATTGAGTGCTGAGTTAAGCCGAGGAACAGCATCCGGAATATTAGAAACAGAAGAATATAAACAGATATCATCAGCATATTGAAGAACACTGCAAAAAGGATTTACCGTTAATTCCAAGTCGCAAGTATAGAGGCTGTACAAAAGTGGACTCAAAACAGACCCCTGTGGGAGGCCTTTCCATACTAACCTAGCCGGCAGAGTAGTATTATTAACGCTAATTAATATAGATCTAGAGAGAAGAAAATTTATAGTAAAGTTCACCAGCCTCTCTGGGAACTCCAGATCATGAAGTTTTTGCCTCAGACGAGGAAGAAGAACGTTATCGTATGCGGAAGCGATATCCAGAAAAACGCCAACAACAGAATAACAATTCGAAAAAGCAACCCGGACATCAGTCGTAAATATAGCAAGACTATCCATAGTACCGAGGCCCTTACGGAAACCAAATTGACTTTTTGCTAATAAACCTTTACTTTCAGCTAACCACTCTAGTCTATTTTTAATAAGATGCTCAAGAATTTTAGCTAAAGTGGAAGAAAGGGCAATAGGGCGGTAACCAGACGGGTCATTACCTGGCTTCCCAGGTTTAAGAATGGGAATAATAATTTGGGTCTTCCAGTCTTCTGGGGGAATGCCTGATAAAAAAATGTTATTAAGAATATTAAGAAAAAACTGTTTGGAATCATAACTAGCGCGCACAATAAAAGAATAAGGGATTCCATCTACACCAGGGGAAGAGTCTTTAAGATGAGAAATAGCAGTAAAAAATTCTTCAGAAGAAAAAGGACTATCGAAGAAATTAGCCGGCCCTTGGTTCAAGGGTGACACAACAGGAGTAACTTCCTCAAGAGAAGGGATAGAAGGAGGAGCAAGTTTCAGGGCGAACGCCTCAATCCATTCGGAAGGGTCATTGGATTGTAAAGCCGAATCAGGAGAGAAAACACCGCGAAATCGTTTAATACCCTTCCAGACCAAAGAGGACGGCGTGGACGGCGAAAGACTCTCGCAAAACTTTTGCCATCCCATTTTCTTTTTGTTTATGAGGAATTTAGAAGTATCAGCTGCAACTTTTAAATAATTATCATAATTAATCCTATTAAAATTCGATGAAAGTAAAACTTCAGCCTCCTTACGCTTTTTGACAGATTCAAAACAATCTGGTTCCCACCAAGGGGGAAGCGGAATTTTACTAGAATGTTTTTTCTTCAGGGGAATGGCTTTATTGGCTGAACTAGTAATAGCATTTTTAAAGTCATTGTATACTGCCATTACGTTATTGACATTAGGGACAGATATACGCATAATTTCACTATCCAAACTGAGACTGTACAGAGGCCAGTCCGCTTTGGATACTTGATGTTTAAGCCTAGGGGAAGGGGAAAAAGAAGGGACAGGATCGGGGAAGGATACATGAATCGGAAAGTGATCACTACCAAAAGAAGCAAGGAGAATACGCCACAACAGCCTAGAAGACATTGAGGCTGATGATAAAGAAATATCTACTGCACTTCTAGGGTCTTGAAAAGAAGTGACACGCCTCGTAGGGGAGCCATCATTAAGGATACATAACTCAAAATAATCAACAATATCAAGGAATACACCAGAAACGTAATCACAATAATAAGAGCCCCACGACGTGTGATGAATATTAAAATCTCCTAAAATCAGTCGAGGGGTAGGAAGAGCCGAAATAATTGACCTCAGTTCAGGCATTACAGCCACATGAGGATCAGAAATATAAACAGAGAGAAAAGAAATATTATTCACTCTCACAGCAACTGCACTAATGAAGTCGCTGTGAGCAGGAATAGGAATTTGAGAATAAGTAACTGATCGGGCAACCAAAATGGCTGCACCACCATGTCCATCCCGTCTGTCGTCCCGCAGACAGGCAAAGCCGGGGACTCTAAAAATAGAGTCAGGCTTCAACCACGTCTCCTGGACGGCAAGAAGGAACGGGTTATATTTATTAATAAGTTGGATAATGTCCGATTTTTTATTGCGAATGCTGCGACAATTCCATTGCAGAATCGATCGAGCCATTTTGAGAAAGGAATAAAGAAATAACGTTAAACAATTTTTGTCGCATGTTGTTCGGTTCAAAGTCAGAGTTTACTAGCAAGTCAATAAAAGATTTGAGCAATTCAATAAGGTTGTCTTCACTACGGGCATTTTTATTTTGCAATCCACAGCCATTGGGCATCACTGATTGCGGATCCCGGGTAATGTTGTTGTGAGCCGACCTGTCGTAACCAAGGTTGCCAGAAGAAGATACAGAAGAATAAGATTTGCGAGGTAAAGAAATAGTTTTGCGATACGAGAGAGAAGGTATTCCAGACAGGGGCTGAGATGGAGAACGTGAATTGGGAGAAGTGGAGAGATGAGAACGAGGGGGAGAAGAAGAATTTGCAGACTCAGCAAAAGATTTTTTAACACCTGGAAATCGAGCAGCAGCCTCTATATACGACAGATTGTCCTGGGACATCGCAAGTTTGATGTTTCGTTGCCTGTGATGCTCTGGACAAGCCTGATTATTTGCACAGTGATTGCCCGAACAGAACAGACAAGAAAAAATCGTCGCTCCACATGTGAGTCCCTCATGTTCCTGAGCGCACTTGTAGCAGCGAGGCCTGGACCTACACTGCGCCTTTACATGCCCAAAACGACAGCAATTGTTGCACTGTATTGTCGGGTATAGATAACACTCAACAGGAAGACTGTTGTAGAAGCAGTAAACGTGCGGTGGCAGTGCCCTACCGGCAAAGGTAAGAACAACCGACTGAGTAGGAACCCACTGATTGGAATTGTTCTCGCCTGAAACTTTCCTACTAAGTCGGCGGGCCTTAATAACCCTACCAAACCCGATAGGAACAGTCACATTCAGAACTACCTCCTCCATAGACCAGTCCGTCTGGATGTTCCTCACAATACCCATCCTTGTGACACAGAATGATGGAACTGTTGCTGAAAAATTTGCAGTTACCAGTGCAGGGTGCGCTAAGCAGTTATTTGCATGGTGTGCAGACTCGAATTCTACCGCGAAACGATTACGACCAACACGTTTAACTCCGTCTTTTGTCACGCCAGGAACATTATTTTTAAATAGGAAGTGGCCAAAATTAGTGGCCCTCAAAGTTACCCCTGAGGACGGATCCACCGAATTTTTTTGAAAGTGGATGACATAAGGACCGACATCAGCATCCGCATATTTAGTGCGTACATCATCGAAGTCCGGGTGGGTGAATGAAGTCTGAATGGAAGCCTGGGATGGGATGGATGAATTTACCGCAGCTTTCTTAGGATTTTGGTCATCACCACCTTTCTCAGCGCTTCTCTTTATGGGCCGAGGATTGAGATCGGAGGCCTTAGGCTCAATTGGCCTGGGAGATTCCTCACAGACCTCATACTCGCTGCCGCCGGGATCCGGCGGCTCCGCGTCCCAGTTCATGAAAAATCTCCCAAACGAGTCCCAAACGAATGATATCTATTTACAAAAATGGATTTAAATACAAATGACAAACTAAATTACAGAACAGCAAACTGAAATATCTACAAATGAATTAAAATTAATTTAAATTTCAACAGGCCTTGCTCTTGACAGGAACGCTGACAGCAGACGTGGTTGCGTTTATCACGCGAAAAATAAGTGACAAGCATCTGTCACTCACACTTGCATTAATGCATGGGATTAAAGCAACTGTCATTTCATATACATTTAACGTATTATGTAATAGAATAGAATAACTGTCATATTCAATCCCATTCTAATCACGCCTTGATAATATTAATAACTAGTATGATTCATCGGCCATCTTTGTTCATGTTCATTTCATCTCATGTTTTATTTTTTTGATAAGTCTTATTTAACACGGAAGTCATGCATTGGTTATAGACCAAAAAAACTGATACTGGCACAAGCTTCGAGCCGCCATAAACGGATTAACAATAACTAGGATCATAACTACAAGATTGAGCAGAAATAGTAACGATTTAAGTAGTAGTATACAAGATTATCCTTCTAAATCTAGAGCATCATTTGTTGCGTCTCTTTGTATTAACTAACGCCGCGCGCCGTGTGCTTTCGACACGAACCACATTTTATTTTAGTTTCATTGCGCCTAGTACAATATTCAATCTTATTTTATTGCCGGTCGTAAAATTCCATTGCAAATCAAAGTTTTGCCATGAGGACTGTCCTCCTGGTTTTAGCTGTAGTATTCTATTTTAATGGGGCAAGTACTTTTTTAACTTTACAAACGCTGGTTAAGTGTTACATTTGAATTTTGAATCTTTATAATGAAAAATTCCGAAAATGTAACAGAATCCTGTGAATAGCGAGGCAACGTTTTTTTTTTAAGATCATACTCTTGATCTCCAAGATCCGTACAATGTTGATTCCAGTGTTTGGAGCTATTTTATTTTGGCTCTATCGATGTGGACATCTAGTACTAAAAATTAAATAATGCTCATCATTCTTTCCAGAATGCCGCGCAAAGCAAAACTGAAAACGTTAATTCCATAGCAGATCTCACTGCTAAACTGTTAGTGCTGCCCCCTCTTCAGGTCAACTACGACGAGTTGACCGATAAGCCCACCATCTCACCAAGTCAGTTCACGCTGAAGTTTGATGGAAACTTCTTGCTGCCCGAGAAGCTGGTTAAAGAGCTGAATTTGAATGAAGCAGACATGAACGGTTTGAGGACGCTGATGCATCTTGGTTTATTTAATCGCGCTAATCATGGATCGAATTATAGACGTCTATCTGATTTGATTCGTGCCGCTGGCCGATAATGGGTGCGATTATCGCGCGATGTATTAATGAAAGCAATATATACACAAGTATCAAGACTAATTTGTGCGTGAATGACAGGTGCTTTATAATTTATCTCTCTCGTTATATAGTCTGGCTAAAATATCTTTGCTCCAGCATTTCTTTTTATCTGTAAATCAGCCCACTCAATTGCTTCGAATTTTGAGTTGGACTCTATTTATATAATAAAATAAGAGCGGTGACAGGTAGCCGTGGTTACCAAAAGCAATCTAGTGGATATGACAATACTGAAGATAGGGCACTAAGTAGTCTTGATACTTGTGTATTTTTTTATTCTTAATCTTTGAACTGTCTTTGAACTAGTAAGTAGATTGTAGCAAATTTAATACAAATAAATAAACGTCGTGCTTCGATCAGATTAGTATTGTACTTAAGGGGCTTCTAAACGGGCCATATTTTACTGTAATTTGTGGCCGGCAACTATGACCGTCCTTCTCTGACACCGTACGCTAGAGCAAGATGGAAATAATGGCCAGCCACAAATTGCAGCAAAACATGTCTCGTTTAGAAGTCTCTTTATAAAAATATTTACAAAAGATTTATAAAAGATATTTGGACTTTTGTTTTGTATAATATTTAGTGAGTTTACATACTGCAATTCAAAACAGTAACATCAGTGTTTATGGTATTCTAATTCTATGGGCTCTATGGGGATTAAAACACGAAAAAAGTTTGTGTGTAGGTATATATTTGAAATAAAAAATATATACCTATTCTATGGTTAATATTGGCATACTTAGTTTTTATGTGTTTGACAGTTAATTTGGTTTGAAGCAAGAATCTTATATACTAACTGGATATTGCATGCCGAACATTCGTTTGAAGCCAGAAAAAATGACCTTGAATTACGTCACGCCGATCTTGCATCTCTTTCTTTAAGGTGTCCATGATTAAGCATACATTAGGAATATCCCGCGGAATTTGACATATACAACAGATTGATGATTGATGATTTTGTAATTTATTAAATTCAAATCCGATCAACTGTTTTATCATGAAAGTGAACACCCATCCTAGTAGGATAGGAAAGTATATGCATAGCTAAATTTTATTGTTGTTTCGTGCGTTGCCGTCCCGCTCGCACTGGCTAATTTACCAGAAAGGAATGGAAGCCTTACGTCGGCGATAAAACATTAGCATTCTAGGCAATGCTGATTTCAAGTGTCCGTGTAACTGGAGACTACTTACTGATACTTAAACGGACGGCTAAATGTATGGAGAAAAACGCGACGCATACGTCAACGTCCCTTTTTCACCGTGTATTAGCCGCCTTTACGCAACGCCAGAGTATTGTGAGCACCTATGAGGCCAATCCTTAAATATAGTAGTAATTTTAGTATACACGTTTTTTGTTTATATGTGTTTGTGAATACGAGTGTGACTATGGCTAAGTTCACAGTGAGGTAGCCATTAGTGGATTAGGTTAGCAATATACTTACCATTGGTGTAGGTATCAATGTGACGTTCTGTAGTAAGAGATACCAATTTGTCAGTCCATTTTTGGTTGCATTTCTATGCCACTCTGCACTTAGTCCGCCTTAATGATAACCGGCAAAAGGTTTCCTTTTACCTGAGCACGCCACAAATAGTTACTAACAAAAACATAAGGGGAGTATTTGTCAATGGATAAAAAATAATGAAATACTAGGACGTTATAACAGTTTCTTTATTTTCCACATGTGAGAACAATTTCGACAGCAGGGTCATCAAATTGTCGAACGCTCTGAAACCCTTTATCGGTACAATCGACAGCCAAAACCGCCTCCTTCGTTCATCTTTTGGAAAACTGCAATATTTAATATTATTCAAGTAAATTGTAAAGACACAAACAATAAACATGTTATTCTGTGATATGAATTATGAGAATAGAAAACGTACTAAGTTGATAGATTTAGGTCCATTTTATACGAGTAAATACCATGCATGAAAACGAATTGGTCACCCGAGTTGTAAAACCACACAATCTTTAGTTTCTCATTTAAGACAATGTTGAACTTCAAATAAACAAAATATACTTCTAACTTATCATTATAAACCTATTCGTGGGGTTCTTGAATAAAAATAAACAAAGCTTACAAGCAAAATAGAGGAAGACTGATTGCTAGTAAGATTTTTGAACATTTTCGTAAAATAAGTACTCACCTATAAAATTTTGTGTCGGATTTCTGCCTCCAATTACTTTTACAATGCTTTACTATGCAATACATAGCGCATTACGCAAGTAAATCGACGAAATACGTTTATTTCACGAAAAAAAATATTGAATTGGTGAATCACTTTTGACAATTCTGACATATCGGCGATATTTCTTTATTATTAGTGTTGTCATAGTACGTAGGAGGTGCATACCCGTGAAATGAGAATTTTGATTCAGTTATTTTTTTTGTATAATACATAGAAAACTAAGTAAATTTGATCGCAGAAAGTTTTATATGAAAAATATAAATTTTTGTTGGAATTAGCTTAAAGTAAATTAATTAGGTAATGCCCGATAATTCTTATTTCTATAAAAAATAAGTTTTTTTTATAAATAACATGGTAACACATCACAGTGTGGAAAAGAGATAAAACATATGAGCAAAGGTGAATGAACCTGGCTTCAACTCATAGTTCGGCACGCAACATCCAGTTAGTATATAAGATTCTTGGTTTGAAGAGTTATTGTGGTCCTTTGAAGGTGACCGTTATACATAGGTATAGGTAGTTGTGGAAATGTTGGGGCTAGTGTAGACTGGACTTTTTTTAAGGCGTTGGTAGATTTTCCTGGTGATTGAGATGTAAGAATACCTTTATTTGCTTTTATTTCTGCTTTTGAATTTAAGTCGAAGATTTAAGTGTCGAAATAATGTGACAATAAATTATGTTGCTTTAATCAAACCTAAACCATGGTAGAAGAAAATAAGGTATAGTAGGTACTCCGGAATGACAGGCGAGACTCACGCTATGATTGGTTGGATGGTTCTGTGTTGCCAGTGGTATATAATAATACTCCCCGATTCTTTTGTTACCAGTATGAATCTCATAAAATCGTGATTGTTTAAAATTATTACGACAAAATAACATTTACTCAAAGAACATGTAACAATTGTAATGCAAAAATATGTTTTTTTGTACGACTGGCGGCGAACATTTTTTTCTTATAATTATTTTGTTACTATAAAGCGGCAAGTAAATCAGTGACGTAGAAAGGCTGACTTGTCGGAGTGCCATACCTTGTTTTCTTATACTATTACCTAAATTAAGATTTTGTGGTGGTTGAAGAAGGGCCCTGGGCACTAAGTGCTTACGGGGTTTTCGCTGTTCTAATGATGGTGGATGTTGTTCTTCACGCAAAAGTGTAATTGTACGGCATTTAATGATCGTCAGGCCTCCTTTGGCAGGGATCTGTCCACGAACATCGAAGATGGCCAATTAAATCTAATTGTAACGGGCCTATAATGATATTGGACATTATGGCAAAACTTGAATAAACGTTTTATTAAATAAGAAAGACATTTTCATTTTGGTATAAACGAATTTCGTCTATAAAAAAACAAATTGAATATCTATAGAATACGTATCAGCAATATTACTAATATTAATTATTAAATAAATTCTTAAAAACCTACATCACGTGAAAAGTTGCTTGTAAGTGTGGTCGGATGTACAAATACAAATACTCTTTATTGCACACCGCAAACGTCAAGGAATACGCAAAAAAACATGAGATACATTAAAATAACAGGCAGAGGTAAACAACACAGGCGGTCTATCGCTAAATACCGATCTCTTCCAGATAACCTTTAGGTAGCGGTGTAGTTAAAAATCACGTTAAGGTACTGTTTAAAAGAACCAAATTTTTTAAGATGATTTTAATAAGTGGTCAATGTTAACAAGGGCTAAAGTAGCCCGGCCTTACCCTACGTCTACACTACTCGCGAAGTTGGCTGAAGTTGGGCGAATATTATAATGTGGAGGGGCAATTCTGCCATCCGTCCGGGTTTTCCCGGATTTATCCTAGTTTGGAGGCCGTCCAGGGGGGTTTTCAAAAGGTGTCCGGGAAAAACCCGGACACTTTATATGTGAATGAAAAATAAAGCGAACGTTTTATAAATCGATGAACTTCTGCAGCACGCATGAAAAAGCATGACTCATTGTCACTTTCCGCCTGAGCCGAGCGTGCAAGCGAGAGCGCGGAACAAAGCGATAGAGAGGCACGATCGGCCTAAGCGTTCGGCTTTCGACGCATCTGTCTCTCTTCCACTAACCGGCCAGCAGTCAATTCATAAAAATATGCAATTGTTCATGCATATTTTCTTTTGACGTTATCATTATCACATATGTAAAATTATTGCCCATAAACCGAATTTCCTAGACAACCAATATTCTATTTTCGTCCGTGGAAAAAAATGAGATTTATGCCAAATGTCCGGGTTTTTTAAGTCTTCGTCCGGGTTAGGCGAATTTAGAGATGGCAGCCCTCGCCCAACCTCGACCAACTTCGCGAGTAGTGTGTAACCCAGTGATGTCTAGCCCAACTACGCTTCGCGGCTCGTCGCGCGACATAGCATCGTCCGTCACTCTCTCATAGTACAGCGAAGAAAGAGACAGGTAATATTTCTAGCGCTAGAAATTGTGCTAGAGGGGCAGGTTACGGTGTCTAAATGTATTTTCCGAAGTACTTCGTCCGTCACCTTACCTTATTGTAATATTTTTATAGTGATTTGCTTCATATATTGCACATTTCGATTGCAATAATCCAATATGCGATAGGCTATTCAAATCGTAATATAATATCCTGTGACAAAGTTACCATGAGAAGCCTCGTGCTGGTGCTCGCGTTCGTCTTTGCTATTGCACAAGAAGAGGCTGAAAAGGATGCAAGTATTTTCTATTATTTATTTACTAGAAGGTAACCCGCAACTGCGGCATTAATTCCGCCATTTGTATAGTCTGTCCAATCTCTTCTTAAAGAATGAAGTGACTTTGTCACAAGGTATAAACAACCGTATTTATGTAAGTTAAACGTCGTTTCTCACTTGTGCCAGTTTGACATAATTGAATTTTAGAATTCCGGAATTCCGGATAGACTATACTGATTTTGTTTTGTGCAATAAAGTTTAAATAAATAATAATTCCAGACTACTACTACTACCGGAAAACCTTCATGTGAGATGGGGCTTAAAGCAGAACTGCTAGTGCTACCCCCTGTGTTACTCGGTTACGACGGCGACGATGACGACATCACCGACGACGAAACCACTACCCCACCTACTACACCAGAAAATAGCATGGAAAATTTCCTGAGAAAACTAAACAAATACACGCTAAAGTTTGAAGGAAACCTCGATGTCCCGGAAAGCCTTAGACAAAAACTACAGACAGTCGATCCAAGGAGAGCAGAGCCGTCGGGAGGTTTGGAGAATCTGCTGCGACTTGGTTTAGTCCAAAGTATGCTGCAGAGCGCTACGCCGAATGATGTATACCGAAGAGAATGGCAGGCCACGCCTCCTGCGACCATAGGAGTCGTAGGGCAGAACTCGGTTTAGGATTTGTAATAATTGTTACAACAACGATTCATATAACTTCACTACATTCATTTGATATAATGTTTCATTTGATATAACGTTTATTTATATTCACAAGGTAACCTAATACTGCTTCCTCGCTTCGCTCGTCATCATACCTAACCATGAATCTATTAAGTACAGTTTTACTTTTTTGTTTAACCCACTTTCACCTAAACGCACTTTTTGGAACCTGGATAAATTTTGCGATATCTGAAATCGCAACAAGCATTAGAGTAAATTATTTAAAAAAAAATGAGCTGTGTTATAACACCTGGTCGGGCTATCTGGGTTGCACTTTGAGTGTGTATTGAGCGTTTAAACGTATTATATCAAATGATCGTTATACCATAGGATATTATGCCATATGAAATTATAAGTACCAAATGTTATTATAATCATTCGTTATCCCTTGATCGTTATATTAACCAATATTATATCATAGGTTGTTATAGCGACTGTTACGCACCCCTTGGTTTACCCTTTTGAACGCCACAGTCAGCTGGGCGAGGCGACAATTAAAAGTCGTGCCATTGACACCTCGACGACAACTTTTAAATCTGTAGAATTTGCTGTTTAAGCCTTTGAGATGAACACTAATGTCCTTGACATTGCCGTACTTCGTCTAACATCTTGCTTGGTGCCTGAGAAACCGTTTTTTTCCGGTAGACTGGGCGTTAAAAAGGTTAAATTGATTTTTGAAGTGGATTAGGTTAATCGTTACTAAATGTTTTCACCGTGTCAGAGATTCGTAATATTAGTGTAAGACTGATGAATTATACAACATGCTATAGGTAATTAATAATTATATACTTACCTACTGTGTCATGAAATAAAGAAAAAATCAATAAAATACACTGACTTTGAATTATGCGACTTAAAACTGCGCATATTATAAGAATTGTTTAAGTCCAAAAGCTTATTTGAAATTGTTACCAAAATCCTCATAATTAAACAAATAATGAATTAATGACTGTAATAAAAAGCTTACTTAAGAGGCCTTATTCCTTTTAAAATGCTGATTGCTTAGGCATTTTTCTGATCAAACATGTTTCATAACATACTATTGATGTTACTACCTAGAACAGGGCTATTGGGATTTATTGGTATATATTTGAAACCCACAGTTTGAATTTTTAGTGATAATTTTTGTTTCAAAAACTACTCGAAAATGACAAAATTCACGCAGACAATTAGTTTTTCAACTTATTTTCGACTGCACGCAATGAAAGCATGAAATAGCTACGTTACTACCTAGAACTCAGGTAAAAGCTTTATTCACTTCAAAAAGTTGGTTGAAATTATCAATATATTTGTCATAAATATGAAAAAAATAATTTTTAAAAGGAATAAGGCCTCTTGTCTTTTACATTGCGGTAATTCGTCTAACATCTTGCTTGGCCCCTGAGAACCCGTTTTTTGTCAGTGGACCGGGCGCTTAAAAGTTTAAATTGGTTTTTGAAGTGGATTAGGTTAATCGTTACTAAAGTTTCCAGCGTGTCAGAGATTCGTGATATTAGTGTAAGACTGATGAATTATACAACATGCTATAATTAATAATTATATACTAACTGTGTCATGAAATAAAGGAAAAATCCATAAAATACACTGACTTTGAATTATGCGGCTTAAAACTGCGCATATTATAAGAATTGTTTAAGTCCAAAAGCTTATTTTAAATTGTTACCAAAATCCTCATAATTAAACAAATAATGACTGTAATAAAAAGCTTACTTAACCCTTTGAGCGCCGAGCGGCAAAGCAATTCACCGTGCCACTGACGCCAAACCAAAAAAAAAAAAAGTGCTCCAAAATCAACAGAGATTAAGAAACACAGACAGTGGTTTGAATTAGCATGTTTTTGACCACTGAAATTTTGACGTCAATAGACGTCGTTGGCGTCAGTGGCACGAATTCCCGATGACGTGATTTGCCGTCTTTGGCGGTCAAAGGGACGGTCAATGTTAATTTAGTTATTTTTCCATACGTATACTGAATTTAATTTAGACTAAATATGTAATAATACTAATTGACTCTGGCTATGTCGATGATGTATGATTATTACAAATAAAAAATATATTTATCTATATTAATTACCTTTGGGGGTGATTTCGTCACGGCACGTCCGCCATTTGTATGGAGCGTATTTAGCGCTCCGTTGGAATGTCGAGCTTTGACAGTGATTTTTGTCTATTAGTGCGCTCTAAACTAAACCTCTGTAATATTCAGGATTCATTAAAATGCGAGCAAAATTTATTGAAGTGACGTCACTGTGTTTGTATTGAATGTGAGTGAAGGGTCGTCACTAGTTGTCATTCGTCATTTCAACCGATTTTGCTCGCGATCTCGGGTAATATTCATACAAAAATAATAAAAATTTGTTAAGTTCAGTACAGATTTTTAAATAGAAAGTCATTATTGTCTTTTATGCTTCGCCGTTTACCATCGTCGGGGTAAAGAGTTTATAATATTATAACCATCTGTGGATATTGAGTTACCTGAGCCCCTATGATGGTTACTTTTCTCACGCGATAAACAAGTGACAAAGCATCCATCACGTTTTGACAAGATGCGAGTGTAAGTGAGAGCCCCTGCATAGCAAATATAAAATGAATACAACTTGAATACAGACATAATTTTTTATTGGATTTTGGTCTTAACAGCAAAATAAAACACATTTTTGTTTTCAATTATTTATATTTTTATATTGAAATTATCACCTTCGTACCATTACTGAGGGTGTCAACGTTTTACGTACAACACAGTTACAAAAGATAATCGACACTGAGTTCAATACAAATAAGGTTTGGATTCGAATGTCAGCCGGCCTGGTTTATGGACTCGCCTGAAGGCACTTAAGGTCAGTTTTGCGTTATAAATGGGCAAGTCGACTTTTAAATATACTCGATAAACACTTTTCACAAAAAATAACCGACTCCAATAAGCGAAATGGGTACCCATATATTTTGTTTTTTGTAGGTTTTCTTTAAAAGCGTTCAATTAATTTCGATGATATGGGACCACTTTATATGGGACCACTTCTGAAGTATTATCTACCTACTATGAAGACTAATCGCGTGTCATACATACATAAAAAAATCAACAACATACAGTCGAATTGAGAACCTCCTCCTTCCATTGTTGAATTGTGCCTACATTCAACACGCACAAGTGATATTATGTAAAATGCTTGTAACACCTTACACTCAAACTATTGTACACGAATAAGTTCAAGAAGTCGTAAAAAATATTAACCACCTGCGCGAATCGAAAAAAGGCCTTATCAAGATCGATAGCAATGAAGAAGGCGTCGATAACAATGATTAAAGTTGTGAGTAAACGACGACTTTTCCCAAAATTTTAGACATTTAAAAAACCTGTCTTTATTCTATAAATAAAGTTATTGAGCCCAGGCCGGCTAAGGCGAAATTATTGCTTCTACATTACAGTTATTTTACGAATAAGTACAAAATGTACCACTTGCATTCAGTACGGTTCAGACTGGTCAACCCAAATTAATGTACCACTTGCATTAGGCACTATAGCTATAGTACTAATCAACCGAAAATAATCTAGAATAACAGTTCAGAATGCCCAACTGCAAAAGTACCACTTTTATTGTTTTGATACCAAAATGTAGTCTGGCCTACATTTGCACTCTAGCGCTAAGATAGGAACAGTAGCGGCAAAAATCCATCACAATCTATTGTATTTGTAAGTTCTAAAAATGCATATTGGTATATTTTGTTATGTGTTGTAAATTACAATTTTGGCAACGTATACTTGGATCCTATCTTTAAAAATCCTCTAAATGTTTGGATTATTTTTGCCGCTATTGTAACTGTGCGGCGCATGAGGAAAACATCAGCCAATAGCGAGCTACACCGAGTACATAACTTAGTTTAGGACTAGTGTATACTTGTATGGGCAGCCTTAGTACCTCAAATTATACGGGTCAACCATTTACGTACCACTAGCATTCACGTCAGGTACCACAGTATAGACTGGTCAATAGAAGTACCACTTGCAATTAATACCATTAATATTGGTAAAAAATCATCTTTTTATCAAGATTTTTCCATGTTTTGCGTTTATAGAATCAATACTAACTTCGTTAACCAGTCTTTAAATAAATGAGAAAATAAGTTTCCAATGACGCTTTAAAATTATGCGCAAACATGCCAACTGGTAAAAATCTTATTGGTACCTAAGCACGAGAAAGATAAAAAATGTAAGCAATGCCTCTGTTTTTTTGTATAAGGGTACAAAATCCTAAAAAAACCAACATGACAGATGCAGACTTGAAATACCATCTTTAATTAGAACATTGTTATTTGATCGGTTTAAAATCGTGTTTTTTCAAACCATTTTTTTTTTCTATAAAATCATTCATAACGATTTTATCAAGTGACAGTCATAATTAATATTACCACATGAGGCAGCGTGTTTACATTTTTTATCATTCCCAAGCTTTACAACATTATCTGCATTTTTATAGCCGAAGTTATATAGTATAGTATTTTTTATATTGTTATTGTTGACGAGTTTCTATCCCTTTTTATTTGCTATTGTATACTGATAAGTTAAACCGTGCCAATTATTCAATTTAATATCGAGGTATTCAAACACTCGGCGCTCCAACTAAAGACTTTATCAATATCTTTATTTACAATAATTATAAAAACAAATTCAGAGACAGTCATGCGTGGTGTGATTTTTTTTTATTTGACACATTACAGGGTTGGCAAGTTCCATATATTTATGCTAACAGTGTTTGCTCAACCCTGGCAACACCACAAAAAGTACAAAAATCCCCGTTTTATCCTTACGCTATTCCCAATTCATACTAATATTTGAACACTATCCGAATGTCTATTTAAACATTAAACATCTATCTTTATAAATGCACTTCTTGTTAGTTTATCTACGCTAAGTTAGAGTGAAAGTTACAAGTCATAAGTCATTAAATTAAAAATGTCTACGATTTGACGCCGAAGTAAAAAGTGAAAGAGTCTACTGGCATTTACTGGTTAAATAAAAAATAATCTAAATATAACAGAAAAACCATAGTTTAAAAATATCGTATGACAATTTTAAAACAATTTGGCTCAGTAACGGAATTCAATGATGTACTTGAAAATGGAACTAAACGGTTACAAAAAAAGAACACCAGAGAGAAGAAACGTAGAGTGGACGCTCACAGAAGGGAGAATGGCAATGGTTATCTCACACTTTTGGACTTATTTTAATATTTCTTTGGTGTTGTGTCATATTTAATGATTGATTCCATTACGGACGCTATACGACGGCGAACTCTATTCTAGATCTGTGCAAACAGCCTAACATATACTGATATATAAGAAATACTGTTCAGAGTATTCTCGATTCATTTACATTTTACACATCAGAAAAATAAATCGTTCGCACAAACCGAAATAAACTATAGGTACATCCACCTCGATCCCTAAGCTTACCTATATTTACACCAACTAAGTCTATTTACACAAAATGGAATCATTGAGATCATTACAATATTTACTTACATTAAAATGACATTTCTGAGGTCTATTATCTATGCGTTAAATAAAAATAATACTTTACGTTAGACTGGTTTGGTACTCAGTGTTACCATGTATGAGGTATTGATGTTTACCTTAACGGTAAAAATACGTTGTCTATGGCAAGCATAGATAGTAAAGACGCGGCGCTGTATTATTGCACGAATTTAAACAAATAAAAAACAAAAACATAAATGGAACGATTGCACTTTTAAAACAAATGACAACAGCGTTGAAATACTGGCAGGCGTACGGGTTCTAATAAATGTAACAATAAAAACTGCAGAAGACCGAAAGAAGCGGTTTCAAATGTCATGTAAAATTGGCAGTTGTCCTTAAAATAATAAAGTTTATATCGCTTTAAGCCGCTTCATTCGTTCTGCTCCAGTGTATTAAACAAAAACCTACGTTAATCAACAAATTGTAAGACTCAGCCATTCCGAAATTGAGATCCAACGTCATACTTGAAAATACTCCTGCGATTTAATCGTAATGTTAAATCAGAACCTTCTAGAGGAGAGAAACCGGCATCCGTAAAGACTGGTTTAGTTCCCGAAATATTATCACCACCTATGAAAGTTGTATTTTTATTTTATTATGTTGTGATCATATGGGGCATTTTCAAACCACCTCAAAATCAAACAACGTTATTATTAATATACAGCTTATTTAAAGAGATTGATTTGTAAAGATCCGTGTATAGGGTACTGTCCTGAGTTCGCACAAAGCTGTTAATGCCATTTAACGGAAGACTATTGAACCCTAAGCAAATTATACACCTTCCATCTCCAGTGCCATACTGAGTTCAGCCCGTCAAGCACCTCAAGTTTTTCTAATACCATATCGGCGTTCACTGGACACGTGCCCAAAGTGCCTCTTTCCCACTGGACACTGGGCACGTGTCCAGGGCGTAGTCTCACAAGGGCGTCCATTTTTACTTTACCCAACAATGCCCGCAAAAAACATGCCTATACCTGGCACCAGACATGTTAGATAGCACGTAATTGGTCAGCGATGAGGGTGACGCATGCACCGAGTAAGTGATATATGCCGTTTTTTAAGGCCCCTAATTATGGAGTGCTGCAAGACAGCTTTGAACGTTCACTGACAGTGGCAGATTGTTCTAAAATGTGGTAATAATACTTCGAGAACTTTCTACCGGCGTGAGGGAATCAGCTCTGGGCTGCCCGGGCTCAGCCGAACCGCTCCTTGACGAGGAACATGAGCTTCTTCTTCCCCTTGTACTTGAGTTTGATCTCTTGCAGTAGCGCCGCGAACTGGTGGGGCCCGTCGTGCGCCAGCGCGAATGTGTCACGGGCTTTACCTGCGGAGGAATAGGATTTTAGTTATAGTACATTACTGTAGACGCCGGGAATGAAGGGCTTGCCGGGTGAGTAGGTATAGATAGTGATACGAAGCTGCCAAGCCCATTTCACGGCTAAGGTAAGTGCTTTTCTCAAACATTTGCAATTAAATAAAAAAATACACCACTCAAAAAATAATAATTCAGCTGTTTCGGCTGTCCATGAACACAAACGCCATGTTTAAAAAAAAACTTGCTGGCCTAGGCCTTCATTTTGTTTGAAATTCCTTTACAGTTCTCTTGAGTTGTTCCGCCCGAAACTTGATATTTCGAAGCCTGTTTTAACGCACGTTATGACGACATTTCATTGCAGGTGTGTAAAATGTAGCCATGCCAGGTGGATAATAAATAGAATATGCACTATGGTGGGCAATATAACTGGAATATAATTTTAGTCTATATTCCCAACAACCTAGAAAATGTCATCCGTGATTGTATATGAATTTTGTATGACCAGGTAAAAACATTTTTTTTTAGACATGACTTGAACCGTATCAGGGCTTGCCCTCACTACCAGTGAGTCGGACTTTGTGTGGGAGTATAACCCGCTAATGGGATTATCTAAAAGCTATAAAGTAGTGTGTGATATGGGGATAGTTACCAAGGAACTCGACGAAGTCCGCGTAGTGTCTCGGGGAGATGTGCGCGAGGCGCGCATGCGTGGTGGAGGCGTACGCGCGCAGCGCCGCCTCCAGCAGCGGGCGCAGGGGGGTCGGCGGGCGCGGGGGCGGGGGGCGCGCGCGCGAGCAGCCCGCCGCCGCCACGCAACAGCGCCGCAGCACGTCCGACTGGAGAAACATATCGTTAAACTAACGTAAAACAGGTATAGGGGCAAATATTTGTGCAAAATATTTGTTCTTGGGTCATGGATGTTATCTATATATGTATTTATATATTATGTATATCGTCGTCTAGTACCCATAGTACAAGCTTTGCTTAGTTTGGGACTAGGTCGATTTGTGTATGATTGTCCCTTAATATTTATTTATTTATTATAGGCATGTTTATCGGGCGTCGTTGAGACCCCCCAAGTAAAATTGGTGGCCTTCGTGAAACTAGGGGTCCTGGACATGCGCCCAGAGTGTCCAATAGGAAAGAAGGGCCTGCGAACGCCGACATGTTCTTAGAAAGAGGGGTGCTTTTCGCAGGATATTTCCTTAAAAAAAATCGTCGTGATGATTTTTTTTTGAGGATGTTAATCTATTATATTTTTGTGGGGATAAAATGTCTATATGGGATTAGCTACACTTAGACTACTCGAAAAGTCAGAAATGACCGTCAAAGTTCAACATACTACCTACTGCTGCGGCTGACTGTAGGTAGTATTTAGGAGACGGAGCACGTTACATTTGCGCTATGTTGATATTAAGAAAAACTAGATATATAGAGCTACAGTCGCGGAAGTAGACTTTATAGTGTCTTGCTTTGTGATATTGGAGAAAAGTAAAATAAGAGCTTACCAATACGGGAGCGCACTGGACGTTCTTGACCAGCAACGGTAACATAGCTTGTAGCTCTGCACGACCCAAAGAGTGCGCCAGCGCGACCGCCCAGTGGATGTCCGCGATCGCCGGGTGGCTGTCCTGTAATAACACAAAAATATACCCTTGTTTTATTTATATAGATACCTCGTACAAAGTGTAGTGCACGTATTTTCTTCGAATACCTATTCTTTTAATTGAAGGTTAACTGGAAGAGATCCCTAATAGGGACAAGTTCGCCTTTGTACATGTTTTATTTGTTATGAATGTATTTATTACCAGTTAAGATGGAATAAGTGTTTGTACGGAACCCTCGGTGCGCGAGTCAGACTAGCACTTTGCCGGTTTCTAAATCAGGCCTTAGTTTAGCAGAAAAGCCCTCATTTTGTGACGAGGCAAGCTCACCTGGTTATAGTGTAGATGCAGATTCCTCATGGCCAAGGTAGCCAGCCGCATGGCTCTCGCCGGCTGGCCGCGCTGCTCCATGTATCTGGCTACGGCGAACAGCTGGCTCGAAGCTAACGCGCCCCGCGCCGCCGCGCCGCCGACCGCCGCGCACGCCGCCTCGAACGCCCCCGCTGAGCCTTCGCAGACTGATAAAGCGCTTAACGCGCAGCCGGGCGGGTCCTGTAGGAAAAACATGATGTTAGTCAACCGAGTGACATATGTATTTACCCCTAGACCCACAAGGCCCGGGGTCCCAGCCAGTCTAAGGGTCCCAATCTTAGAAGGTGGTACAAGTTACTTATTCTCCTTATTTATCACTTAAAATACTACTACCTATTTAATTTGCTGAAAAGCGTTTTGAGATAGGGAGAGGGCCCCAAATGCCGAGTGTCTAGGGGCCCTGACCCTTTAAGTATGGGCCGGAGTCAACAGCGTTAAAAAAAAATATGATCAGTACTGACTGTACTGAGACGAAAATACGAGGAATTATGAAACGAGACAGATTATATATGTTCTTGCAAGCTTTTACGTGTAGTCGCTTGTACGTGTATTCGTTATTTGCGACGTAACGTGTAAACGTATTATTATAAAATTCTAGATTTGTATAGACAATCAGTTTTCTGAGGAGGGGTTATGATTTTAGGAAAAATCTTGATAGCGTGATGCTGTGTCGTCATTTGTTTATTTTGTCTGGCGCCATTCCATTTGTCCTCTCATCATGCCGAAACGACTGGAACAAATCTTACCCAATTTTGGTACACAGATAACTGGACTGTTACAGAATACATTTTATGATGATGTTGCCCACCTTCTAGGTTATAATACAATGCACATACAGAAACCTTGTAGCTGTGCAAACTATGAAGTCTACAACTGATTGATAGATGACATTAATGGACGACGATGAGAAGGCAGGCTCATGTTAAGTAGGTTACCTTGGCGGCGCACTGCAGCGCCAAGGTCCTCGCGCAGGCGCTCAGCTTTTCTTGCTGTTCGAAGCTAAGTCCTAGCCGCAGCGCTGTGGCGTGGGACATAGCGGCCGCTGCTACGGGACCCGTCGCTTCAGTCGGCGTGAAGAGCTCGTACCTGTGGGGAAAAGGAATTTAGATAAAAAAATAATAATAAATAAATATCAGACAACTTCACACAAATCTATATAGTCCCAAATTAAGCTCAAGACGGGTTGTGTTATGGGTACTAGACGACGATATAGAAACTTATAGAGATAAATATATAGAACAACCACGACCCAAGCACAAATAATCGAGTTCATCACACAAATATTTGCCCTGGCCGGGATTCGAACCCGGGACCGCCGGCTCTGTAGGCAGGTGCTTACAAACGCGCCAACTGCATCGTCGAAGTTAGATCGTCGTTAGATATCAGCCAACAGTAGCGAATCCTTGAGAGTTTGCAATCTTGGGATTCAGGATTGCAAACCCTAGGTCCATGTGTGGGAAGGCTAAGAGAATTTAGAAAACTATGTTTATGTTCGTGGTAATGGCTCGTCTACAGGCGTTTAACAAACTCTATTGGATGCACGAACCTTAGTTCGAGCTAGTCTTACTAAGTACCATTTGGTTGCCACTAAGCTAGATGAGTCAAATTCATGACTAAAAGCATAATCGTGAGTACATAGGAACTGACACATGAAGCACAAGGAAAGTCAAGTTACGGTATATTAGTGTATGACCTATCTGTCTAATATTTTGTATGTATAATTTACTTGAAGTTCTCATCTCACCACCTACTATTTTCTGTTTAATTTTGTTTTCTCCGCTACCCAAAGGTTGTCTGGAAGAGATCGCTCTTTAGCGATAAGACCGCCTATTGTCTACCATTGTTTAATTTAAGATTTCTCATGTAATATTTTTCTTGTTGGTGTGCAATAAAGTGTTGTTGTATTGTATTGTATTGTATATTATCAGATGAGAGCGCCATTTTTAACGTTAACCGGTCCTTCAAAATCAATACTTAGGACGACCCAACTTTTCCTCATTGTCCACCGTTCTGATCTGTCAACATTCCTGTGGCCATCCTGAGCCTAGTAGCTGTCATATTCAGGGTCTTATGAAGAACACGCACGAACCAGTTCTGCATGATGGAGAGCAGCGCGTCGAGGCCCAGCTCGGTGGCGCACGTCACCAGCCAGCGGACCATCTCGCGCCGCCGCCAGTTCACCGAGGATAGCGTCATTCGGAGCACCTGGAACAGACAAGTACATTGCTGCAGACGCCGGGAAAGACGGGCTTGCCGGGTGAGTAGGTATAGACGGATAGGATACGATGCAGGCAAGCCCTTTTCTCGGCTAAGGCATATAGTGCTTTCCTCAAACATATACACCACTAAAAAAAAATATATAAGTCAGCGGTTTAGCCGGTCCATGACACAGACGCCATGTTTAAAAAAGAATGACCTAGGCCTTCCATTTTGCATGAAATTCCTTTACAGGTCTCTCAGTCAATATTGAAGCTAAGAATTCCAAATTTTGTAGTTTTGTTCAGTTTGAGTAGCATTTTGTATATCACTCATTAAAATGAGGGTCTCATGATGATCAGCTACTTGTGTCGGGGGTGTTTTAAATTTATTTAATTATCTTAAGTCCGAGCATTTTTTATATATTTGTTTATATGTATTTCTGTAGTTTACAGTGCCTTGGTTTTTACTGTAATGCTGTGTAACTTATTTGAATAATAAATAAATAATAAATAAATTAATTAATTTACTCTACTAGGATATGTGTGTATGTTACCTGTAGACCCAGCTCGAAGGCAGCATGGAGGAGGTCACGGTGATGGTGCGGCGCATCAGGAGGAGCAGCATGCCGAAGGGCGTCCTGCGCAAGCCGGAACAGCTGTGCTGCTGAACGGACATGGCGCTGCGCCGCCGCTAACGCTGCGCGGAGACGGCCGGGGGTGCCTCGAGCCGCGCCTGCGTATATAAAGATATCAGTTTACAGGAACGAATGACAAGACTTCATGCGAGAATTCATCATGCCATATGCCATAAAAAGTATCCTATAACCATCCTTGGATGTCCAGCTATCCCTGTACCAAAATTGGTTGAAATTTGTCCAGCCGTTTCGGCGTGATGAGAGGACAAAGGATATTATGAAAACGATATTAAACTTTTTCCTGAAATCATTACCCCTCGAAACGATACATGAAAAAATATTTTCTATACAAATCTAGAATTTTATATTATTATTATAGATTATTTCTATTTTTAACAAGAAACATAATTCGATAACTCGATAACAATAAGGTGTAACCCACCTACTAATTTCAAACATTAACTTTCAACAACTCCGCTACCTAAAGGTTGTCTGGAAGAGATCGCTATTTAGCGATAAGACCGCCTGTTGTTTACCTCTGCTTTTATTTTAATGTATCTCATGTTGTGTTGTATATTCTTTGATGTTTGAGTTGTGCAATGAGGAGTATTTGTATTTGTGTATTTTTCTGCATCGGCGTGAACGGCTAAAGATTGGCGCGATCGGCGCACATACCTAACAGCGCGCTGGCCAAAGCGGCTTGTTGTTGCTCAGCGTGTTGTAACGTATGCCACGCGCCTGCACCGGCGCCAGTCGCGCTGCCGCCGCCGGCGCTGTCTAACGCGTACGCTTCTTCTACCATGGGTAACCTGGAAGAACGTTTCTTTATTAAAATAATTGTCGTATAGTATAACTAATAACTGTTAATGGCGAAGAAGATGTTTTACTGCAATTATTAGTTTATGTAGGCTTTAATTTTTTTTTGTAATGTTCTGAAGTATTGGACTTCGCCTAGTAGAGATATGCTGAGTAAGTTGAACGGAGAACTAACCTCATGGCTCTCAGACCAACGCGGTACGCCAGCTCTGGCTCCGCCGGCAGCAAGGCTAGGAACAGGAACCGCGCAAAGGTATGCGCGGGCGCAGAGCGAGGGTGGACGCGCGCGCCGAGACACGATGACGGCCCGCCGTCCAACAACGCCGCCGCCACCCGCGCGCCGACCGCGGCGGCGGCCTCGCCTTCTACGCGCTGTAGTTGCGCTATTAGACACTCCTCCTGAGAACATGATAAAGGATAACGTTTATTTTATTTTTCATCAAAAGTAAATCAGGTATTCGAGTTCTTCGACAGTTTTAAGGTGTATAGATGTTAAAGTTACGTCAGATAAAAGACTATAAAACGGGACTTTTTAATTTTTACTGTAGGATGATAGTTCTCATCGCTATTTTTTTTTCTTTTGTTTAAGAGCTTTGTCACTGTCGCTCATTTTAAATCTTAATCAGGTAATTATGTTAACTTTATGGAACCTGTGGGGACATGTGGGAATTACTACTTTCCTTATCTGCATTTTAAAATGGAATGTACTATTAAAAATCTAAAATGAGCCGTGTCTTTAGCACTCACCTGTTTACAGTATCGCTCTTGCGCGTACAGCCCGCTTGGTAGCATCCGCTGTAAGCCAAGTCCCAGAAGCGCTGCTTCCAGGGCCAGGGCCAGGTACGTCTCTTCGGGGTTCTTGCTGCCCGCCACCGGCACGTGTTGGTACCTGACACAATGCGAGAATGAGACATGAATATGACATCATTATCCATCAACCAAGGTTGTAGTGGCTCAGACAGTCGCAAAACTTAAGTGGCAGTGGACGGGGCACATTGCTCGTAGAACCGATAGCCGTTGGGTAGTTTCTTGAGTGGCGACCGCAGACCGAAAGAAGCAGCGTGGGAAGGCCCCCAAAAAGTGGACCGATGACGCATTGGATGAGGGTGGCGCCAGACCGATCGTTGTGGACAAATTTGGGGGAGGCCTTTGTCCAGCAGTAGACGTCTATCGGCTGTTATGATGATGATGATGAAGAACCTTCAACCAACCTTCGATGCAGTTGACGTTCCTAAAATATTCCTATGTACTCAAACATCCATATTTTCGGACTACATTTAATCGGAAATTCACACATAACCTAAAGGCAGCTCAGTATTAAGTCATCTTCTAGATACAGGTCATACGTCGCGAGGCACTCTGGCATCCAGTCGTCCTCAACGTTAGTAGCTCACCTAGGAGGCAGGCCGGTGTTGGGCTCCTCGTCCAGGTACGTGTGTAGTCTGGGCGAGGCGCGCTGGTCGTCCGGCGCGAGGCACGCGTCCGCGAGGCACTCGTACACGCACCAGATCGCCTCCAGCGTCCAGCCCGTCCAGCATCGACTGTCTGTAGAATGAAGAGTATTATGATATACAAGTGATTTGGATAGTTACGAGTAATAGGATTAAGTCACTCCAGGCCGTATGTGGAATTCTGCCCGCTACGCGATGCTACAGGGGGAGAGAATCTCACTTCCCAGCCAAGGCAAGACATAAAACTTGAGACAAACCAGGGGTGGGAATTCGTAAAGCCCCATATAGCATATTTATGGCCCTCACCTTCGGTTCGGGCCACAAACACCTGCGATCTGGGACATTCACGAATTCCGCGCCCTAGATATGTATAATGTACTATTACGCTTTACGTTTTTGTGGTGTTTCTTGCATTTTACTGCATCAATTTTGCGTGAATGTGTCATAAATGTGTGAATGTGACATAAATGCGTGAATGTGTTATGGTATGGAATGTCAAATATTACGTTGAGTTATTTAAAGTGCTGTCTCTACCATCGTTGAACTACATCCGATCTTTGTAATGTACTCGACAATGTAATGCTCTCTAAACAGCTTATAAGAGGGTCATTGTCAGTATTGTCAGTTCAAAAAACAAAATTCGTCACTCCGGTGGTCAAGAGCTTATACGAATCTAGGTTATATTTGCTATTACATCGGATTATAGAAGAGGGAACCTTCTTTATTTTCACAGGCAGTTAATCAGAAAATTAGGCCCTGGAATCCTTAATTTTGCAAATGTCCACCGGACCATTCCAACTGATTAGGATGATTAGACGCGCAGGTCACTCTTGACCATTTCATGATTTCTGCGCCCGTAAATCGTATTCTGTCCCATTCCCTCACCTCTCCCTATACACCGGTGCGAGTGCGACAACGCACAAGTGGGTCCGCCGGACAGGCAGGCGCCGGGGTCCATGTGCGCGCACACTTGCGACAGCTTGACGCGCCCCCCGGCCCCGCACGTGCCGGGGCACGCGTCGGGCCCGGGGCACGCCGGCGTGGCGCCGCCGGACGACGACGCCTCGCCCGCGCCCACTTCCTGCCACCGCTGTTGGGCCGCCTCCTGTAGATGATTCAAACTGATTAGGATCATTAGTATAGAAAGAAACTGGATCAGTGGAGCGTGTCTAAGAAAGGACTACGTAATTCTGGCACGGCTTCATAAAACTGATTATATTTATTATTAGTATTATGTTTTCTTTGGGCCTTTTATGTGCCGCATCGATCATTATTGATCTATTGTGACAGCCCGTTCTTAAAGTTTACTGCTGAGACCCTTTGAGTCCAGGAATTCCCACTCTTTGGGCAGTGAGTTGTTGTATCTTTTCTGAGGAACAAAATCTTGCCCTAAGTGGATACTTCTTTTGTATATGCATAGCAGTCTTCTCTAACTCTTGGCAGAACCAGCACGTAACGTTCTGTTCCATTCCCAGTAGGAACAGGTAAGATTGATGATCTTAAACTTGGTGAAGAGTTGCAAAAGGTCCAAAGAAAAGAGCGTGTTCCAATTTTTTATTATTATTTTAAAGTAGACTTGTTCTGTACGGTTATAAGCAATGATGTTCTGCAAATTAGAAATGCTGCATTTTATGAAATGGCCTCTTCTCTCTTCAGTAAAGAAGGAGGGACGGTATTAAGACTCCTTGGGTTACCTGCCCTGCTAGGAGAATAAATAGATATATAATTACAATTTTCTCAGTATATAACATATTTATACGAAACATTATCTAATCATTTTTCTTTAAAAAATAATATTATTGTTTATTAATATTGCACTTACATTTCACTATTTTATTTCCACGGTAGTGAGTATAGGATACAAAAAACACGGTTCGGAAATGTACGGACCTGCCGATGTCGCATGGCGCGCGCGGCGCTGACCGCAAGCCGTAGTGCGGCCGGCGCCCTCCCGTGCGCGCGCAGCGCCTCTATCCGGGCGCCCACTACGGGCAAGTGCTCTGGAAATAAAAAAGGGATATTAGAGAGAGAGCTATGATTGGTTGGGTACAGACAGCGTGACCTTGACGTGAACAGAGCGTGACTTTTTTTATGGCATAGGGAAATGAGCGAACGGATCGCCTGATGGAAAACGATTACCGTCGCCCATGAACACCTGTACACTAGAGGAGTCACAAGTGCGTTACCGGCCTTTCAGGTGGGAGTACGCCTTTTTCTTCAAAGTTTGGCTTTTCTTGAAGGCTTGGACTAGTGGGAAGGCAAAATGTTAATCCATGAGGATTTCCACCATCCTCAACACTCGAAACAAAGCGAAAATGACTCAACCATCACAGTCATGAGAAGGTCACAAGGTTTTACAAAGAAATGGGAGGTCAAGACGCATCCAGTTTCTTGAGTTGATATTAACGTGGCGGCCGGGTAAAAAAGTGCATGTGAATCCTATTCTGTGCTTAACTTTCAAAGTCCATGTTATGCAAGTTCCATTTTATTAGGTACGTTGTAAATAATAACTTTATAACAAAAATATTACCGTTGTCAAGGAAACGAAATTATGTTATATGACAATGGAACTTATGGGTCTAACTAGAAAGCTTTTTGAAACAAAGATAAGATAAATATAAGGGGCAATCTTACACCAATTGACCTAGTTACAAACTAAGTTTTTTGATAGTATAAACCTGTGTTTTGTTGGTGTGTCTAATAAATAAATAAATGGTGTTGTCTCACCGTGCCACAGCGGTTGCCCCAGCTCGTTGAACTTGGGATAAGGCTGCTTGGTGGCAGAGCCGCCAGGTTTGCTCTTTTCGCAGTCCGCATACTCGTCGCTGCCCAGGATGTTCTTCAGGTGCTCGTTTTCCCAGGATATGTCTACTGCGTCCAGCGCTCTGTGAACAAAAAAAAGTTTTAAACATTTGCATTAAAATAAAGATGTCCCAGGTAGCACACATGCTTATAGGGGCAACTTTTCATTTTGTTGTTGATTTTGTTTTTTTCTCATATTTAAATAAAATTTGGTGACTTGGTAAAGTTGTTTCTTCTGACCATGGTAAACCTAATTTCACGATATTATGTCCTACATTTTTTTCTCCATTGAGTTACACAAAATGTATTACGGAAATTGGCCAATTTTTATTTTGCTGTCGGATTATTTATTCTTCATTTCAAGCTCATCATTTTGTATTAAATTTTAGTACAAAATTCGAAGTTTGGTTAAAAAAATTACGTACATTTCTTGTAACTCAATGAAGAATTTTGTAGGACAAATCGTGAAATTGTGCTTACCATGTTCAGAATAAGCAACTTAATAAGCAACTCACCAAATTTTATTGAAATCTCAGAAAAAAAGAAATCGACAACGATTTAAAAATGCCCTTATACCTACAGCCTAGACAGATGTAATAAGTCGTATAAGGGCTGTATAAACTCTTATGCAGCCTGTGTGCTACATGGGAAACGCCTTAGTGAGAAAAACAGAACTTTATAACCTCACAGTGTAGCCAAGTTCCAAATGATCACGAATAATCACGACTCACGGAAAGGCCATGATTTATACAACAGCTGTTGTTTTCAACACTTGGTTATAGTCGAGGCAGGACGCCCAAAAAAAAGAACGTGCATCAAAGTTGGTTGTTCTCATAATCGATCATTGTTTTCCAAATCATCTAATTAACTAGAATTCGTTTGGAACAATCATAATAAAACTATCTGAGTGTTTAAATCTTTAAAAACTCTAAATACCATTGTATTTAAATATTCAAGAAACTCCTACTTCAAATTGGAAACTAAGGACTGCTTCGAAAGTTACTTGTGAAGGTTTGCAGTGAACTTACTTATGGAAGACTGTCCGAGGCGTCAGCGACGGCGCGGGCCGCTGGTTGTGAAGTCTTAATCTCTTGCTAGCTCTCCTGTATTCTCGTTCATAGCTGAAAAATTTAATTAGCATTACATAAAAACCTGCAATACCAAAACATTGTCTTACAATTTATACGCCTAGAACGAGAGTCTAGACATACAACAGATTTGCGAAAGTTGAAGCCGGTTTTCAGCATGTTTTGTGCTGCTACTTTTTAAAAAACATCTCCAGTCTTAATTTTTTTTTTCATACAAATTATGTCAATTTTAATGTATACCTTTAAGTGATATCAAATGAATAATCGCAATTTCCGATGCACTGACTTAACGATTAAACTTTGAGGTCTAATAAGTTATCTAAATTATATACTTTTTTAATGTCATTAAACAAAATGAGATTCGTTAAAAAGTGATTAAAATCAAACTTTATATTTAAAGCCCCATAGTCAGAGGCAGACTGTATATTACTCTTATACGTATATACTTACTTATTAGGTCTAGGTTCTTCATCGGAACTCTCCGAATGGGAATGCATTTCTCTCCTCTGTCTCTCTCTATGTCTTTCTCTGGAAAATAACAAAATCGTCATTAACATTTAAACCTACCCTTCTGTTGCGTGAAGATGTATGACGCTAGAGCTCGGGTTTTACTAGGATAGCGGTGCAGTCAAATAGCGGCAGTCTCCATACTTCGTACTTACTTCGTACTAGTTACTAGTACTTACTATGGAGCTTAAGGGTGTATCACGGCGTATAGGCAACGTTAAGCTTCGGTGTTGTTGATCCTTTAGATAATCTCTAAAGATTAGATGAATACAGTGATTTTTAAATATTACTATTTAAGTCTTAAACGAATGGTATACCTGTCTCTCTCCTCGCGCTCCCGTAGCCTCTCTCTGTCCCGCTCTTCTCTGTCGCGATGTCTCTCTCTGTCCCTGTCTCTGTGGTCTCTGTCACGATCCCTCTCGTTTCTTTCCCTTTCTCTCGCATACTGAAATTAAGAAAGAAAGGATTACTTATTGGTCAATGATGTTCACTCACCAGTAGAATCGACCTGTAGTCTAGGTCCTCACTAATTATCCGTATTTTTCTACCCTTATCTGTCTCTTTCTACACTAATCTATCTGTTTCAATATCTAAATGTCTCTTTCCATTTATAACTGCGTCTTTCTACTTCTATCTATCTCGTTCTATCTCCATCTGTCTCTATGCACCGGTGAGTCGTGTCGACTGGGAGAGACCATAGCAGCTTTGTTTTTGCTCTGGTGTAGAGGTGCCGTTCTCGAGTTTCCCAATTTGTATGGCGAAAGAATGTTCTCGAAAACATTTCCCATACGAATTAGGAAACATTCTCGAGATCCATCTCTGCTCTGGTGTCTTGTAATACTCACCAGTGGAAACGACCTGTAGTCCGGGTCCTCAGTAGGGCACACCTCCACCGCACTCCACTTCTCCAGCAGATGCCTCCACTGAGTCCTGTGGTGCTTGTTGCTGCCCGGGTCCAGCACGATGCTGACCCAGAGCGCGCCCAGCTGCTCCCACAGCTGCCGGCATTTCTCCGTCATGGGGGTGTTCTGGTTCCTCCACAGCAGCAGGCGAGGATCGGAGAGGAACTGCTCGGTCATGAGCATCAGCATCCGTGGGCCGTTCGAGTCTTGTGCTCTGAGCATTTCTCGTACCTAAAAGGAATGGGTTGTTATGAATTCGTGTACATTGATTGAAGTAATTGTCGTTTATATTGTACCATTGATACAAAGATCTAAGCACAAAGAAAAAATTAAATGCGTAACGTGGCGGAAGAGACCGGGAATCGAACCCGGTACCTCTGGATTACTACCCGTTCAACGTGGTATACCCACATGAAAAATAATGAGACATTACATGTTTCATAAATTTATAATTGTCGTATTGATGAATGGAACCTAACAACTATGAGCTATGTTTTCAACTATGAAGCTGTTTTTTTTAAACCAACTATGTTATTTACGAATGGATTTTTTCACGGCCGAAATGGCGAATTACTTGTCTGGATGACGTCTTGACGTCACGGCTGGGTAGCCATTTGTTCGGAGCGTTTTCAGTGCTGTGTAGGAATGTCGAAGCTCAACGGTCGTTTGTCATTGGAGTCCAAAAATAACTAATACATACTTTTTAAGCAGTTCATTAAGTTATTTCAAACTGTGACTGCCTCAGAAGCAACAAAGGGGCTGGAAACTTTGCATACAATTTCTTCAGAATTAATATTATTACTTGCTTATTTATCTCCCAAGCATGTTAAAACTGATTGAACACACGTCTAGTATCTTTAATCTTGTGAACGTGTAAGAAAATTACCACAGGTAAGTGCCATAAATAGTACATAATGAACCTCGTGACAAGCCGATTAAATTCATGTAATTATGAAGTCGTAACCTTATCTGATACCGCACGAGACACTTATACAAAATGACTTCACTACTTGATGTAAATTCTTTGTGGTTCTTAATAGTTTTTCCCATCAAATCTGTGTCAATTGCGTGGAACATAGATAAAATATCTTTCCTCTAAGTCATTGTGTCGGTGTTGGGATTTTTTTTAAAGGATTCGGATGGTTTAAGTTCTTCAGGATCTGATTTTTCCTCAGTTAATTTTCTATATTTGAATATCTGCTGAGTGCTCGTCTTTCAGATTTCCTCGATATTTATCTATGAATATGAACCCATTCTAGTGGGCCAAAGCGTTAAATCTAGTTTAAAAAAATAATAACTACGACAATTTGAAATTACCTTAGAAAATAATGAATTAAGTTGCTTGTTTGCATTGTAATAAGTCCCCTGTAGTAAGTACGCTCTGACTTGCTCGCACACCTGAAAGCAAAAAAAAAACACGAATAAGACATCATTCTAAAATATATATTTACTACAAAATTACTACATTTCAAAAGGACGTACTATATCTTCGTTTGTGAAGACGGAGCAGGAATTATTTACTAAGCAGTATAAAGGTATTAAATCAAGAGGCGTGGATAATACACGTTACAATTGGGTTGACTACTCATTAATGATCAAGGATGTATATCAAAGACAGTTTCTCGTATGCAGATGACATTTTAAAGCGCACTTAGCTTCTCTATGTTTGTATTTCGGCAGAACGAACCAACAGATGAACAGCTTGTCGATCAGTTCCGTATGGAGTGAATAGATCACGTCTGTACCTTCTGTTCGTCCAGATACTATACGTGGTCCACGTCCCTCGGGCCTGCCTTGGGGTCCAGTGCGCAAATACTGTTGATAGACGATCGCGGGTTCAGCAGCTCGTTGGCTCCATGTGGAGTGAACACGTCTGTACCTGCTGCTCGTCCAGATGCCAGGCGTGGTCCTCGCCCCTCGGGCCTGCCGTGAGGTTCAGCGTGCCGCAAATACTGTTGATAGACGATCGCGGCTGCAGCAGCTCGTTGGCTCCATGTGGAGTGAACACGTCTGTATCTGCTGCTCGTCCAGATGCCAGGCGTGGTCTACGCTCTTTGGGTCTGCTGTGCGCCGCAAATACTGATGGTAGACGATCGTGCCTGGAGCAGCTCGTTAGCCCCATGTGGATGTGTGCATGTGTGGGGTCTCTACCTGCTGCTCGTCCAGATGCCAGGCGTGGTGCGCGTCCGGCGGCGGCCCGGCCGTGGGGTCCGGCGCGCCGCAGATCCTATTGATGGCCGACCGCGCCTGCAGCACTTCATCAGCCAACCGCTGCGCCGTCGGCAGCACCTCCGTGTGGTGCTCTGCGATCAGGTACTGGACGAACTTCTGGAGCTGCTGTCTGTCCATTTGGAGGAGGGTTTCTGGAACGGTTAAAGAGATTCGTTAACAAGTGGAAGTATTGAAGGAGATACGACAATGTAGAAGACGGACAATGTATTCAAAATATGAACTTGCATAATCTTATAATTAATGAACTACTCAGTATAATAGCGGAATTTATTTAAATATACTGGTGTTTACAAATAGGAATTTTACAGTGGCTAATGTAGGTCTCAAGAGGAGTCTTCGAACAGTGCGTGTTGCCAGTGATGACATACCGAATGAGACGTGGTCGTTTACAATAGGACTTGTAAGCGGCTTAGAGACACGCAATGTGCAATGGAAACGGCTGTGCTCGGAGTTTCTGTGCGTGATAGAATCACATACGAGGACATTTGCAGAAGAATCAAAGTAACCGATAAAGCTAACAGGATTACATGGTTGAGGTGGCAATGGGCGGGCCATATAGCCCGAAGAACGGATGGCTGTTGCGGCAGCAAAGGCCTGGAGTGGCGACCACGTGTAGCAGAGCGTAGTGTGGGTCGGCCCCCGGTTAGGTGCAAAGATGACCTCGTTATGGTCACAGGGAGTCGATGAATGCTATCTGCACTGGATCGCCTCTGTAGCCAGCTATGGAGGAAGCCTAAGTTCAGCAGTGGACGTCTGTGGCTGATTTAATAGAAGGCTGGAAGGATGAGCAGTTCTTGTTACTGTCGTACCTGATATGGGCACTCGCAACCGGACGGAGTCTGCGTTTCTGATGCGGTACAGCGCCAGCGCCACCACGTGCTGGCACCAGAAGATGTCTCGAGCCTCGCAGCTACATGTCACCCCTGTGATCTTGCATCTGCAACAACAAGAGACGTGGTTTAATGCACAAGGTCATCAAACTTGATAGTCGAATGCTGTTGAATTTCGAATTTAGAACGTGAACTGTGAAAGTAATGGTTAACAGAAATCGTTAATTGCCAGCTGGAGTCAATATAGCATTAGACTTTTTTCAACCGACTTCGAAAAGCAGAAGGGTTCTCAATTCAAGATCCAACAAACAGCACAGGATTTTGAAACTTTTTGTCACAATGATCAAACGCTACAGTCCAATAGCGCTAGCTCGCTTAAAAATACTCATTAAAATGTACCGCAACTGTAACTACTCATTTAATAGTGGAGAAACAAGTTGACCTTCATCACGTGGAAGGGAAAAAAAAGGGATCCACTAAGAACACCGAAGGAAGGATGAACCAATGCAGTAAAAGAAGCTTGCAGTAAAGTAGGTGTGTCGATGTTCACGATATAAATGCGCGATATACCTACAACATAGGGTGAACCTTCTGAACCCTAAGAACATTTTAAGAAGGAGAGCCATCTTGGTTTTTAGTGCAGGAGGAAGATGACACTTACGACATCATCAATTTATTGTATGGCATTTTTACAGTTCTGAATCCTATCGTGCTGGGTATCAAATGAAAGGGCTTAAGAGCCCGAGTAAAAATACACCAACAGCGGTCATTAAACGTACTAGGAGAAGTCAAACGCATTTGGCGATAGGAAAAAATGATTAACTACTTTTAGTTGCTGTTATTAAACTCAGCGGGAACACTTTGGATTCAGACGCGATTCACAATTCTTACTATCCTATTGTTATTGTTATTTTAATCACTAGTTTCGTCGCTCGTGTCTTGTTTCATTTATGTCACTCACGAAGTGTCACGCATACAAACCACAGTGATGTTACCACCACATGGAATCCAAAGTGTAAAGGCATTATCATGCACTTACTATTATTTCTTAGGTACCTACCTTCATGTGTCATAATGCGTGAGTAAACTGTATTATAATCACGGTTCGCAAAATGTGAGCAAAACTCATTAAAGTGCTGATCGTGACTGGTTGTCATACGCCATTTCAATCGATTTTGCTTGCATTTTATAATCCCTGATCATAATGTATTATAAAGTGAGTAATGTGTATTGAAAATACACAAAGCACCTTACTCACTGTCTTTGTAACACTATGCTCCCAGTGAGTGACTAATTTACGAACTTTCTTTATTAAAACAATATTTTTATTACTACAATATTTGTGAACGAATTCCATAGATGATTATTTTTGAAATGGCCATGGATTCTACGCTTGGAAAACTCTTTCACGAAGATATAATAAAAGAGGTCTTGATCATCATTCATCATCGGTGATGCAAGAATTATATGGATCAATTTTGCAAATTTCCTTTGGAAATGATGATGCCTGAAAATTATTCAACTCGAGAAGGAATACACTGAAAAAAAAAGGGTTTGTTAACGGTAGCCCAAATTTAGTTACATAAATCGGAGGACTGACAAACTGAGGGCTACTAGTAACAATAATAATTTCATAATATAAGCCCAATTTGTTATATAAACAATGCCTATACAAATAAACTAGTTGAGCTATTAATTTTTATTCAGTGTAATATGGAAAAAGAGTACATAATATAGATAAAAATAGATGTACCTATTGTATGAAAGCCGCAAAGCAGAAGTGACAAAAATTTCATAAATTAGAAGCAAAATCTTTTCAAATTGTCTGTCATAAAACGTGTACAAAGAAATCACATCCATTATGAAGCCAAAGTTTCGGATTCCAAAGGCATTATGACGGAGCATTGCCTGCGTAAAAAAGCCTTTCTGTGCGTAACAATGGACAGGCGTTTGTGACCCCTTTATTTTGCGTCTTTGTTTTCCTTTAGTCCTTTACGCTTCGAAGGTTTTTGGTTACAATAAGGAAAGGAATAATTAGGGCAATTCACAGAAAAAAAAATTGCTCAGCTAGTTTAACTACTTGAGAAATAGTCAAATTGTGCTTAGTTTCTATCTACTAAGCTAAATTTGGCTATTTTTAACCAAAATTATGCAAATTTTACAAAACTTATTTTGGTTACTAGTAGCCCTCAGTAGTCCTCCGATTTATGTAACTAGCAGCTAACATTTGGGCTACTGTTAACAAATCTATTTTTTCAGTGTTTTGACTAGTTTTATTCTAGGTATACATTTTGGTTTAAGTAGTGGTACACTCACTGTACAGCGAAGATAGAGACAGATAATATTTCTAGCACGAGAAAGAGTGGCGTATAGGCTACGATATATCCACATGCATTTAATTTCAGCATTAATGTGTGATTATCGCGACTGTCTGCTGTATCCTTACCATGAGTTGACCGCACTCGCTAGCGACCGCGTACACGATTTGTACGAAGGATAACACAACGCCCCTAACGGTTACTTTGTATAACTACAATTCTCCATAAAAATAGTAGTTTACGCAGTCGCTAGCGAGTACTGTCACTGTAAACTGTAAACTGTGGTAAGAGTAATGAGGCTCAAGTGTAAGTTTCCAATAAACGAGTCCGACGCGTTTGCGACATTATTTTTACGCGATACCACGTTTTCTTGCGTTGGAAACTTTGGCCTCTAATTAGCAAACCATATAAAATAATAAGTGTAACGCTATGTCCTCACCTGTCGAAGGAGACTGTGACCCTGTATAGCCGCTCGGGTTCCGAGCATGGCGGTACTGCCGCCGGCGCCCGCACCACGCCGCTCAAGTGGAACCCTGGAAATAAATACATAAAATAAATAAAAAGCCTTTATAAATTCCTTACATTACTATTCTTTTTTACGTCTAATAAAGTAAAGTTCGTATTTTAAAATTAATTTTATTATGGAAGCCATCACTCTCTTCGGGTTATGGCCTCCACCAGGTCTAGCCAGTGTTTCCTGTCTTCAGCTTTCCCTCCCTCGCTAGTTTTTGCCAGCCGTAGCTACAATTTGACAACAATTAACTACAGTTTCATCTGTCCACATTTCTTTAGGCCTCCCTATACTCCTAGATCCTCTTGGGCCCTGCCTTAAAATGGTAGTTTTCGCCCACCTTCGGTTATCTAGACCTGCTGTATGACCGCACGATTTCCATGTGAGCATTTGTGAGTATGAGAAAGATCAATAAATAAATGGCTATTAACTGCCACATTTATACTATTATAAAATGTATTGAAAATCAGTGTTCTACGGCTCTCCGTAGAACTCCGTAGAAAACTGATTGATGATAAACTCCGGAAAAATCTTAACAGCGCAATGCAGCAGCGTACATCGTCAATTCGGCATCTGTTGGTAAAATTATCTTTTCACCTCACTCGCTTGGAAAACCTCCGTTTATGTAGCGCGATATCTGCGTGCAAAAGTCTATTTTATCCGCTAGCGTGCAAAAGTCATTTGAATTTCGAACAGGATGATTGTAATTCTGTTATGCATGTAACTTTTTTTTAATTTTTATTATGTGTGCTTTTCTCTTGTTTATTTGGTTTAGATTTAAGTGTGTTGTGTCTTAAATTGAATACATTAAATAGAGCAAGAGAAAAGTAATAAAATTGTAGTCTTAAAAATATGAAATGTCGCCAATTAAGGGCAATGTAATTTTGTCCTACAAAAAAAGGCCTGAGCATACAGATTCCTTAGTAGGTCGCCCTCAGAATTAGAAACCTATTGACCTAGTCCAGTTTGGCAAATCGTGCAGAAAACGCAACGCAATCGCAAGCAGTCGTGTCGCAACGCCACGCTTCAACAGTTCTTCACGGTTTGGATGATGAATATTGTACTATGTATTATTACATTATAGGGGTCTCGGCCCCGAATATAATTTTGTTCCTTTTGGGGTCGAGACCTTAGGTCCGTGGGGTCCCAGTGCCCAAAAACTCCTAACTGACTTCGGGATAACAGGATACCATCATCATCGGGTCGCAACCTTCCCTATAATATGGTTGAGGGAGGCGATGGCTGAGATATGCGTCATGCTCGTGAACGGGTGCCGTTTGTGGGGTCCGGTCTGTTCACAATAGCAAGGGCCAAATTAGTTGCGTAGTAACTGCTTACCAGTGTTTAGTGAATTGACGTGAGAGACTTCATCCTGTACTCGATTGAAGTTATTATTATTATTTTTTACTTAGAGACTGTATACATCTCTAATAAACTTAGTGTACTAAATAATGACGCTCAGAGACCTTATACATCTCTGAGGAATGAAATTTAACTATTACTTATCATATTAATCATTATTTATTTTTTCTTTTTGTATATTGTGACGCCTAGAGGTCTCTAGGCGTCACAATATACAAAAAGAAAAGTTATACATCTCTAAGAAATTTTGGTTTAATCATTATTGTCTATTGTTAATTATTCACATTGAGGCCGAGAGACCTTATACATCTCTGTGGAATGAAATTAATTATATTTTATTGCATGTTGTGACACCCAGAGACTTTATACATCTCTGGGTATATATAATATTTTAAATTGATCGTTAAAATTTTATTTTAATATTCCTACCTAACATTGATTTGGAGTTTCTATATATCTCCTATACGTGTACGCATGTAATAATTAGTTATAACACTAATGTAATGTAATTGTTCTGAGTATTATTTACGAAAAAATGACTTCTAATTCTAATTTTAAAATATGGCTTCCATCAGGTTAATGATGATTTCGCCAATTTCAAGTTTGCTCGTAGAGCATGCCGTTGTTCGGTGAGGTTTTGCTTTTTGTAAAGTGATAGCGATTTACAAAAAACCACGCGGACTATCGGGCCTTGACCCAGGAAGGGCTATGAACGCTTCAAGTTGAATTCTTCATTAGCTATTCACTCATACGTTAGATCACTGCACAATACGCTATCAATACTACACATTGAACAACAAAAATGAATAAATAATGAACAACGCAACTTAAACGCATGCGGCCATCTTAAGTCACAAACCGGAAGTCAAAAAATGACTTAGTGTTGAGTTTCTTTCGGTCTCCTCTTGCGAAATGCCAATGAAAATGGTAGATTCACAATCTGACTTGTAAAAGTGCCCTTGTGGCCTACTTACTGAATAAATTATTTCATTTCATTTCATCATCATAACTCATCGCTAAAGTACACATATGAACATTTAGAACTAAAGGGCTACTCCGATGTTGGAAATTCAATCATTATATAGTGCCATTCCTCTCGATCTCCCGTCAAACTATATTTGGGTGAGTGGGACAACACTATACGACGGTCGTTCAGATGTCTAAGAAACGTCGAATATAGCTTTAGTATACCAACAAACTTGCAACACCATTATTCCAGTAATTTAACGACCGACCGTCAATATTTAGTAAATATCCGATTTGGCGTCGAAACGTTTGAAAATATTTGCACGCTCGAGTTTTACGACGTGTGACGAGCCTGCGAAACCGTATCCTGTAGGTACCTTTACCAAGAGTTTACAGTTTTTTTTTTATTTATTTCATGATCATGGAATCAGTGTCCTTCAGTCGAATGAGTTTACAGTGACGGTTAGGGTTGTCAGATGCAGGCTTATCAATTCCTGGACATTTATTGACCGAGCGAGCGAGTTAGAGCTTTGCCTAAAAAGTCGTATGTTCCGATGTTTAGATTTCCTGCTGTTCTCGCCTAGAGGTCGCATTTCTCAACCGAAAAGTTCGTGTCCTACCGAGTACAGTGGCGAGACAGTGCTCTGTCTCGCCCGTTTGTCTTGTGTGTGACAGGGACGAGATCACTGTCTCGCCCACTGTCTCGGTACGTGTGATCAAGGCATAAAGTCGCATGTCTCCACCGATTCTCGTGAAGTTTTGTGAAAATGTTCTATAATTTTTCCTCGGTTTTCTCTATAAATGTTTTTCGATTTTTTTCCAAGATGGCGGTGACATGGGACAAAGCGAAAAATAACAAAACATAAAAAATATATATATTTCAGTAATTTCGATAAAATGATCGCAAGGTCTCGTCACAGCTGACAGAGCCACTATAGTTTCATTATAGGAAACAAATCAGGTTTTTAAATGCTTTTTAAGGCATTGAAATATAATTGACTAATGCTTCAGGATATAAAACACAAAGTAGGACAATTTAATTTACTTTTAAACGCAGTTTGCACCCAGCCAGTCGCAATGAACGCGCGGGAAAACAAAAACAACAGCGTTTCCGAACGAGAATCGATTACGGGGCGATTATGGGCACGTTCAGAAATCGAACTCGAGCGTACTGAGGCAATCTACTCCGATTCGTCAGGGTTTGGAATTCGAACGCTGACACAACGGTCTTTTAGGGTTCTCTATTCAAATATTTTGATGAAGAGATGCAGGAATACGCTGGTGAGAACCCCTACTCATCATGTGTGATGATCTAAGCTTGTTATTTTTTCGGTTGTAGGTATCGCGTTTTTTTGCTTCGGACATTCACAAAAACATCCAAATTCGAATGAATTGAGAACTCTACTTTTTAAGTCGGTTAAAAAGAGAAGTTTGCGTAGTCTAAAATAAAATTGTATGTAGCTCATTAAAAAATCTGTTTTCAATAAGAATCCAAAAAGCTTCTTCACTACCATTTCATGACTTCCTTTACAGTAAACCTTTAAAACTAGAATAATTGCGACCTAAAAGTAAACACGTTTAATCACAGGAATCGACTTTCACTCCAAAAAACCTATCGAAAAAACGCATTAAGTAGGTACGACAAAAACGAAACCAATTATCGTTTAAAGTCATAAAAACCTCGTCTTATTTTGTGAGAAATAAATCAATGAATTCGATTGCACTGAACCGATCAAACGGTGAAATTGCAAACCTCATTGTTAAAAAAATCAAAAGGGAGCGCTGGCGATGTCAAATTTTGTACCTTACAGCTGTGGAATAAGGTGTTTTTATTTCGATCGCTGCCTTTCAGGTTAGGGGCATGGAAACTGGCACTCGAGAAAAGAGGTTAGAAAAGAAAAAAGCAAAATGGCGTCGTTTGAACAGCTGCTTCGCTTTTTGCGATTTGTTATCGGATGTGAAATACAAGGTACATTATAAAATTATCGCGTGTAATCGTATATTTACACTTTGATGTGTGAAATAGATTTTGTACTTCCTTAAAGGTGCATAATTTTTGATCGAAATCGTTGTAGGATTAAATACTCACTAAAACTAAGTTAACATCTATTCCGCTCCTCGCCCCGCTAGTCAAACATTTTATAGTGTAGGTAAACATTTCCCTAACGACAAACGTAGTACCAAAGGTTTCATGAATTTTAAATTTATTATGTAGACTACTAGAGCCAGACCACGCTGACTCTTCTTCTTGTCAAACCATACAAACAGACTCACTTATTATGTATGATTTAACAGTTCATTTGCTTGGAAGTGTTGGCGTGGTCTGACTATACTACATCATCATCTGCTTACTCGTCTTCATTATATGGTAGCATAATATAGTGGCCTTAATGCGACTAAATTGAAAATAATTGTCAGTGGTGTCATCATAATCTGCTTACTCCCCTACTTTATATGGTAGCATAATAATCGTGACAGACAGTGGTCTTTTTAACATAGAGTTAGAGTGGTCTTTGTGACTTTTAGGCTGATCAGGAATTCAGGACTTACGTCATCAAATACTACTATAGTACTATACCTACAGTTTACAGAAAACCCAAGTAACTTACCTAACCGAAACACTTCCTTGCCTAAGGAACTCCAGTGGAGATCCTCTACCATAATTTTTATACAATAATGCAAATACTCAACGTTACCCTGATAAAACAAAGAGCTCGGACAGAGCCACGGGCGTTCGTGAGCAACGGAGGTTAAAACTTTTTTAATTCCCATGATTGCGTTCGACGCACAAATTGGGTGTAACACGCACCAACTTCGGATGCGCACGCGAACTACGCGCGAGCATGTGAGGGCTATTTTATTTAAGAGCCTAATTTAGGTACGGCGCAAAAGTCTTGTTTATCTGCTATGTTTCCCCGTTTGAAGGTGTTGGCTGCCGCACTGATGCTCGTCATCATAGGGTTATCATCCGTCGGATCTTGTTTCTTCCGATTTGTCCTAGTTTAGAAGGTGTCCGGGAGCGCCCGGGTGGGGTTTTATTTGTAGTCCGGGCTAAAGATTTTCACGCACAGTACGTCGAGAGACATAAATTAGGTCGCTCGTGATACGGGACGACGTTTGTGGACGGCGACTTTTATCGTTATACCATGCCATACCAACCAATCTGTCTACAGCCAAACAAGATTTTAAGATGATGAAAGACTTTCCTTTCTTCCTTCCAGTCATCACATCATCATCATTATTTCAGCCGATAGACGTCCACTGCTGGAGAACGGCCTCCCCCAAAGTTCTCCACAACGATCGATCTTGCGCCGCCCTCATCCAATTTCTACCCGCTTAACCAGGTCGTCGGTCCACCTTGTTGGGAGCCTTCCAACGCTGCGTCTTCTGGTCCGCGGTCACCACTCAAGAACCTTTCTGCCCCAACGGCCATCGATTCTACAATGTGCCCCCCCACTGCTACTTAAGTTTGGCGACTATCTGAGCTACAGTCTGACCAAAAAGAGTAGAAATTAAAAAGTGGCAATTGTAGTGACGTCCCTTTCTAATCAATCTAAGAAAACGGGGACGACACTACAGTATTGCAAACAATATACAAACAAATTATGGACATGTCCGCCAGTCCAGGTTCTGAGGTAGAATCCGGGGTTTTCACGTTGCTTGTCCTCGTAGCCAGGTTTTAGAAATGGCAACCCTACGTCATCACTATATGATATCCCTACGTAGAACGAGGATCGTGTGATGACCGTGCGAGTTTTTTTTAATGAAAAGTAGTTTATTTGGTTATAGATTATTTTAAACAGCCAATGCGATTGTCATGAAGATCCTTACTTTGTTCTAGAAATGAAGTCTCTTTATTATTCTTCTACGAATCCCTGGTTACAAGTACCTAGCACACATACTGTATAATTGATTATACAGCCCTTATACAGCTTTGATTAGCTGCATAGGAGCTGTATAAGCGCTGCAGCATGTGTGATACATGGGCTGCTTATGCTACTGCTAGAGCTACAGCGGGCGACCTAGCCCCGCCGTCGACACTGCATATAGTAATGTAGGTTTTTACCTGTGGTATCTCAACCTGTAATAGTAATATTACAATATGGGTGTAGATATAATAGATTTATCGGCGGGGGTCACATGGACGCAGGAAATTATATATGTTATTTCATAACATTACGATATAATTTGATGATGTTATGGCGAACCCACACGCGTCGCCGCTGCCTCATTCATTCCTCCCAAATTCCTCCGCTCCTCGGGAGTAGTGCTGAGTAGGTACATTATATCTACATAGCGGAAAATCTATGATGCTGAATATGTGTCTAGATAAAGTATTGTATCGTGGTCCTATTGTGAAACTCGTCTTCGGTTCGTTTCATAAAACCACACTCGTGATATACTATACTAAGTGCCATAAACGTATGTGTTAGCTTACGTAGAATTAACGCCACACACCTAATTGCCGATTAACAGTGGGAATCGCCGACAATAGCTATTACTATGCCATTATTATATTTCTATTATGTGTAAAATGTACAGAAACAATGTTCCATAGTGACTGTTCTCAGAGACCGAGCAATTTTAAAAAGCCTTATAATCCGAAGACTGTTACTTGTTTAAATGTGTTTTGGATTTAGGCGGTTATCTCATGATATATTCGTATTGTTACTATAGAAATACCCACAACAATATACGTCTACCTAGTAATAGTAATAAGCGTTTTTGTAAAGTAAGATTTACTGTAATACTTTAGTACTTACATTACTGCAGAGGCCGCAAAATAGAGGATTGCCGGCTGAGTTTTTAAAAGATGGTCAAGTGTCAACGAGACAGACATATATATATACCTATATATTTTTATGTCATAGGGGCAAACGAGCAAACGTATCGCCTGATGGAAAGCGATTACCGTCGCCCATAAACACCTGCAACACCAGAGGAGTCACAAGTGTTTGCCTACCCGGAGGACGAAGATAGAACAAATCCTGCACCTTAAGCATAACTGCGACATATATGCGACTCTTTCTCGCGGGAGATATTACCTATCTCTTTCTGTATAGTACTGTGAGATAGTGACGGGTGACGATAAGTCGCGCGACAAGTCGCGAAACATAGTTATGCTACATTTTTCCTGAAATATGGAGAGTGTTTTAGAACTTTATAATAGTTTAGATGAATAATTTAACACCACATTCTTAGCAGTTAAATGGCTTTAATCTGATATATTTCACACAAAACCAGCTTGCTGACCGTTTCAAATATGTGAATTATGGACTTGTTTTGCGCTCTAAGTGTTTTTAAGTGAAAGCTATTTTTATTTCACGATTGTATAATCGATTTATATGTTTAATCGATTATTGCTGAAGAATTTTTGCACGTTTACTATTTAGGCTGGAGTGAAACTAATAATTATGCGGGGCTAGTGCGACTCAGCGACCTGTCTTGCTCACACGGTATTGAAAGGAAAGTGACAGTAGTATTTGTCGCGCGACAAAGAGTCGCGTGTTACAGTTATAAACAATAAATAAATATCGGACAATCTCACACAAATCGATCTTGTCCTAAATTAAGCTCAAGAAGGCTTGTGTTATGGGTACTTACTAGATAACGATATACGTACTTATATAGATACATATATACTTAAATAAATAGAACAACCATGACCCAAGCACAAAGTTTACCCACACAAATATTTGCCCTGGCCGGGATTCGAACCCGGGACCGCCGGCTCAGTAGGCAGTTGTCTACAAACCGAGCCAAACGCGTCGTCAGTTATGCTAGACGTGATGAGGTTTTAACATTACTTATAGAAAACGTTATTCCTGTTAATCCATGGTATAACTAAATATGGTACGGCACTCCGGAACGACAGGGGCGACTTTTGACGTCATCACCCGTCACTTTCTAAGTACTTCTGTAACATCTGGACTTTTGGATATTTCGCGCTTGCCCCACTGGCACACTTTACCCGACTTACCTTACATATACGCTATTATAGTTTTCGTTAAACAATTTGCTTTGAAACAACAAACTCAGTATTAATGAAAACAAATATAACACATTGCACAACATAATAGACCAATTATTTTTTAATTATCACCAGTTTTGTTATTGCATACTATTATTTATTTATATTCCGTTAACGAAACCAAAACATCATGCAGAATAGGCGAATATTTATAATGGAATTTTTTATAGAGCTTACAACAAAAAATAAGTTAATATGTATGTAATTTAATATGATCATGTCTCCGCGTATCGTCGACAGCTGCAGTGGCTTCCGATTCGCGAACGTAGGTCGCTAAGGATTTTGTGTACTCTCTTCTCTATTCTTTATGACCCTGTGGCACCAGATTACCTCAGATCAAAGTTTCAGTTCGTAAGTGCCCGGCCAGGCGGCGAGCTCCGTACCTCCCGTAAACTACTACTCTCTGTTCCTCCCCATCGCTCTGGTGCCATGGGCAATTCGTTCACAGTGCAGGCAAAGAGTTTCTCAACGGGTGGGCTTAAAAATGAAAATGAACATGGACAAGACGAAACTCATGTCAAATGCCAAGGTTGTGCCCATCCCAGTCTCTGTTGAAAACTCGGTAATCGAAGTTGTTGACTCATACATCTACCTAGGACAAGTGGTCCAATTAGGTAGGTCCAACTTCGAGAAAGAGGTCAACCGCCGAATCCAACTCGGCTGGGCAGCGTTCGGGAAACTACGCAATGTCTTTTCGTCCGACATACCTCAGTGCCTCAAGACGAAGGTCTTCAACCAATGTGTGTTACCAGTGATGACTTACGGCACCGAAACGTGGTCCTTCACTATCGGCCTCATCTCAAAGCTCAAAGTCGCTCAACGAGCAATGGAGAGGGCTATGCTCGGGGTGTCTCTACGTGATCGAATCAGAAATGAGGAAATCCGTAGACGAACTAAAGTGACCGATATAGCTCACCGGATTAGCAAGTTGAAGTGGCAATGGGCAGGCCACATAGCACGCAGAGCAGATGGCCGATGGGGCCGAAAAGTGCTCGAGTGGAGACCTCGGACCAGCAAGCGCAGCGTAGGACGTCCACCTACAAGATGGACAGATGACCTTGTAAAGGTCGCCGGAAGGCGCTGGATGCAGGTCGCTTCCAACCGGTATATATGGAAGTCCAAAGGGGAGGCCTATGTTCAGCAGTGGACGTCCTATGGCTGAGATGATGATGAGGCAATTCATCTCTGGAATGCCCTTCCCCTCTGTATACGTCAAGCTGAGAACAAGCTCTCTTTCAAGCGCTTGGTGCGCAAGCACCTTTTGGAGAATCTTCAAAATTAGGTAAATCTCGTCGTAGTCATTTAACAGCAGGTACCCTATATATATAATCCATATTCATATATATTCATACTCATATATATATATATAGTATATATAAATATATATATTCCCATAATTATGTATTTATCAACGTAACTAGTGTTTTTTTTTTTGTTTCGATATTTGCATCGTGTGTATACACGTTTTGTTGTACACCCTTCCCGCACCTATAATGTCTCTGTTTGACCTTGTGGTTGACTGGTAGAGAATGCCTCATGGCATTAAGTCCGCCATTTGTACTTTACTTATGTATTTTGTGCAATAAAGTTTAAATAAATAAATAAATAAATAAATAATTTCTATTCGCCCCTATTTACAAAATACATTACGAATATAACCGCAACTTTAAACTGAATAAATTTTGTATAAATGTAGTTACTTCCTTAACATTGATTTGGAGAATCTATGTATACATCTCCTTTACGTGAATGTATTTAGTTATATCATAAATATAAATTATTGTTCTAAGCAAGTTCTAAGTATGATTTACGAAAAAAGTACTTATTGTTGAGTTTCTTTCGGTTTTCTTCTCGACAGCGGTCTCCTCTTGGGAAATCCCTTGGGGCCTTCTTACTGAATAAATTATTTCATTTCATTTAATTTCGTTTACTGAATAAATAATTTCATTTCATTTCGTCCGCGTAAAGTTACTTTAATCTCAATACAATTTTATAATAGTACAGAAAGTAATAAGGGAATTGGTTTTGGCGGTGGTATATTTTTGCTTATCGAAGTAATAACATCGACTATTATTTCATATGTGCATAAATTTTATTAGCTAGAAAGTTTCTGTTGCCCAACAACCAGTAAAACTAGAAAAATATTGCACCGACAATTTATTGAATAAACTAAAATGAAATTGATCTTTCCGCATATTTTCTGTAAAATGATATAACCTGTCACCTGATTGTATTATATTTTACAGAATCTGTGCGGAAAGAGTAGATCCTAGGATTTGTGGGCGTGCTAGTGCTATTTTATGTTTTTGCTATGCTGACAACACTGTCACTCTTTATTCATTTATTTATTTATACTTTATTGCACAAAATAAAAAAGTCAAAGTACAAATGGCGGACTTAATAAATAAATATCGGACAACCTCACACAATCGATCTAGTTCCAAAGTAAGCTCAAGAAGGCTTGTGTTATGTGTACTAGATGACGATATACGTACTTAATAGATAAATATATACTTAAATAGGTACATAGAACAACCATGACCCAATCACAAAGTTTTCGAATTTATTTGCCCCGGCCGGGATTCGAACCCGGGACCGCCGGCTCAGTAGGCAGGTGTCTACAAACTGCGCCAAACGCGTCGTCAAATGCCATAAGGCGTTCTCTACCAGTCAACTAAGTATAGTGCCAAACAGAAACTACTCTCATTCTTTGTCAGTTATTTTAAGATTAAATGACCTGCATATTTATGTAGGTAAGTATATTTTTAATGAATATACTTACCGGTTTAGTGTCGGAGAGTAATTAATTAGGGACTATTAAATACGTAATATTTGAATATTTAATACAACATACAATACCCGTCATAGTCATAGCGGACACACGTTCTTGACTTTTTGTAAGTCGATAGAGGGGCAAGCACTTATTCTCGCTGACAAAATCAAATAGCACCTACACAAGCGTTTTCAACGGTAAAGTTAAGTTTGTCGCTCAATACAGTTTACCTTTTCGTTAGAGCAATCTGCAGTGCTTTCATAGTTCGTACGGAACGCTCGGAGCGCGAGACCGAGTCGCACTTGACCGGCTATTTCATTTTATTTCAGTCGCTCGCCTCTTAAATATGTCCAAATTGGCTCTGAATATTTTTGCCGGGACCACGGAAAAAAGTTAATCTAAAACGGATCGAAATTTAATCGAGCACCGTTATTTAAATAGTTAATTTTATTCATTCAAAATAACTATCCGCCGCGATCCGGCCGAAACCGGTTACATGTTACAACCAGTAATTTTTTGGGTAAACGCCATAAATTCGAGTAATAACAGTGGAGAGCGCTATTCGCTTTTATTTACGACTGTACTTGTTTCACAGTCAGACGGCTGTAACTTTTGCGGGCGACTGTATTTTTTTATTATCTTTGTTAATAATGTGTGTTCATTGGTTTGTTTTCGGGTAAGTTTTACGTCATGCTAGACCGTTAGAGCTGTTATTCAGATTTGTTAGATAATTTTCACAAAGCATTTTTTCATAGCAGCAAGTTTTCACATCGCGTTTTTTATGATCGCAAATAAATATTCGTCTCTCTAAAAAAACACGTTTGTTTTATGGGGGCCGCACTTCAATATTTATTATTATTTATTGAATTACAGCAACCATCATCAAAATCCACTTAAATTGTTTTATTTAAACCGTCTTTCTTCATGTAACGATTTTTCAAGAAGTGTTTTATAAACATCGCGTTTTTTTTTCGTTTATTATACCTTGTACTATGGTTACTAGTACTAGACGACGATATGATATCCATACTAATATACTAATACTAATATACTAATATACTAATATACTAATACTAATATACTAATTATACTAATACTAATTACTAATATTACTAATTACTAATTTACTAATTACTAATTACTAATTACTAATTTACTAATAATATTATAAATGCGAAAGTGTGTCTGTCTGTCTGTCTGTCTGTCTGTTACCTCTTCACGCTTAAACCGCTGAACCGACTTATATGAAATTTGGTATGGAGATAGTTTGAGACCCGGGAAAGGACATAGGATACTTTTCATCCCGAATAAATTTAGTGTTCCCGTGGGATGAGCGGGTAACACCGCGGGGCACAGCTAGTAATATATAAATACATAATATAGATAACATCGATGACCCGGGAACAATTCGAGTTCATCATACATAATTATATTTGCCCTTACCGGGATTCGAAGCTAGCACCGTCAGCTTCAGTAGGCGGGTGCACTACAAACTTTTGGTGTCATCTTGTAATTTCGTGAGAATTTATATAGGTAAATAAATAAAAACGGTAAGCTGATACGAATTTATCTATTCATCATCATCTGGAAACTATTTTTAGGGTTCCGTACCCAAAGGGTAAAAACGGGACCCTATTACTGAGACTTCGCTGTCCATCCGTCCGTCCGTCCGTCTGTCACCAGGTTGTATCTCAAGAACGGTGTTAGCTAGACAGTTGAAATTTTCATGATGTATTTCTATTGCAGCTATAACAACAAATACTAAAAATAAAATAAAATAAATATTTAAGGAGCCCCCTACAACAAACTTGTTTTATGGTACGGAACCCTTCATGCGCGAGTCGGACTCGCACTTGCCGATTTTTCTTCTAGTTAAGATACGTACACATTGAATCATATCGATACCTTAGATTAGAACATAATCGTACTAACTTGACGGAAAAAGTTGTTGCAATTAGGACGTTAGTGCTCAACTCTACTCTCGCAACACCGTTCGCAACTCGGTTGGCTTCCGATACGCCGTCGTAGGGATGTGCATGTCTTGTCACTGCTCTACAATGTCTTGTTCAATCCTTCCTCACCTCTGTATCTCTCCAAAAGATTCTCCTATATGGCGGCTGGCAGTGGTCACCGCTTGCGTTCGAGCGCAAATCTCGCTCTCGCCTTCCCGTCCAATAAGTCACGCTCTTACAGTAGGTAAATCTTTTACAGTTCACTCCGTAAAATTGTGGAACTCATTACCGGTGCCCGTCAGGCAATCGCAATCCGTGGCATCATTTAAGGAAAAGTTGAAAGGGTTATGGCTTCTAGACCCCTAATTTCGTCGAGTGCTGTATTTATTGTTAAAATTGAATACTTATTATTTTTATTCTTATATATTTATTAGTTTGTTTTATATTATCATATTTATATTCATAATGTGTAAGTTTATGTAGGTATATTTAAGATTTTGTCTTTTTTTTTTTCGCGTAAGCCTTTAGTGTCTCTGTGCATTTTTAATAGTTTTGCCTATCTTCTTGGATCTTCTCTGTTCTCTCTCATTTGCTCAAAGGTTAACTGGAAGAAATCCCTTACAGGGATAAGTTCGCCTTTGTACATATCATTAGTTTAATGTCCTTATAATTATATTTTAATGTACAATAAAGAGTTTACATACATACATAGATACATACTCTATGTGATTTAAATTTCACTGGCAAAAAAATTGCAATTAGTAGAGTGTGAACCAGGGTATCGATATATGGTGTTGTATTTATTACAAAAACCAATAGAATATTCGCAATGTAATATACTGATTGATATACAAGCTTAAGCAGGCTCGAAATTGGACTTTATCTTGTTCTACACAAAATCATAAAACTGTATAACAGTTAATATTAACATTAGGTCGCAACCTAAATTTCTCGAACGCGGAAACATAAAGGAATGGCTCTTATAAAAAGCATAAAATTATTATGAAATCGTAATTTTGATTCAGTCGCCTCCATTTTTGGGGCAAACAGAATTTTAGATGTGTTCCACTTTCGACCTGTCAAATAAATATTTCGTGTCTTACTTACGAAGTAAATACAATACGAACGAAACACGTTAAGTAATTTTCGTTTTTAGTAGGTACCTACTAAAGGTAAAACTTAGTATTTTTTTTTATAACACACTGCTAACTATTATCGTGCGTTAAATATTGATCTCAGTCTTTTCTATATAAGTTAGTTGAAGCGACAATGAAAAACATTATTATTTATGGGATTTCAGTTCAACCAATGAAGGAAGCAGTTATTTAAAGACTACCCTACCCACATCGCGTCGCTCCAACTCCATTCAACCGAATTGAAATAGAACAAGTAGCTAGCTGTTTATCGCTAATCAATGAACACAGTTCAAATCTAAATTTAGAACGTAAATAAACGAATAACCTACAAACACAAACGTCAAATCACGAAGGCTGCACCGGTCGCAAACGGAACCGTACTATTGTGTTAGTGTGCGTGACGCGACCGGTTTGTTTACATTACGCTGCGCGTGTGTGCGTGGAACGCTTTCATTGTATTTCATACACTACGTCATTTTAAAACGTCATAACTTCGTTACACTGTATTACATTTTAAACTCTATTGTGTTCATATTGGGTAGCTTATCTAGTAATGTTATAAAATGAGATATGCGATTAAAGTAGATATGTCTAATTTGTTCTATGTAACTATAAAGTCGTATCTGCAACGTTTTATAGAAAGATAAACTATGATTCTTAACAATAAAGCCCCTTTCGCTTGAAACAATTGAACAACTGATGTATCTATTCCCTAATATAATTAGACACATGACGCAGTAGTAAGTGTTGGAACTAAGAGGTCACGTAACACTGGCTGTTCGGAGCTCTGTTAAGCAGTAGAGTTACGTCACATTGTTTACATCTGCGCCTGTGTTGTGTCGTCACGCGCGTGTGGGCGTGTTCGCGTGTCGTGTCGTGACTCGTGACGTCACGCCTCGTCACGGCCGCGCCAGTGTGCGTGCCGTGAGTCAATGTTACATTTTTGTGACCTTAACCGGCGTTCGTACTTAGGTTTACGTAATTACGTCCGTGTCTTACCAGGTCTTACTAGTACCAGTATTGTTAGTAATGAAAAGTCGTATGTGTCATAGACCGCTTGTGGCGTTATACCCTTTTAGATTGTTCCGGTCTATCGTATATGTCCTTTAGTAAGTTCGCATACTTTATATTGTAAGATTACTACCTTCAGCATTTTAACGTCGGAAATCCGGTCTTTCCTTTAGGTTTGTGTACTTGATCATTTCGCGTTTGGTATTCTGTGCAGCAACTTTTGATTCCGCAAAAAGACGACCATTGTAATTTTTCTGGTTTTAAGTTATTTAAATAGTTTGCTCTCTGTCTAGTCTATGTACAATAAAAATTATTAAAGGAAACTGAAACGCAAAAAAATTACGAAACGTATCAATTTCCTTGAATGTGCTTTAAATTGAACGACTGTGATAAAAAATATAAATCGTTTCGTAAATCCCTTTATCTTTCGCAAAGATTTCTGCTATAATGTTTATTAGCTACACGGAAATCATAGTCTGCATTAATAATAATATTTTGCTGATAACATTCTCGTACTTACTACTTATCTTGTTTCGGATATAAATATAGACTAACATTTGCTTACCGTATTACATATCTAATGATAATGAGCAATCAAATGGGGAAATCCGAAAAGCAGACATGTGACAAGACTAAATTTAGAATTAAAAAAATACTAAGTAAACTTATTACAAAGTAAGTAAATTTAGTTCGTCTAATAAATAGAAGGTGCTCCGTCGGCGACTCGGCGTCTTTTTTTCCCGTAGTAGGGTAACTATAGCTTACGTATTTTCCGTAGCGCCATGGCCATGACACGATACAAACACAACTTTTTTTGTATAAAGCTGCGTTTTCACCTAGTCATCAGAGCTAATATTTTGCTCTGAGCCAGAAACAGAAAACGTCTGTTTTTATTCAATCAGGAAGCGAACAATTGTTCAGAAACTTTCGTGAGACATATTAAATACTAGCTTTGGCCCGCGACTACGTCCACGTGGAACTTGGAAGTATGGAAGCTACCTCGTACAACACGATAGATATCCACCTACCACCTTAATTAATAAAAGGGATTATTAAGAGCGCCTAAGCAAATGTAAGAGCAATTGTGCTTTTGGTCTAATCATTACATTTCCTACAGGGTCATCAATGTCATCATGAATTACTTACTCACTTTTCAATCTTTTTAGGGATAATTTCCAGGATGAAAACTATCCTATGTCCTTCCTCGGATCTTAAACTATCTCCATGCCAAATTTCATCAAAATCGATTCAGCGGTTTAAGCGTGAAAAGGTAACAGACAGACAGACACACTTTCGCATTTATAATATTAGTATGGATAGTATGGAAGTATGGATTGTATTAAGCGGTTTACACTCACGTGAAATGGCAGTGGCGAAGTTGCTGCGGCGGTGTATGGGTAGCTGTCCCTGATGAAGAACTCCATACGAGTTCGAAACATGTCGGGCCGTTCCTGACAATAGACATGTTGACTAATTTTTTTTGAGGATGTCAATCGATTCTATTTTTTATTGTGATCAAATGTCTATATGGGACTGACTACACTTAAACTGCTCTAAAAGTCAGAAATGACCGTCAAAGTTCAACATTTCTACGTAGCGCTAAAAACGCTCCATACAAAACGCGTCAGGCTAGTGACGTCACAGGCCGGTATAGGTACCAATAATTGTATGGAAAAATTAAGAAATTTGGCATTTTCACCGTGAAAAAGTGCGTTTAAGTTCATAGTTGTCATACAATTATTGTTTCGTAAAATTATGAGGATTCTGAAAACATTTTCAAAATTAATTTTGGATTAAAAAAAAAATCATAAAATTTGCGTACCTTTGAAGTCACATATTTCCAAAAAAGATATATTTTTTTCCTGGATTTTTTTTCTTTGTTTCATGATATATTTAGCTAATTTTATTCATATAACTACAGTACGCTGTAGAATTCAACATCAGTCAAATAGCCTATTTCACGTGAGTGTAAACCGCGTAATACAATATCGTTCAGAACAAAAAAACGCACTGAACAGTTCCCTGGCGTAGCGGAGTTGCGTTTTCACTTTTCACCGATGATCATGGACAGTGGTGACTTGCTTTTGGCTAGTGCAGAGTTTGTAATATATGTAATTGTAATTTAGTAAAAATAGTCTCAGTTTCAGTGTATTTCATCCTCTTAGGGCTTTATCACATTTGGGGTTTGCGAGCGAATTTTTTATGAAGGCGATCACGCAGCGAGTTCGCCGCGACTGATGTTTGTGTGGAAAATACGCTCGCAACTTACTTACAACTCTTACAAGTGTGATAACGCCCTTATTTTTTGTATCTCTTCAAATACACATAAGGTATGTTAGGGTAACACGGGGCGTGGGAGATGTCCGTAAGAATTAAATTTCTGCCTGGCTTTATTTCTTAATGCTAGCGCCATCATGCAAGACGCCATTTTATCTCGACCCGACTGAATGTCACTGCCAGCCGCCGTATGATGTTAGACGTGTGCTACGCGCTGTTGAAGGGAGCAAGGTAATTTTCATGTGTTTTTTGTCAATCCGTTCTTTCCCCTTAAATTTATTTTGTATATTGTGATGAAACTATTGCCTTTTTTGAAATTATTTTCTTGGACTATTGCGTTTTGAAGGTTTATGGTTAAATAAAACCGATCCAAATAGACCTAGGACTGCTGTAGGCCGATATCCGCCTTCTCTTCAGCCTTGCAGGTGAAGATCGGAAGGAGGGAATCCGATCTATACCTATTCAAAATACAGCAGTGATTGTCAAACTCTACATTTTTAAGATGGTAAAATTTCTCTCAGATTTTAAATTTTAATGTTTTTATTGATCACACTTTCCTTCCGTTATTTTTACTCGACAGCGGCAAAGCCAAAAAAAGGGTTTAGTATGATTTTTCCAAGTGACGCAAATTCTTTCAAGTGACGTTTCAAAGTTTGAGAGTCACAGATTCACCAAATTTCTGAATTAGGGTTAAGATCGGATACCTTATTACGAAAAATGAAACATCAAATGAGAGCATTTAAGTTTGCAGTTATTGGTGGCTGCAATTTATACACGTTACAGAACGGGTATCGCCGGACAAATTCCTTTTATAAACGCTATTCTCCTAGCATTAGAAGCGCTTTTAAATTTACATCCGGTATTACACCTCGATGGAAAATTATTTGTCACAATCTAAAAAAAGTGTATCCTATCTTTGCACAGGGATAAAACAGAAACCAGCTATAACTCAATATTATCCATAATCAGGATTGAAGGACTCATATTTATTTACCATATGCGCCATATTTCGATTTCACGTGTACTGATAATATCTAGAAATAAATATTATTGGCGAGGTCTCTCAACTAGTCCAAAATCCGTCCGCTATTACCCTAACATACTTAGTTACTTACGCTATCGAATCGACAAAGCTATGAACAGTCACGTCCACGTTGTTGTCATTATCATTTATATGCATACATACACAATATAATTTACAACTGTAAGATATTCAGTCGCGATTATACTTACTAAGTAAGTAAGTAAGTAAGTAAAACTTTTTTGAACGTAAACGTCACTGGCAAGCCAAACCTTTACATGTAGCAAGATTTATGCAAGTTGCATGTTATTTTAGGCGTAACAAGTGTTGGTGAACATCTGCGACGCTGCTCCTGGGGGAAGCATTTGTGATACCAACTTACAAATACGGTCACCCTAGTTCGAATCCCGCGATTTTAGCCCTTGAGAAGAAACAGATAAGGTTTAAACGGAATATGCTTGGGGGTAAAAAAGGATTAAGAGCACCAAAATATATTTACGGTTGGTGAATTCAAATCAGTTCGGTTTTGGACTTTAGATGCAGGAGTTAAAAGTGACAGTGGATATTTTTCGCGGTGTAGGACAAGCTATTGTGGGTTGGATTCGAAACGCAATAAGAAAAATGTTGCAGATTGTGTGTGTGTGTGTGTGTTTTATTTATTACGACGCCACCCCGGCATCGATTGAATGTTTTTGTGTTCTTAAAAATGGACACAAAAACTAGGTTTTTTATTGTGTCGTGGAGGTTGAAATCGTAGGTTAGATAATTTTTTAATGTTATACAGTCGAGTTCATTTACATTACATATCTGAACACGATTTTATGCTCCTGACAATAGAGTCGTGTTCAGATATTTTTGTTCTCGTAAGTGTGTAGATGTAAATGAACTCGACTGTACAAATAGGAATTTCATATTTTCTTACATCTGATTGTGAGATTTGTGAGGTAGTCACCTGCATTGTCGAATATTTTTTTTGCAACTATTATTTATTTTTTTAGCTTACGAGGCCTTTTTTGGTATGGTATCCTATACATAAACATCACGTATCCTATGCCAAGAATCTTGAAACCTTTACTTTTTTACTTCTATTACTTTATTAATTTGTAACTAAATAACTTAGCATGGTAAATAACTAGAAACAATTAAGTACATATATAAATTCTTTGCAGATCAAAATTACTTTGTAATTTAAGAAAATAATAAACTGCGTAAATTATAGATTTATCCGTACTTCCAACCATTAATGGCATCACAAAAGCTGTTAGCGGTTTCTTGTATGTAATCAACAAGGAATTATTACTTGGCGATATCGTTGGCAAGGTTAACGGGCGAAAGTGGAACAAACCTTTTATTTTTTACTTAATTTGAATTTGGAATATTTTTTATAAGTTACGTTCTTTGTTTTAATAATTTTCTTATATGACAATATTATTATTTTGCTAAATGTAGTAAGTATTGTGTATTAAATCGTAGATTTCTATTGAAATTCAGTTTTTTATGGAGAGGGGTCATGATTTCAGGAAACATCTCGATAGCGTGATGCAGGATCGTCAATTGTTTTGACTGCAATTTCTGACGAAGTCAATGCGATTAACACACTTGTAAAACTGTTCAAGGAACTCAACGGGTTAGCTAGGTTAGGTTAGATAATCTACTTGAAATTAATTGAAACTAAATCATATATCGAATTCACGTAAGGATAAAAAAGGAGAAGGATAATAGTGCAGTGACAATCTCGAAGAAACCAATACTACGCACCTGCCGCACAGGTGCCGGATATCTATTAGCGCTCCCTTTGTTCAACAGTGTGCGCCCGCCCTTATGCCACTGCTCTACACCGACGTGCTGGGCCAATAGGAGTGCATCTCGCCAATTTACATGTTCCTTTTTTATATTCGATTCTGTTTTTGTTAAGGTCAAATGTCTATATGGACATTGCGAGCTAGTGCATTTAAGACATTGGGAGAAACTAAAATAAAATCTATGAAAATAAAACTCGCGTAATAATATACGTACGCGGACATTTTTTTAAAGAAAAAAATAAAAAATACGACCTTCCGACCTTATACTTGTGATTTCTTAGCAACTAATTAGGGAAGACTATTTTTCAGTCTGTTACGACGTATACTCGATTTCATATACCATGGCCCGATGGACTTGAAACTTAACAATAGGGCTCATAATGTTTGCCTTTTGTTATCTAATTAGGAGCACTTCAAAATGGCACGCGTCGGTACAATCTGCATGCAACTAAAGCGGGACTAAAACATTTTGGTACTTGAAAATAAAAATACGAAATATTAGTTGTTTACGGTATTGTTTAATTATAATGGTACGGCATCTTTATAGTAATTGAATAGTAATAGCTTTATATTTAATACTTTATAACAACATTTGTTAAAATAAAAATTGTGTCAATAAAATAATAACAATCAATTTTCAGGTAACTTAAGACTAACTTACTTTAATAATATTAAACATACAACTGTGACAATAAAACATCTATTTATATCTTAATACATATTAATATATATTTTTAATTTAATAATAATAGCTAACATTTGTAAAACAAAATTTGTGGCAATAAAATAATAACAATCAATTTTCAGGTAACTTAAGACTAACTTACTTTAATAACAATAAACATACAACTGTGACAATAAAATATCTATTTATATCTTAATACATATTAATATATATTTTTTATTTAATAATAATAGCAAACTTTTGTAAAACAAAAATTGTGTCAATGAAACATTTATTTATATCTATATACATATTATTATTATTATTATTTTAATTGTGTCAATAAAGTAATAACAATCAACTTTCAGGTAACTTTAAGACTAACTTAATTTAATTACGTTAAAACATATACATTAATTACATAAAATATAAGAATTATTCGCTTTCTGACGTATATTCTTCCAAACTTGAGGTTTCGCAGGTGTTTATGATGACCGGATACACAGGGTGGGCTAAAAACTCGTTCTCCACTTTGATGACATGCTCACAAGCATTTTTCCAAAGCGTAGGGTTCGTCATGTCTACCACAGTTCTTAAATTTTGAATTACAGAATCACCTACTGTTGGTGTAATGTTCGTCTTACGAATTTGTTTCTTGACATAACTCCACATAAGCTCGATTGGGTTCAACACACAATAATAGGGGGGAAGTCTCAATATTTCATGCCCAGCCTCAGCCGCTATTTTGTCGATGAAGTATTTCTTTTCAAACTTTTGACTTTGTACAATTTCCAGCAATTTCTTAACAGTTATTTTCTCAGGTATAGTAATATGACGCTTTCTTAAAAATGCTATTATGTCAGGTTTTCTTGAATTGGTGTTGGGAATCTTTTCCTCTTGACGGCTATGATATGACGCATTATCCATAACGATAACGCTATTGGCAGGGATATTGGGTAAAAGCTGCTCCACGAACCATTTCTCGAACAACTCCGAACACATATCTTCGTGATAGTCTGCACTTGAATTTTTCAGATGTTTGCTCGAAACAAGAAGAGCCCTTTGAATCCAACCATTTTCAGTACCGGCGTGCAGTATAATTAAACGTTTGCCTCTTGAACATGGAGTATTTGTAGCACAATTTTGAGAGTCGTCCCTGTATCCTTTTTTCAGTGTGTCGTGGGTATCAAACCAAGTCTCGTCCAAATATACAATACTTTTTCCAGTAGACCTCTTCAATCGTATATCGGTAATAAATTCTTCTCTTAATTTTTTAAGCCGTGATGTTTCCATAATGATTCTCCTTTCGTTTAACTTTCCATATTTAAAACCAAGTTTTCGTAAAAGTCTCCATAGTGTTGTTTCTGAATACGGAAATCCCACTTCGCTTGCTAATAATGCTTGATGAATCTCTGTGAGCGTTGGAACTTCATTTTTTCTATAAAAGTCGTAGACAGTTCTCCTCACAACCTCTTCTGTAAAATTATCAATTTTTTTAAAAGAAGCTTTTACTCGTTTTCGAGGGAGGTATCTTGGTCCTGATGAGAGTGATGAGACAATCCTTTTAACTGTCCTTTCCGGCACACTGGTGAATATAGACGTTTCTTTAATCAAATTTTTTTTACCCATTCGATTTAGCAATGTCTTATAAACACTTATCACCACATCTTGGGCGTCCTTGCTTAAAAATCGTTTCTTACGTTGCTGCAAACTAACATCACCACTGGACGGGTTACTTGTGGGTGTTTCCCAAGGTCGAAACATAATTATTTAAGTATACGTGTAATCACAAATGTAGTCAGATGACAACTAACATGAAATATTGTTTACATTAATAAAGATTACTAGGTTAAACGATCAAGATCATTAGGTTGCATGTAAAATACCACGCCGCAAAAGGGTCCGGCCAGGTATCTTTTGTTATCACTAATCCTATTGTTAACGCCTAATTACCGTCTCAAGTGCATCGGGCCATGGTATATGAAATCGAGTATACCTACTATGTATTTTAATTGTAAATACAGTTAATAATCGTTTTCTTAAAATTGTCATCTAAACTACTAATCGCCTAAAAGAATAACCAGTATTTATTTTTTTTAAGAACCGATCCCTATCTAACTCTAACTTGATCATGTAAACACACCTTTATTTGAAGTAGAATACCTTGTTGGCTTGGTCCTTTAAAAAGTTACCAAATTCGGAACGGAATTGGCTTCGAATTTTTAATTTTTGGCGAGATAATTTGGGTATTTTCCTTTTGTGACCCGGTTAATTAACTATTTTGCGTCGAATCAAATGTTTTCGTTAAATTTATTTGTGTATTATTTACATGTCATTTAAGTACACGAAATAGGAATGTTTGCCAAAATGAGAATTGTAATGGACCGATTTTTTAAAAGCATGGTGGCCAATTTAAATACTTCATCAACGTCCTACGTATAAAACAAAAGCCTGTAATCAAGGAACTTAACCGCCATCGTCAAGATGGCCCGCCCGCATGACAGCTGTCACTTCGCCCGTAACTCGTTATTACATTATGTCCGCAAAAACAAATGTAAATGACCCAGGCATTAGCATGTTACATTTGTGGACAAATTTATGAGTATTTAGTCCTGGAAAAAGTATACGGGCCAGATGTTTTGGTGTCGAATGGACGTTGTCCGTTGGATCGTGCTGATGATTGGAAACGTCGTATGGTATTTTGCCGTCAACGGCACATAGGTCTTTTTAGATTATATGGCAGCGCGGCAGTTGGCAGATAAGGAAGTGGAAGATAAGAGTAATTATGCGAAGTGGGCGCCAGTTTATGTAATGATGTATAATGGGTCAGGGCCTTGAAGTTGTTCCCCTTTTTATTTTCAAAAGAAAACATGAACTAAAGATCTAGTAAATGAAGTTTTGCCATTATATTTTATTGGGAATACGCATTCTTATATTTCGGTCTCAACTTTTCACCGAAGCTAGTAGAGAGAGCATGCTAAAACTAACTATTCCGACAAAATACGATGGAAAACCATTATTTAGTACATCTATATATATTGTGCGTTAGCTGTAATAAAAACAATTACTTATAAATACATGCGAAAATCTTTTAACGAAGAATTTCTTGAATTCGACTTTATTTTGAAATAAAATCTAATTTCGGTATGCATAAAAACAGGCTATATTGCACTCATGACTTCGGAATCCGAGATGTTTTGGTATTTGAGAGTTTAAATAAGAACGGTAGCGATTGACTGCAAGACGGTCCCAAAGTGTGTCATGCAGTAGCTCTCAAGCTGTTATTTGCGCCCAAAAAACTGGACGCTTAAATCGATCACTGCAAGTGAAAATGTCAAATTTAAAATGGCGCCGTTAATGAAACGAACTTGATATTTAAGGCGACACGATTTTTAAATGTCACAACGGTATGCTAAATCAACGCAGTCTCAATATTACTTATTTTATTAAGCATAAATAACGCATTTTGAGGTTAATCAGGGCTTATGCTGATTGCAGCCACATTTAGTTTTTGCGACATTATTTTGGCTGTATAATTATTAACAATGTATCAACCGGAATGGCGTTTTTACATGTTATGAACAAAAATCATATGCAATATTTATGGTTCAGATATAGTTTCATTCTGATGCGGCTTTTTTTTACGTCGCTTTGTGTGTAACAATGCAGTCGTACGTCCAGAAATGGTTACAAGGAAATATCTAATCATTCAATGATCTGAGATCCCCCTCCTTTTTTTGAAGTCGGTTAAAAAATCGACACTGTCGATTGATAAATTGGCTCAATCAACTGTTCAAAGCATGTTACTGTAGCAAAACAAGCGATGTATGTAGCCATTGAAATGTAGTAAACATTAGTACTAACCGCGTACCGAGTACGCGTGGGTTCATTGTCTCCTACGTAAATATTCCATTCAATACAAGATGCTATTTTTGTAACGTTATTATTGAAAAGTAGCTGCTTTCCGCTTCAAATAAAGAGCTAATATGAAGTTAAAAGGTTGTTTTCATATTCGATAGAATTCGAAATGTTCGGTAAGTTTGTTCTATCCTCGGAAGAAGTTAGGTACTTGATTGAAAAATTCAGTATACCATTTCAGTATATTCATTTCAGTATACCATTAATTATTCCTGCAATACGACTGTGCCAAACTGTGCTAAACAAAAATACGCTAAAGATTTTTTTTTACCAATTCGCCGTCGTTACTGGCCAGCAATTATCCTTTACGTACCTGGAACAAGGCAAACAGACCCGTGTGAAACAAACCGTGAAAATAATAACAATTACGAATTCGCAATGCTACCAACTGCGGGCAAATGGCCAATCACAGTTCATATGAGAGGTATGAGAGGTTCATTTGAAATTGTAACTGTTTTTTTTTTATTATATTATATGCAGAAAAAGGATTACGTTCGTCTCATTGATTCAATTGTTTTACAATGAATCAATGAGACCAATGTAAAAAGCGTAAGCAATGCTTGGAAGCGTAAAATGGATTTTTATACAAAGCATAACCTTCTTTTCCGCTTCCGCGTAATCGGGTAAACATTTTCATAATGATGATGACATTGATGACTGATGAGTCCAGTTCTAATTAAGCTGAATTTTAGGTGATCGACTAATCATGTTACGTACCATATTGCTTGCCGATACATAGACAAATAATGAACCGTTAATTTTTTTCATTTTTTCGCTTCATTGTAAACATAGACAAATACTCTGAGAGCCGTAATTAGATATATATATTCCCGACATGATAATTAACAATTTTAATTTTGTAATAATGGCTATACACTAGGCGATCCCCGACATTGGTCGCCCATCTTGCACGATATTGCTCATGATCTCCAACTCGCCTGAATCAGTATCCTAAGATCGCAATGCTATCGTCGACCAGTCCAGGAACCGACCACGCGACCAGCTAACCGGTAAAAAAACTAGTAATATTATGTCACATCCTGCTAGTGTGGGAATCCGAAGTGCCGTTACGTCCCGTGGCCTGTACACAAACATAATCTTAAACCGTTCACATAAGGTTCGATTACATTAGTCTGTGGTCCTTGTCCAGTCAACTCAGTCAAGTCAACCTTAAACTGTTTTAAGAGGCCTTATTCCCTTTTAAAACATATTTTTTTTCATATCATGACAAATATTTTGATAATTTCAACCTACTTTTTGAAGTGAATAATACTTTTCCCTGAGTTCGACATAGTAAGATATGTAGCTATTTCATGCTTTCATTGCGTGCAGTCGAAATTAAGTTGAAAAAAAAAACGGTTTTCTGCGTGAATTTTGTCAATTTAGAGTAGTTTATGTAACAAAAATTGTCGATGGAAAATTGGAACTGTAGATTTAAAACATACCTAAGGAGCCTTAGAGGGGCTATTCTAAGGCATCTTCTGACAATCTTGTGGTCAACTTTGCTGCGCTTGTCAGTTTTATATTAGTAACTTAAGAAGTCAGGAAGTTCTAGGGAGTAAATCTGTGGTCAAGATGGCTGCGTAGGGTTGTTGAGATGTTGAAAATAAAGAATTGACTAAATTTCACATTTTTAAGACTGAAATTTTATTACCATTTCTATATTCCGCTTAGAAAAAGGAATCACTGTTTTTAAATCTTTCGTGAGTTGCTAATTATATTATTATTAAGTAATTTATTAAAATTTACTCATTCTAAAATGTAGTACTAACTCCTTACTTAAGACTTACTTTAGTCTGTTGTCAAATAAAAAAAAAACGAGTGACGTTGAGCTTCACATCATTGACAGTTTTCTTTCTTTTTTCGCGGGTATGTTTCGCGGGGATATTACAACTCTATACAGGCATAGTTGTCGTAGATTTCTGTTATTTTATATATTTTCTTATAACACAGAAAAATAAATACAAATATTTTTTAGGGTGTATACGACCTAAACTTTCTCGATCTAATTAAATTTCACATATGAAATGTTGTCAATAATTAGAGATGCGCAAATTATTTCACACAAATGAAGGAGAATGATTCATTTCTTTAGCTCTCACGATATATAGCACTCATTTCGTTCATTTCCTTCATTTCGTTCAGTGGTTCTATAGACTTAAACTGCTTCACCATATCATCATACTCATTTCGTTCATGTCTTTAATTTCGTTCAGTGATTCATTTGAATGCTTCATAAGAATATTTAGAAAGTATACAAAAATAATAAGAAAAATGTGACTCTCTCACAATAATCGACAAATCTTATACCTTTAATCGAGCAATTCTTGTATATATGTATATAAATTTATTTCTGTGATCTCGGAAACGGCTCTAACGATTTCGCTGAAATTTGGTACATGGGGGTTTTCGGGGGTAAACGGTCGATCTAGATCAGTCTTATGTTTGGGAAAACGCGTGTTTTTGAGTTTTCATGCGTTTTTCTTACCGAGCAGAATATGGTCGCCAATTTCGTCCTGCCGGCCACTGTCCGTCTGGTCCAGCAGGTTAAGATGCGGAGGGCAAGAAACGAGTGTTACGAGCTCAAATCCCGCTCGGTGACTTATTATTGTTTTTTTTTATGTTCAATTTTATATATAATTTCTAAATTTTTATTGTTTTTAAACAAGTTTAAAAAAATGTAGTTAATGTTCGAGATAACAATATATATTTCTGAAACTTATGAAGAAATTTTAAACACAGTTTCTCGGGTATTTTTCACCTAAACACCACCATATTACAATAAATAGTAATAACCGAGCAAAGCTCGGTCGCCCAGGTACTTAAATTATTAGACGTCGTTATTTTAAGTATAACTTCATAATATCAAATAGCATCATTCACTTCATATTGATTGGTGGGTGGTTGCGAACGAAAGATATACCTACTGATATAGTGAGTTGGTTTATACTTCAGTGAGTGAGTGTTTTCCTGACATGAATGAAAAGAGATACTTCATTCGAATCATTCACTCGCGAACGTTACACTACACCTCCAAAGAATCCTTTGATTGAGGTACTGCGGTCAGGGTTGCGAATTGTACGCGAAACAAATACTATTGGGAATTAGAAAGATATAGACAGGTATCAAGGATTTGGTTACCGATGTGTTTGTCAAAACAAAAGGGTGCAATTATTGCATCTGAATATTGTATACAGTTAAGACGTTAATGATGAATATTAAATACTTATAATGACAAAAAGAAATAGTTCTGGCGGGGTAATTTTTGGGATACCTATACCAAAAAAGTAGTTCAAGTTTTCGCTTCATTTAAATACTAAAAACAGAATAAAATAAATATTTAAGTGGGGCTATCATACAACAAACGTGAAAACGTTTGCGTTAATTTTGCACCTCATCTGTATCCAACGGCACACATACCAGGTACAAACTTAACCCGGCCAGTTAAGATAGGATAATTGTTTGTACGGAACCCTCGGTGTGCGAGCCCGACTCGCACTTGGCCGGTTTTTATTATTACGCAACATCTTTGCCACTCTTACTCTCTAGTGTGCATTTTAGCACTTATATTAAAAATCCGCCATGTGTCGCAAACTCCACAAACCGGAAAAAATCCACCTTAAAACTCCCAGGCGGTTATATCCTTTTTATCGCTATTCCTATACAAATGCAATATCGTTTGACGTAAACGCTGAAGTTTTTAAGGTCCTCTTTGCCATAGCTGAGGGTCCCTTTCCCGTGGGTGTCGTAAGAGGCGACTGGGGGTCGGTGGCAGACTCGAAACTGTCGGAGCAGCTACCGAGCTACAAGTTTCCTTAGGGATACATTTTTGGAAAATCCTTTTGCGGTGTGATTCATACGTTGCCTAGAAGTTCTTTATTAACTGAGCGAGCCGTCTCTGGTTCAGCATCGTCAAAATCTTTCATATGTCCATTATCCTATTTCTAGGTAACATTGCGGTGCCCAACAGGGTTCACAATGATCTGCGGGCCTATGATGGTTGCTTTTATCGCGCGATAAATAAGTGACAATAAAGGATCCATCACGTTTTGAGTGTGAGTGACAGATGCTTTGTCACTTATTTATCACGTGATAAACGCAACAGAGGCCTTATTCCTTTTAAAATGCTGATTGCTTTAGACATTTTTCTCTATGATCAAACATGTTCCTTAACATATTATTGATGTTACTACCTAGAACAGGGCTATTGGGATTTATTGGTATTGAAACCTACAGTTTGAATTTTTCATTGATAATTTTTGTTTCAAAAACTACTCGACATTGACAAAATTCACGCGAAAAATTAGTTTTTTCAACTTATTTTCGACTGCACGCAATAAAAGCATGAAATAGCTATGTTACTACCTAGAACTCGGGGAAAAGTATTATTTATTTCAAAAAGTTGGTTGATATTATCAATATATTTGTCAAAATATGAAAAAAAAAACAAATTTAAAAGGAATAAGGCCTCTTAAGTTAACATCTGTACCTACTTTTGTGATATTGCAATAAATGATTGAATATTGAGATGTTTGGATGTTCGGATGTCTAGATTTCCGAGCGTACAGGCAATTCTCAACTGAATGAATAGTGATACGCTATAATTAGATTTAGCGGATGACACACAAACCACAAAAACACGGGAATCCCATGAAGGAAAACGATGTTATCCTATTTCTATTTCATCATCATATATTTAAGAGCTAAGCTCTTGTCGGTGGAGTAATTCCAGCTTATTCTACATTCCGCCTTCTCTTTTACGTGGTTGCGAACACTTTCTGTGGTTAAACCATGAAAAAAAAATTTGTGGTGTACCCACATAAAAAAAAAAGAGACATTACATGTTTCATTAATTTATACTTTCTGTGGTTGCGAACGAAAGATTTACTGATATAGTGAGTTAGTTTATACTTCAGTGAGTGAGTGAGTACTGACGTGAATGAAAAGTACACTTCATTATAATTATTATTTCTATTTAATAAACCAATTATTTCTGAGCTGTGTAAAGAAGAAAACACATTATAATACGGTAATTGATGACAGCTCAAATCAGCTCAAATCTTTATGAAATGTCAAAAACGATTTGTCATAAGAATAATTAGTGAAAACACGTCTTATTTTTAGTTTTTGTCCAAGTAAATAATAATGTCCAAAAGTTAGTGGTAGTTTATTTGGTTCTGTGTATTCTTGAAACCACTAAACAGTGGTTCAATGTCATAATTAATTTTCAATAACGTCAAATACCTAAAACTAAAAATTAGAATTAAAAACTTAAAATTAAACTGAAGGTTCCCAAGACGATGATAGCAATGCCTAACATTTGCACAAGAAAATAATGAACTCTACATTTTAATTAAATTCGTGTTCAGGAAATGTAAAAAAAGTCCGCTTACTTTTGTCATATAGTCAACTAGCGACCCGCCCCGGCTTCGCACGGGTGCGATACGGATGCTGATGAATTATATTATAATAACCTTCCTTTTGAATAACTATTAAAATAAACGCATTAAAATCCGTTGCGTAGTTTTAAAGATCTATGCATACGTACGGACAGACAGACAGCAGCGACTTTGCTTTATACTATTTTAAGATGTAATAATATCAATATAATGTAGAAGAAGAATAACTTCATAAAACGTACACATTTAATAGTTTTGTTGATTAACCTAGAGTTTAAATAATGTATAGAAGCATTACTTAAATATTACCATTTACTACTTCAGAAGTTTACTGCTTCAATAAAACCTACCGTATTATGAATTCCTGCAATGCGATATTGTTAGAAACATTGTAATATAACGACTACAGTCAGAAATAACTGCTCCAGATATAAAACGAGATTAACATATCCCCACCAGATTAAAAACCACCCCTCCAATAACTGTGATAATTTAAAATAAACTGCGCGGATCGAATCGCCTAAGTCGAACTTACCCTTACAGATTTTACTACCACGCCAGTCTAATAGGACCCTCTAACGTATTATTGCCAGTAAAAATGAGAGCTCTCACTACCCTGGATGTGATACTCTGCCAGTATAAACAGATTCGCGATTTTATTACAGCGCGTTGCAATAACAGGTCAGGTTATACTTGGCATTTCGGTGTGAACACGCCAATATAACCTGGACCTTCTACCTATTACAGCGCTTCGCCACGAGAGGTCAGAATCGCTGGTCGTATGTGCTGTATAGGTCGGTACGCCCAGTTTAGAAGAGCCGTGTAGCTTTTATAGCGTATAAGGTTGTTGAGCCAGTTAGGCTGGTCGGGTGTTTCACCAGTTTGCGCTGAACCACGCTAGTGTAATAGCGCCTTGGGTCGCCGGGTCAAATTATGATGGGAGTGTTTTACAACACGTTATAATCGCCAGTTTAAGCTGGCCCGCGTCGCTGTAATAGCATTTAAGGGCTGCCGGGTCTGTGTATGACGGTGATGGTTTACAACATAACGCTGGTATTAAGGCGCGCCCCGCGTATAAAGCGTAATAGAATTTCAGTGTCTCCCCCTCTTTACTGCCGAACTAACGATGTTAGCAGCGCGCACGCGCGGTGTCTGCGTGACAATGTCATTTTATATGTCGCCGAGTTTTGATGTTGCAGATTCCTTAAAGATCGATCCTGATCGTACTTTCGCACTCTAAAGAGATGCCAAGCAAGATATGGTTCACGTACATACATGCTTTATTTGAATCTATTATGGCTGGTATGGTGCAATTAACCCTGTTTTAGTACTACATGACCAAAAAAACTCATATCAACCTTAATTTGAGCTTTTTATTATCAACCTTTGAAAATTATGTAACGCTGACGTAGCCATCAGATAAATACTGACGTCTGAAGGAAATGCTACTCAGCAGCAAAGAGCAGTGGACTTATATCGCAATTGAGGTCAATTCAATAATGAAAAAACACGCTATAAATTTACACACTTACTACGTGTTTTATACGTGACTCCTAAATGTATCTATGTTTTATAATCGCATATACGTATGATATGATATGTCTAAAACTATTTGTACAATTTTAATCGTGCCCAGATCAAAAGAAAAATAATTCCAAACGGTCCCAACTATGATATTCCATTTTCAAACTAAAATTCAAATCGGCAGCCCCCGCGGTCCGGCGATTGATCAGGGGTCGCTGACCTTCCTAATTTGAATTCGCGCGCGGGAGTCGGTAATTGGATAACAATGGCGGCTATGGAGGGGATGCCGCCCTGGAAATTTGCAACTGTCATAGCTTGATGCTTACGACTTCTGATAGGGATGGGAACTATTTTGACCAAGTTTAGAATTGGGAGAACAACATTGGAACCGATGTAAGGGGTGGCACGGTAAATTCCTCTCTATCTCAAACTGCAGTAAATATGTTTCCTCATTATAAACTAGGGTTTTTGTCCTCGTGAGAATGCTCATACGTCCTTTAATGATCAAGATATTTCCGTATACAGAAAGGTGATTATCGTAAAATCGTACCGGATCACCTACTAGCTAAAGACTGCTGAATAGGTTTTCCGGGCTCATTTTTTTTTCTCAAATTTTATCGTCTCTTCGAAGTTCAGTAAACATCAGAACGAGTTCCGTACGTGCCACAGCAGGGAATCGAAGGGGGATTAGCCTGATGCCCACGAAACTTATGCCACGGCACGGCTCGAGCTGAGATTGCTTAAACGTTTTAGGCTATACAGCCCGTCTAGTACAACTATGCTACGTGACTCTTGTCGCACGGTATAGCATCTGTCACGCTCTCACATTACTGCATAAAAAGAGATAAGAAGAGATAATATTTCTCGCGTGTCACAGTTGTCCTAAGGGTGCTACTTACAGAGCATTTAATTTAAACAATGAGTTTGAATTTGGAAGGCAGATTTGTCATTTGCCACAATTACACTTTAAGCAGTTGATAAAGTTGATTTAAGAATGAGTTATTATGAGAATGAGTTCGAAACATGTCGGGCCGTTCCTGACAATATTCACATGAGCTTAAACTGTTTTTATAATTATTAAAGATGTCTCACGACAGTTTTAAATTATTTACATGTTGGGAAATTCCCTATAAGTTTTGTTTTTAATTACTTTACATACATGGATTACTCTCAGGGTTCACCATCACCACCGATTGAATTGGATTCAGATGGTAGTTGGTATATGACTCGAGAACATCTGTTCTTGTGTCCCACGCGAAGGTGGCGCAATGAGGTCACGAATGTTTATCGACTGACGTTTGACTTATCGACAAGACCATTAGATAAAGTTATTTTTTCTAGCATTAGATTGTGTGCGATATTTATGACGTTTCTAGGCAAACGTTACACATATTGATAACCATCTGATGTATAAAATATCTTAGAAATCACATATGAGTCGTTTTCAAAAGACATGTACATAGTTAAAGGCTTAATAAAAACAAAATTACGATCGCGTCTTTTGTGTAACGAAAGTTAGTCATACAAAAGATATGGGTACCTGTCGTTACACAAAGGAATCAATTAAACGACTCATATACATATTGCGACAAGCTAAGTATGCATTTTTAGGCATTTTGTTGTGCATATAAACAATTAGGTAATAATTAGGTATGAATATTTGAGTGTCATAATTTGTATATTTAATACAATTATGACAATCAAATATTTCAGCAGAATTCCAAACCCATAAAGTAGAATGTACAAATAAAATGTATAAAAGGTCGCGCCACATAAAAAAAGCGCTGTCCAACTTATTGCGCAGTAGTCATTTGTAGTGCGCAGGAAGATCACTAGCGCTCTTTTTATGTGGCGCGACCTATATTAAAGAATACATCGTTTCTCTATGCGGTATATTTTTAAGCATTTATACTTTCGTAGTACGAAGATCTGCCTTTGTATCTGCCAATTAAAAAGAAACTTAATAATGTAACGGGTCTTTTGGGTCTGTTAAGGTTTTTTAAACGGCGGAAAGCTTTCAAACATGGAGGATAATTACACTCGTGTGTTAAGTTAACCTAAACAAAGGCTGTTGAGTTATACTCGTACAGTTAGCTAAATAATTTGTTCTACCACTTTTCGATTCTGTTTTATGAGTATTTAGGTTCAAAAGTGGTATACCAGTAACTGTACTATACCTTGCTTTTTTATTAACATAATATGTAGTAAAAAATTTTTTTTTTTTTTTTTTTTATAATTTAAGGTAGGGGGTAACTCTAACATAGTTAATTGTCTAATAAACTGTCTAATAGGATAAGACTGACAGTTAGTTAGTTATTGGTCTGTGGCAGCCTTCCCCGGTAATAGTATTACTCCACCTTACCTTATATACAAAATGCAATTGAAGAACTTCACCGATGTTACGTTATGAATTATTGTTAACGATAAATAATATTTTTCTCAGACATGCAATAAAATATCGTGCGTTAAAACAGGCTTCGAAGTGTCACGTTTCCGGCGGAACAATTCGAGAGAACTGTAAAGGAATTTCATACAAAATTGAAGGCCTAGGCCGGGAAGATTTTTTTTTTAACTGACGTCTGTGTTCATGAACGGGCTAAACAGCTGAATTATGTTTTTTTGAGTCGTGTATTTTTTTATTTAATTGCATGTTTGAGAAAAGCACTATACATGCCTTAGCCGTGAAAAGGGCTTGCCGGTTTCGTATCACTATCCGGCCTCCCTACAGTGATGTACTATTTCCTTAACACAAATTTTCAGATGACTCCAAACAGCCAGCAATTTCCAGAAAAATATAACAAAACAAAAGCTCGAAAATCAAATTAAACCCATCTTGAAGACATAAAAGGCGCGAAATCCGAAAGCGTTGAGAGATTATGTCCGCAATCCTTTCAGGATGGTCACCCTCGTCGCAAGAATCGTAGAGCAAACAAGGGTTGCAGCGTGGTCACATTAGTTTTGCCTTTGAGGTTACGATCAATTTGTATTTTTTTAAGAGGCCTTATAACTATTTTTTTTGTTTTTCGTGTTATGACAAATTTATTGAAAATTTAAAAAAAATTTTGAAGTAAATATACTTTTCCTTAAGTTCTAGAAAGTAACATAGCTATTTAATGCTTTCATTGCGTGCAGCAAAAAAAAAAAAACTTGTTTACCGCGTGAATTTTGTTAATTTCGAGTAGTTTTTGAAACAAAAGTTATCAATGAAAAATGCAAACTGTAGGTTTCAAATATATACCAATGAATCGCAATGGTTTTAAGTAGTAACATTGATAATATGTTAAGAAACATATTTGATCATAGAGAAAAATGTCCAAAACAATCAGCATTTTTGAACGGACAAGGAGCCTTACATGTTTTTTTTATGATATTCAGCTTCACTTCGAATTTGTTATCATTATGAAGATAAAACCATGCATTTAAACTATTTAAAGCAGTGATAAACGTAAAATCGAGCAATTTCCGTCGTCTGTAGAAAACAAATGTAAAATCCTCGCCTTACAAGCGGAGCTAATGTGGACACGAGGTGGTGTTGTTTATTTATGAAATTTCTTTGAACTGACTTCGTGTATTTGTTTTCTCCAGTAAACACTTGGAGATAATGCACTAACAGCTAGTTTATTAATGTTTCTGTCACGTTCTGACTAGCAGGGTTAAAAAGGGAAAGCTATTGGTTTTTGGAAATATTATATTTAAGTTTGTCGCCGACGTTCCGGAATATATGTATATATGGGTGTTTTCTAAGTATTTAAGTCTATTTTTATCTAGTAAGTTTCTTTTTAGTTTTTTTAGATTATGTATACATTCGTATACATACATACTCATTTGCAAACGTTATGTATATTTACTTTATTTTGTAATATTAATATTATTACTGTCTTACAATAGTATGTTAAATATGATATTAGGAACGAGAATAATATAAATAAGATTTTCTGGAAGAGATCGCTCTTTAGCGTTAAGATCGCTTGTCGTTATTCAGAATTTGTATTTGTATTTTTTCTTGTGAACACTTACCTAGTATTGTATTGTAAAATAATTTAAGCATGATTTCCAACATATCATGACTGTGATGGCTAAGATTGCTGTGTCAACTTATGATATCAATAAGTGTTGTAGTGTAGAGCCCAAAAAATCAGCAAACAATTATGTCATGTTTTCCAGGGAAACACTTATAAATACATAACATTATATATGACATCACTTTGATACTTGTGAAGCCATGTACAGAACTACGGACGAACGAACATTCATCGAACACTGTTCACACTTGCTTACCACTACCGAACACCAAATAGGTAACATAGGGACTAAGGAACATACTATTTCGTGTTCTCCATGTTTTTGTTCGTTTGTGCGTACAAGGTTTTAGTTTTATCAAGAAAAGCAAAAGCTTGTAAAAATTACATAATGTGTCACGATATTTTAGGAAAAAATAAACCTCTAAGTCATCCTTGCAACCGACATTACAAAATCGAAGCAAATGACTGACGAATTGTGCCAATAATTCCAGAGAAGATAATAAAAAAAGAAACGGGTCAAGTAAAGAAACATCCAACTCAGCTTGGCAACCACTTGGCAACCAACAAGAGACCGTTGAAACAAATGACTGCTGAGCTCTGTCCGAATGACGAATTGCACCAAAAATTCCATAGAACAAAGTAAAATTCAAACATCGAACGGTTATCACGTTTGAAAATAGAACGCACGAGGCAGGCGAGCGAGTAATCGGGCAAAAGCTTTCATGCCGCCGACCAGCATAAGTGGACCCGTTGTTTTCCACACCCTCTCCCCTGGATGTTCAGTTTTATGAGGCGCGACGGGGGGCCGAGGGGGCCGTTTATAGTGGCATTAGTTTAAAGGCCCTGGGGCTCACATGTGCTTGGGACAGATAAGCATCCCCACACGAGGACTTGTTTAGAACGATAAGTTCTGTGGGCCGCAGATCGTAAAAAATTGTTGCTGCCATTCCATTTGGAATCATTTCACATTTGGAATGTAGTTACATTGGACAGTTGAGGTTTTTATTAAAACAGCTAAAAAACTTCTTTTAGTAGATAAATAAGCCAGAAAATAGGGCTTCAACGTTAGTACTCGCTTAAGAAAGCTTATTAATTTTTTTTTGGACAAATATATTGAAAACTTTCAACCAACTTTTTGAAGTGCATAATACTTTTCCCTGAGTTCTAGATAGTAACATAGCTATTTCATGCTTAATCATTGCGTGCAGTCGAAAATAAGTTTAAACAAGAAAGCAGTTTTCTGTGTGAATTTTGTCAATTTTGTATAGTTGTAGAAACAAAAATTATCAATGAAAAAATTCAAACTGTAGTTTTCAAATATATACCAAAAAATTACAATGGCTCTGTTCTTAGTAGTAACATTGATAATATGTTAAGAAACATGTTTGATCATAGAGAAAATGACTTAAACAATTAGCATTTGAACGGATAAGGTGCCTTAAGGCGCTTCAAGTATCTCCATTATTTTCGCTTAAAACCGTGGCTCGTAGACTTATTATTAATATATTTAATAGGCACACTTTTCAGGTTGGCAACACTGACGTTTCACACTAGATTTTATAGAGTCATTTAGATAAATAAGCCTGGATCAGCCTCCAACATTAGCAGTAGTTTATGGCGCGCCTCAAGAGTCTCCATTATTCTGCCTGAAACATTAGTTGGCTAACCACCAAAGTTACGCTGAGATACCATTAACTACCAGCCTATGTGTAGTGTGTTCTGTGTAATGTAATGTTTTAAGGTAAGTTAGTTGGGAGTGATTTACAAGTGAAGTGATCATAGATAATCTTTCTTATCGATTGTTTAATTCAAATAAAGGGTTATCCTTTATTTATATAAATTGTTAGTAAAAGTCACTAAACTCCACACATACATAATGGCCACCTGTAAAGAGTGTACCGAAGAAGAAGATAATTTATTTACTAAGAATTTATATAGGTATATGGGTTTTCAAATGGACACAAATAAAATGTACTAATAGTTAAAATAGAAATACGAAATACAATGACATAAAACATAACAAATTCATCTTTATTTTATGTAACGAACAATTAATAATAATGTGTTATAGTAATAAGTAAACATTTTTTCTTATTTATTCTATGTTCAGAAAGGAGAAACTTTGTTCATGGTTTAACTTTCGAGAACTATAAAATTATTTCATGGAAATACTTTAGACCTAAGACAGTAGTGTTGCTGCCAAAAGTGGTTAATATTCAAATAATAACAGCTCAAGCAATAACGACTAACAAGCCTCCGTTCCAAATTCAAATCTACCGCCAAAATACACAGCCTAAAATCAAACAGTCCAACTCCATATATCCCAAACCCTAATTCAGGCAAAACGCTTCGAGACTCGAGGGACTTCTATCCAAAGATCGATATCTTCAATGTGTGAACACGACCAGTATAATCTGGCCTCACCCATTCCACAGTTGTTCCCCAGTGACTATGAAACTTCACAGCTAGGAGGGAGGGCTGGGGTCAAGCCAGGGTGGTAACAGCAGGGTGCGTTCCTTTTACGAATCGTGAGTCGAGATCGTGACGAGACTCTTCCGTCGATTAAGTTATGGTTTTTAATTAAAAATTTTGAGCGTTGTTTTTAAATAGATCGTAGATGTTATTGTTTTTTATTTTAGTTTTATATATTTATGGAGTAGGTAAGTTACGGAATACATTAGTTCCTTCGTCAATAGAACTGTTGAGCCTCATCGGTGAATCTAACGTAATGTAAGTATGTTAAGTCAGGTGACATTTTATTTCTTTCCTCTTTGTCATGTTCCTTAGTCATCAAAAATCCCTTTTTTACTATAATGCTTGTTAAAATATAAGTCCAAATTTAAAAGCTTAAATTTTCAAGACACCTCAACATCAACCATAGCCTAAACCTAAATTTATTATCGATAAAAATCATCGATAGAAACACACCGAAGCGCAGCTCTACCGGCTGGTCAAGTGGCGGCCCTGGCTCTTCACAGCGGAAGTAGACCACTTAAGACCGTTCGATTATTTATGGATGTGTCTATGGATCGGGATTCGCTCTGAATAGTGCAGCGGCTGACGGCTGGTACTTACATCACTATTCGTTAAGGATTGCTGTATTATGTAAATGTATAGTTGGACTCCGAAGTATGTCCTCTGTTTTACAAATATTATATGTTTGTATAAAGCATGTTTGGGTGAAAAATCACTGCGGCTCACAATGTAACTCAATATAAATATGTGAAAAACATGCGTGGCTTTTAGTAACTTTCATAAGATTACTGTAATATGCTAACTTACTTGAAAGACCAAAGAAATATGAGGCGTTGCCTCTGTCAAAACGGTTAACCTAATTTTAAGTATTTTTCGTATTAAGCTACTAATAAGATCTTACTTTATTTCAGGAAACTATGAACCGAGGCAAACCACTGCTTCATAAAAATTATCATTTAGTTATCAGAAATGACTGTCGAGAAATAGGAGACAAATTAGCCCAGTGAGACATAGGTACATGTAGTAAAAAAAAAAGAAGTTCGGTGAACAAACAGTGTTGAATCTAATACTGGCAATGAAAAAATACCCAAAGCCTTAAAATATCAGATTATGTAAAATTTGCTCCTAAAATAAAAACTCGACGTCTTAAATTTTAGATTCCTCTCGACACAAATCCAATTCCTCACGCATAAGGCCGCAGCTCCACCGTCCTAAATGTCAAAGCCTTAATAATTCAATCTGTAAGATCGGAACTAAATCCCGTCTCGGGGGACCCCCGATTAATGCTAGGCTTACGTACAACGATGTTACGGGGGTTTGATTCCGAAACTGTTCCTTTAGGGGTTAAAGCATATACTTCGATTAGAGAGAGCTCATGCATTGCTGAACGTGTTTCCTACACGAACTAATATTGGCTACTTATGTCGGCTCCACACTACTCGGGAAGTTGACGAGGTTGGGCGAATACAATAGTGTGGATAGGGAATAAGCCTCTTCCCACTATCATATTCTTAAATTAATGAAACATGTAATGTCTAATTTTTTTTTAATGTACCCACATTAAACCCAAGTACAAAGATCATAGCTTAAAGAAAAATTGAAAAAGGAGCTACCTGGTGGAAGAGACTGGTCGAACCCGGTACCTCTGGATTACCGGTCCAGCGCGTTAACCACTTCGCTAGCCTAGCTCCTGGGAGGCTTTGATCTTTGTATTAACGGTTTAACTATCATATTCACCCAACCTCAGTCAAATTCGCGAGTTAGAAATCGCATTACAGTTTAAATGGTTCCTAAATTAACACTTGACTGCGCTAACAATTTACTATGTCACCTGTGACTGTGACGTCTGTTGTCACCTTTTGGGATAGAAGTATCCGGATCGAAGGACTATGAACGTTAGAGGTCTGCAGTCGGTAGGTACTGTTGTATACGTATGAGGATCGCGGCAAAGTGTAGTTTAATTGGCAACACCATCGAGAACAAACAGACGTCATGAAGAGACAAAAATGGGCAGAGGTGGATGGTACGACAATTTATAAGTTGTTTTCTCACATATTAGAGTTTCAGTGTCGTATCTGTTCGTAAGTGTTCACCTGTCCTTACCCATCACGTACACGTGCTTTGATTAAACGAGCACATCGCTATCGAGCCGTAAGTCCACACGTCCCGGTAATCTCCTAATCTCAGGTTCGAAGGGCTGAAGTTGGTCTAATTTAATTTGGTCGGGCTCTGCGATTGGTCCCACAGTCCTTAGGTATGTCGATTTAGATTATTAGATTACCTATACAGATATCCCAAGATTCTACGGTTAGTATTTTGTCAACCCCGGAGACTTTCTATTACAAGCCAAAGATCATCATTCATCATCATAATTTCAAGCCTTCTTGAGCTTAATTTGGGACTAGGCCGATTAGTGTGTGTTGTCTGATATTAGACTGGAACTCTTATCGGTGTTGCTGATGAAGTATGTAGTTTTCTCCATCTAACTCTATCCATAGCCACTTTCTTGACTTCCCTATACGACCTACACCTACATCAAGCCCATAAAAGTGTCATATTATTTGTGTGTTAATTTGCGGAAAATAAATACGATACAGGGAAGGGAAGCTATATTACCAACTAGGTAATATTACTTTTTTGAGGTAAATGTAGGCTAAATACATTCACGTATACACAGCATGAATAGTAAATTAATTACAAAAGTAAAACCAGATTACATTCCCCAAGGATACCATAACAGACGTATACTAAAACGTAAGACTACAAATCTACATCGCCTGGTGACTTCCAAAAATCACAAAAATTTCTGTCACTACTCGTCAGAACCTCGTATCAGTTTGTAGCAGCTTTGTTTTATATTTGTTACTCAGTTTTGGTTGTCAATAGAGGAATACAGCTAATCTATGTTATTTAAGTGCATTTTAATCGAATTTAGTTAATAAAATGTCGAAGAAATGAAACGCGCAAAGCTATATGAAATAGACTACACCTAACAAACACATGGGAAAATAAAAATATAACAAAAACAGAAAGCAACTCGAGAAACTCCGACTCACATAACCAGACGTGAGCGTACATGCGACTCGCATATATCCGAGCCCTAACCCATTCCGAGGATCTTTGCATTTGAAAGGTGACGCCGGATCTCGATTCCCACCCAAATAAATAAAGCCCCTGAATCCAAAACACCACAGATCATAAGCCGCCTCAATGCATTTTCAACTCTAACCAAACGACTTGTGGTTTATTTCTGAGTTAAAAAATCGGGATATATGTCGTTTTTTAAGCTAGTTAGTACGAATTATCGCCGTTCTAGCATAGCTGAGGCTTCAGAACTTTTGAATCCGTTCCGTTCTGTTGTATTGGATGGAAAGGGATGCGCGATAGGGTTTAAGTGGCTGTGCTAGTCCACCCTTGTGATTTGGTTTTGACGTTTGTTGATATAATGCGTTCTGTTTGCATTCCTTTTAATTTTGTTGTGTCATGGCAATTTATATATGCCTTTGTGAAGGATTCTTTTCGTTCTCTTAGCGCAAAAGGATAGTAGGTATGGAATGTTGGTGCTATCCTGAGACTATCAAGAGTAGCCAAAAATCCATTTAACCATGCAAACAATCGCAAACCTATAAGCAGTAAAATAGGGTAGTCACATTATTTTTTCCATACAATGATTAAGTACATATTAACACTAACTAACTATCTTGTATATGTGAGTACACTTAGTTAGTATTTGCCCGTCTCAAGAATTTGGACATCTAGAGTTTCACTGATTAACCCATGATTTGTAATTTATCACATGTAAACAGAAAGCGATTATTTCTAATCCTGGCCCGCAATCGTTAGGTATCAGAAGAGAGAGGAGTATAAATTATAGAGGATGGGTGCTTCATCAAAAAGTTCGTGCTATGACCATTTTGAGGGTATTGGCCAGTAACACGCACCTCAGTTCTCTCAGCCAAAGCCGCAGATCTACTTAATCGCCTCAAACAATACCAAAATCATAAGAAACGAGCTAACAACAAACTTCCGTAGGAACTCTTAATGACGAGAGATACCATTGTTTCAAAAACGGCCCAGCAATTACTCTTTTTGTAATACGTTTGAGTTTGAATACACCTTTTTTAGATATTTAGTTTTTAGTGGGTTTCGTTGGGTGAGTTTTTAGAATAGCCTTCAAAAGTTGGGAGGTGTTGTAAGAATTGACAGATGTACACTGCAAATAAACATGTTAATTGATAAAGAAATAAAAGGGGTGTAAAAGGAATGCACTTAAGTTTTTTTTCGTCATTGGTGTAGAGTGTAGAGAGTATTTATTATTGTCACTCATTGTGTCGGTATTTGAATGTTTAAATTCAATCTTTCAAATTGCTACCGAAAGTATCCTACAGCTATGTCTATAAATTCAAACATTACCCAAATCGTCGGCATATCGTAAAGAAATACATACAAGTTAAGCCATATTGTAACACGGACGGTATATCATTATGATTATTGTCCTTGGCAACTCCATGGCCCTAACAAGCATATTTCAGGGCGCCTGCCAGCCGCAAGGTGCTCTGCCAAATGCGGCCAGGGCATTGGCAGTTGGCGCTCGCCTTGAAGCCTGTTGCCAAGTGCCATCGACCGAAGCTTGAAGATTGGCATAAGGCAGACATCGCGAATGCTCGCCGCCACTCATGCCTTCGTTAGGGATTTGATGCGTAGGTACTTACACTGCGAGCGAATGTAACGTAGTGAGTCGTGAGGACCATTGACTGTAGCATTGAGTCATTGCCGGTTGAGGTGGTTGAGATGATTTTCCCGATATAATTATGAGTAATCACAATCACATATTGTTCGACCAGGTAGCAGAATGAAACTTAGTGATTCCTAGATCGGCAGGACAGAGCACCTTTACATCTTCTTTTTCTTGTGTCGTATTCCTCAATGCTGTTTCGTTACCTCTATTTATCAGGGCATGCGGCAGGACAGAGCACCTTTACATACTTATCTATATACAGATCGTTTTGATATTAGTATTTATTTGACTGTCTGAGGTTATTCAAGAAGGGATCCTAAAGGGTCGACTAAGGAGCCGCTCCGGTAATTGCTTACCTTCTATCAGGCGACAATATTTGTCATCGTCGTAGTATAAAAGTACTGAAAAATAAATCGGACCTTTTATTCTTATTCACCAAACAAGAATTAAAGTATCACTTGAAGCTAACCGTGACAACTGCGGATGTATCCACTTGAAGTGAAGTCCCAGAAAAGCTTCAGTAAGTTAATAGTCTTTAGGCGCCACTCCGGTACCCCCACAGCATATTAAATCAGAATTACTGAAAAAACCAATAACTCTAATTAACTGCAACTAAAAAAACATATACAAAAAGCTTCGCGTGTCATTAGACCCCTGCGTTGCCATGCGAGATCTTAAAACCATAACAAAACAAGCAGCCTCTTCAATTCTTAAGTATCTACAAATAGAGGTTACTTTACTTTGGCTTGTTTGTTCCCTAAAACTTGCCCTACCCCCCGGGAGAAAGCTTTTGTAGTTTTTTTGTTCCTCGTACCTGCGGTCTGGACAAAAACTTGGTATAAATGCGCCCAGATGCAAGTGCGTTCTCGCGCTGAAAAACGTCTTATGCAAGGAATGTTTGGGGCGTTTTTGTCATTTGTCGCTTTCAAACACGGGGACGGTTGACAAATGAAAAACGCCTGATGAGAGTAGCTAGTTTTGGAGACTTTTTGTAAACTAAACCTGGGTTTTCATGCCGCGTAAGTAACAATTCGAATCAACATCGTGAAAATTGTGCAAGGCTTTTTACTAAGACGCACTCAAAGAGATGAAAAACTATTCTGTGCAAATGTATTTTGTCTCTTTTGAATTTCATCCTCATATGTATCTACACAAATTACAATATGTATATTAAACTAGTATTAACACTTTTCCTTGCCTATTTTCTTTTGTTTATCCTTATATGACTGTTCCTTTCATAACATCCTTACATGTAAAGTAACTCACGGAAAACCGCACTGTAACGCCACCAAGCATGGTCCATATTTGTCTGGTTTCCATGGAAACCAGTGGAACAGGTTCTAGGCATTGTTCCGGCGCCATTTTATCTTTCGTCCGTTTTTGTCGGCCCACCCGCTAGTTCTTTGGCCGATTTCAGAAAAACGGGTTTCGGTTTGACCCGGTGATAATTGCTGACGGGCTGCTATCGTGTTTTGTTTATTGTAATCAAAGTGGGAGATAGTCAGAGGAGAGGAGTACCAAGGTTTAGACTACATCTTGCATTCACTTTTCTTCTCTTCTGCTCTAGGAATCATTTGTTATGATGAGCTTGGGTGAAGTTTTGAAGATCGGGAACTAGCATCTATACTTTATATAATATTCACAGCAAAAAAGGCATCTCAGTATTAATAGAAATTGGTGTGTACCGCGTTTCCATATAAATCAGTAACGATTCTGGTATACATATTCTGTAGGTAATGATTACCTACTGAAATGATTGGTCTAGTAGTATTATGACTTCGGAACGATGTAAAGTTGAGGTGACAGCTTTGTATTTTATAAATGAATTTTATTGTATTTTCCCGTCGCTTTCGTATGGCAGCACAAACCACAGTAATCAACAAAAACCCAAAAACATAAAACCTATATTTTCCGAGCCTTCCCATAAATAACCCGAGGTACAATCATGTGTAATTTGGGCCAATAAGTTCATCAATAATCGGTAAAATTGCTGTGGTTAGGTTCGGGTAGGTATTTGGAAAAAAAAAATAGAAAAGTTATACGAGAAATTTGTCAGATCGTAACCATGGATCTTTAAGATAGTTTCCGTCAGGTCGGCTTCCAAAATAAAACCTTTTTTAGTCTATTAGGTAATGCCCTCGATGCAGAGTCAGCCACCGGCTAAGCTTGCACCATAGATTGGAGCGGAGTTTTTTTTTTTTCGAAATTTTCTCTTCGTCACGACCTAGCGAAATTTAAATTGTGCATTTTAAAACAAAAATTTCTAAAATCGGTTGAGAACTCGCTGAGATCTGCGCATTGTTCAAAGTCCATTCGAGTCGATCCATGGGAGCTTTGCTCGCTTCGCTCGCTCCGCTCCAAAAAGGAGGTTATTGTACAACAACATAAAAAGATATTGTAAACAGAATAAAAAGCTTATGATGAAGGTGATACTTGTGAAATATCACTTGTCTATTACGGTTAAAATGATACAATTGAGCGAATCATTCTCCACAGATTATGACAACGCCGAACACTGCTGTTAAATTAGTACACAAATTAAGATGGGCACGAGGAAAAGAGGTTGAGATATGCGCACTATTATATTCAAGTCAGTGAAAAATGTTAATGGAATAGGCGTACCTATTTCCGATATTATGTTTCTAATGATATTAATACAAAACCTTTCAAACGGTTACAATGATTATACATGTCACTGAAGACATCCCGCTTACAATGCCATGTCTCAGCTCTATCATTATAATTGACAATAACAAATGATTCCGATCTGCCTTGCACAATGTATGCACCTTAGTTCCTCAATATACGGGTTAATTTGGTTCGTCAGTGGGTTTATTTGGAGCTTTGATGGATATGTGTAACATACGAGGAGATCGGAGGATTTTTTATCGACATAATGGTTCTTGGAAGACGTGTTGTGGAGTAATTCGAAGTGGGACCCTTGTGTATTCGCGTGGGTTTAAAGTAATCGTCATTTTCTGAACCTCTACCACTAGATCGGCATTTCTGGAAGATCCTTAAGTTATAGTTGCCTTTAAACACCATTTACATTTTGTTATAGCACTCAGTGGGGACATTATCCATCAACTTGCAACAGCCACAACTGATTCGAGTTGCGAAAATGTCCGAAACCAAACAATTATTTATATAACTGTAAAATGGCGGCCATTTTTGCTACACAGGTCAACAGTAAATGAGACAGACCAATCATTATCCCCAAGTCTTCATGTGACGTAATACAATACTTTGCCCGTAGCTGTTCGTTTGAGCATTTTATACTAACTGTGACTGGGTGGTGCTTAACTCTGTCCATTCTATGCAGTATCACCAAAAAGAAACAATTACGCACAACCAATCAATCAGCAATTTTCTGCAAATGTTAAAACTCTCTACGAGGCATTAGAAGAGAAGATGATGGAAATATTCAGAAAAACAAAAGTCGTCCCTCCGGTGGTCAAAAGTAAGAGCTTGTACATAATATATATGAATCTAGGTTATGTTGCTATTATTGAAGAAGGAAGATTCTCTATTCTCATACGAGTTTTATCAGAAAACAAGGCCCTGGGATCCTTAATTTCGCTTATGTCTACAGGGAAGACTCGAACCTAAATCTGATTATGACCCTTTAAGGCCTTCTTCAATATGTTATAGCATGTGGCTGTTTGACGTGTTGTGACGACCACATACCTAGTACAGCTACAATGTTTCATCGCGGGAAAGCTTTTCAACACCATTATTCTGAAGCTATTTACAAATAGGGCAGTATTGTGGGAGTCAAGTTTTGTTTTCTGTTTGCACGTGAACGTTGATTCAATGAAACGGCCTGATTTTGTAACCTAATAGGCGTTGTTTAGAAACAAATAATTCTCGAGGCCCAGCGGTGGTTTCTCTGCCAAGGTGGCTGTGACTAAGGTAATCCGAGGGGGAGACTGCTCTATAGTAACATTATAAAGGGGGAATTATCACTAGAGAGCGCTCTCTTCCAGTCATTTTCCTTTTATGATAGTATAGAAGTAAGGACCTGTGAAAACGGTCGTGCGCACACGCATTGCGCAGGGTCAGTGCCACCGCTAATTGTGCTGATTGAGGCTAATTGGTGCCCGGCACCTTTCGCCCTGTACCTAATACAATTATTGCTACTTCGGTCCATTCGGTACAGGCGCTTCAGGAATAAAGGCTTTTCACGTCGTGGGAAAACCTACGGTATTGTTAAATTTACTCAACTTCGAAGAAGGAATACATAAAAAAACCGGCCAAGTCAGAGTCGGAATCGCGCACCGATGGTTCCATACAAACACTTCCCATCTTAACTGGCCGGGTTAAGTTAATTTTGTACCTGGTATGTATGGCGCGGCATACAAATAAGGTGCAAAGTTAACGCAACCGATGACATTTGTTGAATTTGAGCCCTATTTAAATATTTATTCTATTCTGTTTTTAGTATTCGCTTTTATAGCGGGAACAGAAATACATCATATGTGAAAAATTCAACTGTTTAGCTATCACGGTTCATGAGATACATCCTGGTGACAGACGGACAGACAGACAGGGGCCGGGGTATACAAAAGGTCGGTATTAGAGGTACATTCCTTATTTTATAGTCGAAAGGGTTGCATCTATATTCACAAAGTTATATAAAAATAAGTGTATTTATTGGACTAAAAAGGAATTCACGCCGTTTTACGCGTATACATTGTGAAAAACCTACCAATTTGAAAACCTCCTTTTCAAAGTCAGCTGAATCAACAGCTATTTTGACTAATGAAATATTGAACTTTATTCTGCAAGTAGGCCACAAGGGCACTTTTACATGTCTGAGTCTACCGGCATTTCACTGTTGAGAAGAAACGCCGAAAGAAACTCAACAGTCAGTATTTTTTTCATAAAGGATAAGTACTTAACTTTTACAGTAATATGAACTTAACTATGCGTAGTTCTCGAAGAAAACATATTAAAAGTGTATTCTAAGATATAAATGAGGACTAGTGTAAGAATAAAAATATAGAAACTACAAGAAAGTATGACGGTTTAACACAATTTATACGTTTGATATGCTTTCTTATTAGAACTGTGTCCCTTAAACTAGACAAATACAATGGAAAACTAATTTAAAAAAGGAAACCCTACGAAACGATTTTAATTTGAACGCTAGCCCCATCTTTATTACGATGTATTTGGCTTCTCTAACCTCCCTTACTACAGCTTCTAATGCTATATGCTTGTGTTTGTATTGTACTGACCATTGATTACCTATACATATACAACTTGCCTATAGGTAAGTGTTTACCCGTTCATCCCACGGGAATATAATTTTTTCGGGATAAAAAGTAGTCTATGTGTTAATCCAGAGTATCAGCTCCTTTCATAGCAAAATTTATCAAAATTGGTCCAGCCGATATTAGTGTTACTATTTCATATTTACCTGTTACTACATTCGTACAACCGTAAAATGAAATGGCAAGAACAGTCCGAAAGCGTCTGGACATCCTTCACTCGCTTCGCACGTTCGACCAATTATTTCATTCCACCTGACCCCGGCTCCACATGGGAACCTTCAAAGGAAGCGTGAAGAAGCATCTCTCGGGCCAGCATGGCAGTGTCAACTGACATGGCACCGTTGGTTTCTTGTCAGTTGCCAACTTGCCATTGCGACTTGGGCCCCCTTGTTGCCGCGAAGTTGGCCAAGGGTGTGGAGAGGCTTCGCTGCAGAAACTCATACTTCGGTCAACTTCGCCGGGGTGACTCATCAAGAATTTCATTTGATAAGCTGTAGACCATGGTATAAGGTATGTCACTCCAGAATGACAGGCAAGACTCGCGCTATGAGTGGTTGGACGGTTCTGTCAATTCGTTACTGTTTTGCCAGTGGTGTATCACAAAACTGCCCGATTCCCTTGTTACCTATCTGTATGAATCGAATTGAGTCTTTAAAATCAATTATTACGACAAAACAACATTTATTCTTCAAAGAACATGACAATTGCAATGCAAGTTTTTTTTGTACGACTGGCGGCGAACATTTTTTTCCTTATAATTATTTTGTAACCATAAAGTGGCAACTTATCGGTGACGTAGAAAGGCTGAAATTCGTTATGTAATTTGTAACTAATGTAACTGTTCAATTATAAAAAAAAACAATATCGCGAAGTTGGCCAAGGGTGTGGAGAGGCTTCGCTGCAGAAACTCATACTTCGGTCAACTTCGCCGGGGTGACTCATCAAGAATTTCATTTGATAAGCTGTAGACCATGGTATAAGGTATGTCACTCCAGAATGACAGGCAAGACTCGCGCTATGAGTGGTTGGACGGTTCTGTCAATTCGTTACTGTTTTGCCAGTGGTGTATCACAAAACTACCCGATTCCCTTGTTACCTATCTGTATGAATCGAATTGAGTGTTTAAAATCAATTATTACGACAAAACAACATTTATTCTTCAAAGAACATGACAATTGCAATGCAAGTTTTTTTTTGTACGACTGGCGGCGAACATTTTTTTCCTTATAATTATTTTGTAACCATAAAGTGGCAACTTATCGGTGACGTAGAAAGGCTGAAATTCGTTATGTAATTTGTAACTAATGTAACTGTTCAATTATAAAAAAAAACAATATCGCGAAGTTGGCCAAGGGTGTGGAGAGGCTTCGCTGCAGAAACTCATACTTCGGTCAACTTCGCCGGGGTGACTCATCAAGAATTTCATTTGATAAGCTGTAGACCATGGTATAAGGTATGTCACTCCAGAATGACAGGCAAGACTCGCGCTATGAGTGGTTGGACGGTTCTGTCAAATCGTTACTGTTTTGCCAGTGGTGTATCACAAAACTACCCGATTCCCTTGTTACCTATCTGTATGAATCGAATTGAGTGTTTAAAATCAATTATTACGACAAAACAACATTTATTCTTCAAAGAACATGACAATTGCAATGCAAGTTTTTTTTTGTACGACTGGCGGCGAACGTTTTTTTCCTTATAATTATTTTGTAACCATAAAGTGGCAACTTATCGGTGACGTAGAAAGGCTGAAATTCGTTATGTAATTTGTAACTAATGTAACTGTTCAATTATATTTTATGTTTTCGACTGAAGGACATTAATTCCATGGTCATGAAATAAATTAAAAAAAAAAGTATAAAGGCTGACTTGCCGGAGTGCGTTGTTTTCTTCACCTATGCTATAGACATGTCAGGGGTTTCCTACCAACGCTTCACGAAACTAGATATACGAGTGTTATCGTTATTGGGTCAACTATTGGACTAGTTCGGTATCTCGCCGATACGGTGATACGATAACCGTTTGCGTAAATCTTGCTCAACCTATATACGGTGCCAGATCGGGTAGCTAAGCCGTATGCTGTATTTTTTTTATTCAGGCTGTATTTGTGTCGCACTGCTGGGCAAAGGCCTCTTCCCTCGATTTCCACAACTCCCTGTTCGGTGCTATTTCGGTTCAGTAATTTAGGAACGTGTCTAGGTCGTCCCGCCATCTTCGTCTCGGCGTACCACGTCGTCGCAGCGCCTCATCCGGCACCCACTTCGTTTTGTTTTGTTTAACCACTTTGTTTCGTTATTTAATCTTTATTGCACATAAACTAAATTAACATTTTTACACACCCCTGACGCATTTAGCTGGTCAGCATGAGACCCTCATAACCCTCATTTAATGAGTTATATAGAAAATGCTACTAAAACTGATATAACTAATAATAATTGAAAAAATAGGAATTCCTATAATTATGCTAGAGATCTTGTCACTTGTTCCAAATAAAGCTGAATATCTTAGAAACTACGGGTCCTATTTCCACCAAACACAGCTAAGGACCATCTCGACGGACAAGTTTACCCTTACCCGAGTGGTGATTCAACAAATCAAACGAAAATTGGTGAGTTCCTTACTGCGTTATTTCATATCAAGTGTCATATTTCTGAAACGCATGTACAACTCAACATATAATTTGATCTGTTAAAATACTCCTGAAATCTATTTGCAGAATATATTATACAATTTTGGATACACTTGAGTTATATTTCCCTTTAACAACGGTAATCTGTAGACACATTCTTAAATCAGATGATGTACTGAACTTGATATGATCTCATCTTGGAAGCGCTGCTTACTTACATAAAATAATTATACCTATCAACAATATATAACTTCCCCAAACTAGTTCGTTATATCAAAACTTTTACCGTTAAACTTATAGAAAGCTACTAAAAGACTATGGCCCTTAACTGTCTTTCTTTGGCCTCTGCAATAGCCATGTTTTGTAGTTAGGGGCGTACAGTCTGTGGTTTACGATACAATGGTCTTTACCTACAAAAAGGGGAGTTTTAGCATAAAAAGGTTGGCAGTTAAGATCTCCTGGTTATGCTTGTATTGTGGGCTTAATGGTTCCATACTTTGTTGTCTATAGGCGTGTTTATATTCGCCATCTTGTCTCACTTGTGTCCGTTCAATTTATATGGCAAGCAGATGGCAAACAAACACAAAACCTGTCAGAATATTATTTGCCATGAATTCGTTTTACATTTTGACTTTTTTATTCGGTTTTCTGACTCTATTTCAAAAATTATAACTCAATGGCAAAACGAATCATCGTGAATAAAGTTATAAGGTCATCGTCACTAACTAATGCCTTATATTTGACGGTGGCTGTACCTATAGTTGTTCGTACGGATGTTTCGAAACTAGATCCCTCAACAAAACATTGTCTGCCTTATAAATAGTACTCATTCACTCTAAATTATCACTACTATTTGTACGCCCACATCTGTCAATACGTACAATCGCAATTCATAGCAACAAAGACTGACAAACAGACAAACTGAGCCTCTCTGTCCAATAACAGGGTTTCGTAGTGCTGATACAAGAGTGCTCTGTCGTTGGCAACAGCCAGCATAAAACGAGCCGTGTAATCCATCGGAATTCCTCTTAAGCGGCTGAATTCATAAGAAATCAGGGAGGTAGGGTAGGTCAGTCGAAACTGGTGGTTTTATAAAGACTGCTTGTAAGCACTTAACCGCTGTTCGTGCAATATCAGCGGTACTGTATGGGAATAGAGGACGTTTTTGCAGTTGTAGGTGCTTGTCCATACAGTAAGTCGTTGAAGGCGAACAGGATTCTGAATTCACCATGAATGCTTGATTTGATGGCGTCAAAGATGGTTTCAAAAGAACGCGAACAACCAATAAGGAGCTTATTCTTTGTTTGTGAGTACAACGGCGAGTTTCTGTAACAAGTTTTAAGTATTTTATTCATCAATAGATGAAAATCTTTTCATTCATACTGCTTTTTCGTGTGAAAAGACAAGTTCCGTAGAAGATTGGGTTCATTTTAGATGTCTTATTGACTGTTCTATCCAAATATATTATAGAATGTTTCCCAGCATTCAAAGTACCGTTGAAATATAAGGTGAATACTAGGGACAATAAAACAATTAATATTTTCTTATTTTACGACACCCTAGGTCGTGAGTGGGATTTTCTGCCCGCGGGGAGAAAATCTCACGTCGTGGCCAAGGCAAGACGCAAAACTTTAGACAGACCACGGGCAGTAATTCGTAAAGCCCCAGATAGCATACTTTTGGAACACCTGCGATCTGGGACGTTCACAAATTCATCGCCCTACCCATAATCGAGAGAGACGTAATATATGCTAAACCAGAGGGTTTCTTCATTACTGGTCGATGTGTGTACGAATTGACGTCTTGTACTTCGATTTCTAATTCAAGACCAAAAAAACTACCACAAGGTTGCCACTACAATAACATATTTTTACAATAGTAAATTCCTTTTTATTTTTTAAACACACTAAGATAATTAATTTATTGGTAACTTTAATTCTATGTTTTAACAAAATAACTAGATATATTTATTATTACATAATTACGAGAGGAGATAATAAAAACTTAAACATCGGAGATTTTTGGTACAAAATCTGGTATTGTACTTGTAACACTTCAGCATTTGGTGCAAGCCAAGAAACAAACTCAGATGTCATTTAATGTTGTCAATTTTGACAGTGACGTATCTGTCGTAGTTTTTTTGGTCTTGAATTAGAAGTCCCTATACTCAGCCAATCCTATCGTACCTACAATTCGTAACTACTACTTTCTGCCGAGATTGTTCATAAAGTTTTATAATAATGACTAATTACAAACACGAATATGCACTCGAAAAAGCCATAATACGGGTCAACTCTAAACTCACGTGTGATTATGACTGGCTCATGGGAAATGAAGTAATGAACTAATGACTAAGGGCTTGTGCACAAATCACGTGAGGTTTTTTTGGCTACTTTTTAACCCCCCCCTCCCCCCTGGTGATATTTGGTGAGGTTCTTTGCTAACCTCCCCTCCCCCTCACTACCTCACGTGTATTTTTTTTCCGCCAAAACTTCGTAAAATAGGATCGCTATTTTGAAGTATTTAACAAGTGAAGACTTATTTTTAACTAAACCGAGAAAAAAAAAAACGATTTTTCTTAGTTCGTTCACTGTGGGAAAATACACGTGAGGTCTCCTTATACCCCCCCCCCCCTCCCCCAACGTGATAGATCGTGATTTTTTCGTTTCCCCCCCACCCCCCTATTGAACCTCACGTGATTTGTGCACAAGCCCTAAGGGAGCGACACATCGCAGCTTAAAATACGCCGACGGACTGTAAACGCAGTGATGTGTATTCATCACGTTTTTAACGCATACTATCAATTTAAGCTCAAAATACGCGGATGGTGCGTTTTTGAAGTCACGCACAGAGGAAAACGTGACGCGCATCGCTGCGTGTTACGCAACATCAAGCATCGGTGAGGATAGCTACAACAAACGCAGTCAGCGTATTTGAAGCCGCAGTGTGGTCGCCCCTTTATGAAGCAATAACTAAGTTCTCGCCCTGGCGTCGCATCGCTGACCCACTTGTGAACTGGCGACTCAGCGCTGCTTACTAAGAAGGACGTAAGTGACACTCATTTCCTTCTAAATGTAAACGTTTTATACACCGAGATGTAGTATGCTGATTTTGTTACATTTTTGACATGTAATCATGAATTTGATTAACATAATGACTGACGTTTGCCTTGCTAATAAGATTCTTGATACATTTTTAGTGCTGTGTGTGTTACCTCAGAACTACGTCATTTATGAACTGATTTGACGACGCGGTTGGTGCAGTGTGTAGTGTACCTGCCTACTGAGCCAGCGTTCCTGGGTTCGAATCCCGGCCGGGGCAAATATTTGTGTGATGAACTCGAATATTTGTTCCTGGGTCATGGATGTTATCTATATTATGTATTTATATTATTCCCACAAGGTGGACTGATGACCTGGTGAAGGTCGCTGGAGTCCGCTGGATGCGGGAGGCGCAGGACCGGTCATGGTGGCGTTCTCTGGGGGAGGCCTATGTCCAGCAGTGGACGTCTTTTGGCGGATGATGACATTATTATGTATATCGTCGTCTAGTATCCATAGCTTTGCTTAGTTTGGGACTAGGTCGATTTGTGTAAGATTGTCCCTAAATATTTAATTATTTGTAGAAGAAAAATGATTAGAATTTAGGCAGATGGCTAAGCTCTAACAATTTCTCTTTAGAGATTTGGAGATCCAAATGAATCCCATAAAATTCTGGTGAAGATCTGATGACGGGATCCATGAGGAATCGAAGGAACTCCTCAAATATCATAGACACGTTCTAATAAATAAGTAACTACCTACGTAACTCCATTTAGCTGTTCACGGAAATACGATTTCTCATCGTTGAAGTCGGTTACTTTTTGTGAAAAAGTGATTTTTTGCATAAAGATAATATGGGGGTAACATTTTAACCAAAAAAAATAGATTTAGAAAATTTACGAAATAGGTAACTTTTATTCATTAATATTTTGAGGGGAAACGAGGGTAAGATGGGTCATAAATAAATTATTGGCAAATTTAAGAAACACTAAAACCTAGTAAGAAATATAAATGATAAACTACAGATTACGCTTGGCAGTTGCCTTTTAATATAGAAGGTAAATATCTTAATAGCGCACTATAAACATAGAACAGTCAAATAAGGCCCTAGAATGAAAACGTCAAAGTATAATCGTATTTCTTAGATTCGACTCCGGCACTACACGTCTAACCAGTCACTTAACTCGTTAACATTGTAGTCGTAATAACTAATGCAATAATGTCTCAATTCAGTCTTCCTGTCGCTAATTATACCATCAGTGACGTGCTAGTAATTGCATGTGGCCACATCTGGCCAGTCATATCCTATAGGCTTATAGAAGCATTGTTTGAGGATAATACTAGTCGCTGACCGGTCTGGACCCTGGATGTTTGTTCAATTGCAGTGATGTCATATATATGTAGACTTATTAGTATTGTTTGAGGATAATACTGACAGTACTGAATGGACAGGTTTGAAGCCTGGTTGGATATATGCTCTGTGATTGCAGTGAAGTCGTATTTTATAAGTGGTACCTTATTAGAGGTGATCCTCTAACAGAACTACTCGTTGGTTGTTCTGTGGCAGGTCTAGACCCTGGAAGTACTTTAATATTCAAAGGTGATGTCACGCCTGATATGAATACATATTTTTCAACGTACATCAACAAGATAATCGTCGAGTTGAGTTGAAACGTCACAACCAAATTTCATTTATATAATTATCCTACTATATTGCTTATTGTATCTGTGGGAGATATTTAGCAATAGCTTAAAGATTTTATCACACACTTTTTAAACGTTATTATCAATATTTGACACATTTTTTCAATCTCATATTTATTTTGCGTGCTCTCTAGGACTGGACAAAATCATACTAAATTTTTGTCCATTGACCAAGAATTCAATACCAGCTTAGATAATAGTGCAGCAAAAACGTAATGGCGACCCTTTTTTGTTAAGTTAGGGCAGGTAGCCACTGGGTTTATAGCTCCCTTGACCCAGGCTTTAGAAACCTCAGAAAAAGTTATTATGGTCAAGGCGGAGATCGGCTATATTAATTTTGAGTCAGTAGCATCCTATATCCATAAAACATCCGGGTTTAAGTGTAATTTTGTTAGAAACGCGATTAGATCTAATTATCTTTAGATTGACTACTTATTAGTTTCCAGCTTCTTAAAGACCATTATTTTGGCTACATATACCAGTATATCTTGGATTATATCTGTGTCTAATTTTGCTCTTACCAGTTGTGCTAATGGTACAAACCAACATGTCGATTAGCAATTGCTTGATTACGTATATATTGTAGATTTTCTTAAAAGTTTTACTTCTACCAGTAACTCAGTCGGAGAAATATCTATCAAGCTAGAACTTTGAAATAACTAGGAACTGAACTAATGACATCTGGCTCCGCAGTCAATGAATGTAACGACTGAACTGGCCGATCAATTGTTCCCGCTGATTTCGAAGATGAAAATTAATGGATGCAGATCTGAGATAACTAGTCCATGAGAACTCTGTCACGTTGGTGAAATAGAAGAGGGTCCAATCAAATTCAAAATAACAATATTACTTTTCATTAAAAAAAATTGTACTGTTGATTTGTCGAGGTCTATAGGTAAGTTAAATAGAGTTGTTAATTTTACAATACTATAGATAGTTCCAATGATGTGAGCAGCTGGTATTTATGGTTATGGGCTGCTTTATTTATCTCGTAAATATTTTCGCTTACATTCGTGGAAAGGCGGTCGCCAGAATATTTATAGAATTAGATATTTATTGTAAATGGAAATACTGTAACAACTTCCTCGAGGAAAAATTAAGTCTATGGTCAAAATGTTACTTTTCAGTAGGTTTTTTTTCTTTTCAGATTTTGCATTCGCGTAGATACTCTTTAAGTTAGTGTTTAAATAATTCGGGCTCTCCAAACGAAAATATTAGTATTCCTAGAGGGACAGTAAAAAAAAAACATATTTATAAATTACGTTGATTGTTTTATCATTATCAACAAATGCACTTTAATTTGACCTAAATAAACCCTCTAACCCTAGAGTAAATTTCATGCACCAACATAGGTACATATTGGAATTCGAAAACAATCGATACAAAACTATCTTTATTCAAATATTTATTGAATATTCTGATTACAATCCACTAAAGGAATGGGAAGTAGGAGCAAAGTCATGAGACCTCATAGTAAATAGAAGAGCAAAATTGAATGTAGATGATGATAAGTGTACGACCAATCTATCGTTCGCTCGCTAGTTTGACCTTTCCAAATTGAGAATGACAAGCAATCAATGAATAAAGAGTTATTAGGATTGAATGAGGCAATTTAGATTTGACATGACGTCAGTGCTCAAAAACTGACGGCAACGGTCGATTCAGGTCGGCCAAGCCTAAGACAAGGCAGAAATAAGAAATGAGGACATGCGAAGCATGTTTTTGTTAGGAAAAAGGTGTGTTTTGTATGCTTCATCGTTAAGGAAATACTGCATTGTTGACAGAAATTACATTGCTTGCATTTATCCAGATTAATTCTGCAAATGTGTGCCTTTGTTAACTCTTTCAAATGTGAATAGCTAGGTGTTTGGTAATATATATGCAATAGCTTAATTCCACGTAAGAACATGCTTAGCGTCAAATATATACAATCTTAAAAACTCCCAAAAATCTACATCACGAAATTGTGGTAACATAACCGAAACATTCTTAGAACGACAGAGCCATCAGCATCACTTATAAGTAAAGTTCTCAAGAAACTTGTTATGAACACGAAAGGATATCAGAGATCATAACGAGTGAATCACAGGCTATAAAGTCGCTCCAAACCTTCCCAGAACTGCATCTATGGGCAAACGTGATGTGAACAACAATATCATGTTAAATTTTTTTTGGTCAGGTTTAGCCACAATGTATGAGATTATCCGACGTTCGGATAAAGACTCGAAGATTTACGAAGCAATTTTGTTCTGGAAATAAAGATAATGTGTATATTGAAGATGTTTCATTCTGTTAAAACACTTTTTCTTATACAGTAATGTAGCATCAGATAAGGAGTCTCAGAAATTATATTCTCATGACTGTGCTAAGGTGAATAAACCACATCTTTATATGGTTTTCATGGAATAATAAAGGTTGTTAGATTATGATGACAGTATTATACATATAGACTTTGATGTGAACGAAATGTTTGGCGGCTTTCGCTTAGCAAGTTGAACAAAGCTTTCTTTTAGAGTATTCTACTATAATTATGTTCTTTTATAACAGGATATCGGCGGGGCACCCAATCTCGAGCCCTAATGGCTCACAAAGGCCAGTATCGGTTATTCGATCGGCTGCATCCCTATCAGATCTCGATTTCGAACCGGTTCGGTTCCAAACCGATATAAAGTTATTAACATTAAATTAAAATATTTACAAGAGCCGGGCCGGGTGCATTCGTTTATTTTTGCATGACAATTAAATATGTATGCCTGGTGCCTGGTGAATGTAGGGTTCGATTTATTCCTCAGGGTGCAGCGTTGTTTTATTCATGTTTCTTGCTTTTCTCGTTTCGGTAACCAGTCTAATGCCTTGTTAATCCAAAACGACACTTAGTATCTGAATTTCTATAAACATACGCCGTTTCATCCAAAGATGTGCCAAAGCTGGTCTGGATACAAGGCATTTAAAGCAGTATTGAACCAGTATTCGTTTGTAGAGATTTATCCGATTCCACTTTTGTATACATTTGAATAATGTCGGCTCTAAATACGTCTTCATTAATGTATCCAGAGCAATATTTATATTTGAAAGCTATCCAATTTGTTCACGACGTCTGACCTATTATTCTTCAGCGTACGGATGACCTACAACAGATTTCTTGGAACATATTTCAGCGTGTTTTACTAAAAGTGGGCGAGATTGTGACTCAGCGATGATAGTTTGGGTGTGGGAATCGGGAGTTTTATGAAGTAACGTTTATCTCGCAGTTAACTCCATGATTCATATCAGAACGGCCATTTTGCTGAGGCAGTTCCTCTAAAGTTGGATGTCCGCCAGTGCCTAAAATCGGACTGCGGGCGTGATTCAACCGGCGTAGTTATTCGTGTGGTTTTGCCGCATTCGGACACAAGCCTTAAGGCTTGTTCAAAATTCAGATCTTTACACTGTTGCGAGCGTGCGGCGTGGTGGCGGTGTCACCTTGCATTGTTCCGCTTGATTTACTGTTAAGTTTCTTCGGATAAACATTCAGAATGCCCGTTCAGATACAAGGACCTATAGAAAACTTGTCTTCTGACCAGTCCCATGCCCCAAAGCGGCACGAATGTCGGCGGAACGGACCACGTCACGGTCGTAGCTTATGCCGGCCGAAACGAGCAGTAATCGCCTCGCCGATGGCAGATAAGCCCAAATGAATATGTAACGCCCCTCCCACGGCCGGAGCCGGCCCAATAAAAATAAAAACAGCAATTAATATTGTTTATTCGCGCCCGTTATGCTGGCGACAGAAACAAACGAGCCCTGCACTGCAAACTCCAAAGATTCCGCTTGCGTAACATAACGGCGCGTCCAGTTATGTTAATATCAGAATTTCACGTTTTTGAAAGTAGATTTTAATTAGGCCTAAGATAACGCTGGATACTGATCACTTGCATGCATTATGGATTCACATTTCGAGCTTAGTGCAAATTTATTGCCAGCTATTTCCTCATGGTTTATGCAGGACGGCATTATTGGTAGTTCTATTCAGCACGTAGTGATTGATGTGTTCTTGAGAATCGATTATACATGCCACCGGGTATCGAATCGTAAACATGTAGACAGAACCATTATAACGTAGCTGTAAACATGTATGCAGACGCAATGAGTTTTGATGGCGCTAATAACTTCTCCGAGGCTACTGTGTCCTGTTATGCCACTTCTGGTTTCATTCACTTCCTGGTTTCTGGGAGAGGAAATGACTTCAAAAGGAGTGATATCTGGATGGGAGGGCGAGGGTCCCTAGATCTTCATCGGCCAACACCCGCAGCCCTAATCTCCTGAAACTTTTACGAGCCGACGCATGAATAATTCCCGAGAGGAGGAGCTATCGATCGCACACGTCGAGGTTTTTATTTATACGGCGCGGGTGGGCGAGGCGCATATTAGTAAACAGGCGCAGGCGCGGCACTCACCGACTTGTAGCACGCTCTCCACGCAGCCGGCTTCAAGCAGCTTCAACCCACGGCAGAAGGCGATGTTGCGGTGGTCGTCCGGTGGCGCCCGGGCCAGGGACGAGTACATACAAATGTCCCGCTCGTCCCTGGGAAACGACCAGTACACCACACGTCGTTGCACCGGTTCCGGGATGCGTTCATAGCGTTCCTCTATGCGTTGGAACGGGATCGCCGCGGCCACTATTTTGGCGGTGATGTCGAGGAGGGTCGGCGGGGCGCGCGGCCTGCAACAGGCGCGCGGCGCGCACGCGGACATGGCGCTCGGTCGGCCGCTCGCGCCGGACTGACGCGTTCCCCGCGCCCGGACCCCCGCGCGCCCCCCGCGCGCCTCTGGCCCCCGGGGACGCGCGCCCCGAATCGACACACTGCGATAAATTATTCATTTGGCAGGCATAATGTGCGATATATTATTAAAAGTTGGCATTTTTGTGTTGTTCTCCGAGGCTACGAATAAAATCGATAGCTTTGTGGAAACGGCGGTCATCATTTATTTAGCGGACTTGATTGCAGTCAAATTGACAGCGACAAATTGTCTTGTTGCTCTTTCATTATTACTTGTCTGTTCATTTCAATTATGCGTTCCCGACGTACAGCATCACCGTGGTTTGTCAACATTATGTAGGTAAAATAGTACATTTCAAAACCTTCTACTTACGTTTGCTTACTTAAACACTGTTCTGAAACTCCATCATACCGAAACACTCAACTTTTACATTTCTGCACAACAAAACTCGACAAATTACAATCCATCTTATTAAATTAAACATTTCCTTATCCATTTAAGCCCGGTCTCCTCGCATTACACAAACGAAGGGGAAAGCGGGCGGGGCGCGGGGGGGCTTGCATTAACAGCTGACGGCGGCGGGGGTGAAGGGGGGCTGGGGGAGGGATAGGAGGGGGGGCGGTGACGACGTCAGGTGTCGCTGCCATGTTCTACTTGTCTGATCGAGAAGAGCGTAAGTGCGATGAGACGTTGAGGTATTTACATCGTTTTCGGGCGTTTCGATGCGCGGCTCAGCTGAGATTGCCGGCGCAAAGCGCTCCAGCCGCTGGATGAGGGAGCGTTGACCTTTATTGTTTATTGTTTTTTTACGGATTATATTTTTGAATATGGAACGGTTTTTGTACTTGGAATTTTTGGGTACCTGTTCCGTTAAAATGGGATCGTAGATGGGACTTACACGACATTGGAAGACATCGTTGTCGTTTACTTAACCATTTTTTTTCATAACGGGGAGAGATTTTTTTTATACCTACAGAGATCATGGGGTGTGGTATAATCCATAATTTCATTAGATTTTACTTCTAGTTTGACATTCTTAAAGGACATAATACTTACATAAATAGAAGACCTACGCCAAAAGCCATAAAGTATTCATATACCGTAAATCTTCAGCTTTATTAATAAAAAAACCATAGTTTCGTATTCGTATGAACTTTCGGTATTTAATAATAATTTTAGTTTAAATGGTAACTATCATTGCAATTATTTAAAAAATAAAATATACTATCATATAGTCCACAATCAAAATTACCACTTTTAAATGCCTCGTCTCCTCTAAATCAGTCCTAACAAATACGAGCCTAAATCCAAATCTAAATTCAATCCAAATCCATTTCTTTTATTAATCATAAAGATATTCATTTATACTATAAATTCGTTTACTGTATCCGACCACGGAATTTCAAGCATAAAAACGAAATTATGCTTACATGTTGAATAAATTTACATATCAAGCGCTTTAAGCGCTGAATTGTAAAAATAACTGTGTCTCGGACGGAGACTGAGGAAATCCCGTCTATATACGTATATATAACACGCCATAATAAACATAATATTATGTACAGCAAATTATGTCAGCTGATCCATTCAGTAGGTAGTACTATATTTTACACATTTATTTTAGGTATTTACGCTTTTACGTTATAAACTTAGTAAGTACGTAACTAGTTTAGATAGTGTGTATAGGTATACATATTTAGATAGTGTGTATAGGGCCATCCATGTGGCTGTGTTATGATCGTATTTATGTGATAATTATTAGATGAAGAATAGATGCCCAGAAAGTAAGAGATTGCCTCACGTAGCGAGGCTTGCAAAAGATGCAAGTCAGGCAATTCCTATTTTCGCCGATGTATATGTATACCTATAGTGCTTTTCTCAAACCATGTGAGGAAATAATAAAAATACACTTATAAAATAACAAGTAATTTCATAGGATTAACAAGAAAAACTAACAACAATCAGTGACACAAAATTACGTGGGTATATAGACTATATAGTTTTATTGATATTTTGAAATAAAAATATATTCGCTCCTTAGGGGAAAAATAAATGTATGAAAACAAATTTTTGCCCGCTTCCATGGGCCATTATGGCTTTTGCGTATTCTATTTTTAAATAGAAAACTTAACTTTCTATTATTACATTGTTTATTGGTGCTTTTTAATATTTATTGTATTTGAGTAAAAAGTACACAAAGAAATACGGGGGGTTTGAAAATGGTCTGAATGGCTTCGAGAAAAGGATGCGGCAAGCGCGTTTGCTCGACTTGGCGGGGGGGGGGGGGGGGGGGGGGCACTGCCGTGCCCCCAGATCCTTCTTTGGATGTCCACACACCTATGCAGCTACACCTGTACCAAAACTGGTCAAATTCCGTCCAGCCTTTTTGTAATTTGTAATTCACAAAAAAAATACAACGAATGCGTCCCATAGGAAAAGATTACGTTTTTTTAAAACTAGGTATAACATGGTATAACATTATAAATTTTTCCGATATTCCTTGCTATATTGATCTACAAACTACAGCTCTTTATTTTTTCCCTGCCATGGTTATAACAAAATCATTTTTTTAATCTCTGACATGACGGTTTGCGATTGTGCTGGCTGGAGGGCTCTCAGCCTATAATACCTAAAAAATATCGATGCTTAACAGTTGTCAATGTCAAAATATCAAAACGGTTTGACACTGACATGTGTCAAAATATCAACTGTTTGACATTGACAAGTGCGGATCATCGAGTAGTTTTTTACTGGGTTTTGTTGCAAACTGCCTGTGTCGAAAATGTTAAAAATGTTTTTTTTTTTGGAAAACCGTGGTATGTAAAAAATTAAAGAGCTGTATGTAGTATGTCATTTTTATAAGAGTAGGTATCAGAAAAAAATATAATTCAATTGTATTCAAAAACTTTACTTTTCCTATTGCCTATACGAAACAAAAGAAAACATTCTTTCCGCAATTATGACTTCTCCTCTCCTCATAGATAACTGGTTTAAATTTTACAGTTTTATAGGCCAACGGGATGGTTAGAAGAAGAAGAACCCACGCCATATTGCGGATATATATAGTGGCACTAATTTATTTTACTGGCAACGACATATTTTTGGTAACTGACGTTGAAAGTCAGTGGAGACAGTGAATATCACTGATGTAAACAAAGAGGAAACAGGACTAAAATATTCCGCAAATTTCAATTAATTTAATGCATAATAAAGCCCAAACTCTATGTAGTGAAGAAAGTAAAGTATTTTTTATAGGATTCTATATTTATTTCGGAAGAAGAACGAAGGATTGAGCAGCATTCCAGTAAACAATGTTTTGAATTTGGTTGATGACAAATCCTTGAGATCGCTACCAACTTTTTATAATGCAAATGACAAGAATGATGAAATCTGTTTGCAGCGCCACTAACCCTGGGTACAGACACTTGTTAGGCTAGCTATACGATACATACCTACATAGATTAAGAAGATCGATCGGTACCAAAATTAAGCCCTCATTCATAAATTGGCTACATTTCTGCGTAACGTAAATTACGCGAGAGATCTAAATAGTAGAATAAAGTTCTTGGAAGCTGTTCCGTTACATTTTGCTATAAATCTGAGAATAGGCAGACGAATTCCACGAAAATCTAGTATCGAAATAGGTTTCGACACGGCATCATGCGTGTTTAGAATTAGTATTAGTTTTGTTGTACCCTTTTCGAAGGTTAATTTTGCTGAAGAAGATTGCCGAAGATTGTCTAAAGGTTGTCTAGAAGAGATCGCTATTTAGCGATAAGACCGCCTGTTGTTAACCTGTTTATTTTTTACTGTACCTATATCTTTCATGTTGTGGTGGTGGTCAAGGTGTGCAATAAAGTGGACTTGTATTGTGTACTCTACTGTATTGTGTGTTGTAATGTATTGTGTATAGAATATGAAACTTTTTGTACTAGGTAGCTTTATTTAGTTTGATCAGTGGCGGTGTCTGTTCGTAAACTGTTCTTGCAAGTTTTTGACCTCAATCCCGGTTTTTATTTGCTTGTGCTTTCTTGTAGTTTCTATTTTATTCTTACACTTTTCGTTATTTATATAAAAATACACTTTTAATATGTTTTCTTCGAGAACTACGTATAGTTAAGTTCATATTACTGTAATAGTTAAGTACTTATCCTTTCTGAAAAAAATGGGCAAGTGCGAGCCCGACTCGCGCATGAAGGGTTCCGTACCTATACATATATATATATAATCTATAACAAGTTTGTTGTATAAGAGCCCCCCTTCAATATTTATTTTATTTTATTTTTAGTATTTGTTGCTATAGCGGCAATAGAAATACATCATCTGTGAAAATTTCAACTGTCTAGCTATCACCGTTGTTGAGATACAGCCTGGTGACAGACGGACGGACGGACGGACGGACGGACGGACGGACAGCGAAGTCTCAGTAATAGGGTCCCGTTTTTATTTTTACCCTTTGGGTATTACGGAACCCTAAAAATGACTGACTGATGAGTTTCTTTCGGCGTTTCTTTTCAACAGTGGTCTCCTCTTGTGAAATGCCGGTACACTCAGACATGTAAAAGTGCCCTTGTGGCCTACTTGCAGGATAAAGTTCATTATTTCATTTGATGTTGCTACTTGCCAAATTTTATTATTATAGGTCAACTGGAAGTACCCTTTAGGTTTGGATTTCCTTGCCAGCGTCAACAAATCCAGCGTAAACGCTCGTATCTTTTGATTGCATTGACTTAGAAGTTTGATTTCTTCACGGCTCCGAGAGGTATCAGAGTTGAATATTTGATATTAATTTCAGCTTGATACCTCCACGTGTTCTTGAGAAAAGGGGCATGATAGACAGACAGACAGACAGACGGACAGAGACGGATGGACACACACACAGCCGGACAGACAGACAGACGGACAGACGGACAGACGGACAGACGGACAGCCGGACAGACGGACAGACGGACAGACGGACAGACGGACAGACGGACAGACGGACCGACGGACCGACGGACAGACGGACAGACGGACAGCCGGACAGATGGCTAACAAAGTGATCCTATAAGGGTTGCATTTTTGCCGGTTGAGGTAAAGAACCCAAAAAAGAGTTAAAGGCAATATACAACAGTGTTATTCTCATAAAACAATGCGCAGACACGCAGGTAACTCGAAATCGGCAGTGAACCGAGCCTACAAAATAACTATGACAGATGGGTGACAAATGAGAAGGGGGTGGAGGAATTCATTCATCCGGGGGGTGGTGGGTGGGTGGCCTCGCGTTACAGCCTACATTGTGTCTTCTTGGGTGTAGTTGTTCGGTGTAATTTAGCGTTTTACGTTATAAATATCTCCTTGAATTTCCATTTAGGTGTCGTAATACTTGCTCGACTTTCTTCGCTTTATGAAGCTATGCTCGTTGTTTTGCGAAATAAGACCAATCCAATAAATTAACACACACACAATCACATGTTCGTATGTGTATAATATTGGGGAAGTATAAGCTTTTAAATAAATAATATGATATGATCTTTCTCAACATACTTTGAATAATCACAAATTGGTACCCAAAAGTTCAGAATGTCACAACCTACGTTTGGTTTTATCCTGTAAATACTTAAACTACCACTTTTATAATTTAATTACTTACATATGCACATAATTATCTTCTTTATTTCGTATATACCTATGTACGGCTCTACGAAAACAAGCCATCGTATTAACATGGATCATATCGTAATTGAAACATAGTCGTTTATTTAACTATTTTATATTTATTTTAAATAAGTATACTTATTAAAGATAATCATTAATCACCCTCATATTATAAAGCCGGAAGTTTCTTCACGTTCAAATGGCTGGACAAATTTTGATAAATTTTGGTATGAAGGTAGCTGACACCCTATATTAACACATATGCTTTTTATCCCGAAAAAATGTAGTGTTCCCGTGGGATAAACGGCTACCACCGCGGCGAAGCCAGTATATACATAAAGACGAACAATAACAAAGGAAACTTATTTGTCACCGAAGATAACAGTTTTCTAAAGAACTCAACGTACGTTCTCAATTTTTTTAATTCAAAGTTCTCCTTTCAGGTACTCTTACAACAACTGAAAGTACCTATCATCCTGTTCATAAAAACCGATCCACAATGTATACACAAAATTAAACACATCAAGAACATTCCCAACCAAAACATAATCATATCAAGTCCAACCGCCACCTCCTTATCATACCCGCGAATCGATACGTTCCGAATTTAAACTGCCCGTCCCCGCCATTTTTGCCTGATCTAATGAACTATTAAAGTGCAATTTCCCTGCGCGATGGGGCTAGATGGCGCTACGCGCACGTATTGATCCAGCGGCGGCAGAGTACTGCCAAGTCACGAAATGTATTGGCCGTTGCCGAAAAATGGGGGGCGCGTTGGAGGATTCCAAGTTGGTGCATTTCGCGAGTGTTTTGGGCCTGGGTTGAGGAGGTTGGGGATGTTTTTAAATAAAACGTTAATTAGTGTGTAACTCGCCTTATCTAGAACAAGAACAAGTGTCATGTCAAAATTAATTTTAGGTGTCATACTTCATGTACAAGATTAAACACTAACTTTAAACATTTGATTCATGATTAATTTATTATACAATATAGTGCTGGTTGGGTAGAAGACTTTTTCTAGTTTCTTTTTTCCTGTTTGATAAAGTCTATGTATTATGCACATTCATAAATTTGGAGACAACATATTTTTGAAATAAATGTATTGGTAATATTTTGTTGCGAGCATTAAGCTCGGATCGCCCTAAGTTAAGCATTTAAATATTGGAACTAGGGTACTGATTAGACAAATACATTTTCATTCGACATGACAATAAAATATCTTCAAAATACGATTACTTATAATTAATTAAAGTTATGTAATAATATTTCATTAACTATTTTAATTTGATCTACAGACGAAAATAATGCAAATGTCTGCATGCTGATATTGAGAGTGCATGGGCCTTCGTATTCGTTCCCCTTCCGATAACACTCGTAGATCACGTCGATTACCCCCGGTTCACCCTTTATCTCCCGTCGTCATCAACTAATACCTTTAGCCTTTGCCAAACGGCGTGACGTGGGTGGTGGGTCACTCATACTCTAATTAACATTACAAATAAAAAGTCAGTAAAAATAAAAAATAGGTATATATCTTTTTTAGAAGTGTCGTGAAAAATTATTATTACTTACTGATTTTATGATTCAGTATGCCAGGACGCGAGTGCATAGTATCCACAGTCCCCTTCTGATTATAGATCACCTCTATTAACTCTCCTCTTCACCCCTTTATCCTCCGTTATCAACGGATAAGTTTACGCGGATGTTTCTTCGCTCCCATGTTTTTGTTGACAAAACTGTAGCAATTATAGTTTTGTAATTGATAGGTTGATGTGTGATTCATCCAAAAGCTTTTTTCTCAAACATGCAATGAAATATCGTCATAACGTGCGTTAAAACAGGCTTCGAAGTGACAAGTTTCGGGCGGAATTCGAGAGAACTGTAAAGGAATTTCATACAAAATTGAAGGCCTAGACCGGGAAGTAATTTGTTTTTAATTTTAATGTAAACATGGCGTCTGTGTTTATGAACAGCTGATATATATTTTTTTTCTAGTGGCTAATACCCATTCAGCCACCGGACCAACAATATCCGTGTTAATGCCTAGTACACACGAACTGATAATTATTAAGAATACAAATCTGTATGATTCAATGTGTTTGTTGAATAAATTTAAAATACTGTCTATACTATACGTAAGTCACCAGAGACCATAGACAATATTAAAAATCCTCTGCCTTTATTTTACTTATTATAGAAATCAAGATTCTTATTATCAGGTTGTGTATAATGGCCCTAATATTCGCACACTACACACGTGGACGACTTATTAAAAAAAAATATATAGAGGGATTGGAGGGAAAATTAAAAATACTTTTTTTAAACATGGCGTCTGTGTTCATGAACTGGCTGAACAGCTGAATTATGTTTTTTTGAGTGGTGTATTTATTTTTTTATTTCATTGCATATGTTTGAGAAAAGCACTATACTTGCCTTAGCCGTGAAAAGGGCTTGCCGGCTTCGTATCACTATACCAACTCGGCCGGCAAGCCCTTATTTCCCGGCGTCTGCAGCAATGTACTATTACTAGAAGTTTACTAGTAACTAGAACGTTGTCTATAGATTATATATCTTCGTATATCTAGATTATATAGCAATACCTCGCTTGTCGCCAGATTTGGTAACTGGCTCATGTGAAAGGTCACAGGCTCTATTCCGGGAATGGTTTCCAGTCCGGGCAATGTATAATAAAGCTTGGCCCGGATTGGAGAGCTACCATCTATACTAAATATAAAAATCATTTATTCAAATTAGTGGGAATCCCTTTTTCAAATAAATTGTAATTTATTGACGATGCAAAAGCGATTCCCATGAATCCTACTTGAATTGAATCTATTATGATTAGAATATCATCATCGTTTCTATACTATTATAAAATTCAATGCAAAAATTGATAATAATTTTTCTATGGAGAGAAGACATGACCCCTGTCTTCAGGAAAAATCTTAATAGCGTGATGCAGGATCGTCATTTGTTTTGTATGGGCGCGCGCCGTCATGCCAGTCTGGCGCCATCTGCTTTCATAATTTCCTTTGTCCTCGCATTACGCCGAAACGGCTGAACAAATTTTAGCCAATGGTACAGATGGATTGGAATAACTGGACGTCCGAGGAGGTTATAGGATATTTTGGTACAGATGGATTGGAATAACTGGACGTCCGAGGAGGTTATAGGATATTTTGGTACAGATGGATTGGAATAACTGGACGTCCGAGGAGGTTATAGGATATTTTGGTACAGATGGATTGGAATAACTGGACGTCCGAGGAGGTTATAGGATATTTTGGTACAGATGGATTGGAATAACTGGACGTCCGAGGAGGTTATAGGATATTTTGGTACAGATGGATTGGAATAACTGGACGTCCGAGGAGGTTATAGGATATTTTGGTAATGAAAACCTTTATTTACGAGCAAGTGTAATGAAAAATTACTTACCGCCCTAGGGCGTAATATACAACTTACCGCCCGGTTTTCTAGCATGTAAACCCCTATTTACGAGCAAGTGTGATGAAAATATTAAATCGATCTAAAATCCCTAGACTAGGGATTTTAGATCTAGGGCCTAGAGCGTGCCCCGAGCGAGCCCCAGGTATGCATATAATATAGTCCTCGCGAAGCTGACTTTTGTAATTTTCTACGCTTTCAACTTCCATATCTCTGCCATTATTAAAAAAAATCTAAAAACTGAATCGACCAAAAAAAATACAGTTAATGAACCTACTTACAGAACTTCATAGGAAAAAAAAAAAATAAATATCAGACAACCTCACACAAATCGATCTAGTCCCAAATGTGCCCAAATTAAGCTCAAGAAGGCTTGTGTTTTGGGTACTAGAATCGGCTGAGGAACATCTCTATGCGAGAATAGCCGGAAATCCATACAAACGGACATCGGAACTTCCGACCATATGAAATAATTTTAGGGCAAGCTGAAAACAAAACGCTTCTCTCGCTCAGTCAATGACCATAAAAAAATACCGAGTCGAAGCGTCTTCGATTCCGCAGTGTTTGATCTATGGTGTAGTGTTTGATATATGACTCACCTTGGACGATAATGTTTGAGTTCGTCCGGCTGTTCTAATGTACAGGTAGCATTTTTCAACCGATTCCCGTGAAATTTTGTGACATGGTTCGATAATTATTTTTTTTGGCGATTCAGTTATTGCAAATTTTCCAAATAATCGGAGTTATTCCGTTTTTGGCGTAAAGGACAAGTCGCGAACTCTACAACTTACAGAGCCACTAGATTTTTTTGCGTAACAAAACCCGTAATAATTGGATGAGCAAACTTTTTCAAGATATTTGTTCTTGAAAAAATGTGACGACCTACATAGGTACTAATTAGGGTTCCGTACCCAAAGGATAGAAACGGGACCCTACAACAAAGGGATTGGTTGCGTTAACTGTGCACCTCATTTGTATTCGAGCGCTATACCTACATACTAGGTGCAAACTTAACTTAACCACTTAAGGATGGAAAGTGTTTGTACGGAACCCTCGGTACGCGAGTCCGACTCGCACTTGACCGGTTTTTTTTGGAAAAACAAGGCGTTGACATTATTATTCTCACGCTTTTATTTTATTTAGAACGCCTAGCGCCATCTAGACGCTGTCCTGTAAAATAAGCTTATCCGTTGAACGCTGTACCTAACTTACGTAGCGTTTAGTCACACTTCGGAGAGGTAGTACCATAAAAAAGCGCCAGATAGCATTAAAATCAAACATCACGTTTTTATTTTTATAGTGATTTCAAATTACAGTCAAGCTCTCAGATTGCGATTGGGATTTGGTTGAAAACTGAGAGGTTCTTATCTGGATCGCGTAAGAGCGAGTGAGACAGGTATAAAACGCGAATCGCACCCTGACTGTTCACGCACTGCATGTTAGTATCTATTATATTATTTTGTAGAAATTGTTTTACAGCAATACCATATTTGATCATGTGAGTTTTATTTTATAAAAAATATATTTTTTCAGGGTCTGTGTGTGACCATTTATTTGTTAAAAATATATAAAATAAGCACCCGGTGGACCGGATTGCAATCTCTAATTATAATGCAAACGTTAATAACTAACAATTGACAACATAACAGGCACTTCAAAACCCAAATTACCTATACTAAGTTCTGACCACAAAAATGAACAAGTCTTACACCCAAGGATTTTGGACACGTGCCCATTAGATCTTCGATAAATAAATATCGGACAACCTCACACAAATCGATCTCGTCCCATATTCGACAATATACATACTGGCACATGTATGTACATAGAACACATCCATGACCCAGGAACAAGTAATCAAGTTCATCACACAAACATTTGGCCTTGCCGGGATTCGAACCCAGGACCGCCGGCTCAGTAGGCAGCTCCATTAATCATGGTGCTAGAGTTGCACTGCGTCATCAAAATTCAATATGTCCGGTTTCCATAATTCAGATCACAGCTGATTTTCCAAGCTTCCCGGCAGTTTTGCCCCTTTGTGCAACTGCAATTCTCCATACAAATCTTTTACGCAGTCACTAGCGAGTAGGTACGGCCACCGTAAATTAATGGTAAGGGGTAAGGGTACTGCTTAAGGGTAGGCTAGTCTTTATTTATTTAATTTAAGTCACTCTGCATGTTAATTACAAATAAGTATCTAAGATCTTCACCCATTGGGTTGCATTTTCGCTTAAATTCGATACTAATTCCAGAGGCTCCCTTATGTATATTCCTTTAGTTGGCGTAGCGTACGATTTCATCAAACAGTACTATTGTGTGGTTTTGTACCTCATTCCGTCCGTCATAGAAGAGAAGCATGTTTCATAGATAAGGTATAGTTTTGGTGGATTATCAAGTCAAGGCCTTCGCCAAGAGGTAAAATTGCTTTAATAGAGGTCCTCAGGAAGAAAACCTGTGGTAGTCAGTTAAACGCGATTGCTATATTTTTTTATACTTGTAGTCTTTGTTTAAGGTTTCCTGGCAAATCCAGGTTTCTTTCAAACTTCAGTGTCTATTTAATTGTCTCATAAAATCTTCGATGCTACTGCCTTTATAATGCATAGTCAGATGTCGTAGTAGTTGTGCCTCTAGCATAACTGTGACACGAGACTCTTTGTCGCGCGACATACAGTACCTGTCACTTTCCTTTCAGTGCCGTGAGAGCAAGACAGATGACGCTGAGTCGACAAGCGAAGTCACGGGAAGATACGCTAGCCCTACAGGAGTAGTGGTATCCTCATCGCCGCCGTCGTAACCGGGTTGATAGGGGTAGTACTAATAGGTCGTCGTTCAGTCCTATTTCATAAGAAGGTTCTTCGGTAGTGAGCTGGAAATATAAATAAAATAAATAATAAATCTCGATTCCTTCGCTCTATTTTGGTTTCATGTCCAATTCTTTCGCCGTTCAGGCAAGTCGTCTTTGGAATGCACTCCCTCTCTCTATTATAGACAAGCCCCAAGCAAGGTAGTTTTCAAGCGGATGCTACGTAAACACCTGCTCGAACAAGAGCTCGAATAGTGTCCATCATCCTATGCAGCAGACATTTCATCGTATGGTAGAGTTAAGTTATATAATACACATGTATTGACATGTATCTTGGATGCTCTCGGAACGCTTAATTTTCTACTCTGCACCCACTTGAAGCCTTTTGTTTTGTGCAATAAAGTTTAAATAAATATTTAAATACGATCGCTAAAGGACAATCTTACACAAATCGACCTAGTCCCAAACTAAGCAAAGCTTGTACATACTATGGGTACTAGACGACGATATATTTACATATATATACTCGACGCCACGTAGCTTGGCAGCGGGTCCGCTCCCTCCACGCCCAGACACCCTCTACCACGGTGTAGCAATAAAAGTAAAAATGGTCGTTACGGGGAACAAACAAAAGTGTCGTCATTAGAAATTGAGTTTCATGGTAGGAGGAGTCATTGGTCGCTATTGCCAAGCTACGTGGCGTCGAGTATAGATAACATCCATGATCCAGGAACAAAATATTCGAGTTCATCACACGAATATTAGCCCTGGCCGGGATTCGCACCCAGGACCGCCGGCTCAGTAGACAGGTGCATTATAAACTGCGCCAACCGCATCGACAAAGAGGTCAAATTAGAAGAGAGTTATGACAAATACCTAAAGTGCAGACAGCAGTAGAAGAAGCAAGAGTGCCATTTATGAATCAGATCCGTATAAAAATCATCGCAAAAAGGTGCAAAAAGTGCCTTTTTTGCTTCGGAAAAACCAATTAGATACCTACTTATTAGAGTCTCTGGCTGCAGCGAAGTAAGATAATTCCTGTATCGTTGGTAACGCCCCTTTTTCTCACTGGCCGCTCTGGCCACGTGCTTGGGGTCCGCAATCTCACGCATAGGGTACAACGGATAAGGTAGTTTGGCTAAAACAATGAAAATTTAATTAATTTTTTTCGTAAACCATAAGCATTTAAGGCAGAAGCCTTTTGAAGAATCGAAAACCCATAACTAATAAGGCAAAATAAACGTGTATGTAAGAATATTTCATATGTCCTGTAATTTAACCGAATTTTAGCGACATAAATATAAAAGTTATAAATTTGATATAGGTACTAGCGAAGTAGCGACTGACTATTGGACCCATGTTGCGATACAAGATATATTTTTTTAATGTTTTCTACGTGTTTCATAAAAATACGGTTAATATGGTTGCGTTTATCGCGTGATTAATAAATGATACAGCATTTATCACTCACACTCGCTCACTGTCAAGTCGTGTCACTTATTTATCACATGATAAAAGCAACCATCATAAGCCCGCTGGCCGTCTATCTCAGGGTACATACATTAAGTATTTTTGGTACACGAAGTAGCTGGTACATTAGGGTGTTGCTTAAAAATTAACTTTCAAAAAGTCATTGTCTCACCCCGCCATTATGTTCTAGTACCCTGATTAACGGATGCTAGTTTTTTTTTTTTTTTCTTAAATCAATTTTAAAGGTCGCTACCGCTTGATAAAGTTTTGGAAAAAACATAATTTAGGTTTCAATATGACAAGCTTGGCAGTCACTATTTTATATTTATTATACTTCTATAACGTTTGCCGATTGCTTGGGAATCCCACTTGATCGATACATACCCCTCGCCCCCCGGCAGGCCGCGTTAAGATAAGCAATCGGTCGAGTTTAGAGTGCACTGCACCCTAATGCGAAAAAATCTACTTTAGTATCATAAAAATTGAAATTTTAATTTTCTTTTACTTAATTATCATAATTTTAATTAATTTTAATAAGAATGTATGTAAATTATATTAGTTTATTTGAACATGTTTGTATTGTTTTTCCAAAACTTTGACAGCTGGTAGCGACACCTAAAATTGGTTTAAAAAAAAAAGCAAAAAAACTAGCATCCGTTAATAGGGGTCGTAGAACAAAATGGGGGGTGAGACTTTAAGATTTCAGTTTTTTTCCTTTTTTCGCCATATAAGCAACACCCTATGGTACATATGGTTGTAGGCTTCTTTTTAATCGACTACGGAGAACCAAGAAATGAGTTTATGACGTTTTATTTCGCGCGGGCGTAGTTCGCGGGCGCCTACTAGTTACTAAATATGTTATATTTTTTACATGCCATTATAAAATCAAAGTGGATATGATTTGATAAATGGAATTCCCGCGAAAACTCAAGGGCGTGCACAGTAATATAAATTTAAAATTCAAGTAATGATAAGGTGAAAGGTTCAGAGTAGCGGCACCAGCTGGCAGCGTTTTCGTTCTGTACGTTTCCTATTGTAAAACCCTGGATAATTAGATCCGATTTATCAAACCTCTACCGATTCTCATAAAATTTTGTGAGTAGGTTTGATAAGAATATAGATGTTTTTGTCGTTACAGTTTTTTTTGAAAATGACGTAGTTATGGTACGTAATTGATAATGTAAAACACCAAATTTTTCAACAATATCCAAACAAACTCGCGAGGTCTACATCTCGCAGTTACCTACTACTAGAACAAAATACTACTAGAACTAATCTAGGTATCCGGGTCAAAGTCCAAATAAAAGCTAATTCTGACCAGGTGTTCTTCTCCCGTAGGATCGGTAAGGAGGCGTGGCTTGCCAGTGAACTCTTCCATATCTCCGATTCGCATAGTTTCCACCCGCCCGTTCTGCTCTCCTGGTATCATCTGGGTGTCTTCGTGCACCTCCATCGTCATCGTAATTTCCATCGCTATACCCTACGTCATTCCCATCGCCATTTCCATTATTATGTCCATCGGCATTTCCATCGTTATTGCCGTCGCCATTTCCATCATTATTTCCATCGCCATTCCCATTGTCATTTCCATCGCCATTCCCGTTGTCATTTCCATCACCATTTCCGTTGCCATTACCTTCGTCATTTCCATCGTAATTTCCATCAGCATTTCCGTTGCCATTACCTTCGTCATTTCCATCGTTATTTCCATCACCATTTCCGTTGCCATTACCTTCGTCAGTTCCATCGTAATTTCCATCACCATTTCCGTTGCCATTACTTTCTGAATTTCCATCACCATTTCCATCGTAGTTTCCATCGCCATTTCCATCCTCGTTTCCACCGTAGTTTCCATTGTCATTTCCATCGTCATATGATGCGGTTTCCTCGTCGGAGGTGAGATCCCCGGCGTTACCGATTACGACAGGGGGCAGCACTAACAGTTCGGTGTGGGCCGTTTCGCAAGGAGTTCTGGTAGAAGCCTGGAAATATTAGAAGAACGTTATGGCAATAGGGTTTGTAAAGTTTATGGAAGACAATTAAATTATATTTTGTGCCCATAGCCCCTGTGATAAATCTACAAACTTTATTTTTCTTCATCATGGTTTTCCCGAAAATTTTTTTTAAAGACAAGTCAATTGTATTCCAATAACTGTACGTTTATCGAGTTCTTTGCATTGTACTGGGGCTCGCCTATGTGAACTAGTTTCTTAATGTACTTATTTAATTGCGTTATTATAAAACTCTAAAAATGTATGCAAAATTTGTATTCTAAAACTTAACTGTGCGATGCAAGATTTGTATACTTAGGCGTGTGCCGCACTAGCCGTATGTATAGAGCAATGTATTTGTCCGCTTATCACGCCGTAAGTGCTTTATCACACGTGCGAGTTGCGAGCGTGCTTTCCATGCAAATAAGTGTCGCAGCGAACTCGCTGCGTGATCGTCTTCATACAAAATTCGCTCGCAAATCTCAAGTGTGATAGAATCCTAACGGTTAGATGCAAGTGAGCCTATTTAGACATCCAAATGGTTATAGGATACTTTTTACCCGACAAACGCAATTAAAAAAAGCATACGCGGAGGAAGTTGCGAGCACTTCTGGTTGTGTAACAAAAAAGTTTTTTTTTCCCATTTTCAATATTAACTGGAAGAGGTTTTCCTTGTTCATTATACATTTCTTTGCCCAGCAGTGGGACAATATATGCTCTTAATAATAATAATAATAATTATACATTTCAGAGCTAAACTCTTATTGATGGAATAACTTTCAAGTCCCTCTATCCTTCACATTTTTTTTGAGATCCTAATACGACATGCTGCTTACTTTATCCATGTTTTGGTCTGTATGAGATCTTCGTAACAATCTCTCTCTCTCTTCAATCGGTCCCTCATTACTAAGGATCGTGATCACAGGCTGGTTTTGCCTTAATGATTTTGTCTCCATCGCTCCCGGTCCATCGTTGCTCTCACCCCCTGGTGGAATTTGCTTGAGGAGGTTAAGAAGCAACCTGACTTGATCAGACCATCTGGTTGGTGAACGGCCTCTGGCTCTCTTGCCTTCAATACTCCCAACCACGATCAGTTTTTCAAGGCTCTCGTCTCCTCTTCGCATATGTGGCTAAAGTCTGACAGTACACGGTGCAAAAAAATGGCGGACAGCCGTGTTTGAAACAGAAAACCAAACTAATAGTAGTTGATAGTAGCTCATGCTTGCATACCGAGTCTCGACAAGATGAACACTTTCATCTACTTGGGAGCTCAAATAAACAGGGATGGTAGCAGTGTTCGATACAATAAAACAAGGTAAAAACTACTTACTTGTATTGCATTGTTTTTATCATCTGCATTAACATATATGAAAGCGAACAACAGGAAAAGAGTTCTCATCGTAACTTTATTTGCACTGAGTATTTTATTACCTATATTTAAATGAAATTGCCTATCGCAAAAATTCTACTGCAGCAATCGAAATGTATGAAACAAATCACTATAAAAATCATACAATTGTAAGGTGCCGCGCAAAGTGGGCCGTTTTTTTTGTTTTACACCCCGCTTTTTTCATTTTTTGGGTATATTCTACTCGGAATCGGAGACAAAAGTGTCAAAATTCCTTTATGTGAAAGATTTACAGTTGCGCCATTTTACTTTTTTATTTGTAAGTGTTATTGCAATAATTAATCAAGGGTGTGTTATCATTTATTTGTAAAAAAATATAAAATAACAGTTTATTAACCATCATTTATGTATATTACAATTATTATTATTTCTAAGTATGTCAAAGTATAAAATAATAATTCAAATATTTATTCTATTATCCTGTCTGTCTTATGGAAAACTGTCGATTCATACTTCATTGTAGACTCTTTCTCTTACAGGGTACGTCAGTTGGTTACCACGGTCCCAAGAATATAGCTCCTGAAATTAAAGAGAAAAATAAATATTATACAATTGCTACTTATCAGTATTTTTTTAGTGGAAAAGGCATGAGACTTTTGTCGGCTTAGAAATCCGTACCTATGTTTCTTATTGCTAGCTTATTATAGTCCGACAATAGCGAGCGAATTTAGAGTACTGTGATTGAAACTCAAGGTTCCCACCGGTGCACCTAGCTCCACGTTAATGAAAATGCACCCTTAGATTACCTACTTTCTGAGCCAGATTATTGTTACATAAATTACCTTGAGGTTGATCCTGGTTCCCTAATACTTTCAGGAAAACCTCGCGTTTTTTTCCTGAAAGTATTGGGGAAAGCAGCAGCGACACCTCTGCTAATTCTGGAACTGGTCTATGGCCACACTGACTGTGCTCTCTCGCTCTGTTGTTGTCATAAGTTAGCTTGTTGTGGGGTTCGTCGTGGTTTTCCTGAACGGGTAGGTGAACGCCAAAACGACTTGTCTAACTGTTTAATCTGATATAGGTCTGACCGACTGTGCTCTCTCGCTCTGTGGTTGTTGAAGTTACCTTGTGGTGGTGGTCGTAGCCCAACTGCGTGGTTTTCCTGAAGGGGTTAGTGAACGGCAGCGACACCTCCAACTGCTTATTCTGGTACAAGTCTATGGCGTTGCTGACTTTGCTCTCCCGCTCCGTGGCAGAGTCAAGAGCGTACAGAACGCCACAGACGATGAACATCTCTCCGACCTTAAAAGTAGAAAATACATACGAATCTCATTACTGATAGTAATTTAATATAAATTCTTATTACTTATAGAAATAACTACGTCTCTTCTTCGACGCCATTAAAGCTGATAAACGGAAGATTAACCTGTCTAGATTGACACATTGCCAGTAGGTACTAAAGAAGATAAAGATGACAAGACTTCGGAATCGATCCCTATGAAAGAAAGAGAAGAATGAGAAGAGAGAGAAGGTAATTGGTAGAATCCCTGATGACGAGCTCCATACGAGTTCGGAACATGTCGGGCCGTTCCTGTCATTTAACGTGAGTTTAAACCGTTCTTATACTTATTAAAGATGTCTCACGGTAGTTTTAATAATATTATCAAATAATACTGTTGATGTTTTCAGAATGGGAAGCGTATTTAACCGGATTACTTACTTGCTTGTGATTCAATGAGATATTCCAAATGTAATCTATGTGCAGATCATCCTTGTTCGGGTCAAAACTTAACTGAGAACAGAAATATAATTCTATTAGCGAAGTTCCACAGAGATCATCAAAATTATAGTCATATAGCTTTGGGCGTGTGACTTGGCCTAATGCGATTCAAAAAAATTGAGATGGCAGTACCTACCCGCTAGCCACAGCTTAACGATTTGTATGGAGAGTACAGCGCCCCTAGCGATTACTTTGTAGAACTACAATTCTCCATACAAATCGTTTACAGTCTGTTTGATATTATAACAAACATTTGTCACATCACAGGACCCATACAACGTAAATCTGCGCGACACATTGAATTTCATAAAAAAAAACAAGGAATGACATAGTGGTTTTTCAAATATCTATAAACGTTTTTCACTTTATATTTGATACTATTGAGTTCATGTTATATTTTTTCTTATCACGGTGTTGAAGTATTTAACGATAATAAATCATTACTCAAACAGTTACGTACTAAATCTTATTTTTTTTTAAAGTTGTGTTGTGACTAAATCTTGCGTTTCGATTCATGTGTTATTTCTGTAAATTGGTAAGCATCGATTAAATCGATAAGTTTATAACCTAAAGAAAGAACAATAAAACCAAGTATTACTTTACATAGAAAGCTCTAGTGTGTCCGGCGGCTCGTAGCTCAAAAAAATATTGATTTCCACAAAATAAACAAAAATATATTCAGGTTTGAAAAAAAGTTCGTCGAATAAATCGATTTGATCAACCATTCATAATCGTTAGGTTTGGCAAACAATATGGTTTTGCTACATCACTACAAACATCAACAGAGAACTGTCAAATGTTTGTTATAATATCAAACACACTGTACGCAGTTGCTAGCTTGTACTTACTGTCACTGTAAACTCATGGTAAGGGTGGTAATGTCACACGCACTAAAACTTTGTAAAATAGTCTTTAGTCATCAATCATCATGCAGGTATACAGTCCATGAGCTCTCAGATTATATTCGGGTTTGGGTGAAAACTGAGAGGTTCTTATATGGATCACGTAAGAGCGTGCGAGACAGGTATAAAACACGAATCGCATTCTGACAGCACACGCATTGTTCTCAACTCACCTTAGCTACAGCAGTATTGTTAGAACCTTCTAAGGAGTATATTGCCCAGACGCCATTATCGTCAGCGCTGAAATCAACCTGCAAAATGATTGGAAGTTAATAGTACATTACTGTAGGTGTAGACGCCGGGAAAGGAGGGCTTGCCGGGTGAGTAGGTACATAAGAATAGTGAAACGAAGCCGGTAATCCCCTTTTCAAGGCTAATGCATGTATAGTTCTTTTCTCAAACATATTCAATGAATTAAAAAAATACACCAATAAAAAAAACAGCTGTTTAGCCTGTTCATAAACACAAATGGCATCTTTAAAAAAAGACTTCCCGGCCTAGGCCCAATTTGTATGAAATTTCTTAACAAATCTCTCGAGTTGTTCCGCCCGAATCGTGATGCAATTGAAGTGTATAACGCACGTTATGGCGACATGTCATTGCAAACTTGAGAAAAAATCATTAATCGATCGAATTATCCAAGATACTTTCATAAATCTGCTTAATGCCTTCATAAGCCCTTTAGAGCCGCCTCTGTGTGGTCTACCGTTCTTTTGTATGGGAACACGGAACGTTCTCGACAACGTCTAGGTCTACCTGACAAGTTTGCCTGAGTGGACCTACTGAAGATTGGGTTCACTCACAAGAAGAGAAGTCTCTAGGCTGTGGCACTGACCTGGTTGTGCTGCGCAGTGTACAGCCGTCGACCGCGGAGTGGCAGCATCGCATTCGCATTAAGAATTGAATTATCCAAGATACTTTCATAAACTTCAAGATACTTGCATCGTGAACTTAATGCTAATTGAATTATCCAAGATACCTTCATAAATCTGCTTAATGTCTTCACTAGCCCTTTAGACCCGTGTCTGAGACCACACGGTTTACCTAACAAGTTTGCCTGAGTGGACCTACTGAAGAGTAGCTTCACTCAGGCGAAAATAAGAAGTAGAGAGAAGTCTCTAGGGTGTGGCACTGACCTGGTTGTGCTGCGCAGTGTACAGCCGTCCACCGCGGAGTGGCAGCATCGCATTCGCATTAAGAATTGAATTATCCAAGATACTTTCATAAATCTGCTTAATGTCCTCACAAGTCCTTTAGACCAGTGTCTGTTTGGTCTACCTCACAAGTTTGCCTGAGTAGACCTTCTGAAGAGTAGATTCACTCAGGCGAACAGAAGAAGTAGAGAGAAGTCTCTAAGGCTTGGCACTCACCTGGTTGTGCTGCGCAATGTACAGCTGTCCACCGCGGAGTGGCAGCACCGTATTCGCATTAAGAATTAAATTATCCAAGATACTTTCGTAAATCTGCTTAATGCCTTCATAAGCCTTTACCCGTGTCTGTATGGTTTACCTGACAAGTTTGCCTGAATGAACCTACTCTCTCTAGAGTGTGACACTGACCTGGTTGTGCTGCGCAGTGTACAGCCGTCCACCGCGGAGAGGCAGTATCGCGAACTTAATGCGGCTCTGCGCAAGGTCGTAGCGCATGATGTCTCCAGGATTGCCGGAATCGTTGGCTTGGTAAAAGAAGGATCCGCTGTACACTATGTGGCCATTGCCCTGGAATTGTTAGTTGGTGGATATATTATGTACAATGAATTAAATTTAAAAGTTGAAGTTAGCCTTCTTAAAGTTATCTCTGGCGATTTCCGTGAGGTTTTTAATGTCTTCTATTCTTCCTGTAATCCGAATAGCGACTTTAAACGGAAAAATGTAGTGAGAATAAGCTCCAGACAAATTGGATGACTGTTTTGTACCCGATTTGTATTTGATGACAAATGTATAGTTTTTCCCAATATTTGTTCATAGTGCTAGGCCGACGGAGAGTATCCGAAGATTCGAAATTTGGATTCCTTGAGAGTGTCGAAATATCCGTTTGTTGATTTTTTTACAGCTTCAAGGGCATGTAAACCTGAGTATACAGTTTTAAATTCAACTCGATTCGACTCAATCCTCCACGCATCCCAGAGATAGCGGGTCTTGACAAACTGACGGATGACAAAAAGTGATCTTATAAGGGTTCTGTTTCTTCCTTTTAAGGTACGGACACCTAAAAATGCAGGAGATCTTACAAAGAATGGCTTCTGCAGTTTATGGGGCAGGTCAACGTGGTCGCTCTTGAATTTACTCTTGCTCCAGTACTCTCTCAAGCGTTCCACGTCGTTCTCCTGGGTCGTCCACAGCTTCTCCTTCTGAAACAATGCAATATCTTTCGTAGAAGACCATGAAGAAATGGCATTTGAGAGCATTGACGCATTGACGGTATTTACAATAATTTTTAAATTTAATTATTAATTAATTTAATTATGGAGCGCAGTATCCTAGGTGTGAAAAGGACAGATCGCGTCCGGAACACTACGCTGCGCTCCAAGACACGCATAGCTGATGTTGGAGCAAAAACCGCCAAACTCAAGTGGGACTGGGCTGGCCACGTTAGCCGCATGCACCCGGACAGGTGGGCTTACATAGTCACCAAGTGGGTGGCGCAAGATGGGCGGCGACGCCAAGGAAGACCGAGACGGAGATGGCGGGACGATTTAGATACATTCCTAGGCAACTGGCCGGAAGCAGTAGCCAATAGGGAGTTGTGGAGATCTAACAGAGAGGCCTTTGCCCAGCAGTGGGACACTCAAACGGGCTAATAAAAAAAAATAAAAAAAATATTGTATTACGCGGTACACTTACGATAATTTGTCAGAAACTGCATGTCCGTCATTTTTCGACCGCGAATACCGCTTAATACGTAATTCAATTTATGTGTCACGACAGTTTCAATAAGTTTTCAATTTGGTAAACATTTTATTTACAACAGAGAACCAAACGAAAGGCTAGACTATATGGACTTGAGGAGTGACTCAAATTATGAATGTCATTTACTATATAAATGATTGTCTGGTCCGATCGTCAATGGTGATCCCCTTGCTTAGGTTAAGAGTAGGTACTGCTGAAAAATTACTTTTTCCAGGTTTATCGTAAGTCTGGATTTTTGTTTCCCATCTGTAACGTTTCGCCAAATTTTCATTTGTCCGAATAGTTTCCAAAACTATTCATATATCAGAATAATTATAAAACAAACCTAAGCTAACCTAATGGGTTCTTTAAAACGATATTTATAAAGCCCCAAAAATTATATGGGTTTCAGGAAAAAAATATTTCGGACAAACAAAATTTGGCTAAGCGTTACAGATGGGACACACTGTTTCAGAGTTGTGATAGGATATCCTTTTACCAACATAAACCAGATTTAATACGAGGATTCTGATAAGACTTACTCGACTGTACTAAGAATAGCATATAATTGTACCTGAGCTTCCGAAGAATTAGAATCCCGAAGCCAGGCTCCAAACATCTCATCCTTAAATCGATGATAGACCGGTTTGCCAATGGCATAGAGTTGACAATCTGTAAATTTGACACACATTTTACGGTTATCCAAGGAGATGTATACTTGGTAGGTTACGCGTGCAAACATTGTTGTTGCCTCTGCATCTCTACCACATCTGTGATACGCGTCTGTTTCTCGCGCGAGATATTAATCTATCTCTTCAAGTCAAATCTATCGCGACAAGAGTCGCGAAGCATATTTGTACTAGACAGGCTGGCCAAAGAATATAGTCCCTGGCTCTCAAATATTCAGCATCACAGGAACTAGATGACCATAAACGTATAAACTGTAAACATTCATGACCTAGAAACCAGTAAATTATTCGAGCTGTTCATTAAACAAATCATTCTTGCGCGGGATTTGAACCCCTGTCTGTACAACTATGGAGTCAACCGAGTCGTCAAAAAACTGAACTGTTCTTCAGTTCACCTATTAGTTATTACATATTCGATATCGGATAAACGCTTTATATTGAAGTAATTGCGAGAGCTGCTGGTAAATTTTTATACTTACTGGTATTTCTCCTAGGTTTATTAGTATAAATGGGGAGGAGAGGTGAGATGAAAATCTTGCTGCGGTCACATCGGGGGCACGTGGGGCATTCGTGGCCTTGGTTCACGGGACAGATGTCTTCCAGGGATGTCGACGGAGGAGGCCGGGCGCCGAACTCCATCGGATGCTCTTCGGGTAAAGTCATGTTGCGGCTCGGGTCTGCAACGAAAACGTTTTGAAGCTTAAGGTACAAGTGGCGAGTTGTGATGTTGATTCCCTTTTGTTTCACTACTTTAAAGCATTTTGAGCACCCTTCTTTACTGAGTTCTCTAGTGCCCCAGCCCTGTTCTTTATTATGTCACTGAAAGATGGGCTATACAAAGATTTGGACCCTATAATCAGATACATCTGTAAAGTATAACCTTACTTCTGCATCAGCAAGAAGTACTTCAAATCCGCCGCCAAGGATCACCGAAACTAAAAGATCCGCTAAGAAACTTACTTCCTGGTGCTGCACTTTCCGGGTATTTTCATACGAATTATTGATTGTCAGGATCTGGTGCTGGTGTGGTCATCACTTCGAGCAGACCCAGATGTACAGTAGAACATCATTCGTTTTGCGTCTGCTGTTTTATTCAAAATTTTAGAAGCTTAATCTTGTCAGTGGAGTAATTGGCCCACTAAGAGAAGATAGGCACTGTGTTATATCAGAAGACCAAAAAGCGAGCAAGGAATATGATTAGGATACGTTTGAAAATTGATGATCTTCCTGTAGAGATCGAATACTCACACAACAACTGTATATAGCCTTTAATCCCATCCGCTGTCTGATTCTTCACTTCGTTCTTCGCCACGCAACTGTACTGCTTCAGATCGAACTCCTTGACCCCGTGGATCTCCAGGCGCATGATCCACCGCCAGGGGTCTCCCGTGGGCACCACCTCAGTGCGGTAGCGGGGACCTTCCAAGGTGCCCACGTCCGTCTCCCAGGCTAGGACGGGTTCAGGCCAGGCTTGAACCTGGAGTAAATGAAAACGGTCTTCTTTGATTCATGAAAGTATTCCTTTTCTCGAATTTAATTTTCCCTGTTCTAAATATTGCTAGAATAGTCCATATAGAGAGAAACGAACAATTAAGTACATTACTTACATGAAGATGTTTTAAGAAGTGGTCTCTTTATTTCGGACTCTACATAATTCTATTGTGTCTAACAAGTAATTCCTGTCCTACAAAAATCAGCACTTCTACTAGTAGACAAAAGATATGAAAATTCTTCAATCGACATAATTTTCTAGATAATTGTTTAGAACATTATTTATCAAGTCTAGTCCCCTTCCAGACAACAAAAACAAATTGAAAATCAATTTATCTGATAAGAAGTTATCATGCAGACTACACACATACACACACACACACACACACACACACACACACACACACACACACACACACACACACACGTTAAATCTTACAAAATCCCTCTTTTCCTTGTCGGGGGTTAAAATGTATGTAGGTACAAACATAATTATATCTACTAATTCAGAGGTTGTGACGTCATAATTCACAAAATGTGACAACCATCTAAGGGGCTTTTAATTGTGTCCTTTAATCGAGAGACGCATCTACGATTGACATGGATTCAGGAAATCAGTTTCCCTCGCAGCCGGCGTTAGAGCGGAACTTCGAATGATTGGAATCTGTACTGTAGCTTAATTGGTTAAGGACTTCTGAACCGAATCTGCTACTGCCATATTATATACTAGCATTTGCTCACGGCTCTATCTACCTAGATTATCGAGAATGAAGGTCATGCAAAGGTCAAGTATTTCATTCATCAAAATCCAAACTTCTTCACAAACGTTCACATTTATAAAATTGTATAATTTAGGCGGCATCTAGTAAAACTTTTATGTCTAGGTATGTATATAATATTTTATTTGGATATTAGGTAGAAACTGGGAAATAACACAGGAAATACCCACTCCTAGAGCGATTGTGCACTACAATGAATTTTACTGTCCGGCAGCCCGATTTTTTACGGTCCGATATGGCACGCCATTAACTGTATATAGTAGTTTGTGCACTATACGTAATTTTACCATCCGACATTTTACTTTTCCCCATTCCGGACCGTTATTTCCACCACCACCACCACCACCACCACCACCACCACCACCACCGTCACCACTACCACCATCACCGCCATCACCATCACGACCACTACAGTTGTCGTGTGGTTGTGATAATTTTCTATCTTATTATGTCATATTTATGTGCAACTAAAACACCAAAACACCAACTAGTGGTTGCAATGCGTCTGAGGCAGCCCCGTGCGTGTTGTGCGTGTACACATTGACACTGACATTCAAGTTCAGTTTTTAGTAGGCAGTGTCCGCCCTGTACCTATACTCACTAAACAACTCACTCGCTCACTCATTGTATTAATACTGTATAAACTTACCTTAACGTTACTGCAAGCATTTCATTTGGTGGTACACCCGGCCTGAATTTTGTATCTTGCCTCTTAAATAAATAATAAATAAATATCGGACAACCTCACACAAATCAATCTAGTCCCACAGTAAGCTCTAGTAGTAGGCTTGTGTTATGGACACTAGACGACGATAAACATACCTACTATAAATAGATAAATACATACTTAAATACAAATAACATCCATGACCCAGGGACAAATATTCGAGCTCATCACACAAATATTTGCCCTTGCCGGGATTCGAACCCAGGACCGCCGGCTCAGTAGGCAGTTGCTTAACCACTGCGCCAGCCGCGCCGCCTCTTGATCCATGTGCTGTTATAGCAAAAAATCATAAGAAACTCATCGTTCTTAGTGTACCTAATTACGATTGCGTGGCGTGTAGTTTCAAAGAGTTACCTAAGTTACCTCTCCTAACCGAAAACTGCGCTGCATCTGCGAGTTAAAAGACGGACAAGTGCACAAGCTAAAACCGTTTTGTTCATGCCATATCGACCATGAAAACTCGGGCTGCCGGACAGTAAAATTCATTGTAGTGCACAATCGCCCTTACCGTTTTTTTCATGCCATAACGGACCGTAAAAAATCGGACTCACGGACAGTAAAATTCATTGTAGTGCACAATCGCCCCTATCATTTGTTTTGGTGGTTAGTCTACTGTCGGTAGGTACAATAAAGGAAAATAAAACGCGTACCTTTTTGACCGTTTTATGGTGACAAGAGCGATAAATGTACGTGTGTTACTTTCCTTGACTGTACATTATACAGGCAGCGTGTATATTTATTTGATATAACGGCAAACTTTACGGGGTCATAGCATAGGCACTTATTAATACATTTAATCCGTAAATTATTGAAAAAAACGTTTTTTTCCCCATATAAAATTAATCAGCACGCAATGTATTTGTTTGTTGTTGTTTGTTTTGTTCACACTTACCATCGTGATGTCACAACTGTCTTAGTAATAACTTTTAATAAGTGTACGCCGTACACTGCTGCTCAGAAAATGTTCAAAAATAATAATTAATGACGCTAATGGCAGTTAACGCAAAATTAATAATTGTTATAAATATCAGATTATAGCACTAAAATCTATACAAAACGATAGTATAGATATAGATAGTATATGTATACAAAACGTTGATAAAACATATTATATTAGGATTTTTCGTAAGTTAAGGTTTGGTCTTATCGTAGCGGTATTTAATTTAGTTACTTACAATATCGTATCATTATGTATGAAATAAATATTTTAAAGTCTTACTTGTACCTATAGTAAAATAATTCTCACCTCGCATTGGATCTTCGCTGTTTTATTGTACACGTAGGCGATGTTGTTTTGGACACGAATGTAAGGACTGACTGAAAGAAAGTTAATTACAAGGATATTAGTATGTATAAATGAGTGTAGGATTTTGGATTCAGTCCATCGGAAACTCTTCGAATAACATCAAATTATATGGCTACAAGTTTAGTAACAGATGTCCGCAAGATTGTAAATGTAGGTCGTTTTTCACTCTTACTCCAGAGATGTACGTGATACCCCATAATAGCGGGCCACACGCACTGTGTTGAGCTATGTACTCACAATAGACTTTCAAGTTGTCGTTGCAAGACGGTCACATCGTAACAACACCATGATCTACCTCTATAATACTAGTAAATAAGTACCCTTTACGCGATACACCATAACAGCATACCACGCGTAGGATGTTGAGCTACTACTCACAGTAGACTTCCACGTCGGTGGTCTGGTTGGCGGATGGCAACAACCCGTTGTTGGCGAGACACACGTAGCGGCCCGTGTGCCAGCGGGACACACGCGGGATGCTGAGCTGGTGCCCACTCACGGATGCGTCACGCCATGATCCCTGCAGGTAACTTAAAGTTATGTAGGTATAACATGATAAAAGTCATACATTCCTATAGAGTACAAAGAAAGGAAAAGTTAGTGGTATTTATACAAAAATGCCTAGTTACTATGAATAACCTGGTAAATACCATGACGCAATGTGATAAACGGTAGGTATTATGGGCTGCAATTATGCTTATCTACTCTACAATGTGTATCCCTGAATTTCACTATAGAAGGTTCACCCTCTAGTAGAGGATCCCGATATAGAACGACCTTCACCGAGATGTTTATTTGATGAAATGTTTTTTATATTTAAGTTAATATGTCAATAAATATATTTACCTGTTTATACCTGGCTACCCGATAGTTGTGACGGGAAAAGAATAGGCAACCTGACGTTTGCATATTCTATGGGCTTCATACTTTCGATTGGTATAGAATTTATCTAATATTAATCAAACCGGTGAAATGTTTAATTTTTTTTTTTAATTATTAATTAAACATACCCTGGACTAAAGTTTGTTAGGCAACCCATATGCAACATATTTATTGACATATTAAATTAAATATAAAAAACATTTCATCAAATAAACATCTCGGTGAAGGTCGTTCTATATCGGGATCTTAGACTCGTACATCGTAAATTCCGCCTGAGGTCTGTATCTCTCAATCGACGCAAGTGTACCGCTGGCTACGAACGCGCACTGAGATCGTCCGGAAGAAATTTGGAGGCGGAGCCACATGTCGCGCTGCGTTGGCTGTTAGTATGAAGTGAGCTTACCCGTCTAGCACAACTATGCTACGTGACTCTTGTCGCGTTGCATAGCGTCACATGTCACGCTCTCACAGTACTGCATAGAAAGAGACAAATAATATTTCCCACAAATAATCTTCTCATGAAGGAGTCACGTGTAACAGTTGTGCTAGGGGTGTTGTTTTGATAACTGTAACAAATGTTACTAGGTAAGTTACCTGTATAATAGCAGAACCGTCAGCCTTGCGCCACTCCACGCCGGGCTCTGGTTTTCCCGAGGGGTTACAATTAATGCGGAGCGTTTCGTCCTCTCGCACGATCACTCTTGTGTGGTCCTCTGTAAGGGAATTGAAAATGAAAATGAAACCTTTCGTTAATTAAAGGAAATAATAAGAACAATAGAAACAATTATTTTTATTAAAGCAGTAACGTCTGCTAACGTAAACCAAATGTTCGAATCCTGTCTGAACCATTAAATTTTTCAACTTTTCGCTTCTTTGTAAACAATAGAAACACTACGAGTTATAATAACAAAACGGGAATTCATTCACGATGATTGTTGATTTTGTTTATCGCAGTCAGACAAATGCTTTATTATCATGGCGATAAAGGTGACAGTTATGATTACTTGCGGTTTTTTTAAAGACTTCTTTGTAAACAATAGAAACACTACGAGTTATAATAACAAAACGGGAATTCATCCACGATGATTGTTGATTTTGTTTATCCCAGTCAGACAAATGCTTTATTATCATGGCGATAAAGTGACAGTTATGATTACTTGCGGTTTTTTTAAAGACTTGAAGGGACCAAGTGCTGGTGCTGGCCTACTTACGGGCAAAAGAAGGTGGTATCAAAAGCTCCTTTTCCGGATTCTGCTCTCCCGATCCCTGTTTGTATATAGAGAGACCTGGCCGGCCCGCGGCGCCGTCACGACCATTGTCACCCCGCTGGCCCTTGGGGCCCTGCAGCCCCCGATCGCCTTTGGCCCCCTTTTGGCCTTGAGGGCCTGGGGCACCAATTCTGCCTGAAATTATTTAAGCATGTTACGAAATAGTCAAGTACGTTTTGTACTTTCATTAAGAAGGAAGCAAGCGTATTTTCGGTTCCTAAAAATTTTACACACCTGTCCATAATTTTAGAGGTATGTTATCATCCCTCTTTGTCTTCTTGTATGTGGGGGCTGTTCAAGAATCGTTATGCCCTATTGCCACTTAAGACAGCTCAGCACTATGTCAACCTGATTAATCTCTACCCTACATCATATTCAAACTAGCTTCTCAGTACGAATCGTTACCGTCTTTCCCATCCTTCCCGTTCTTCCCTGGGCTCCCGTCCTTGCCCGGAATGCCATCCCGGCCGTCTCTCCCAGGCGCGCCGTCGGCTCCATTTCTTCCCGACATCCCATCCAAGCCCGGCTCGCCCGGCACTCCATCTCGACCATCCAGGCCTGCACTGCCGGGGGGACCGCGCTCTCCTGAAGACCATAGAAGGAAATTTGGCATTAAGTTCTGTGAAACTAGAAGTGTAATTTGGTGCGGGATAGTAATCACTAATCACATTGATGGAAATTTTACATTAAATAAGCTGTAGCCAGAAACGAAATTTGGTGCTTGATATTAATCACTATTCACATTGATTGTCATGAACTGAACTCTGAAAAAAAAAATACTTAGATTCAGTTCGTGGCTTACATTGCGTAGTTCAAAGAGAACTTAAGGCCAGAGGGAAGACCATCGTTGAGATAACATTAATGCATGAGGAAATCAGCTGAAGAGTTAACATGACGATATATATGTCGTAGAGTCTGTCGTCATCTGAGATCACCAAGACAAAAGTGATACCGAGTGAAAACATGTCCCAGATTTCTTGATACAATGGTTATATGTTGAACTGATTCCAGCTTCTTGAGCCCACAATGCACAATAGTTATTCGAAACTGATACTGAACTACTAAGCCGACTAGGCCTACTAGTTCGCCTCGCATGGCTAGCTACTAATAAAAGTAATTCTATACTTGCCTTTAGGGCCAGGAGGTCCAATCGGCCCTCTACTGCCAGCGTGTCCTGCCGTGCCCGGCGCCCCCGGGTCGCCCCGCTCCCCCTTGGGCCCCGGTAGCCCCACAGGGCCTTTGGGACCTTGGACTCCCGGAGGGCAATAGTCTTGTGTCGCTTTGCAGAATCCTTGGACGACCTTGTACTGAAACAGGAATAAAAGTAGGTGTACAAACTTAGTCGTTTAAAAAGCTTGGGACCCGGAATATGATTTTTAAAATGTTTATGTTCTACGTCGTAAGACGAATATCGCTCGACATGCTTCGAATTGGTTCGCGAGTCATCCTCAGAAGCGCCGATCAGTCGTGGCGGCGGCTAATCAAACACACGTTCTTGCTTTTGATTGTGACTGTGAGCCGTTTCATATGCATTTTAATATGTCTGAGACTCAGGGGATCTTCCTACTTACTTAATTTGGACTTAAAGCAAAATCTTTCTAGCCTAGTTCCTTTCTCCAGGGCTTGGTTGATGTCCTCTTATCTCATTTAGGGCCTGGAATAGCTGGGGAGACCTTCATGCTCGTCCTTTTTATCTCTGTTACGTTTTTCTTCAGAACCTGGTGGTACTTACAGGCACCCTGGAGTAACTGGTGAGCCACACCCACGTGTCTCCCCCCGGAGCCGGCCCCTTTGCCCCCGTCCTCCTCATCTCGGCAGCGTCTTTCTCTTCCAGCTCCCCTCGCATCTTCGGATTGAAGAATTCGACGTGGGGCGCCACTGTGTTGTCTTCCTGGCTCGGTGATGGTTTCTGGAATGTAAAAAAAACACATTGTTTTCTCGAGTTTTTTTTAAATAGGTAAGCATAAAATCAAAAAAAAAAAAAAAACAAAATAGTTTATTTCACAGTGGAAAGACTTATAGGTTTTAACAAATTTAGGTGATATCACTGTAATGTAATTGAAAATATAAAGTTACCCGTGTCACCTGCACTAGGCTACGCCTGTCTCGCAGGATGGCGCTTTGTGATGATTGCCCAACAATTTTATTGCCAGGCGCTAAAGAATTTCATTTATTTACAAGATTTTTTTCAAATAAGGAAAAAGATAAAATGTGCTACTAGTGTTAGATATCATTAAAAAAGAAGAAAAAGCTTAAAAAATTAAATTTTACATAATCACTTGTATTAAAATTTAAAATTTTACAAAAAAGAGGTATGTTGGGGTACTTAGTGTGAGAATGCATAATGATGAGTAAGTGTAAACTTGTGAGTGTGTGTGTGAGTCTATTGTAGTGATACTATTGCCTCTGTTTCAGTATAACTTAAGGTGCTCATCCAGGTTTTCACTTTATATTTAGCCTCTCTAATTAAACATTTTTTGATCAGCAGCTGTTATTAACTTTTTGTATACTGACAAGTGCCTGTATAATCCGAACCTTTTAGCATAACATGGTCCACTTTATAAATATTTTAATACTGATCGACATAATATACTTCGAAACTAAAATGTTGTGAGGGTTATATTGATTTAAACTTCACGATTTACACACATTATTATGACAAAACGGGACTTTACTTTCGAAACGTTTAGGTAATATTTTAATAAACACTTTTAGAACGTGATAAAGTCCCGTTTCGTTATAATAATTTGTGAAGGTTTCCTTAAATATATTCGCTTTGCGGGGCGGCTATAGGCTTCTAGTAGTTGCATTCATAATGTTTACTCTGTAGGCAAATATACGCCTCTGTCGCCACTCCGATATTTTCCTTCGTTGGATTACAAATACAGTGCGAAGCGTCTACACACTTAGGCACTGGCGACGCTGGCCGAGTTCCAATCCCAAAAATGTTTCATTAATATCATTATGCCCAGCAAAATGCCGGAATAACTAAATACCTGAATGTCTTAGCTTGAACAAACAAGGAACGGCTGAGATAAATTAGACTTCCATAAAAAAATATATTATAAGTTTTCAGGTGTTTGTTACTTGCAATATTAATAAGACCATAATAATACTTTGAGAAAAACGCTTATTTTGTCGATTATAAATGAAGTTCTCGTGAATTGTTCCAATTCACCAAAGTGTCTGCTTTTAAACATATACCTATATAATTTGACTTTCACTTCTTTGAGGTAATTTACTCTTGTTTTGTTATTCCGGCAATTAGCTAAGTTCACGCTAGCCGGCCCAATAAATGTTCCATAATTATGAAGTGTTTACAGAATACGATTACTATTACCATAAACAAGAATAATACATACTCTTACCAGCATGGCATCCCTCTTCATTCGATGCGTCCTCTGTACCAGATACGCCTCGATCTTCCTCTCCAACCCATCTTCTAGAACACTAACCACGGCTTGTCTATCAAAATCCGTCCTTCCATTGTACGTATGGACGAAGAGTGACAACACAGCACACGCACAAGCGAAGATCGACAGCCTTCGACAGCAACGATCGTCCTTACGTTCGCTATTAGACATTTCACTTCATTTCACAACACATGTTTCATACAATCTCAACTCGTCACTTCACATAAGATCTAAGTCCTCAAATAACTCCAATTTTAGATTATCATCCCATATAGAACTTCCTAACTTGCCGCACCTATGGTCAAACGGTGAGGATGAATGCGTGTACAGATGACTATGATTCCAAGTTAGAATAGGTATGTTGGTCGCAAAAATAGTACGCTTCGTGGCCTGGGTCGGTGGTATCTGAATATAATCCGACCCAATGTGCGCCTTCCGGAGTTGCACAACGGGCGCTTGATAACGCAATTGGTCGTGATTAAAGCTGATTCAATCAGAGCATCGACAGGCAGGGCTGGCGATGTGCTAGTATGACCGAAGTTCTAGGGATCGCGAGTAGGCTTACCTACGGTCCTGATAGGGAGAAAAATTAAATAGCGAAACATAAATGACTTGAAGAGCAAGGTAATTAGATGTGTCGGGTAGGTAGGACAGAAGAAATATGAATTAAAAATAAAACTAAAAACTTTAAATGCCACACAACTAATAGCACTCTTAATTAAGAAAATCTAAATCGCATAATTATGGGATCATTATCGGGATACGGGACCCCATGGATCACAATCTAAAAACGGCGAAAGTATTATGTAAAAATAAATTATTAATTTTTTGGGACTTTATTTTGAATTAAATCCTCAACCTCACTCAGAATAGTATCACAGCTCAGCTAAGATATACCTAGTGTGTGTTTCTCAGCTCTTTATTTAGAACTTAGAATATTCCTTCGGTCTACGATTACGTATCTTTGGATAATGTAACCTACGCGATGCACCTCTTGCACGTCTTGCACCCTCTTGTTACGATTTCCAGCGAACATTGGGTACCGACACAGAACTCAAATGACGCGTTTACTATCGAATGATACCTAGCCTAGTTTATCTTCATCACAAACGATCTATCTAATAATTTTAGTATTCTTTTACTTTTCTATGTTACGAATACGACTCATACATTTTCTGTATTACCAAAACTAATCACGTTTCGAAGATCTAATTCAAAACAAAGTAATTTGTGTAATCGTTTGACTTAATGCTACCCAGATTTGCATAATTATTTTGTAATTTAATATCTAAGTTATTGTAAAATAAGTACTGCACGCTAAGCAGATTAAAACGTTTGTAATGATTCTTATGTAAGCGAATTTTTGTTATTCTTATGAGAATAAAGATTCTTTAAATCGAATTCACATGGTTCAATACGAAAGTAGGTAACTGGAATGCAGATGAAGAAAGAAAATAGTTCAAGAATCCTGTCAAGCGTGATATAATTATCCTGGATATAATTATATACATGCATATTCTGAAAAAAATATTACACGAACCAAGTGGCGGAATTATCTCTACGACTCTATTATAATGAGAATAAGGCTTTCGAAGAAAATAGGAGTAATATTCTACGTAGCAACTTTTGCTGCCAACTGTACAAGATTTTACGGGATCTTTGGAAGAGAAGTGTAATATTACAACAAATTCCTCTTCTCACAGCTTCTCAGAAACATACAGGAGGAAGCACAATACAAGCCCTTCACAAAGCCCTCTTCAGTCTTTGAATTTCCCTCAAAAGGAACCTCACGCATGCGCAGTAATGTATGTCAGGGTCGTGTCGTCTAATCAAGGTCGTCTCTGTTTCTACAGCAACCCGATTCCATACTTGACATTCCGTATCCCAGACTTGAGCTAAGCAGACGGGGTTGTAGGGTAAATAGTGTTTTCCGTGCCAAAATGGATCTGGTGCCACCGTTTGCTGTGCAAGGTGAGAAATGGTTCACTTTTGCAGTCCTCTCGTCGCAGTTTTAGGTTTAGTTTGGTTATGAAGTGCTTTGTCTTTCTTTGATTCGATCAGTAGGCTGATCGTGTTGTTTGTTATCTGGTTTTATATAATCGAGTGAATGTTATGGTTAGGTTATGCTTCACATTGCTTTTGAAGTTTCGTTTTCTGTTTGAGGTTATTTTCAGATCATTTCTCAAAAATTTTGCCTACAATTAAGACAGAAATTAAGGTCCAATATATTTTTCCTATTTTGTTACCAATTATTTTGGTAATTTTATATCAATGTTATGGCTATGTTCGATAATTAAGGTTCTGTTATGCTTATACTTTTTAGGGTTCCGTAGTCAGCTAGGAACCCTTATAGTTTCGCCATGTCCGTCTGTCCGTCTGTCCGTCTGTCCGTCCGCGGCTTAGCTCCGTGATCATTAGCACTAGAAAGCTGAAATTTGGTATGAGTATGTGTATGTATCACGCCGACAAAACGGTAAAATAAAAAATAATAAAATATGTTTTTTTTCGGGTACCTCTCGTACACCTAAGGTGGGGGTGATTTTTTTTTTTCGTTCGAAGCCTAGTGTGTGGGATGTCGTTAAATAGGTCTGTTAAAAATAATAGGGGTCTCTAAACATTACTTTTTGATAAAGTCAGTAGTTTTGTAAATATTCGCTCCGAAAATAAAAAAAATAGTGTCCCCCCCCCTCTAACTTTTCAACCACGGGTCAAAAAAATATGGAAAAATTCATGGAAATGAGGCCTTATAAGTACTTTCAACGAAAACTATATTGAACAAAATCGGTTCATCCGTTTTTGAGTTATCGCAAAATTTCATAATTTTCTTTAAAAGGACGTAAGTTGACTTCCAGAAGGTAATAATAATAAGTAATTACAGTTACTTGCCATTGACTTGAATACAATCCCGGCATCTCCTTAAAAATGCTCGACTGATGTGACGTGCACTTCTTGTTACGTCGTTTTGGGCCTCTGCGTAAATGCGTTGGGCGTTTACGACCTTTTCCCGTCTTTCCGTCTTTGACCGTCTCTTGTGAAGGATGAGCAAATACGGAACCTGGTAGCGACAACGCCGACGCATCAACGTAAACCGGACCGCCGCGGAGAGCGTGGCCTGGAGTACCGTTAACCGACTGCGGCGGCGGGCGACCACTTCCCCTCGCGCCTTGCTTTGCGCTCGCACGACCTTTTGTACGCGCCGCGATCCGCGACTATTGTTATATTTATTATCAATACATAGTGTTTACAGTCCGCTGCGTTTTACTTGTAGTCTAGATCTCCCTCGGTATTAATTAGGGCACTAGACGCAACAGAACCCTACACTGAGCGTGGCCCGACATGCTCTTGGCCGGTTTTTTTAATTATACGTAATCTGATATTAATGTATTGGAAATCACAAAGAAAATTGGTAACAAAATAGGAAAATTATATTGGACCTTCATTTCTGTCTTAATTGTGGGCAATTTTTTTGAGAAATGCTCTTCACTGAAAAGAAGATTTACATTCGACATAAAATGTTTAGTTTCAACTTATATTTTAATTTGGAGTATTTTGATTAAGTTTTGTAGCAAGTAAAACTATCAGTTTTCCAATTAAGTACTCTAATGTTTTCCAATTTCAGTGATATTCTTCTTCTCTAACGTTATTAAAGTATTATAGCGAAAAATAACTAGGTATTCAGCTTAATTTGTATTCAGTCTCGTTGCCTAGCAGCAGCTGATTAAAGATCTGTTTTCTTAGGACTAATTATTAACATTCATAACTCAATTTACTTTAGCATTAACACTATAAAATGCTTTAATAAAATTTTCACTTGCTTCTTTATACAGCCTTGGTTATCAAAAAATATTGTTGCCTAATTTAGTAAATATTTCCTGTTATTTGAGGACAAGAGGTTGTTGAGATTTGAAATACAATTTGGAACGGTTTTCATGACAATGTTTGGTGCTTGCGAACTAAATTGAAATTTGGTTCAACTTTAGCATACTTCATGTGATTCAATTTACCAAGTACCTATAAATTTAAGTATGTCACGTAGCATACAGTCAGAGCTTTCAGAATAAGTTGTACTACATTAGAATGCCCAATGGCATTAAGTCCGCCTTTTTTACGATGTGTTGTTTTTCATTTGTGCAATAAAGATCAAATAAATAAATAAATTATTTAATGGGAAAATGGTAGAAAAAACAGGTCCAAATCGTCAAGAACGCTCCTCGACCTACGCTAAACGTATTAAGTAGGTACGTAGGTATGTACACACGTCGTGTACATATTGTTCGAAATCGATGAAAGGATATTGTTTTACTCGTATGTCTAAACATTAAAATTGGTAACTTAGAAGAAAATTTATTGGACTTTTTTTAATGACCCCATCGCTTGTAAACAGCCTCTAAAACAAGATGATTACAAGAATTTGAATCCTTGAACTGGCAGTTAAAGTTGTTATCCTAGAAATCCCTTCTAATATTGTACTTGGAGAGGTATATTGCGGATACTTAGAACTGAAACTCAATTTTTTTTTTCATTAAACACATACGTGTGGGGTATCTATGGATAGCTCTTCAAAAATGATATCGAGGTTTCTAAAATTTTTTCTAAACCGAATAGTTTGCGTGACAGACGCTTTCAAAGTGGAAAAAGTTGCCCCCCCCCCCCTATAAGAAAATGAAAAATATAAAAAAAACATATGATGTACATTACTATAAAAACTACCAACGAAAATTGTTTTGAACGAGATCTAGTAAGTAGTTTTTTTTTAATACCTAACTTTGCACCTAATTTATATGGGGCGCTGTACATACCAGGTGCAAACTTAACTTAACCACTTAGGGATGGAAAGTGTTTGTACGGAACCCTCGGTGCGCGAGTCCGACTCGCACTTGGCCGGTTTATAGGTTATAGGTTATAGGTTATAGCGGGCTAGTTTTCCGCAACTCGACGTCTTACAATGCGCCTATTTTGCGTGAAGGGTTGCTGGCACTACTCTTGCCAACCCAACTCTACCAGAAAGCCTAGCAGTCCCTTGATGTTGCCGATGACTTCTGGGAGTGACCTCGGAGACCCGAGGTGTTGTGCCCGGTATTTGGCCACACCAGGACATTCTAGAATGACGTGGGCGGCTGTCTCTTCGGCCTCCATGCAGGCTCTGCAAAGAGGACTGTCGGTAACACCTAGAGTGAATAAGTGCTTGTTTAGTAGGGCATGTCCAGTTATCGCTCCAGTTATGAGCCGGAGCTGCGGCCTCTTCAGCTGAGGCAGCTTGCGTGACAACCCGGGGTAGATTGTCGGAAGGGCCTCTCTGCTCTGCCTGCAGGTACCTAAGTTAGACCAGTATAGTTGCTGTTCTATCTTCGTGTTTTTACGCACTGTGTTGCGCAGCCAGGCGAATGGCAGAGGTATGATTGGTTCGGGTCCCTCTGCTTCCATCTCCGAACCTCCTCTCGCCAGTTCGTCAGCTGCGTCGTTCCCACGCGAGTTGCTGTGTCCTTTGATCCACTAATATCACAATAATAGCATAACTTGGCCGGTTTTTATTGGGATCAAATGTCTACATGAGACTTCACTTGCCGTAGGCTGCCTAAACGTCAGAAATGATCGTTAAAGTTTGGCATTTTCTATTTTACTTAGTAGTCTATTTTGGATTCGATTATTGGTATGAGGCAAATAATTTAAGTAATTTGCCGTTTTAGCCGTGAAAAAGAGCGTTCAAGTTTAAAACAAGCACTTTGTTTTTGCTTTAAAATAAATGTTTACCTTTGAAGTCCCATATTTCGAAGTCCCTTTGATTTTTTTTGGCACGTTTTTTTTATTTAACGACATATCTACTTACATATTTTTATTCATATAAGTGTACTCGGATAACTCCGAATGTCGGGTAATTCCGATTTTTACTGATATCTAATAAACGGGGTAACATTTTTTGCGCTAGCCACACTTCTTCTTACTGTAGAAGTGTAAAGTATCTGAGGAAGTGTTGGTTTTTTTTTTTTTTATTAATTTAAATCTGCAATCAGTGTATTCACTTTTAGCGGATGTGTTGCATGCTTCTCTCATTCAGAGTGTGTCCTCCATCGAAGACATCTACTCATAATTATAATTGTATCCTATAGGATGTCTTTTCTTTTAAGACGTTTAACATAGCTAAGAACTGTTAGCTGTCGTGCGAGGGTATTTGGATGCGCTTCAAGCCAGTCCCTGTACCTAGTCTTGACTTTCGTAATTTCTTCTCTCACTGTGGGCATGCCCAGATGTTCCTGAATCTCAGCATTAGTCACATACCACGGGACATCACTGATTGTTCGGAGAATTATGTTCTGCATTCGTTGAATTCGTATGATGGAAGAATTACAAGCACTACCCCACAGCTGGAGGCCGTACATCCATACAGGTTTTAGGATCGACTTGTACACTAGTAATTTGTTATCTACGGACAGTTTGCTGTTTCGGCCTAGCAACCATAGGAAGCTTTTGTATTTAATATTCAATTCATCTCATTTTTTCTTGATGTGCTCATTCCATGTCATACGCCTGTCCAGGTGAAGGCCAAGGTATCTGACAGATGTCTGTGTAGGAAGGGTGGCGTTTTCTAGCTTTACCGAAGGACAGTTGCCTTTGCGGAGGGTATAAGTAACCTGCACTGATTTTGAGGTACTAACTTTAATACGCCAGTTACGAAGTCATTTAGTTGTCTCATCTAGGCCTTCCTGTAGAATTTTTGAGGCTATGGCTGGGTCCTTGTGACTTGCTAGGATTGCGGTATCATCGGCGAATGTAGCTGTAGTTATAGTATACGAGCAAGGGAGATCAGCTGTGACCCTGAGGTACACCAGCTTGTATATAAAAAAAATTGATGTTGTTTCTCCTTCTTTAACCTGGAACAGTCTTCCAGAGAGATAAGAATTAAATATTAAGAAGTAGCTATGTGGGAGACAACTTTTAATTTTACATAGTAGACCTTTGTGCCATACTCTATTAAAGGCCTGTTGTATATCCAAGAAAACTGCAGAGCAGTACTCTTTTTCTTCCAGTGTCTTTCTTATCTTGTCACAGACTCTATGCACCTGTTCCACGGTGGAGTGTTGTTGTCTGAAACCAAATTGGTGGCTGGGTATGATGCCTTTTACTGTTAGTATAGGGAGTATTCGCCGGAGAAGGAGCTTTTCGAAGACTTTGGATAATATAGGGAGCAAACTTATAGGCCTGTAGGATGTGACGTTGCTTGGTGGTCGCACGTCGCCGAACTAACGTGTTTATGATTATTTTATATATTATTTTGTTATTTTATACGTATGTTATTTTTAAGGTATTTATCTATGGGCCACAGTTGCCTGAAAATAAATGATATTGATTGATATTGAGTGATTGATTGAATAAAGAAGTCTATAAGGTCAGGCACTTTCTTGGTATCAGTTGGCCAATTAGTAGATTCTCCTGTGGATATGGTGCTTGATTTGTTTTTATCTACGCTCAGTTTCAGCTGTTTGCCTCTGGTATTCGTTAATCTGGAGCCCCAAGACATATGTTTGGCATTCCAATCTCCCCCTACAATATAGCGGTGACCTAGAGTGCCAAAGAAATCAGAGTACATTGTTTCGGTCACGTTATGTTTAGGTGGGCAGTACACACTCACTGACACACTAATGTCTCCTGTTTTGTCTTGAACAGTTATCGTGGTTGCTTGGATGTGCTCAGTTTCATAGTTAGGCATTTGGTGATGTTTAATTGGCTTTTTTATGATGATGGCCGAGCCTGCATGACTCGTACCGTCTGGGTGGTTTGTAATGTAGCAGTGGAAGTCTGGAAACTTTACTATGGAATTAGCTTTACAGTGGGCCTCGGAGATAAGGAGAATATCTAATTTATGTTGAGTCATTAACAGTGTAACTTCAAGGTTATTAGTAGCAAGACCGTTGATGTTCCAGGTCGCAATCCGTAGTGAAGTCATTTTGCTAGTTTGTCGACGAGTTTAGCTATGAGGCTCATGAGAGTGCTCATTTGTTGGAGGACTATGTCGAACTTTTCAGTCTGTTTTATAATAATTTGTTCTAAGGTCGCATTTAATTGACCTGAGGCGTGAGTATTATCAAAAGTGTTTTGGGGTATCTCGGAAGTAGTGTTTATTTGAACTGGTTTTGTGATTTCTGCGTAGGATAATCTCGGTTCTCGATTCCTTGGTTCTGTACTAGTACTCGGTTCATTCTTAATTGGTGTTTTAGACGATGTTTTGTTTACTATCGAAGTGATACTCTTTTTTTGCCTTCTAGCCAGGATTTCCTTATAAACTTCACATCCCTTGTGGTTAGCTGGATGCGGTCCAGCACACAAGGCACACCGTGCTGGAGTGCTTCGGTCTCGTTTTTCACATGCGGATGTCTTGTGCGACTCCCCACATTTCACACACCTGTATGGTCTCATACAATAATTCTTGGTATGACCATATTGTTGACATCTCTGGCACTGAACTATTGTCTTCTTTTTCTTTGGTTCTTCTATGGTGATACTTTGATGGTAGATATATTTGAGATCTTTAATTGCCTTATTGTGGGGACCACTAATCAGATTAACAAAGAATGTGGACGTTGGGTTTTTGTTTGGTCCATATCTCGCATTTATTATCTCTCCTGTTACTATATTTCCTGTTGCCTCTGTCTTCTTTGATGATATTCACTGGTGTAGACGGATGTAGGTTTTTTATTACAATTCGGAAACATCTATTATCTTTCCTATTAAACGTGTGACCTATCAAGCCTTTTTCTCTAACCAGCGTGATAAGTTTTTTGTAAACGTCTATATCTGCAGTGCTAATCCTAAGATTCGTTTTGTTGACAACTTTATATGTAAAAAGTTCTTTGTTGACCGCCGTTTCTAGAAGATTTGTTAATTCTTTTAGGTCTTCAATTCCATAGAGAATGATTGGTGGAGGATTTTCATTGTTTTGCTTGTTTGCCCAATTCATCGGTTATATCATCAGGTAGTGCAGCATAGCGATTTGATATTTTAATCGTATCTACAGGAGGGCTGGTATATAATTTTCTTTTATTATTCCTATTACATGGCACTTTCTGCCACGAAGGGGGCCGCGGTGAATCTGCGGGTGCCAAGGACACATCCTCGGAATTCATGCCTTCAATAGAAGTAGATGGTTGCTGAGGATAACTTCCAATTGATGCAGATCTTGGTCTTTGTAGAAATAGGCCAGGATGTAATGCTTGTTGGCAAAAACTTTTCGGCCAGTAGGATTATCCAACGCGGGTGCTTGGTTTTCCACTCCAGTGGACTATTCCTTCTAAGAAGTTAACGATTTATTACTTGTTTCATTTGGTTTTTCAGTTGGTTTTTCATTCATTTTGTTCCCACGAGAAGGGTCGATTTATAAGGTCGCAGGTGAGGTTACGCCCATTCTCACCTGAAGGCGATACTTATGATGTTTGTCATGTCCATCATAGTTGGCGCTAGTGGCTGGGAGCCCCCCAGCCATCCATCCCTTCGGCACGGTCCACACCTTAGGATTAGGGGTGATTTTTTATTGAGGCTTTCTTCCTCTGGTCCCGGACAGTAAAGCCAAGGACCCCGGCCTCACAGCACAAAAACCGCAGGGTAACGGGTGTTAAAAGGCATTTCCTCCTTCCAACTAGACGAGCTGGTTAGACCCATCTGGTCAGGTTATTTAACCGCCGCCCAAGACTCGGCGTTGTTGTTCTTTTAGCACCACCCAGGGGACACGTGTGGGGTAGTGGATAGGTAACTCCCACGGACGCGAACAACGAAGTCCCCCAAGGAAGTGTTGCTAGCGCAAAAAATGTTACCCCGTTTATTAGATATCAGTAAAAATTGGAATTACCCGACATTCGGAATTACCCGAGTACTCACAGTACAGTATGCAGAATTCAACATTAGTCATCATCCCTGTTTTAGTTATGAGAAATAGATGTAAAAATCGCCAGGTGACAACAAAAACTCACAATAATTTCTGTCACTGCTCTTCAAAACCTCGAGAACCTCTTATCAAGTAAGCATATTTACACTGAGATACTAGCTTTGTTCTAAGTAGATATTTGTTACTTAGTGAATTTAGGTGGTCAACAGACGAAATATTGTATAAGTACTATTTAGCCCCAGTTTACGAGTAGTTACAAGCTGTGATCGAGAATCCAGGTTAATCTAACTAGCACGTCACCGGCTTCTTCGCTCTATTTACCCTGCCACTCCACGGGTGCTAATCTACTTAATCCGCCTCCTGCTGTTGTGTTTTGTCATAATGTTTTATAGATGACGACATTATTATTTTTCTATTAATATACCTAAGTATTTTCCATTTTCTCTAGATACTCAAAAAAGGCAAATTGTGAGTCTACTTCAAAGTTGTTGTTCCGATCTGTTAGCTAGCTACCTAATAAACTAGATCAAAATCATTAGGATGTTGTCTAAGCTTCGATAGAAGTCTAACCAGATGAGAATCAAAAACAGTCCTAAAGATATTTCAGTAACAATCTCTCAGTGAAGTTTAGGCACATAGGTATCTAAGTAGGACATACAGAAGTTATCATAAGGTAAAAAAAAAAAAATAACTAACAGAAGAGGCGCTTCAAGTACTGGTTCAACTATAGGTAATTTCAAAGGTGACTTTCCGAATTTTCCAGCATGCAGCGTCCAGCCTCTAGAAGACTACGATGGTCCCCGGGCCCCGCTACGGCGGCAGGTCTCCCTGGATGAAGAACGCCGTGACGACTGTCAGGGACACTGGCGAGGCTCACACCTCCTGGGCGAGGAGGAGGAGAAGGGCATCAGGCTGTTCAGGGCACTGTTGCTGCAGCATCTTAGGTTGGAGGAGCTCAGGCCGCCTCCTTGTATTTTGGCAAGTCCTCGGCCTGATCCTAGGTGAGTAGACCTTGTTGTGGTCTTTCATTTACTTTCAGTTTCCCAGTCACTTTATTGCGTAAGTTCGCCTCTCTATGTTTTAAACAATTGATACAAATATCAGCTCTTGTTTTGTGAACTGCCAGAATTAGTAAGAAATATGTAAACATAGTAATGAGATGTATATGGAAATGCCTTCAGCGCGATTTAAATCAGATTAGAAAACTGAAAATCAGGACTACTGTAGGCTAACTGATTTCTCGGTTCAACAATGAGAGAGACCGATCTATCTTATAAATTTTAAAAGGTCTTGAAATCAACGTGTAATTTGCATTTTTTTGAGAGAGAGAGAGAGAGAGAGATAGAGATAATTTATTTTTTGAAACAGGTAAGTAGGTGTAGGTGGTTCAGTATTATATTAAGCGCCCTGTTAAAAGAAGTTGATTTTGTTTCAGAGGTTGGTGGATGTACTGGCGTGACTGGCGAGCTCTGGAGCGGGCAGTCAAGAGGTTCCGGACCACGAAGGCAAGGGGGCGACTGGCTGAGAGAGCTCAACACATCCCTTTACTCTGCCTGGACGAAGTGGCTTTCGAAGACATTATGCAGGAACTGTGTCAGGTAAAAATTGAGTTTTCGCAACTCAATTTTTGGGTGGCTTAAGCCGTACCGACGGCAAAAGACCGGGCGGGCTAACACTGGTCCCATGGGTGAGAGGTCGCAGCCTTATATGGGACGCAACCTGCGTCAGCACCTTTGCTCCCTCTCACCTCGCTGATACGACACGTGCCGCCGGTGGGGCTGCCGAAACCGCCGCTAAACCAAAGCACGTGAAGTACAGTTACCTGGAACCAGTGTATGAGTTCGTCCCGGTTGCCGTAGAGACTGGTGGGCCATGGTGCGCTGAGGCTAAGGAGTTTGTCGCGGCTTTAGCGCGAAGTTTGAAAGACCGAGCCCACTTAATATAAGTTGAAGTTACTTAATGCGAGGCCGCAGGCCGAGCTCCGCGTGCGGAGCGTCGCAAAGAAGCCGCCCACCCACTTAATATAAGTTTAAGTAACTTAATGCGAGGCCGAAAGCCGAGCTCCGCGTAGCACCGTAGGTGCGGAGCGTCCCAAGAAAGCCGTCCACCCACTTAATGTAAATTAAGTTACTTAATGCGAGGCCGCAGGCCGAGCTCCGCGTAGCACCGAAGGTGTGGAGCGTCGCAAAGAAGCCGCCCACCCACTTAATATAAGTTGAAGTAACTTAATGCGAGGCCGAAGGCCGAGCTCCGCATAGCACTGCAGATGCGGATCGTCCCAAGGAAGCCGCCCACCCACTTAATATAAGTCGAAGTAACTTAATGCGAGGCCGAAGGCCGAGCTCCGCTTAGCACCGTAGGTGCGGAGCGTCCCAAGAAAGCCGTCCACCCACTTAATATAAGTTGAAGTAACTTAATGCGAGACCGAAGGCCGAGCTCCGCGTAGCACCGTAGGTGCGGAGCGTCCCAAGAAAGCCGTCCACCCACTTAATATAAGTTGAAGTAACTTAATGCGAGACCGAAGGCCGAGCTCCGCGTAGCACCGTAGGTGCGGAGCGTCCCAAGAAAGCCGTCCACCCACTTAATATAAGTTGAAGTAACTTAATGCGAGACCGAAGGCCGAGCTCCGCGTAGCACCGTAGGTGCGGAGCGTCCCAAGAAAGCCGTCCACCCACTTAATATAAGTTGAAGTAACTTAATGCGAGACCGAAGGCCGAGCTCCGCGTAGCACCGTAGGTGCGGAGCGTCCCAAGAAAGCCGTCCACCCACTTAATATAAGTTGAAGTAACTTATGCGAGGCCGAAGGCCGAGCTCCGCTTAGCACCGCATATGCGGATCGTCCCAAGGAAGCCGCCCACTCACTTAATATAAGTTGAAGTTACTTAATGCGAGGCCGCAGGCCGAGCTCCGCGTAGCACCGAAGGTGCGGAGCGTCACAAAGAAGCCGCCCACCCACTTAATATAAGTTTAAGTAACTCAATGCGAGGCCGAAGGCCGAGCTCCGCGTAGCACCGTAGGTGCGGAGCGTCCCAAGAAAGCCGTCCACCCACTTAATATAAGTTAAGTTACTTAATGCGAGGCCGCAGGCTCTACGTAGCACCGAAGGTGCAGAGCGTCCCAGGGATGCCGCTCACACATTTAAGCTTATTTAAGTGTGTAGGCGGCCTCGCATTAAGTTTTTAAAATCTACAATAGACAATCAATATTAAAAACGATCTTTTAAACTTACCTAAGTCTTGACTCAATTTTAATTAAACCAAGATGATCTTCACAAGCGTAGCACCGAAGGTGCGGAGCGTTCTAGGGAAATCGCCGACCCACTAATTTAAGTAGTAACTCAAACCGAGCTCTACGTAGCACCGAAGGTGCAGAGCGTCCCAGGGTTGCCGCTCACACATTTAAGCTTAGTAATTTAATGCGAAGCCGCAGGCCACGTTCCACGAGCGTATCAGGGAAGCCGCCAACCCACTTAACATATGTTTAAGTAACTTAATAGGCGGCTTCCTTGGGACGCTCCGCACCTTCGGTGCTACGCGGAGCTCGGCCTTCGGCCTCGCATTAAGTAACTTCGACTTATATTAAGTGGGTGGGCGGCTTCCTTGGGACGCTCCGCATCTACGGTGCTACGCGGAGCTCGGCCTTCGGCCTCGCATTAAGTTACTTCGTCTTTTATTAAGTGGGTGGGTGGCTTCCTTGGGACGGTCCGCACCTGCGGTGCTATGCGGAGCTCGACCTTCGGCCTCGCATTAAGTTACTTCAGTAGTATATATATGAGACTTCTAGACCACTTTTCATTGACAAAATTAGCGATCCAGGTCATCTTCACTGCTACACTTCGTTCCGCTTCGCTTCACTACGTTTCACGACGTTCCGATCCGACCTGGCTCGTTAATTTTGTCAATGAATGGTGGTCTAGAATTCTCATCTATATATTCTCCGCTGATTTAAAACGCTCATTGGGTTTGTGAATTGATCTAGCTGTATTCTTAACTCCCAATCGCTTTTTGGGAACAGAACTTGAATATCGATTTCCGTTTGCGTTTGCGTTCTCGTTCCATTCGCGCGTTCCGATCCAACCTGGGTCGTTAATTTTATCAATGAATGGTGGTCTGAACTTCTCATCTATATATTCTCCGTTTATGAATGCGTTAACGCTCTCACTGCTGTCAACGCTCTCTAAGCTGTCTAACTTGTTTTGCAGTCGGTCTCGATCGAAGGAAATGATGATAAAAAACAGCAAAAGACCTACGGGTGCCAGGTTTTATTTCTAATAATTTTTTCCACATCCTGGCACCCGTATGCATCTAAAGTGAGCAAACAAGATGTTCCGAGCTGGCCAGACCCGTATTCAACTTGTCGACCAATGTCCCATCATTCTAACTATTTTTCCAGAATGGCCAGTTCTGTACTAGACAGTCGGTTTGACTAGACTAAAAGGTCATTTTCAACATTCGATATTCAAACATTCGATATTCAACATTCGATATTCATATTCAATTTTCGCAGCATTCGATATTTCATGCTCATCAAAGTCGCAGAGCGGGCCCAACCCTTTGACATGATGAGGGGGTACTACCAACCACTGTAGTGTGCGTCATACCGGAGTTCGCAATTTATGCTACTAAACGGTAATACGTCGCCACATGTGTATCATACTGGGAGGTTGCAATTTAAGCTACTCTTCACCAGTACACGCTACCGCGTTACCAAAGCCACCATCGCAAAGCCGGGCCCAAGCTCTTAGATGATGAAGTGGTAGGAGTCGTTGTGAACTAGTGGTTGTTATAGCCACAACTTCTCCGTCCACTCTATCACAATAAAATGTATTTATGTGAAGCGAACTAAAAACTTCGCAAGCGCGATGTAGCCTTAGGTATTTTATTGGCTAATGCGAATGACGTGCTCATACATCATCTGTGAACCAACTATTCACAAAAACACGAAAAGTCTAAAATCGGCAATTACCAAATACGAACTTATGATTAATAACATAAGATGCATATTAAAGTATAATCCCACAAATCATTTCGCTTTTTGTTCACTATAAATACGCGATAAAGCTAACTGTTTCAGATTAGTTTTTGAAAATCGGAAACTAAGATAAAGATGTAAGGTTTACATTACAATAGAATATTTGAATCATATTGCATTTTAAAACGCGGCTTACACTGCACGGCATAATTGTTTATTGAAATTTGATTCACTTTACCTGTTCTTCGAGCGCGTATGTGTCTCCATTTAAAATATACTGATCAACAAATAACTATTTCGTCACATGCATTAAACTCGGTTTTCGACTACAGAGAGCTCAGTATGAATAATTTGTAATGAAGACTATGTTCATTCCAAAACCAAAACGGCAAGTGGTAAAATAGCAACACCCTTGCATGATTAGATGAGAGGTATATTTCTAGTTACAAAAAGTATATTATTAGACATATTAAAAAAATAAAAATTAAAAAAAAAACAACGAATTTATCATTGAACTAATTTATTCGTTTTAATTATTAATACATACGTAAATTTAGATCTTAATAACTACTCGAATCACTCAACTTTTTTACAATTTTTTCCACTAGACAATCGGTTGCATTTAACAACTCGTCATATTCATCTTGTACCACATATTGCACCGTGACACTGTTCGCTCCGATGTTTGAATGTTCTATATCCGAAATACTGATTTTTATGAGACGCTTTCCTTTTTAACCGACTTCAAAAAAAGGAGGGGGTTCTCAGTTCGGTTGTATGTTTTTTTTTTTTTTTTTTTTTTTTTTTTTTTTTAATGTTTGTTACCTCATAACTCCGTCATTTATGAATCGATTTGGAAAATTCTTTTTAGGTTCATGAATAGACATCTCAAGGTTGGTCCCATAAAATTTTGGTGAAGATCGGATGACGAGATCCATGAGGAATCGAAGGAATTCCTGAAATTTTATAGGCACTCATAATATTTTTCATGTATTTTCTAAAACTATTTAAGTATTTGCATATGGTAGTCATCATCTTCTCATGCTGAACTGATGATGGAAGGTACAACTCCTTAACAGTTAGGAGTTAGGAGATATTTCAAACGAGATGCATGCCTTCAAGACCTCCCTGATCACCCCGCCATAAGTATTTTATATGAATCACTAAAAAGCGAAAAAAAAAAATTATTTTAACAAAAAAAAGAACCGACTTCAGTAAAACTAAAAAGCCGAAAATAACCCGTTCAAGTACAGATTACATTTGACTCACCCTTTGAAGTCGGTGCCAAACCTCACGTAAACTTTAATATATAAATATAATAACTGAGTGGTTTGGGATCGATTTCAAAGGGTGAGTCAAATGTAATCTGTACTTGAACGGGTTATTTTCGGCTTTTTAGTTTTACTGAAGTCGGTTCTTTTTTTTGTTAAAATAATTTTTTGTTACTTTTCTGATGACATGTGAACTAAGACCCATTTCCTTTGCCTTCCTCTTTCCTTTCTTAGCGATTTTCCTTTCACTTATTGCCTGTATTCCTGATAGTGGAATCTCTTGTGATGGATTTAGGAGCACTTCCTGGTATTTTAAATAAGAATTCATGTCTTGCGAGTAATTGAACGGATCATTCATTTTTTCACCAAGTTGAGAATAAAACGGAGTGGTTTCATTAATTTCAGCAACGGAGTTAACGGGTTGTGAGCTCTGTAAAATAATTTCCAGTTATTTACATTTCACTTAAAAACGATAATAAGATACCTACGGTAACCTAAATTTAAAACACAAGTAGCTGGTCATCATCAGATCCTCATTTAATAAGTCAAATGTTACTAAACATAACAACAGGTTTGGAATTCCGAGCTTTAATATTAACCGAGATGCTGTCACTTGTTCCACTAAAAGCTAAATATCTTGGAGTCAGTAGAGTGTTCCGATTTTCACTAAACAAAGCCAAGTACCTACGATCCCACTGCCATATACACAGATATACGACGGGGGGTAAAAATGATTAAAGTACTCACCATTCCGATTTCAAATTGAACAAGAAATTTATTGAAACTGAATAGATACGTCCTGTTTGAAATCTCAAACAGATATATAGTTTTATTTTAATAAATGCATCTTTTTATAGGTAAGTACATACTCATTTTGTGCTGTTTCATCAATACTTGTAAACAAACTTATATTAGTTCAGGTTTGAACGTGTTAGATTCTTTTATTTATTGCATCATATAGGTATCTATGACATAATTAAATAAGTTTAAGGAAATGTAAAACTAAATATTGATAAATAACTTTCAAATTTAATATATTTCGTTATTAAAATTATTAAAATTGATTATTTCTAGTTACAAAAAAGTATAGAACAGCTATAATATTATTATAGCTTGTACTCTGAGTTCAGCCTTAGGCTGGTGGCGGCATCGTTTGATAAGCGTCGGCTGGGTTGTATCTTGTTTCTGATATAGGTAAATATAATGCTTTTGTTTTTCAAGTAAGTTGAAAGGTGTCCGGGCTATTTAAAGATGAATTAGGAGGCGAACTTACCGTTCAGTTTGTTGACTTCGGCTGAAATTATACTGTTTCAAAACATAAGAAAATCAGATAAAGAAAGCAAAAGGCACAAAAAATAAAACATGCGGTCAGGGATATTCGATTTAGTGATTATGAAAATTTACTGTTTAATAAAGAATTGATACGAAAAAAGAACTCGATATTTAAGTCTATAAAACATACAATTTTTACACAAGCTGATAATAAAGTAGCCCTATCTTTGGATGATGACAAACGAGTTATAATAAAAGACAATATTCATACGCTTTCTTAGGGACATGCTTCTTTTTTCTAAATTAAGGATTATTTTAAAGACTGGGTTTAGCTAAATTATATAGTTGAAATTTAATGATAATTGAACAAATGTTAAGTGCCTACAATAAAAGTTATGGCAACAAGCCACCTATGTTAAAATGATTAACTATTATATGTTTGTAATTACATTCAAACAATCCTCTTACTTAAAACAATATATTGATATGAATACAAGGTTACGTCAAGAGGTAACGTCTGTTTTTGAACAAGACTTTTGCAAATTGATGAATAATAGTATATTTGAGAAACTTTAGAAAATACCTGATAATGATAACAAAACAAAAAATAAAACTACAGCCGAGAGTTTGATTTCAAACCGCAACTTCCATAGTGCATCAGTTTTTACTGAAAATTTGGTTGCGTCCATTTCTCACTGTTCTGTTTAATAAACATGTAATTTAATCCGATCTGAGATACTTTGTACAGACTAACACAAACAGATGCGACACATAAAATATTTATATTCCAATATTTATGGCAATATAATGAAATTTTCATTAGCGTTTTTTAAATCACAGCTATTGTCTATCAGTGGCGTGGCGTTAATATAACCCGGTTCCGACAGGCTTGTCCAGTTCTGAATGGTTGGGTACCATTTTGTATTGTTACTATGAAAAAAGCGTGTTAAAAAGTAGGCTAAAATATGCTCCGTGTTGTCTAGAGAGTTTTTGAAGATAATTATCAAATATATTAATGAAGCTTTTGATCAAAATTCTAACGCGTATCTAATATATGAATACATACTTGTTTTATGATATTATTTATACATTATATCTTATATTGTATTAAACAAGAAAACATATATAAAATTAAAGAAATATCTCGGAGGTTACTCCAATATACTTTTAATAATATATAACTATGCAGTAACTACTCTGTTTTATATGTATTCTGTGTTGTACCATCATGTCTATTCTTTATCGACGAAACATTGTAAGTCGTTCCATATCTGAGAAACAAAATGTTGGAAGTGCTATGTTAAGTATATACACTTACCGCGTTGTATGTTCGAGTCATGAAAGTATTATGCTTCTCAGCATGTGTTCAACTGTGCATTTTCTGTTACTTTTTGATTCGTATTATATTCCCGAAGTGTGAAGAGGATATAGCGTATTCAATTGTTTACTTTTCGCTTATGTTATTCATTTGGGTATATTAATGAAAAACAAAGGTTTTTTGATTTACTTCATTTATTTAGACAAGGAATACTTATAATAATTCAGAATTTAATGTTGTTATTATCTAAATGCCATTTTTTATACATAAAACTTTTTTAGAGCTCATTTTTTATGATATACACAATTATAAATACACTCTAACATACAATATTTTTTAGATAGCTCTAGTAAATTAGGTACACATTTTTCACTTAAATCAATAATTACACAATCAAAACATAAATCTTTCACCCTTTAAATTTTTTCTAAACCTATATATCTATCGGCCACAGACGTCCACGCCCATGTTTTCTATATACCATTTTTTAATACAAATAACATTTTTTAAAGCACAATTTTTTTTATGATATACACAATTAAAATTACACTCAGGAAAACAATAGTTTTTATTCAGCTCTTGTAAATTAGGTACATCTTTTTCACCTAAATCTAAAACAGTACAGTTTGAGCAAAAACTTTTAACCCATTGAATTTTTTCCGTACCCTTCACATAGATCGTCTTATATTTTAAGTGGTTACCGATAAGTCTTTTAAATTCTATGTAATCAACATAACCCTCATGCCACATAATACCAAAATGTTTTTCTAACCACCTTATCTGTCTCTTTTCACTTACTGTTAATATAGAAAATGGAAAGGGGGGTTTAATTAAAAAAAGTTGGGTGTAGTTTAAAGTGCCATATGCAAATTCTTTAACAATAAATTCGTTTTTGTCTGTTTTAAATCCTTGAAGATCTACAAATATGAAGTCACCCATTATGATATCTTTGTTGTAATATTACTTAATGGCTTATATTCGAAAATGCAGTCATTTAAAATTAAACAGTAAGCGCTGGTTTGCTTTGGAAAATCCGATTCGCATTCGAACTCCACACGCACATCCACCGAACCGGTTTTCAAGGTTTCGTTTTGACGAGAACAATCGATGACAAATAGAGGTGCCTCATTTCTAAAATCTAGCGGGCTTAACAAGGGTGCTTGAACACGGTTATAATAAGACTGTTGAAATTTAGCATACTGTTCATATAATATAGCATACCTCTCAGCTGAAAAACTAACATCAAAACTTTCATACGGAAAGTAGCTCGAATTTAAGAAAACCTTAACATCTCGCAAATTACAGTGATCAAAACGTGTTATGTCTTTATCGGCTACATTTTTTCGTCCTGTTTTGAACCCAATTATCATGTACCGCGGCTTTTCAATTTGAGATGAAGTTTTGATAGCCCAAGAATGTTTCGATGTTTCAGGCAAGAGCGGATATTCGTACAAATCCCAGTTCCTAAATGCTAACTGAATAGCACGATCTCTTTCCAAATATTTGAGTAAGCTCAATCTTTCTCGATCAGATACCTTAATATGAGGCATACGCCATACTATTTTAGATATCGTAATATTGTCTATGTATTCGTTCGCATTTAGTTTAACGCTATTTAAATTTGTATTGGATCTTAACAGAATCAGTTCATGCTTGCAATTAATAATAATTTTGGTGTAATCCTCAGCAAACCCAAGAATTTTGTTCAAAGGCACAGACACAGAAAATGTTCCATGTGTGTTTTTTGTACCGTCAACATCCCAGCCCCATAACTTAGACATCGATGCTTCGAACTCATTCATAGATACAAGAGATTTCATTGTGGTTGTAATCCCTGCGTTTTTTATTTTATCAATTTCGATTCCATTAAGTTCGTACCGAATATCTTGAAATAGATGAAGTATGGGGTTATTTGTAAAAAGAACACTTTTTACCTGTGCTTTCGATTCTCTATTGAATGCAGTTATAGTACCCTCTATGTATAAAGTGCTTGCTGATGGTAGTACGTAAAGATCTTGCTGGTTAATAGGTATACGTATTTCATCGTTGAAATTAAAACTTGTTACGTATGGCTTATACGAATGATATTCAAAACTCTCGATCGAGTTGTCAAAGGTAAAAGATTCAGTTAAGTTCAATATACTCATTTTGTTAGACCTAGGCTTTGGAGAAATTGTTTATTTTGTTTTGTAAGTTGAACTTTAGGTCTTCTTTTCTTGATCGCTTGATGAGTACTAGTGTTTATTTTAAGTGAGACTGAAGTTTTATTGAAGTCTATCATTTTTTCCTAAGGTGTAAATATATCTGAATCTCTTCACCCCGTAAATTTACTAAATTATTGTTAACGTCTAATATTCTTATTGTAATTGAATTCAAACTGTTTTGAGTTACAGGGAAATAAATTACGTTTTTCGGTGTTTCTATAATCCGATAACCAGGAGGCACATTAGGCACAAACTCGTGAATAATATGGCTAGGTTTTCCGTTAACAAATGATCCGCTCACTATGTCACATTCAATGCGGACTAAAGTTGTAGACAGAATGGAGACAGGGTAAGGCGACTCGCTTAATATATTTGCATGAATAGATTCCGCTCCGAAACCAAGTAAACTACCTATAGAATTTTCTTTATTAAAATAAATGTTTTTAGTGCACAGAATCGAAGTTTTTAAGGTATTGCAAGTCAAAGAAAGTGTACATCCTTGAAGGTGGTCTTTAAGGTAATCTTCAATATCTTGAAGTTCATATGAACCTTCAGGAATTTCAATTACTTCGTTTTTACCATAGTAAAATTTATTATTTCTGTAGTCTATATTGGGTATCGAATTAAAAGTCGATATATACAACAGTCCACATTCATATTCACCATCCAGATGGAGAGCTGGTGAATGGTTTGTTATTAGAGTTGCCGATGTTCCAGTTATAGACAAAGTGAAAGACATCGTGTAAATGATGAGCAGTTTATTGTACAAAGGTATTTATCGATTACACCAAAAATTTTTCAAGTATTTGAGACACAAATGACCACAGTTTACGGTATTAAATTTTTGGTACGTGTTATAGTTATAGTAAATATCGTTATTATTTAAATACTTCATTAATTCCAGCGGAGGTTGAAGATCACCATAACTATTAAAATATTCACAATAATTGTTATCTTTACAATAGGCTACCCAGTGGCTTCCATTGTTTTCAGAACTGTCTAAGTTCAAAATTCCACATTCTACTTTTTTAGGTCGCTTCGGTAAACTGTCTCTCATATAAACTCCACGAAAATGTGGGATATCTGATGAGTGTTTTAAAATGTCAATGTTTGAAAGAGCGCGCCTGGGTAACCTTTTATTTAGTTTTTTGATTTTTTTATACATAATCCTTTTCCATTTTTATAAGGTTTAATATGTAACCCTTTTCCTAATGCAATAGATTCCATCATCTTGTTATGACGTTCTGATTCAGCTAAGTTCTTTCTTGCTGCTTTGTAATCACCTACAGCCTTTGCAATTCCAGCAGCTCCTCCTGCTAATGATCCTAACGCAGAAAGACCAGCAAAAATAGGTATCAGCGGTAATATGCCTCCGGTTTTTGGAATCGGTATCAAACGCGGTATCTGTATCTTTTTGTTAACAGTAAAAACTTTTTTTGCGGCAACAAGTGCACGATTCACTAAATCACAACCTTTTATTTTAGGATACTTTTTTATTTCACTGCGTATCTTAGAAACAAAGCGTTTGAATGATTTTATACCTGCACCAGCCTTTATTTTAGATTTCATCACCTTACTAACTAACCATGAAGCAATTTTTTCTCCTCTCCCAGCATCTCTTGACTTTGTTCTCTGTTTAGCCATTTTATAAAGTTCTAAATCAGCACGGTGTCTATTGTTCAAATCAGAATATCTATCATAAGCTATGTCGTGTTTCATACACGCATTATCTAACGCGTTAATTCCTTTATCGCCTCTTTGTAACCTTTTGTGCAAATTTGTACCTGGTCCGCAATAGTTGTAACCAGGTAAGTGTAATTCAAATGGTAAATTATTAATTGCACTGTTTAAAAGTCCTCTTCCTTTCATATCTCATATGATAATGAGATATTTTATTTAGAGAAAGCAAATATATTATTTTATAATTATATAACTGCGTTTCTATCAATCCAACTGTTTTCGCTATCACTAAGCCCTAACCATTTAACATACAGCTTTCTACCCTTTTTTCTGATCACCTTCTCTATGAGATAAACATCAGGATACTTAGTCTTTTGAAGTTCTTCTTTATAAAACGTACCAAGTATAGTGTTTTTCCGTTGATCTTCGATGTTATACGTTACAGGTATAGTATTATTCACTCTTTTAATTGTAAAAAGTTCTGTAGACCAATTAGGTGTATAACCCTTACGAAACACACTTTTATACTTGCTTATACGTACGCAATCTCCAATTTTGAATTTATTTAATTTACAATTTACATCAGATTGCGATTTTGCAATGTTTTTTTTAACCTCGATTTCATTAGCAAAAGTTACATCATTAGGTTTAAATTTCGTTGTGCGATGTACGGTTTGGTTATAGGATGTGACTATGTCGTCTAACGGTTTACCAATCCATTTATAGTTGCCTACGAAGCTAAAGTACTTGTAGAGTTTGAGCTTAAGTGTCTTTATCAGCCTTTCAACAATAGATGCCTTCTTAGTTGAGTAGGTTGAGTAATGATTTACCTTCTTTGATTTTAAGTAACAATCCAATTCATTATTGTAGAATTCTTTTCCGAAGTCTGTTTGTAAGTTTCTAGGTCTTCGATTGCTTGATTTTATAATTTGGTTGAATGCATTTCTTACTTCTGTTTTAGTTTTAGATTTTATAGGTGTACACCAAGCATACTTTGAAAAGGTATCAATAACCGTTAATACATATTTATATCCTCTGTTCATAGTATGTAATTTTTGTAAATCGATCAAATCAGCTTGCCATAAATCATCGATTCCTTTAAGTAAAACAGAACGTCGTTTAAAGTTCCTTCGCGCTGATCGATGGATCTCATTTACTACTTGTTCTTTAGTCATGTTTTATTTTTTTTTTAAAATAAGTTCTATCTCCTTCTTTGTATAAAAGTTTTCATTTAACTGAAATACTACTTGTTGAATCTGATCATTTATACTTTTGATCAAAGAGTCCAAATACTTCTTCTCGTACATATTTTTTATATAATTGTCGACGTACTGTTTATTTACTGCATCGTCTGGTGATAAAGGTTTTGCAACTCCTTTTAATTGAGAAGATTGTAAATCGAAATGTCCAGCTTCTGTTCGAAGTAGAGCCTTGTACTTGAGCTCAGAAATGTCACTAGCACGCAAACGTTTATGGACATGGTGTCCGAATTTGTCTATATTCATTTTTTGTTCTTGATAGTCAAACCTTAACTGTTAGAAAAAAATAGTGAGGTCCTTTATATATTATTAATTAAATCTGCTTCACGTAACTCTTCAATGATGGATATGATTTCATTATCTAGCCCCGTATTACCAGCGTCACGCGCTGCTATAAGCAGTTTTAATCTCTCCACTAATTCGTTTGGATCATCCCAATACACATAAGAAACGTCTCTTTTTACTTTTTTCATTGATGGTAAACCATCTCCGGACGCGAATATTTCTTCACTTACTGATCATTGTTTGGATAATTTGAAAAGAGGTTTTATGACATACAAATATTTCATGCCCTTGTTGCTTTTTATTGGCTTATTTGATTCAAAGTCACGTCTATGTGCATTTGTTTTTAATAATAAGGTTTTATATAATCGTCTATCGTTTTCAGTTACCACATCTAAATCAGGTGCTTTCTTAAACAATAAATCGTTTAAACCTGGCGTTAAACAATACCTTACTCCACCTATTTTAAGTTCTTCATTATTCACAGAAATTGGATAAGATCCCAGCATTAGTTTACCATGTTCCATTCGTACACCAAAAGGAATGTTCATGTTATCATATTGTTTTTGCCAAGCGGGGTCTTCGCGAGGAGAAGCATACGATTCTGAAGTTCTGAATGATGCATTATTTGTAGTAATAGAATCATTTAGATTATCACTTCCATCTGATACCAATTCATCTTGACTTGAACTGTTGTCATTTAATTCGTCTCCACTATTACTTGAATTGGATTCAGGTGATTTTCTGTTAAAACTTTCATTCTTTTCATCTTCAGGGCTAACTTTTTTTACTAATGTTTTGTTAATAAAGCTTTCCCTCTTTTCATCTTCAGAAGGACTATATTTTAATGTTTTTACCGACTTATTCCAATTGAATTTATCGTTATCAAAATCTGAGTTATTAATATTCAGATTGTTTACATTATTATTATTTTTTACCATTTCATTAAGAGGATCTGTGATTGGTTTTAACATTGTTTCTAATATCATATTGTTGCTAGATTTAGCATCTCGAATAAGCTTTACTTTTTTTTTTACAGCTTCTGCAGATTGGTGTACTTTTTCTTTAAACAATTTCTCCTCGTTTATTTTAGCAAGGTCCATGTCCGATCCCGACGATTCCCTTCTAAGTATTAAGTTTGAAGCGAAAATACTAATCCTTATGTATTCAGTTAATCAAGTTCGATAAATGTATCAAAACATTTTCTATAACATCCAGAATTTTTTTTACAATCTTTATTTATAACTATGTAATTGAAAGGCGTGTTCCACACTTGGTCGCACATTTCACGAAACTGAGACCACGACATATCGCTTCCTACATGTTCATCATAGACATGCCGTAAATTAACATCATCTTGTTTAAAAAGAATTATCAAATTGGCATTATCCCTTATCAATTGTTTAGGTATTTTACTATATGTCTGATTCAGATAGAAGCTATCTATATTTTTATGTCTTCCCATGGCAAAGTAATCCCGTATATTATTTTGATTTTCACATGCAACATCATCAAATATTATGATTGAGTTAATGTTAGCGGTGTGAGGACTTAGTATTTCTTCATTTTCACTATATTTTTGAAATGAAACCGTAGGAACCGAGTTCAAAACTTGTTCTAGAAATTGGTACATAGGTTGAAATAACGTTTTAGAGTATACATAAACATTTTCGAAGCGTAAACCGTGTTCATGTAGCAGCAACCCAACAATTAAATTTGTTTTTCCACAGTTAGACGGTCCACATATTATACAGCGAATAGTATCAGGTAAAAGTAAACCATGTCGAAAAACGCGTTTATTGTGCGAAGAAAAAACGACATCCAAATGCAATCTCTGAGGCTGTTTTACAAACTTCATGATATAAATAGGCACGTGCACCAAACTTGAAAGGTTTTTTGTAAATAATTTTATTTTATTAGCTTTAGAGTATATATTGAATAATTCCATCTCTAGTTTAGGTCAGTAACACCAACATTCATTTCATACAACGTTGATCTTGACTAGCTCGATACCAGCGGAGATCGAACGGAAACGCTAAGGGAAACGCGAATGGAACGAGAACGCAAACGCAAACGGAAATCGATATTCAAGTTCTGTTCTTTAAAAGCGATTGGGAGTTAAGAATACAGCTAGAAATATCAATTCACAAACCCAATGAGCATTTTAAATCAGCGGAGAATATATAGATGGGAAGTTCAGATCACCATTCATTGACAAAATTAACGACCCAGGTCAGATCGGAACGTCGCGAAACGTAGTGAAGCGAAGCGGAACGAAGTGTAGCAGTGAAGATGACCTGGGTCGCTAATTTTGACAATGAATGGTGGTTTGAAATTCCCATATATATACTACTTACTTCAACTTATATTAAGTGGGTGGGCGGCTTTTTTGCGACGCTCCGCACCTTCGGTGCTACGCGGAGCTTGGCCTGCGGCCTCGCAGTAAGTTACTTCAACTTATATTAAGTGGGTGGGCGGCTTTTACTTACAAACTACAGAAGAATATAATTGAAAATTCAATAAAAGAGCATTAATTAGTTCCTATTGTAGCAAATTGTGTTGTTAAATTAATGTATGTTTTTTTTTTGAGCATGAGCCAATTTACAACGAACAAGGCACTCATATTTTCGTCTGTGTTGGTCGATAATTGGCGCCATCTTTTCTATCTAACTAAGACGGTTTCCGTAACTCAACGCCTCAAACAACCTTAACCTTATTGTTAATACCTGTGGGCCGCGCGGAGGTGTTATGTCGAATTCATACTTTATAGTTTTTGTTCACATACAGTGCGACAGAAAAGAATAGAAAACGGATGATAAAGGAACTACAATTTTTCATACAAAATTGTTACCTACCTTATTCAAGCACTTTACGTCAAAAATGTGGCAGTTGCGAAGGAAGTGGCGCCCTCATTTATTTTCTACTCTTTTATGTTGCACTGTAAGAGCCACGCGGGGGTCGCGTCGTTCTAAATTCAAAATCACAAACGCTGTCATTATAAGGTTACACATTGTAAGGAAAATATTTCATGGAATTCATGTTTTCAGAGATAAATATTAATCATAATAAAAAGTATCCTATAACCATCTTTGGATGTTCAACTATTCCTGTACCAAAAACTTTTTATCCAGCCGTTTCAGCGTGATGCGAGGACAAAGGTTTTTTTGAAAACAGATGGCGCCAGGCTGGCTTGGCACCGTGCGCCCATACGAAACAAATGACGATCCTGCATCACGCTATCGAAATTTTTCCTGAAATCATGACCTCCCTCCATAGAAAATTAATTTTCAATACTTTAGGATTTTATAATAGTATAGATATCGGTCTTGCTATTATATTTTTTTCTTGGTGATTTAGCGTGTTTGTTTAACCTATTTCTGACATGTTCTCCAGGCATGTGCGCACGTGGAGCAGCGCGCACTGGTGGTGCTGGCGTTTCTGTGCGAGGTGTGCGCACGGGCTGTGCGCGTCGGAGGCTGGTGCCGCGCCACCGACTGGGCTGCCACGCATGTGGCGCAGTACGCCACGCCTTGGGCCATAAGGCACGGAGGATGGGTGAGTGGTGCTACTCCTCTGCAGGTGCGTGTCGCTCGCGTTTTACTGGTGGCGATCCTTCTACTATGATTTGCACTGTGACAAGCTTGCTATGATCATCTACACATTATTTAATGCAAATGGACTGTAATAAAGTACTGCTTAGACCACAGTGTTGATGTAGGGTCTCTTTTTGTGCAGTTGGTCCATTCTCTTACAATTATGACAAAATTATTTTAAACTGTGTTATCCCCGTAAAGCCCAAGGCAGTTTTCGAGTTATTAAATTTAGACCCTTACTGTCATTTTAAAAATGTTTAAAATGAATTTGGAATTTGTACATTGTAGTGTACAGTGGGCCTTACGAGATTAAGTCAGCTTATCAGCTTTAGCAGCAAATTTTTGTCGTATCATGAAATGTGACAGTGTCACGAAAGTTTAAGTGATATTTTAATAAACTGTAAATCATTGCCGAATAAATATTAATAACGAATTTATTTTATCTTCTCCCAGAGTAACGTGGTAGAAAAAGCTGGAGGCTATCGTCGCGAGGATGGCACCCTGCTGGCTGGCGCGGCGCTGGCAGCCCTACTGGCGTTTCTCCTGTTCTGCCGCACGCGCTTGCGTCATGCTATCCTCTAAACCCCACCGTTTCCTTCAGTGGATTCCGTACACCGCATTGGCGGTAAACTGCCAATCAGAGCGGCCGAAGCGTTCTATTGGTGATTTCGAATTTCGAAGTAACACATCGTAACAGTTACGAATTCGAATGATGTTCACGATTGGAACAAGCAAGGGTAGTCATATTGAATATGGATTACTTATGGCTATGATATACTTCCTAAATATTAAATAAAGGCGACGGTAGTAAGACCATGTTTAGCATCGAGTGACAGCTACTTTGGACTTACCCGAGATGACTTTTGTCTCGGTCAGCGTTGAGTAGATTACATTGAATTGTGATGACAGTAATTGTATCGACCACTCAGATATTATATGGAATAGGTAGATATTTTGTATGTGTTAGACTAAGGACTGAAACGAAGCCAAAGGTGTTAAGTATGTAGGGTTTGATACCTAACTTTATTCTTAGACCTCGCTTTTCAGCTTTCACTTTTTGTAGCTGGTGTTTAACACTTTGTTGTTGTGTAGAGCAATATTTCGTTGTCGTTTCATCTTCATTAAAATTTAAATCTCCATCGTCATCATCATCCTAGAGCTTATCCCAATTATTTGGGGTCGGCCTTCGCTGTCCGTTTCTTCCATTCCGCACGGTTCAGAGTTAGGTTTCCGTCAATCTGAAGTTCTTGCAGGCTTTTTTCCACCGTTGTCAACCAAGTGGCCAGTGGTCTCACACGTTTTCGCGTCGTCGTTGGTATCGCCAATGCTATTTTGACCATGTGATCTGGAGGTCGTCTTTGTACATGTCCGTACCACCTTAGACGTCTCTCGACCAGCTTGTCCGTGATTGGTGCAACTTTGAAACTGCCCCTGATGTACTGGTTTCTGATCTTATCGAGGAGGGTCACGCCCGCCGACCAGCGCAGCATACGCATCTCTGTAGTATGCAATTTGTTCAGGTGAGTTTGTTTGTGGCCCAGCACTCAGAACCATATAGGATTGCGGGTCTTATGGCCGTTTTGTACACTTTGCCTTTTACTCTCAAGGGCATCTTTTTATCACACATTAGACCTGTGATGTGAGTTCGCGCCATTTGAGTCCTATGCGCGATATCGGAGTCTATTTTTCCATCATTGCTAATAACTGATCCTAAGTATTTGAACTGTTCTACAGTGGGTAGTATGGTATTATCAATGTGAATATTTGTGTTTTGTGGTTGTCTAGAATCATCAAATATGCAGCACATATACTCCGTCTTTTTTCGGCTGATTTTGAGGCCATATTGCTCGAGCACCTTCACCCAAGCATTTAAGGCGTTTTGTAGATCTTCCACGGAGTCAGAGATAAGGGCAACGTCGTCTGCATACAGTACATTCCAAGGAACGGGCTCTAAGTCTCCATCTAAAGTATTTTTTCAAAAATATTAACACCTTTATAATCCTAACTCTAGAATTAAACCTTATTTTATTATTGGCTTAAAAATCACAGTTTGCTCTTAACATACACCATTTTTTGCGAACTATTTAATTTACTTTATACAATTTAACTACTTCCTACTCTTGTTGTTATTATAATTCCAAATAGATAAAAACCTAGTAACTAGAAATATTTTTACACTTAGACAGCAGATACCAAACTGGACACATAACTGTTGTTTATATTTCTATTTAATTCTGCATGATAGTTTTACTTGTCCAAAACATACTTTAAATATACCTAAAGCTAAATAAGTCCTCAAAATGCAGTTTGCTCAAATTTAAGTTATCATAACCCGATTCTCTTTCCCCTCTCCTCCCGCCCTAAGCTAAACTGATATGGTTCAGTCTATTCACGACGCAGTCCATGCGCCCAGTGCGCCCGCGTCACCCCAACCCAAATTATCCCTGTGGCGCGGAGATAATCCCATTAGCGGGTTATACTCCCACACAAAGTCCGACTACTGGTAGAGTGGGCTAACCAGCCCTGATACTGTTCAAGTCATGTCTTAAAAAAATCAAATAGTAGCCTACTGTTCTAAAGTTACATTTAATAATATAACTTCGGCTTTCGGATCTACAGATTTGCAAGTTGCGGAAAGTTTTCAAGAAATTTTCGGAAATTTCTGGATTTTTTCTGGAATGATTTCAATTTGGAATGTTTCTGTAGGAAATTTAAATTTTGTGATTCAAAATTTGATAACTTTCCGTGGACACATAAATATTTGTATATCTGTCCCTATCGGCGTCCCCAGCGGCTTCCGAAGTTATTCCCGAAGTATAATTGTTTTTCATTTAAAAAAAACATTAAATTTAAAAATATAGTGGTTCGGACAGGGCTCGAACCCACGATTCCAATGGCTTTGCAGGTCGACACATCGTACCTATTAGACCACCGGAGTAACTGAATTCTTTGGTCTGATTTATGCTAGCACACGTTTAAGCTTTAATAAAAAATATAAGCAATAATAGTTTTATATGAATACTGTATTGTATTACATACAAAAGAGTATGAAAATCGCCTAGATATCTACTCGTATCTCATTTAAATTCCATTTCGGTATTTTACAGCGTTCGTTAGCACGTGGGTAGATCATTCATATTACAAAAAATATTTTTTTATTACACACATCTTAGAAATAGTATGATTCCATTCACAGTACACATACAAGTTAAATGCTTTTTTGATCTGAAATAATTGTCCAGAATTTTAATATTGATGTTATTTATGAATAAGGCCTTATTAATAAACTAGTATTTTATTAGAAATTACCATTTGTTTAATTACACCCTGTGATATTTATTATTTTGGGCATCACGGTGAGGCAGCTCCCTTAGAATATTTTGTCTCAGTATTTATTCAAATATAACGACGCGGGCGCGGTTGGCGATAATGGTAGTGCGGTCCTGAGTTCGAATCCTGGCCAGGACAAATATAAAATATGTGTAACGATCTCTAGTACCTACTTATATGTTCCTGGGTCATGAATGATTATAGTTGTATAATATATTATAAATGACAGTGAGAGGGAACATCAGAATAGTGGATTAAGACTTCGTAATTTCAAAATCCAAAAGGAAATGTATTATATGCGATAATTTATTAAAATATCGTTCATAACTATACTTACCATCATAATTAAGACACATTTATATTTTCAAGATTTCTGAAAAGTCTTCAGGATAAATCCTTGTTATGAAAATTATGACAAAGAAAAAAAATACAGTATGGATTTCAATAAAAAATATACAGGGTGGAACAGATCGAGGGGCTTTTAAACAAACAGGGAATTGTTCAGACTAAGTACTTAATTTTTCACTAATGAACTATGTAAATATTTCTATCCATTTTTGAGATACGGTTTGTTAAACATTAGTGTAAAATAATATCACCTTTTGAATATCGCTAAGTTAAAGACCGGCATCAATTTAAAATGTAAATAAAACCATTGAATTAGTAGGGTTGTCACTGCTTTTAATATATTTTATTTTGATGACTTTTTTTAACTTTTAAATCCAATTATAATAGGTCGATAACTCAGATGACACTATCCTGTCAGCCCAGTCTTTAGAAATGTTCCACCCTGTATAACACGGTTCCGTTTTGAAGGACCTTAGAATAATTACGCCTAGAACGAGTCTTCATACAACAGATTTGTGAGTTGTGACAGTTCAAACCGCTTTTAGTTTTAAGTGTGCGTCCACGGAAACCATAGATTTTGGAAGATAAGGCGTTGATGATGTTGCACCCTATCAGCCTTAAAGTCATAAAAACCACTGTCTGTCACTAGTATTATGCTATCATATAAAGTAGGGGAGTATAAGCAGATTATAAGCAGATGATGATGACACCACTGACAATTCTTTTCAATTAGTCGCATTATAGGTAACTTACTAGTGTCGTTCAAAAAGTTATCGATATATTCTTATCTATTAATGTTGTGACAGATGCGCCAACGGACGAAGCTTAGCCAGTGGCTAACTAGAATTGGCTTCACTTTCAAGCGCTTACTAAGTTTGTAGGCGTATTAATTCTAAGAAATTTACTCGATACTTCCTGACAAAATAGAAAATATAGGAAGTCTTATAGGAACCAGTACTTAGACCGGCAATATCTTCGGAAATTAGATTACTTACCTACATTTGTCCTGCCAAAATGTAACAATGTGTACGGAAAACGGAGGTGGGAATACATGATATCGAGTATTCTTAACGAACTCGATTCCAACATACTTACGAGTGTCTGTGAAACCCCACACCACTGTAAACGAATTGTTAAAGCAATGTACCTTAGCTGTGATGTAAGTCCGATGGTAATTAATAATACCTATTTATTTTCACCTCACTCGCTCAGAAAACCTCCGTTTATAGGGCGAAATCTGCGTGCAAAAGTCTATTTTATCCGCTAGCGTGCAAAAGTCATTTGAATTTCGAACGCGACGATTTTGATTTTCTGTGGTGCATGTAACTTTTTTATATTTAAGACTCCTTCAACGTGTGACTGATTTCATCAGTCGATAAATCTTCGAATAACCAATCAACGCACGCTAATAAAGGGCGATCTGGTCTGGCCGGCTAAAATCATATGTACGTTTGAATACTTCTTTTTAAAAAAAAATACACCTACAATATCACGTCCAGAAACCTGGTTTGTGGTTACAGATTTTTAAGTTTTTATTTTTTCTACACTTTATTTTATGTTGAATATGTTTATATAATTAAGTATTTCAGTTTAATTTACATATTTTGACTAGTAAATATATTAAATACAACAGAATTTTTTATATCTATCAGTTATAAAAGTAGTGTAATTTCTGCACGCACCCGAGAAAAAAAATAATAATTAAAAAGTTGGAAGTTTTCACAATTCACGTAAACAAAACAACGTAAATTTGTTCTGTGGAGAATACATACTGTTATCTTACTTTATAGAAATATCTAAAACAAGAAAGTTAAGCCCAATTTGGAGTATTTATTCAATGCTAAAAGCCTGCATTAAAACGAAAAAGGATTTGATTGTGAATATTTGGAGACGATAAGTAATTTACCGAAACTATTGGCGTTTTTAAAGAAGATAAAGCCAAAATAATCTTGTTCGGATCCCATCGTCCAATAACTTCCAAAGCAACTGTTATGGAAAACACTTCCGAGTGGCCAACTAATCCTTCTCAGAATGCCATTCTCCCACATTCACAATGAATGTGTCAAGTAGTTTCAAATACAAATATAATAGGTATAACAGTGCTTAAGAAAAACTCAGCGATAAAAATATACACGACGATAATACAAATTAATTAATTTTTAATATGTGTGCTTCTCTCGTATTTATCTGGTTTGGATTTAAGTGTGTTATGTTTTAAATTTGATGTATTAAATAGAAGGCAAAATTAAATATGATTATTTGTATGTTTGAATTGTTTTTTCTTGAATCTTGCATTTTCCTCGCTGTAGTGAGGTGAAAAGTTGTGTGTTCCGCATGGCTGCAAAATTATTTAGCTTCTAGTGTCTTGAAAGCTTCGCTACGCTCAGCTTTCAATTTCAACACTCGCGCCAAATAACAACTTTGCAGCCGTGCATAACAAATAACTATTAATACCTTCTTCACAATAATGTGATGTGAGTGAATTCAACGGCAGTTAAACCTTAGTATGGTTTTGCTTGTTGCTTAGTTATTAAATGTTTTTTCTGTGTATTAATAAAAAAAAAAAACAAAAAAAAACTACAGTCTCGAGAAATTTCAACAAATCCCAGGGCTCTATGGGATTCTTCATACTAAAATGTCACTTTCCTAAGGGTTGTTATAAAGGTGAAATAATAAGAAATAAACCTTTCACTCACTATTTTATTATTTTTATTGTAATTTTTCATAATACCGCCGACAAACGACGCGCGGGCACGCCAATGCTCTTAGACGACGAAATTATACAAAACAATACAGTATACTATCCGTAAATAAAAAAAACTATGAACATTTGAATCTGATAAACTAGTGAGTTTGAACTATTATCATAAAAAATACAAACAACATTTATACAACGGACACATGTGCCCGCTGTATAAAATATTACTCATTATTTTATGCTATGACTATCACATTTGTAATCATTAACAATCATTAAAAGCTTTGACAAGAGCAACAATAAGTATAAATACACAATAATTATAGCAAAACCTCATGTACGGGCTATAAAACACCCTGTATAAAGACATGTGCCGTCCTAATAAAATGAAAACAAATTAAAAAGTATTTACTACTCATATAGATATACTCAGGATATAGTTCTAAAGTTATACTACGATAAATATTTGTACGATGGCGTTGTGGCTTATTGCTCGATATTTGTACAGACACGTGTTATATACAGGGTGTTTTACAAGTCGCCGTAAATTACAAATTAATTAGCTCAAAGCTACTAAAAATTTACAATAATACTGCTCCATCAAAATCACAATAATGTGTTACTATTTTAAAATAACCAACCAGTCGCCTGATTCAAATGCTATGTCGACTTTATATCGATAATAATAGGATAAAATTACAACAGTTATACAGTGTGGCGTTAATTAAATGGGTCTAACGTCACATTATTTTTTTTGAGAAATAAAAAACGTGACGGTTCGCTACGAGAGACTCATACTAATGAATACCACTTGACTGTACATAACTTGTAGACAAATGTAAATTAAATTTAAGTCGCGTAGTCAGATCTGTCTATTGTCACCATTTAACTAATAATGCGAGTCTAGTTACGGAAACGACTTCCATACAAAGTGGGTGAATTCCATAACTCCTCGACGGTAACGGGGTAAGAATGTCACCGGGGAGGACTGCCACAGTCCAATAACTAACTAACTGTTAGTCTTATCCCGTCTATTAGGAAATCAGATTCCATTTCTTTGCCAGAATGTATATTTTGTGAAACTTTGCCCATAAATTATATAAGTTTATATATTTTACAAAATCTATTTCCTGGGTTAACACTCTAGGCGTATCTAGATATGGATGTATATTATTTTTAAGCACCAATTTCAAGAACACTTCAATCAAATGACATCTATCAATATGAATAAAGTAATTTATGTTTTTTTTTAGTGTAATGGTTTCAAAGGGTAAAAACGGGACCTTATTACTAAGACTCTACTGTCCATCTATCTGTATGACCCAGGTTGTATCTCATGACCTGCTAAACTAGCTAGACAGTTGAAATTTTCACAGATGATTTATTTCTGTTGCCGTCATAACAACAAATACTAAAAACAGAATAAAATAAATATTTAAGTTTTTTATTTTATGGTACGGAATCCTTCGTGCGCGAGTCCGACTCGCACTTGCCCGGTTTTTTTTTGTTAATGATATAGTAAGCAATCGAGTGGACGAATCGCTTGAAGTGATTACCATCGCCCTCAGACACTTGCAACACCAGAGCAGTTACAAGTGCGTTGCCGGCCTTTTAAATGAGAGTTCGCTCTTTCCTCGAAGGTTCCGAATTACCGATATATCGTCGACATAGACCCTATGGCAGGGTAGAGCAGATCTTCCATTGCCTCCGTCACAGCATGATGACTAACCTTACCTACATTATTGAAATAATAACATTTTTTAGGTTTGAAGTACTTATTTTGTATATTCTTTTTATATCACTATTAACAATCTACGCTGATCTCTTGAATTCGAGTAACTTATTTTTATATTATATTTTGGCTTTTAATGGCAAAGAGATTTTTCCAGATAAAAACAATAATATTTTAGATTTATATGAAATTGATTTAAGTTAAAAGTAACACACATGTGTTAACCGGATACTACTATGCATAAAAATTTATAAATTAGAATTGTATTACAAAACTAAATTAATAAACATTAAACTAATTTATTAAAATTGAATGAATAATATTGGAAGATATAAATGTATATTTAAATCAGATTAACAAAATAATCGTATACTTTTAAATTCTATAATATTAGAATTTGGGCCTAACAAGATACTAATGGTTAACTTTGACAACATAATATCGTGTTAGACCTAGTTTTACGATATTACGAAAAATAGTGCTATTATAACCAAAATAGGTTAGTTTCTCGAATTCAAGCAGAATCAGCTATAAATAAACCAATACTGCTACACTGCGATGCTCCGGAGCGCTTTTTTAAAGCTGAATATTATCTTTAGAGTTATCTGATATATGGTGTTCACTCCCACACTCGAAACACCGCAGTGCATACATATCCATAACTATATTATAATTTTATATAAAAATCATCACTCTAGTAACAATCTCTACTTGAATATCATATTTAAATTTTCGTTAATCAATATTTATTAAATATAATGATAGCTTTTAAGCCTATCTTATGCTACGAAGAATAGTGTATTAGGGCGGGCGCCCATAATTTCAACTCTTACAGGTTATAAATAGAATTTTAACAAACCTTTGAAACTTTAATTTGTCTGATGAGCCATCAAGACAGATACATATGGATTATTTGACTCTAAAAGTATGTCTAGAGCAAAACAACAATATGTATACTCACTTGATCGCTCGTCAGTTGTTTATGATTATTTAGACATTATAATTTTTGTGGCACTAATCTTTTACAGGGTATTTTTTTAATCCATAAATTGTAGTAATACCTTTTTTAAACCATGTTCGATTAAATTCAATGGAGTTCACCCCGGTCTAAGAAGTCTACTTGAAAGTGTACAATATACGTCATTATCGAGAGTGCAGTAGCGAATTGTGATTCTGTCACCCTTTTGAAATTGACAGCTAAACAGCTCTGTCGCGACGAACGCGATCCTCAACAAAACAGCAGGTGAGTGTAATTTTGTAAACAATCTTAATTAATTATACTGGCAACACAGACAGAGAATTTAAATGAAAAACGAATCCCTTTTGACAGTTAAAAGGAGAAGTTTTATCATTCCTGACGGAACAATGTTCGCGTGGCGGGAATAGCGGAGAATTGAAGTCAGTTAAGTTATACTCATTAGAAAGGAAGATCGGCAGATAAAACTGGTAAGCGTTAGAAATGTAGTTTACCATTGTCTATACTAGAGAGATGAAGAGATAACTAGAATATGAGATGACAGTTAGAATAGAAAACAACCAAGAAGTTGTCAAATGGTTGTGTGTGGACAGGGTCGGGCTATAAGGGGAGTTGTGGAGGCCCGCGGCGGAGAAAGAATCTCCGCCAAACAATCAGAATATAATAAGAATAAGAGTAGAATCCAGAACAGAATATAATTGTAGAAATCACTTCATCTCTCACTTTATTGTACAACCATCTTGTCGTTATGTCTTCAATGTCTTATTTAAACTCAGGCAATGTTTGGGTTTAGAATTTTATGGAACATCATTATACAGATTTCCCTTGTAGAATGTATAGACGTCACGACAAAATGGTGGAGGTGACTGAGCGAATACCTCAAGAATATGTAAGCGAAGCGTGCTCAACAACAAGCATCTTTTCGTTTGCTCGGGAGGCTCCGTGGTAGAACGGGAAGGTGAAGGTAGAACGGTGGAGACCAAGAAACTCACAGAACGGTGGAGACCAAGAAACTCACAGAACGGTGGAGACCAAGAAACTCACAGAACGGTGGAGACCAAGAAACTCACAGAACGGTGGAGACCTAGAAACTCGCAGAACGGTGGAGACCTAGAAACTCACAGAACGGTGGAGACCCAGAAACTCGCAGAACGGTGGAGACCTAGAAACTCGCAGAACGGTGGAGACCTAGAAACTCGTAGAACGGTGAAGACCTAGAAACTTACACACATTTAAGAAGTTGAATGTGTGTTCATACGTTTTGTTAGAAATAATATAAAACGAGTCCATAGCCTAGGAATCCTAGTTTGGTCTCATTAAAATGGAACGTTACATCATTCATCATACCCTGTGCTAGGAATCCTAGCTCGGGCTTATAAATTTAATATAGTATATAAGATAAATAATTAAAAATCATACAGTATAAATAAATATGTTTCATTTAGTATTATACTCGTTTTATGTGACTATTTACATTTAAAATTATACAGGTAAACTAGCAGGTCGCTGAGATTGGAGAGTGTGATATCGCTTTAAAACTTCAAGAGTTAAAGGCAGAAAACGTCTTATACTTGTTATGTTGGCAGCATTGTGGTTGTTTGTTCTTGTTACGATTATTTATCGTAGCTACAACGAAAGCGATTCTTATTGGTCAATATGGGAATTTCATCGGTTCTTATTGGTCAATAGTTGTAATAAGGAATATAAATAAGCGGTTGTAAGAGAAAACGTACGTGTTGTATTTGGCGCTCTTTTGAATCTGAAGATAACTTCGGGCGAGTATTTTATAAGACGATAATTGGTGTGAAGTTAGGAACTAATGTAACGAAAATATCCACTATATCTAGAAGAAAAAACATTTTCTTTGCTGATGAAGTTATTATGGTTGTTGTTTTGATGTGTTTTAACCATTTCAAGTTAAATTATTGCTTCGAAAAGCCTATGTAAGTCCAAAATGGAGAACCCAATGCTCGTACGTTTGGACCTCATTCATGAGCGTCTTCAAAGTCTACTAATAAAAGGAGGAACTTTTACCGAAGATGAAATGTTGAAGCACATACAATTGTTGGATGAGTGCAACTCTAAATTAACATCGGAGATACACTTTTACTTAGAAAAAAGCAGGTGAGTAACTTAGATAAGGATTTAGAAAAATGACAATTAAAGTGTTGTGCGTATAATAATGATTCTTATAACTTTAATTACAGTGAAATTTCAAAAGAAAACTTAAGGTTATATACTAAAACGCAACTTGATGCGGAGAAATGGAAAATTGAGATGAAAACCCTGATAAAGACACAAGATCAAGCTTCCTCAGCCCCAAAGAATACGGCAAAATTACCCAAACTGACACTTCCAACATTTGAAGGTCAAACTCTACGTTGGGCCGAGTTCTGGGACCGTTTCAAGACTAATGTACACGAAAAGCCGCTACCTGATGCCGAAAAAATGGCCTACCTTATTGGGTGCCTCAAGGGGGAGGCACTTGAAGCCGTCGAAGGCCTAAATATAACGGAACTAAATTATGAAGTCACATTAGAAATACTGAAGCAAAGGTTCGGAAACCCCCAGAAGGTCATTGATGCCCATTACGAGGCCATAAATCGCCTGCAAAGGGCAACTGACAGTGTAGAGGACTGTAGGTCTAATTTCAACACTATAGAGAAACATCTAAGGATATTAAAGAGCCTAGGCGAGGTAGTCACTAGTAACCATCTTAGATCCACAATCCTTGCAAAGTTCCCAGAGAAGGTGATATATGAACTACATCTACTAGCACTGGCAGATAATATAGATAATATTAGAGAAGGTCTCCAGAAAATTATTACTGCTCAAGAAAGTGCTAGTATAAGGCCAACCTTAGAGCCAGCGACACCGAAGGCTAGTGAGATTACAACAGGAGCGCTACACACTCACACTACACATCAGAAGAGAGAAAATAAAAATAAAATCTTTAAGAAAGGGTTTCTTAAAAGAAAAATTCCTGAGAATAGAGAAGAAAAGTCAAAGAATAAAAAACCTAAAATGGCATGCATTTTCTGCCAAGGTGCGCACTATAATGCTGACTGCACAGTTGTGAAGGATATTATAAACAGGAAAAAGAAATTAGGTCAGAGATGTTACCTCTGCTTCAAGGAGGGGCATAAAACATCGACATGCAATAGTAAGAAGTCCTGCTATTTCTGTAAAGAAAAACATAATCAGGCCTTATGTCCCCGGAAGCCAGGTAGCAGCATAGAATTGTCAATGGCATGTATGTCTCTGTCTAAAACCAACAATATCAGTATTAAATATGACAATTGTTCTTATCTTCAGACGGCAGTCGTGGAGGTGGGGCAGAAGAACTCAAAGACAACTAAGAAACACAGACTTGTTCTTGACAATGGCAGCGGTCGCAGCTATATAACAAAGAAACTGGCAAAAGAACTCAACTTAACAGCAGACCGGGAAGATGAATTGATGATCTTTGTGTTCGGAGCCGACAACCCAGTAAAAATTTCCAGCCAGTCAGCTGACATTCAGATTTCAACAAAGAGAGGCATCAAAAGGGATATTCGGGTGAACATTGTCCCACATATAACAAATTATGTCGGACCTCCTATGGAAATAGATGGAGTGGATGTTATAGCTGACGATGGGTCTGTTAGCGAAGAAATACAACTTTTGATCGGTGGTGATTATTATTATTCATTTCTTAAGAATGAAATGGAATTGTTGAAGGACCACTTATATCTGATTAATACTGATTTCGGATGGACGGTGGCCGGCAAGATCCAAAAGGAAGAGAAATATAATACACTATCCGTCATCATGTATTGCCAGTGTCAAGAACCAGAAGCACCCTATTTTGTAACACCAGACTTACCCTTCCGGGAACCGGACATCAGGTTTTTATGGGCTTTAGAAAGTATTGGCATCGTAGACTCTCCCAAAATAACCAGAGAGGAAGAGGCGATCAAGCACTTTAATAAGACAGTCAAATACGAAGGTATGAGATATCAGGTTAAATGGCCCTGGATAACGTACCCACCTGACTTACCCACTAACTATGGTCTTGCCTATGGGAGACTTTCAAGCTTAATCCGAAGATTAGAACAGGATGCAATGGATGAGTATGACAGCATTCTGAAAGATCAACTGGCTACGGGAGTTATAGAAATTATAGATCCCTCGGAAATTAACTCTAATACACACCCAGTTCACTATCTAGCACATCACATTGTTATGCAGAAAGGCAAGAAAGGGCGTGTGGTGTATGATGGTTCGGCTAAACTTAAGGACAGTAAAAGCCTCAATGAGTGCATGTACAGAGGTCCTTCTATGCTAGAGGATTTAACGGCACTTCTTTTGAGATTCAGAGTCAACAAGATTGGAATTACAGCAGATGTAGAAAAGGCCTTTTTACAGGTTGGACTACAACATGAGGATAGAGATGTAACCAGATTCTTATGGCTGAAAGACCCTAAACAAGGAGTGACTGAGGAGAACCTACTTCATCTGCGCTTCTGCCGTGTCCCGTTTGGGGTCATTTCTAGTCCATTTTTGTTGACTGCTACGATTCGATATCACTTGTCAAAGAGTGACCAGAACCTTATGTCAAAGATAGCAGAAAGAACCTATGTGGACAATTTGGTCACAGGAACAGACACATTAGAAGAAGCTCGCGACCTCGTAAATAACACTAGGGCTGTGTTCACAGAATTGTCAATGAATATAAGAGAATGGACATCTAACAGCAAGCACCTGTTGAAAAGTATTCCAAAACAGTTTCGTTCGAAGGACACTGAATCGACGAAGGTATTAGGGCTTACCTGGCACATGGCAAAGGATACTCTGAAGCTTAGATTGTGTGATATACTCTCTGACCCAAAGCGAGAACAGACCAAAACCAAACGGGGTATATTACAAACTCTCGCTTCAGTATACGATCCTTGTGGATTCGCAGCACCATTAATCTTGCCTGCAAAACTTCTGCTTCAGGAGCTATGGAGAAGAAAGGAAAAATGGGACTCTCCATTGCCAGAAGATTTAATAGACCAATGGGAAGATGCAATGACTGCGTTGAAAACTGCTGCTGAAATAGAAGTTCCTCGGCATGTGGGTTTTATACCAAATAAAGACATAGAATGCGAACTGCATTGCTTTACTGACGCGTCTAAAAGAGCCTTCTCGGCTGTAGCATATCTTAAGATATTAGATAAGAAAGAGAAGAACGCTAAAGTAATGTTCATAATGGCGAAATCACGGGTTACTCCTATAAATCACAAAGAAGACCTCAAAATACCGAAATTAGAATTGCTTGGATTTGTCATTGGAAAGCGGCTTCTAACTTATGTAAAGAATACCCTTGGAATTGAATTGAAACGATTGTGCCTGTGGACCGATAGTGAAATTGTTTTATACTGGATGAGGTCAGAAAAGCTATTGCCTCCATTTGTCTGCAGAAGAATAAATGAAATTAAACAAAATAAAGAAATAGAACCTCGGTACGTCAATACAGAACTGAACCCTGCAGACCTAGCGACCCGACCGGAACAATGGCACACGAAGAAGGAATTGTGGTTCAATGGACCCCAATTTCTTTCGTTGAGTGAGGAGGGCTGGCCAAAATTGCAAGAACATAGCCAAGCAAACCTCTTTACAGGAGATGACTCAGTGATGGATACCTTAGACATGTCACTTCCAGTAGAGGAATCGACCAGGGAAACCATAGAACAAGAAAACACAGAAATGGAAATAGACAATATAGAGGATGTTGGCCAGACCACTGCGGTTGACAGGACCTGCACAGAAATAAGGAATTTACAAAAGCTACACTTTCCACAAGAGGTAGCAGGCAAGACCACTAGCCTATCAAGGAATTTGGGACTATTCATGGATATGGATGGATTGTTACGATGTAAAGGTCGGCTTATGAACACAATTTGTTCATATGATACTAAATATCCGATCCTAATACCTAAGAACTCAGAATTTACAGACAGACTGATTCAGGAAACTCATCATAGATACTACCATGTAGGAGCCCCGCATACACTAAGCATTATTCGCCAGAAATATTGGATCCCTCAAGGGAGAGCGAAGGTTCAGCGAATAATAAGAAAATGCCAGCAGTGTATTAAACATGGAGGTGGTCCATACAAACTTCCCCCCACACCAGCACTACCCGCAGAACGTGCAAACTATAGTGCTCCATTTACATACACCGGGATCGACTATTTCGGGCCAATTTTCATCACCGAGGACAGACAGATGAAGAAGAGATGGGTTTGCCTATATACCTGCCTGGCTGTACGTGCCATCCATATGGAAGTTGTGAAGGATTTAACTGCTGAGGAATGTTTACTGGCAATGAGAAGATTCGTATCTACACGAGGGAGACCAGAACTCGTAGTCTCAGATAACGCATTGCAGTTTAAACTAACAGCAGAATTATTGTCCAACACATACTTTCTGGATAATAAGATAAGGTGGAAGTTTATCCCTCAACTCAGTCCATGGCATGGAGGATTTTATGAAAGGCTAGTCGGCATAGTGAAGAACTGCATGAAGAGAACACTGGAAAAGAGAGCTCTGAATGACACACAGCTGAATACAGTTATCAAAGAAATCGAAGCCGTGGCGAATTCACGTCCACTTACTTGTGTTGGTTCCGACGTAGAATATGTGTTGAGACCAGCAGACTTTCTAACCTACGGAAGATGCATAGAGGTTGAGCCATCAATACAAAACTCATATCCAGGTGGTTCAGTCACAAAGGAGAATCTTATAGAAGGATGGAAGAAGGGTAGACTGATACTAGAAGAATTTAAAAGGATGTTTTTGGGACAATATCTCTGCAGTCTGCGGGAAAGATACCAACATTCACACAAGGAACCGCGAGTTAGGACTAACCTGAGTCCTCGGGTGGGTGACATAGTCCAAATTAAAGAAGACTCAAAGAACAGAGAGAACTGGAAAGTAGGAACGATCAGCAGTCTGGAACGAGGAGCTGACGGAGAATGCAGAGTTGCTAAGGTCAATGTCAAAGGAAAGGAGTTTATACGCTCAATAGGTCACCTATATCCTCTGGAGGTAGAAGATGATACATCAGAAAGTTCGAGAGTAGAAGCAGAAATACAGTTAAATCCAAAAGAACGAGAAACTGAAGAATTGCCTCGACAAAATACTACAGAAATATCTGAAAGGGAAACTAGGTGCCCTGACAACGAACCATTAGAACAACCGTCACAGGAAATAGCGGTTCACCCAGACATTGATGTTAGGTTGGAAGCTAGTGATTTGGACGAGTTACTTGTGCCAGTAGAAGAGATAAGTAACGGTGTCAGTGAAGGAAGCAGAGTAGAGGTTTCGAATGAAGAAAGGGTAGAAGGAGTAGACACCGTGTTTCATGAACCTTGTGATGGAAGAATTAGAAGGACAGCTGCTGTCCGGGCTAGAGAAAAGATTGCCCAATGGACAAGCCAGCTGATAGCCATGTTTTAGAATATCTCGGCCGTTGGGAGTGTCGCGACGAACGCGATCCTCAACAAAACAGCAGGTGAGTGTAATTTTGTAAACAATCTTAATTAATTATACTGGCAACACAGACAGAGAATTTAAATGAAAAACGAATCCCTTTTGACAGTTAAAAGGAGAAGTTTTATCATTCCTGACGGAACAATGTTCGCGTGGCGGGAATAGCGGAGAATTGAAGTCAGTTAAGTTATACTCATTAGAAAGGAAGATCGGCAGATAAAACTGGTAAGCGTTAGAAATGTAGTTTACCATTGTCTATACTAGAGAGATGAAGAGATAACTAGAATATGAGATGACAGTTAGAATAGAAAACAACCAAGAAGTTGTCAAATGGTTGTGTGTGGACAGGGTCGGGCTATAAGGGGAGTTGTGGAGGCCCGCGGCGGAGAAAGAATCTCCGCCAAACAATCAGAATATAATAAGAATAAGAGTAGAATCCAGAACAGAATATAATTGTAGAAATCACTTCATCTCTCACTTTATTGTACAACCATCTTGTCGTTATGTCTTCAATGTCTTATTTAAACTCAGGCAATGTTTGGGTTTAGAATTTTATGGAACATCATTATACAGATTTCCCTTGTAGAATGTATAGACGTCACGACAAGCTCTCAACTTTCAACATACTGCACATAGTTAGATGGAAGATTATACATTTTCTGGCAGCTGTAACGCGTCCGTCTTTTCCACTTTTCTGTCCCGCTAGCAAAAACTATGCGATATTACTATGCGATATGGTCAATAGAACGCTTTTTTTATTCATCGATTTGCGTGAAATTGTTTTTTTAGGTTAATCATTATTGTGTTTATGTTCTTGGGTAAGATGACGTAAGATTAATAGATATGTGTATTATCTTATATATGACAAGTACTAAAAAAGTTAAGTTTGAACAAAAACATATTATTTGTTGGTAAAACTGTATGTCAAACCTAAATGAAATATAATGTATATTACCTATTTCAAAATTGACAAGGGTTTGGCGAGTATATTTATTAGTGCCACGAAAACAACAATGTCTATTAATGACGTCTGAGTCGGCTTGTGCGGTTGGTTAGAACGAATGCAAGTTTAATGTAGCTACGAGTGGTTCCCACCTGCCTGATATGGATCGATATCACCACTCAGTGGATTGAATCTGGTGAAATGTCTTACATATTACCAACAAAACAACAACAAATCGACCTACATACAAGCGCGCTCGAGCAAACGCTAACATAGACATTGCTCACGGACACGATATCTCGGACCAGTTCAGACCAGTGCGAGCGCGAGTGCCATCCGCTTGACGTGTCCGTGAGCAATGTCTATGTGTGCGTTTGCTCGAGCGCGCTTGTATGTAGATCGATTTCTGTACCTATCTGTTTTATGGCGCCAGGGTGTGCGTGGGATGCACAGGCAGCTCAGTAAGCGCCTGAGGGAAGCAACAGGGGCCCACGCGCGGGCAGCTTTCTCGTGCCATGGCTTTCCATAACCAAACAGCGTGGGAATGCTGCCTGCGACACCCTATACCGAAGAGTCTCAATCTCACAAGTATTCTTTAACCCTTAGGTGCATATGATATCAAAAATGATAGGTTCCACATTTCACTTCTTGAATAACAAATCTAATCCATGTCAATTTTAAATTTGAGAACTTTAAGTCGATTTTCGACGTGGTGTCATTTCAGTGGTATCGTTTTTGATACTTCATGCACCTAAGGATTGATTTTAGTTTAGTCTTTAGTGTTTATTGTTTTATAACCCATACATTTGTTTTATTACCTGAGATTTTACCAGATTCAAAGCACCGCTCTGCCATCGCCGTTTCAAAACGATTTCCTACCTCTTCCCAAAGCGAAGTTAACCACTAGACATAATGGAAGGATGAATTTATAAAGTTCTACTTATATTACAAGAGATAGATAGAAATCTAGTGTAAAATAGTATATTAGCATATAGAATGTGTATTTAGCGTAAGGCGTACGTACATGTACACGTTTTGGTACTTTGTGTTTACACATAACTACATGTAAAAGGATATATTATTTTGAATGCTACGAGCATCTAACTCGAAATTGTATATCACCAAACCTTAAATGAACTTGTATGAGTATATAGCAAAGATCATTTGGAACCTTAGATTATTCGTAAAGAGTTTGCCACTAAAAGATCTCACAGTTTCAGTTAAGCGAAGAAATGATTGCAAAGATGAGGCTGGATTGAGCCATTGTTTTTGTTATACACCCCACTTTTTTAAATTTTGGATATTTTTGGTAATTTCTACTCAGAATCTGAAAAAAAGTGTCCCAATATTTTTATTTTCCATTCCGTTAGGTACCATTTCCATACAAACCTATCTGTAGCGGTAACGGAATGGGAAATCAAAAAACATATGAAAATTTTGGGACACTTTTTTTCTCCTAATTAGATCGAAAGAGTTCGTGATTCTGAGTAGAAAATACGTAAAATATCCAAAAACTAAATAAGTGGGGTGTACCTACAATAAAATTAAATTTGTAACTTAACATTAACAACTATCGTGCAAATACGTTAGTTACTGGCAAATGCTACATTACGACCGATAATAATAGAGAACATGAAGTTTTTTGAAGACTATTAAATCATATTTTTGAAGCCCTTGCTATAGGGATCTAAAAACTGCAGATCTTGAATTTTTTCTTACTACCTATAGATTTAACAAAATTATTTTGGAATTTCGATTTGTCAGTTTGCTTGCAAGAAGGGCTCTCTGCCGTTAAGACCAAATAAAAAAAATTGACGATGATGTCAAACAACTGCTGATAATGTCAAAATTTCAACGACCTGACCATGGCAAGTTTTTTTTTTAATTATTGACCGGCGATTGACCTCAGTATCACCTGATGGAAAGTGACTACGGGGTCGAGGATGTAGCTCGCCGGTTCAGTAATAGCCTATTCACTCTTACCTTGAAGATACCTAAATTATATTTTTTTTATTAATTGTGTTAAAATATCAACGGCTTGACACTAGCTTTTAATTGGGTTTTTAAGGCAGAGAGCCCTTCAGCCAATAAAATTGCAAACGTTCAGGTTTAACATTAAAAATATTTTTTCGGTAAATCCATGGTAAGGAAAAATGTAGTAGCTGCAGTTTGCTGATCCTTATAACCAGGATTATCGGAAAAGAATATGACTTAATTGTTTTGAAAAAACTTTACCTTCCCTTTTGAATGTCCGGCACCACACTATCCCAAAGTTGGCCGAAGTATGAGTGTCTGCACCGAAGTCCCTCTTCACACTACCATGTTTCCCATCTTCGGTCAACTTCGCGTGTAGTATAGAGCTAGGGTAAGGGTTAATAATAACCCCTAATTTTTGCCGAGAATACGATACGAGAATACGAGCACGATAGTTACCGATGTTTATTTATCAGATAAACAAGAGTTTCTACTCTTTCCTAATTAGCCTGTGTGAGAAGGACGATACAGTCTTTCTTGCAATATTTTTCTGCTATCATGTTTGACAATGTTATAGTCTAAAATTCCAATATAATTCCTGTTGTACTTTAAAAAATGTGACTTTGCTAACATGTTATTGCTTTGTAAGTCTTCTCGATTTCAGGACAAGTTAAACCATCTAGTAACCCAACTGGTACACAGACTGTATAAGCAATTAAACAGCTATTATACAGCTTAAATTAGAGTTATAATTTCTGTATATGCTTTTAAACAGCTGTTTGCTACATACGCTGTCTGAAACTGTTTGAATCGCCGCGGCATTGCTAAGCGAACTACAGAAGTTTGATCAAATTCAAGCTTACCCATATTTACATAGTTTGTGAGGTGAGTGAACCGATTCTATTAATCACTTTACATATACGTCATAAGCATGCCTTTATCACAGAATATGACCTACTCGATTGTCCAGTACCTATCGATATGTCGTTTCGTCAAAAATCAATCTTAATTTCTTTCCAATCTTTCGTCTGATTCATAAAAAACCAGCACCGCTAGCACAACTGTGACACGCGACTTTCTCGATCTCGCGCGAGATATATTACTTATCTCTTTCTGTATAGTACTGTGAGAGAGTGACAGGTGACGCTAAGTCGCGCGACTAGAGTCGCGAAACATAGTTGTGCTAGACTGGCTATGTCAATGTTTTATGACAACGTGAAAGCGAATGACTAATGATATTATGAACTTGTGCGCATTCAAATATATAAGATTCTCTTTCTCCCGAGGTCTGTAAATGGTTAGTTTACCATTTGAGCGATACGCAATGGTCTGAGGTGTTAAAGCTTAACAATACAAATATTTAACTACCTATTCTAGTCTATTTATTGCTATGTCAAATAGGCGGGTTATCAATATAAAACTTTGTGGGATATCAACAGTTGAACATACAAAACATTACAAACTTTCTATCATTGGTTACATATAAAATGAATGAAGCAAATGGTATTTAAGAAGCAACAGTGATTGAACGGACCCTGGTCCGTGATACCCATGTCAAGAAGTGGTCTCACAACCGCTGTTATAAGACCGTTTCTCGATAGCCACACATATGGTTAGAAAGCTTTATGATCGGTCTTATAACGACGCAACACTAAAGGCTAGGCCATGACTACACGAGACTAGCAGACGCGGTAGCGGTGAGCGATAAAAACAAAACCATTAGAGATATATGGAGCCCGCCAAGAGCCGCCGGGCGCATGTAGTTTGCGTTCTATTTGTTCCCACGCCGCGTCGCTCGCCGCCCCGCTCGCCGCCCCGCTCGCCGCTAAGACCGAAGTCATGGCCGGACTGTAATGCTGCTAAAATTCAAAACTTACATCCCTTAACCATCACCAAAGTTCCGTTATAAGACCAAAAGTAAAGGCACCTATTCTTAGACCGTCCTTCAAGACACTCCGTAATCATAACTTTAAATACATCAGATTATTTTAAGAATTGACTGCTCTTGCATATACAAATCCATATTTAAGTACAGTTGAAGAGAGAGAGAAAGTAACGATAGTACAAGGATAGTGTAAAAATCTACCTACCTTAAGAGCGGGACGAATGCGTACTGAAGTATAGCACTATTTATTACCGTATCTATTAGATGAAGTTTACGAATCAACATTGTATTGAATTATACACGAAGCTAACAATGTAAAGGAGCCTCTACGAGCTCTTAGGCACATTTTATGGAATGCGTTATTTTCTTATGTCACATTTGCCCCGCTCCGGTCTACGTGTATGTACAGCCACCCGTGTGAACGCTAACACGCCCCGAAATAAACCACGTGGACTGGGTCCCTGACCCAAAGTAACGCTTCGAACTAATATTTACAAATTATATAGCTGACACGTACTATCAAATATACCAATTAGAAATTAGCAATAACGCTAAAATGGCATCATAAAAATGCCTTAAACCGTCAATGAACCACTAACATTTATATAAATAGCTACAGTCTCTAGTGTCGACTACTCCTTTTACTTTACAATTTTGATACAAAAAAATGTCTACCGATTGCACGTCCTGTTCTTAACCACACCGTCGCCGCTAGCAGTCTGTCTCATTCCCGCGACTATACTTCCAGGCTTACGGGAAAGAGACGGATGATTATGCTAGCGACTCCGATGCATCCAGCCATTTAAACCAGAAGCTTACGCTTATTATTGCATTCGAATAGGAATCTCATGATATATCCTAATTCACCCTCATTCTATTGCAAATAATGAATATTGGACTTTTTGTTTGGCGCTCTTATTTCTCTCTTGTTTATGAACTAAGCGTAATAACTATAAAGCAAAAGCAATTACAAATAATACGTGAATTTGAGCAATTGAACAACATTTCATTTGTGCTTCGACATGCATGGAACAAACAATCGAACCTAACAGACTAACGAAACTGGACTCATTTGAACAAATGTATACTCTAGTTCACATCAAACATCTACAGTTCCCTATTGTTTTTGAATGCACGTTGGACCAATTTTTTACAAATTTTCATCAGTTTTCTTCACTAAAATCACTTTCATGGATCCATTGAGACGATAAATCACTTCAGCGCTACTGAGATTTGAAGTATCACAATTGAAGTCGAAGTATTGTTGAACTTACGATTAATATTGATTTGAATGCTGGAACTATCTTCTATTGCTGAAGTAACTCACGCTCATAAGTCTGGATTGTTCCGGAATGTTCTCGAACGTTCTACTCGCTGGGACAGTGGAGGTAGCCATACTCGAGGCAGAGGCTGACCGCCACAAACACAAAGTACAGCAGAAACATCGTGAAGCCGAGTCCTCTGTTCATTTTCCACCTGGAAACATAAAATTAGACATCTATGATAATTTTCTCTACCAAGTGTATATAATTATTTGAAGAAAGGAATAGGTAATCAACTATTTTTTTTGTAAATACCTTAAAATAAATACGCCAAGAATGATAGATAGTCTTCATACAACAGATTTTCGAAGGATTAAGCCGGTTTTGATTTTGTATGTGCGTGCCTACGAACCAATCATAGAGACGTTTTGCTTGTGATACTGACGTTGTGTTGTGACAGATGCGTACACGGACGAAACTGAGCCCGAGACAGGCCGCGGCTCACTAAAACTGGCTTCACTTTCAAACTAACCCGGTTTCTAGGTGTATTTATTCTAAGTACCTAACGTTTTGGTTACTTATTTTATATAATGCTTAGCAGCACTAATGCAGACCATTCCTTTGAAGTTCACCTCCACTGGCAGCCCTGCATCTGTACAGCATTTACGAGTGTTCCCCAACTGTCTACAGACAGACCTACCTGAAGCAGGCGATGCTCAGGATGACGAACAGCAACATGGCGAAGAGCAGCACAATGCTGCAGACCATGCCCTTGGAGTTCACCTCCACCGGCTGCCCGTTGATCAGCCCGTACAGCAGCCATGGCAGCGGCAACCTGGAACAGATAGGCATTTTTTTTAGGTATTCCCTTGTTTTGTCTAAAAATTATTTGCCTAATTTCAGTTTGCAACTTTTAGTATAACCAATGGTATGCCTAATTTCAGTTTTCATAATTATTGTTTCAATAAATGATCACTTTGTCGAAGCTCGTTTAGTCTAATCATCACTTTAAATAAAGTTTGTTTCGTTTAATATTAGTTTAACTAATTCTTATATTGCCGAAAGTTATTTTAACTAATGATTATATTGCCGAATGTTATTTTAACTAATGATTATATTGCCGAATGTTATTTTAACTAATGATTATTTTGCCAAATGTTATTCTAACTAACGACCAGGTTAGGTTAGGTTAGAACTGCGACCACAACAGGACCGAAATGCTGCCAGAAAAGTAGGTTAGGTTAAAACCGAACTTAATGGGTTAGGTTAGGTTAGAACTGCGACCACAACAGAACCGAACTGCTGCCAGTAAAGTAGGTTAGGTTAGAACCGAACTTAATGGGTTAGGTTAGGTTAGAACTGCGACCACAACAGAACCGAACTGCTGCCAGTAAAGTAGGTTAGGTTAGAACCGAACTTAATGGGTTAGGTTAGGTTAGAACTGCGACCACAACAGAACCAAACTGCTGCCAGTAAAGTAGGTTAGGTTAAAGCCGAACTTAATGGGTTAGGTTAGGTTAGAACTGTGACTACAACAGAACCGAATTGCTGCCAGTAAAGTAGGTTAGGTTAGAACGGAACTTAATGGGTTAGGTCAGGTTAGAACTGCGACCACAACAGAACCAAACTGCTGCCAGTAAAGTAGGTTCGGTTAGAACCGAACTTAATGGGTTAGGTTAGAACTGCGACCACAACAGAACCAAACTGCTGCCAGTAAAGTAGGTTAGGTTAAAACCGAACTTAATGGGTTCGGTTAGGTTAGAACTGCGACCACAACAGAACCAAACTGCTGCCAGCAAAGTAGGTTAGGTTAGAACCGAACTTAATGGGTTAGGTTAGGTTAGAACTGCGACCACAACAGAACCAAACTGCTGCCAGTAAAGTAGGTTAGGTTAAAACCGAACTTGAAGATGTAATAAAAAAAAACGTAAAATAATATACTGTGCAAATTAGGCAAACTGAAATTATACAAAAATTGTAGCAGGCAAAATAGCGTTTATAGGAAATGTAATTATATTAGTTGAATAATAGATAAAATGAAATTATATATACAAAAATTAGGCAATATGAAAATTCGGCGAAACAAGATTATGCAAAATATTCATTAAGCGATATGACTTTAGACTAAACGAATATTAGGCAAACTGAATAAATATGCAAAGTAATTTTAGACAAAATGAAATTAGGCAAATCAAAATTAGGCAAAAAATTATTAGACCAAACAAGGGTAAACCATTTTTTTAATATTATAGGGGACAAACGAGCAAATCGCCTGATCGGAAGCGATTACTGTCGCCCATTGACACCTGTAACACCAGAGGAGTCATAAGTGCGTTGCCGGCCTTTCAGGTGGGAGTACGCTCTTCATAAGTAGAATCAAATCCATTGTTTCTGCAAGTCTGTTGGATTGAGGTCGTCAATCCATTATTTTATTATGAAGTAAAGCCAAGTATATTTTGAAAAGGTTTTGTTTTTATTCAGTAGTGTCTAATAATTATTACCAATTTAATTATATCTATTTTACAGGTAGGTACATATAATCAATTAGTCGATTTCGCGAGATCACGCGATTGGATTCCCTAATTAATATTAATTATCTGAGCGTTCCTGAGGTTTCAGCATCTTTACAGTTACCGCTGTGAAAGGTTGACTGGGAAAAACGTACCTATTTTGTAAATATGAATTAAAAATAATATACATGCGAGATAGGCGTAATGTGTTAAACTAGTTACACGTGTGCTAGAAAGGTATTAATTACTTTTAAAATACCTACCAGTGGTTCACTATCAAGCCTGCTGAACCCTGCTGTCTTTTACCTAACCATACCGATAATCGAAAAAATATAATGCTGATTTAACTACCCGTTATTATGAACAATATAATAATTTTGAATACGAATTATAGCAGTAAAGCAAAACAATCATCATTAGATTACCTAACATATGGTTACCAAAGTTACAAATCGGCCTCATAAGTCATACCTCCAACCTTGGCCCAAATATTGGGTCAAAAGTCAACCAACATCGGAAGGGCTCATCTAATTTTATTAGGTACGTTTCAGTGAAGAAATATGAGGGCTGTAAAATGTTTGTGTGCTTCTAACCCGATTATATGGAAGCCGGGAAGCAATGATTCACGCGAGTAATGGAGAATAATTTGATCTAGATTTTCCGGTGCGGAATTTGATTATATTTTTTGCTTTATATGCTTGAATATTATTACAGATCCGCGAAACGGGGCCAAGAAGATATGTTTGAAGCCTAGGTCAGGGGTTCTCAAACTTTTTTGCTTCGTGGCGTAATTACAGGTGTCGGTTTCGAACTGTATATTGGCTCCAATAGCTAGTCGAATTAGTGTGTTTAAGTTTCAAGTTTAAGCAGCTGAGTTAAGCGTATTTTAGCATCACAAGGCCCGCTTTACTGCGCATCCGTTTGGAATAAGTGCATAGTGAGACCTCTATAAGGAGCGAAGGGAGCGTGTCCGGCCGATCTTGGTACAGAAGGAAATTTTAACCGATTATTTCAGTGTCTACATCACTGTAGGGGAAACAGATGCGAGTTGAAACGGACGTTGTTTCAACTCACTTCTGTTTCAAATCCCCTCGGTCTCCCCCACCACTTTTATTTGTAGCAAGGATTCGTAGCGCGCGTAGCCGATGACATGAGAAAATATGTAGCGAAAACTTGCTACTAGCCGCGCCCATGGAAACAAATTCGTTCAACGAATTATTAAACTGAAAGAAGAAGGAAGAAATCGCATTCAAGAAATCGCAGGCATTTATAAATTAAGGTTTCAATTGTAACATTTTTCTAGTTGGTGTGCAATAAAGAATTGTTGTATTGTATTGTATTGTTGTGAACTGAAGGAAAATTGGAAGTGGATAAATTTTAATACGCAACTAAAAACGTGGAATAAAATAACACTTCCACGGTCAGTACGAGAGACGTAAATTAGGACCATCGTGATACGGCGCCACGACTGGAAGGCGACTTTTTTCTCCGCAAAGCTTTCCCTCCTACACCCGAACTTATAAAGGCAAATGCCTAGTGCCGTTTTGGCTAGAACTTTTTGTATGAGCTTCGTCTATGCCGCAGCATGCATGGTCATGTGTCCGCGAACGTTTTAATGTAAAAGTCAACTTCTATTGAACAAATTTAAAAAAATACTTTGTGTGTGTTCCAGGTGAAGCACAATGAGAACACAGTACTTAGGGTCGTTACGTGTTACAAATAAGCGAGAGGTAGATACGTGTGTCGCGCTCGGATAGACAAAGGCCGACTTATGCTGTCAAACTGCAACGGTTCGATCGTCCCGCCGCGTCACGCGCGTATCTACCTCCAAATTTGGCTTAAAAACTAACAATACAAATCAGGGACCTAATTCGAGAATGCCGTTTGAGAGATCGCATAACGTCAAAACTCTATTAGATAACAGTGATATCGCCTTTGAACTGTCATTCTAATGCGATGAGCTTCAAGTGACACATCTCATCTCAATTTTAGAAATACGAAGGCGATAATGATTGTCAAAAATTCTATTCATGCATGTGAATTTCTATTTTAAACGAAACGTCACTGACTAATTTCAACCACTACACGGTCAAGTCAAAGTATGCGCCTGTTATTTATGCCGTCACACACAAAGGAGACGCATATTAAGCGCGATCGGATTGACGAAGTTGCGATGTTCTAGGGATATCGCCACTTGTCAAGTAGACACGTTAAAAGTGACGGATGGCAATGAAATGGAGAGATCTCCATCATCTCTCTATAATTGGTCGAATTACCACCCCGTTACTACCGCATTTAAGCGATAATGCAAAAAAAAGTTACATTTTAGAAAACCGAGAACGGACCCATTAACCTCGTCGCTAACACTTTGTTTATCTCAGGTTAATGCAACGATATACATATAAATTCAGCGTGTCATAATTTTTTCACGTCATGACATAAAGTACGATAGGTATATCATCATGATGAGTCAGTCTCAGTCTTATTAAGACCTTTTACGTTAAAAGATGGTATACGCGCAAAAACCCGTGACAGTTCCCAGATCCATTTGAATAACAGTAGGTATTTTGTAAAAGCCCGCGTTGCTTAAGTAATGGAAATGGGGCTATGCTTGCATTCGCTTTTAGGCTCGCTTCGGAACTTTTTTGCCACTCGACTAGCTCTCTGTTGTCTGACCTAGTGCTTCAATCTGTGTAATTGTTGGCCTATTTTTAAAGCACGTTTTATTTAAAACGAGCTTAAATTTAATTTATACTCTTGCACCATTGATACAAAGATCAAAGTACAAAGAAGAATTGAAATGTATAACCGTGGAAAGAGACCGGGAATCGAACCCGATACCTCTGTGTGTACCTACATTAAAAGTAATGAAACATTACATGTTTTATAAATTTATGCTCTATTTATTCAACAGATTTCAAAAAGGTGGAGGTTCTCAATTCGATTGCAATTATCATTTTTTTTATTGTTTTATCACCATCATCATCATATCAGCCGATAAACGTCCACTGCTGGCAAAAGGTCTCTCCAAAGTTCTCCACGACGATAGGTCTGGCGCCGCCCTCATCCAATGTCTGCCCGCGCATCGCTTTCGACACCAGCAACCCGGTAGCCGGGCGCTCTGCTCGTAGTAAGTTTTCGCTACATACGGTTTTTCCCATGTTATCGGCTACGAGCGTAGCCCGTAGCGCTACGCTGTAGTGAATGCGTTAACGAAAAATGTCTCACGATAGTTTTAATAATATTAAAGAAACAATAAAAAAATAAGCTGGTACAAAAAACATTTCTATTGACCCTATTTTGTAGAAACAAAGCTTTATAAAAGTGTTCTAATATCGTATACTTTATAAGGTCACATTTTAAGACGACTTTGACCCACTTTGATCCATTTCAGTTGGCCGATTAGCTTGACTTTTTGGTTTGCGTGCGTTGCCGTGGTAACCTAATGATGTGTTACTTAAGAAACAATAAAAAAGTATATATACATAAAAAAATCATATACTCTTTTTTATATAGAAAACCATTAATGAATATTCTTGAGCTTTCATATGCATTCTATTTTTGATTGAGAGAAGACCTTTTCCAAAAGTTTGTCGATTTGTTAATTAAAATATACATGAAACCTAAATTGCTGTTGTCATTTTCCTTTGTTGCCATCGCGACCGACTCAAGACTATGAATCACGAATCAATCCGTTTCACATTTAGGTATTTTAATATGTATGACGGCAGCGTTCTACGTAAAATAATTGACCTATCGATTTCATTATAATTTTTCGTCGTCTAGGTTTGCTTAGTTTGGGAGGTCGATTTGAGTAGGATTCTCCCTTAGTATTTATCTATTTATTTTATTTAATATATAACTTTAAAAAAACTCGTTAAGCCTATCGTCTTTTAACTGCCATATTCTAAGTACGTATGATATTATTACCTTCTACATGATAGCTGTTCGTGAACAATAAATTGGCCCGCAAGACATACAAAGCAAAGTTTCCGTTAAACGGGTACTGTCACGATAAGTAAACGTTAAAGTTTCGGAACGTTAAGAGCAAATAAACTTAATCCTTGTAAAGACCCTTTTAGGGCAGTGCGACACTGTGCGGCATGCGGCAGTGCCGCACGACTTTCTGAATGGTGCTTGCGGCACGATGGAGTTACGCGCTGCGAACCGCGTTGACAGCAGCCTACACATCAGCGCGCACTATTGAACCTGCTACGCTATCCTATGTGACGACGCGGTTGGCGCAGTTTGTAAGTCTACTGAGCTGGCGGTCCCGGGTTCGAATCCCGGCAGATATTTGTGCTTGGGGCATGGTTGTTCTATATATTTAAGTATATATTTATCTGAATAAGTATGTATATCGCAGTCTGGTACACATAACACAAGCCTTCTTGAGCTTAATTTGGGAGTAGATCGATTTGTGTGAGGTTGTCTGATATTTATTTATTTTATTTATTTACTTGTTTTCGTTTTGCGCCCGTTCCTAGCCAGTCCTAGTCCGTACGGTCCGCGACTGTGCGCATAGCTACGCCCCGCGATAAATTGCGTTTTCAACAAAGAAACAATAAAATACAGTTCTTAAATGGCTTTTGCGACGGTCAAAAGAGATAATCATTGGTAGTATTTTGTTCTGTAGTATAGTTAGATAAGTCTGTTAGCACCGTAGCTCATAAAAGGCTAAACTGATCTTTGTAGATGTTATTTTGTTTCGAAAATAACTTTGTCCAAGTTCCTTAAATGTTACTCATGAAAATCGGTTTAGCCATTCGGAGACAATCAATTTTTAACCGACTTCAAAAAAAGGAGGGGGTTCTCAGTTCGGTTGTATGTTTTTTTTTTTTTTTTTTTTTTTTTTAATGTTTGTTACCTCATAACTCCGTCATTTATGAGTCGATTTGGAAAATTCTTTTTAGGTTCATGAGTAGACATCTCAAGGTTGGTCCCATAAAATTTTGGTGAAGATCGGATGACGAGATCCATGAGGAATCGAAGGAATTCCTGAAATTTTATAGGCACTCATAGTATTTTTAATGTTTTTTCTAAAACTATTTAAGTATTTGCATATGGTAGTCATCATCTTCTCATGCTGAACTGATGATGGAAGGTACAACTCCTTAACAGTTAGGAGTTAGGAGATATTTCAAACGAGATGCATGCCTTCAAGACCTCCCTGATCACCCCGCCATAAGTATTTTATATGAATCACTAAAAAGCGAAAAAAAAAAATTTTTAACAAAAAAAAGAACCGTCTTCAGTAAAACTAAAAAGCCGAAAATAACCCGTTCAAGTACAGATTACATTTGACTCACCCTTTGAAGTCGGTGCCAAACCTCACGTAAACTTTAATATATAAATATAATAACTGAGTGGTTTGGGATCGATTTCAAAGGGTGAGTCAAATGTAATCTGTACTTGAACGGGTTATTTTCGGCTTTTTAGTTTTACTGAAGTCGGTTCTTTTTTTTGTTAAATTTTTTTTTATGAATTACTAGTTGCTCCGCGCAGTGTTACCCGCTCAACCCACGGGGACATTACATTATTTTGGCATAAAAAGTAGACTATGTATTAATCCAGGGTGCCAGCTACCTGCATGCCGAGTCTTATCAAAACTGGTCTAGCCTCAAACGAGCGTGAAGAAGTAACAAACATACACATAAACACACTCACAAATTTTCGCCTTTATAATATTAATGTCATTGACAGGGATAGTGTGATTGACAGGTAGAGCTTTTCGTCCAGAATGATGAACTTTACTTTTTCAGGTCGCCCAGATAAATTATTTATTTATTTCTACAATATGAAGCACTGTGTGAGGACGCCTTAACAAACTCCAACCGCGGCAAAATAGTAAACATACAAAGACACAAACTTTCATATTCGGAAATCCCTCAAAGACTTGCCGATGCTAAATCGAACTCCGTTACTTAGAGCTGAGGTTTATCTGGAAACTTACACAAAAGCAGACTTGGATCTGCAACTTTAAAACAAGGGATTATGGTTACTTTGTTGTTTAGTATTCATCGGATTGTACTAGTTTGCTAGTCAAACATAGTCCACAAGCATTGGGATGGAATTAATGCGTTGTTGGTAAATAATAGAATATAAATATTGAACAAACCTCACACAAATCGACGTACATAGTTCAAATTAAGCTCAACTGGGTTTGAGTTATAATACAAGACGACGATACATACATACATACTAGTACTTAAATGGATAAGCATATGCTTTTATACAAAGAAAACATACGAGTGAGGAACAAATATTCGAATTCATCACACAAATATCTGCCTTTTCCGGGATTCGAACTCAGGACCGCCGGCTGAGTAGGCGGCTGCACTACCACTGCGCCAAACGTGTCGTAAATGTCAAAAAGTTAATTTCTATAACTTATGTATCATTAATTATTTAAGAGCCTAATAGTGTCCCACTGCTGCTGGGCAAAGGCCTATCTCTAATTTTGGTCCCTATTTTATAAACAACGGTAACTGACAACAAAATTGCGTAAAACTATGCATTTTATAGGTATAATACTTTATAACATTTGTAAACTTTACGCTAAGGTTAATGTTCAGAAGATTTGGTAACATCGTGCTACATCAAACAAACTTTATCAGTCGTACTCGTAACTCCTAATTATTGTGGATTTATAACAAATTAAGGAGATTATTTCCGTCATCACAGGTTTAATCGCCCGCATTACGCGTATTTCCTAAAGTATTTTTGGCAATAAAGCGGATTTGACTCGCGAAAGGACCATTATTCGCAGAGTATTAGCTAATTCAGTCGAATATCCTAATGGATGGGGCATTATCTTTAGCGATTTGAGATCTTTTGACTTTTGTAGGTCGCGGTGGGGTTTTGTCAAATATCAATGAAATATTCAGGTAAATGTTTTTTTTTTTGCTTTTATTTGTTTATTTGGAGAACAAACAGAGACATAATATACAAAAGAAACAAGTTACTTATAAATTAAGAAATAAGCATATATCTGCGAGCAGCGTCAATGAAATGCATTGTTTTATGTATTGCTGTATAAGTATTTAATAACTATACACTTACTTAATGATAAAAAGCTGTTATTATAGGTGTTTAATTCTTTGTCGTGAAGGCGTTTTGTCTATCATTCGGGAATCCTTACTCCGTGTGTGTTAGATATTCGTTTAATATCATTCTTCGGCCAATATTTTAATTTCAACCGATTTCAAGAAAGGAAGGTAACAATTCGATGGAATTTATGATTTATTAAATGTTTGTTACCTCTAAACTCAGTTTATAAACCAATTTAGAAAAAAAATGTTTTCTTCGAGAGTAGGTATCTCTAAGTTGCTCGCATAAATTTGGTGAAGATGTAATAATCCACGAGAAGTTGAGGTCCCCAAATATTATGGGCATTATGCACATCTTAGATAACAGGTTAAGAAATACTACTCTACGGCACAGTTTAGAAACGCTGTTACCCCTCTATACGATCATATTTTCAATAGTCATTAAATACAATGGCTTTATGGAAAAAGGCAGTCGATTAAATACATATTATTTATCGGCTAAACGTATTATAAATGCATTGAAACGATTATTTATTATCATCATTATATCAGCTAATGGACGTCCAATGCTGGAAAAAGGCCTCCACCAAAGTTCTCCACAATGATCGGTCGTGCCCTCATTTCGATCCTTACCCGGTCGTCGGTCCACCTTGTTGGGCGCCCTCCCACGCTGCGTCTTTCGGCACGCGGCCGCCACTCAAGAACCTTTCTGCCCGGCCATCGGCTCTACGACCATTATGCCCCGTTAACAAAGTCCTACACCTCCAACGTTACGGATATCATAATTTTGGATTTGAATGTTTATTTATGATTATGAATAAGCAAAATTCGTTCGCCACGCAAACAGAACCTCAGCAAAAAACTATTACATCGCAAATACACGAACGCTTTAGCCCTCCACTCGAGCTAAGATTGTTTACGATTCATTTCAGTGTTCGAGCATTCGCCGCAGGAATCTCGACCTTATTCCGTATCAGTACGCCCACTTCTGCCGGGCCCTGGAGGGTTACTCCGATGCTCAAAACGCGAACTTCGTATGCCCGTCCTGCTCATTCAAATATTGTTTGTCACGAGATTGAGAAGGATGGTTGTACAAAATGCGAATTTTGGTCTTCGGAGTAGCCCCTCTGATTTACGGCCCGATTTGTTTAAATGTAGGTCACCCGGGTTTGCGGAGGCTTGGTTTTTTGAAATATAGGACTTTCGGGCTGTTCGAATGCTTCAGCTAAGTTTGGAAACGAGCTAGAATTTGGCACTTGGCTGTGTATATTTCCACCCTAGAATTATTTACCGAACGAGCGAAGCGAGCGAAGCTTTTCCGTTGGCTTGAAATTATTTCGTACTAGCTGTGCCACGCGGTGTTTTCCGCCCATCCCACGGGAACACTACATTTTTGAGATGAAAAGTAGTCTATGTGTTAATCCAGGTTGTCAGCTACATTCATACCAAAATTTATCAAAATTGGTCCAGCCGTTTGAGCGTCAAGTAGTAACAAACATACACATAAACACACTCAATAAACTTTATAATATTAGTATGATGACCGTGTTTGGACGATCGAGTGTCCGTTTGTCCGCATTTCTCTACTGATTGTCATGAAATTTTGAGAGTAGGTTCCTTAATGATTTCGAATCAGTATGTAGAATTTTTTTAAGTGGCGAAGAAGATACGGTGAATAATGAAAAAAAAATGCAAATTTCAACCATTGCGTAACAAACTCGTGACTTCACAGAGTCACTAGTAAGTATTCAGTTGTCAGACGTGCAAGTCATAATACCAAATGCACCTCATTCTTTCTACGGCTCCACGGGAGATACTGGTAGTCCTAAGCACTTTACATGTAAGAAAATCTAGGTTAAATGATGATTAATATGTATGTTGACTCATTTTCGGCTCGTTTCATAAAACCACACGCGTGTTTTAAGACCTGTCATACTGTAACCGTTGCATAAACTACTATTTTGGATGAGAAACCTTATAACTTCAAATAATAGCTATCGGTAATTGTACAAAATGCCTATGCAACGATTAAATCCCAGTTTCAATAGTCCGGGTCATCGCATTAGAGCCGCGTTGGCCGCCGGCCAGCGCTGCGGCACCCGATAACGCTCTGATCGCTCGCAAATTGTTGCAGTCGCCAATCCGATCAGATCGGCGAGGGATTCTTATCTGAATTGGCTGGATATCTAGTTAAATTTCGTATTATCATTGCCAGTCAAACGACATCCACTGTTGAGCTTTAATGATTGTCACAACAGCTAATCGCAAGCCACTCCACGTACCAGAACAACTAGTACTTAACGTAAAATTGAGTTTTATCTATCTTGTCTTGAGATCGACCAAATTTATTACAAGAATAACGCTTACCCAGTGAATATTCAGCGTTTATAAGCCTTTTTTTTCTTCATTCCCATTTCTGCAAATATTGTTAAAATAGACGATTGTTGGAAGTCGATTTTTTATGAATCCCGAAGCCACTCTTGAATGTGATCCAAGCTAGGTCATAATTAAAACAACTTTCTGTTCCGTTGCGGTAATAATCGTGAAAAATAAATGACGCTAGAACCGTGCGGCTAGAATGCTCAGAGAATCATCAATGTCGATTATGGGGTTTTGACATTACTATCCGCAAGTATTATATAATCTGTGCTATCCGCGAGCAAGCGTTATTCTGCCGGTAGAATCCAGCCTAAATTAATCTATGAGTGCTAACCACGAGAATGGTGATATATATAGTTAGGACGTTCAGTTACATGCCCGACCTGTTAGATAAGATAACAGGGAGTCTGCGCAGTGCGGCCTGTGTTTACTCGATAATCGCATGTCCTAATATTCCCCCGAATACGCGAGGGAGGTCTCTGAGCAAGACACCTAGAATTATAGTATGTATGTTAACTGTTATGCGAAATCGTCTGATAGAGAAGTTTCTTTGACGAACGTTACGAAGAATATTTTAATTGGGGTCGTACCTATTACTATATTTTTTTCTTGACACTATTAATATGTCAGGTACCTACTATACCTAGTTCTTTCTTGTTTCGAACGCTAGGCGGCGTAGCAGTTGTGCGCATAACCAATAAGGTAAGGTGGGTAAGTCTATCTATGACAGTCACAGTCCAATAACTAGATTAACAATAGACTGAAGTTTGCCTTAAACTCAAAGAAAATTGAAATGCGTAAGCTGGTGGAAGAGACAACCAGGATACGCATTTCAATTTTTCAGTGACCATTTTTCTTTGAGGGTTGATCTTTGTATCAATGGTTTAATATAAAACTTGGTATGTAGGTATCCACATAAAAAAATTAGACATACGAGTAGTTTCATAAAATGTTAGTCTTACCTCTTACCTCACCTTACCGTAGATAAATACTATAGAATATGGATCGGAAAATCACATATTCATAAAGTATGTAGTTACTTTCCTCTCGAAAAATTCTGGAACAACTTTGTAACCATTTGTAAGTACGCGGATGAAGCCAGGAAACCACAGAGAAATCATTTATAATGTTGTATTGCTTGGAGTCTAGTTTCGCTGGTAGGGAGTTCAAAAACTAACTATAAATTGTGACACATAGTGCCCACGTTTGCAACATGAACGTGACTTATTTATTAGTAAACTTAGAGTCGATTTTTCAATTGTCAGAGGGAAGTGGCCGTTAGCGTCAACTTTAGTTGGCTCTGTCCCAACATTAGTGGTCCGGGTGCTATTAGGTGTAGCACTACGCTGCGCAACGGTGCATGGTTTTGTCACTGTCACAATATTCTTGCAGTATCTAATTTATTTTCTCCTCTCTTGGAAATCTGTCACTGTGCCCCCCTGGGAATCGTCAGTGAGCTCTTTCTACGCGTGGGGCGTTTAGAATAGGCTAGGAGCATTTAGAGTAGGGTGGGTAGGTGGTAAGCCGACGAAAAAAATATTTAGTATAAGTGTCGGAATTATTACTGGTACATAGAATCGAATAGCCCTTGGATTAGAAGGGTTTATTCGTGGTGACCGCGTACCGGAAAACGCATCGTAGGAGAGTCCTCCAAACTAGGGATTGGTAACCTGAGCTGCTTGGATGAGCGCTACCCGTCGATACAATACAATACAATACGAATCCACTTTATTGCACATCTAAAATACACAGGGATAAGACAGTAACAAATAAACAGAGGTAAACTACAGGCGGTCTTATTACTAAACAGCGATCTCTTACAGACAACTTTTAGGTTGCCGTCGACCTTGGGGGAGAATTTTATTTATTACTAGCGACCCCGCCCCGGCTTCGCACGGGTGCAATGCAATAGTATGCATGCATTATAAACCTTCCTCTTGAATCACTCTACTCGTATTTATTAATAAAACCGCATAAAAATCCGTTGCGTAGTTTTAAAGATTTAAAAATACATAGGGACAGACGTAAAAACACTTGTCTTCCCCATATTTTTGTACGCTTCTGAGACGTGGACGTTGCGGGAAATAGAAAGGAAAAAAATATGCTCTGGAGATGTGGTGCTGGAGGCGAATGCTGGGGATATCTTGGACCGAGTATCGTACAAATGTGTCGATAATTCAGGAACTTGGCATCAAGCAGCGTCTATCTGCTCTTGTACAATCACGCATACTCAAGTTCTTCGGACACGTGTCGAGGCTGAATAGTGACTCCATTGAGCGCCTAGTTGTTCAGAGGAGAGTGGAGGGCACGAGACAACGTGGTAGATCACCAATGCGATGGACTGACCAGATAAAATCTGCTCTGGGCAAACCGTTGCATGAATGTACCAGAAGTGCTGCGAACCGGACGAGATGGCGGGACATCGTTAGGCGGGCGACAGCAGCCCTCAAGCCTCCCTCGTGATGACCACGACCGCTCTGACAAGAGCGAAACGAAGAAGAAGAAGGGACAGACAGGAGTCAGACACCAGGAAGCGACTTTGTTTTATATTATGTATGTAGGGATTGTCTTTTTGGGTTATATTATGATGATGATGAGTGATTATTGGATTCTTTAAGGTGATCGGAAGTGAAAATTTGTGTATACCGATATTGCTATCAGCTTTAAGCCTAGGCACCAAGGGTGGCAAAAGGTCAAGGCATCAGGCAGGCCAGGGGTCGTGCCAAAGATCATGTAACTCGATTCCTAAGGTCACCGCTAGTCCTTGGGTCGAGTTCTAATGGTTTTAGTTCCGTTTGATACCTGTCTTGACTACGAGCTAGACTTGACTACGACCTAGATTTGACTGATAACTTATGAAGGCCACGTTGTCGTCCAGTTTTACCCGTTGATATTTTAGGTTTTTTAGTTGCTGAGTGTATTATTGACAATTTTGAACTTATGTCATAGAATAAAACACGAGAAGATCAAAATTTAACCTATCATCTCAAAAACTACACGAAAACTGTATCAATTGGTTGTGTGTGTGAAAATGCATCGATCCACCCTGGTGCGTACCTACATATAAAACGATAGATATGTAACGAACCGAAGCAAGTACGTACTGAGCCCTTTTTGGGTAAAGTAAGAACGCTAAGTACTAAGAATTTTGTACATTGACCCTTCATTACACTGACCCTTTATAATTACACGTGTGCGAAAGAGATAGGAAATGGCAGGTCAGTGTACCGAATTCTGCGAGCTCAGCGTCCTCAGTTAAAGCTCTTAAAGTCAACTAAAAGTAGAAATCCATGTGAAAAAGTCACGGAATCTGTATAAAATTAAGCACTTACATTTACATGAAATGTACAGGCATAAAGTCTCGTAAAATTCTCCGCCATCGCGAAGATACTACTGTAAGCTGCTTAATAGCTGAAAAGGGAGAGAATCCCGACCTTCATCCAGTTTTGGCCGCTTGCCAACACTCGGGGATTGTTAAGATCTTGGACGAGTTATTTAAAAATGTGCATCGAAGACGCTCGGCAACTTTGTTGCAAGAATACATGGAGGCTTTCTTGAGAATTTCATCTTTGTTCGCGAATTACAAGAGTTGTCGGGAACAGATTACGTCATATAATTTTGGTAAGGTAACAAACTCGTCTGTAAATGTATTTATATTGCCTTTCATATAGGTACGATGTTTTCATTATTTACACGCGTTTATAAATTTTCATCGTAAGAACAGTCTTATTGTAGTCTAAATTGGAACATTGCGCTCTTGTGTGAGTGGACCGGATTTGATTCAACATCACCAAGCAGCAAATAGGCTGTATCGAAGGATATGCAGCCATTATAACTCTTATAGGGTAAAGGCACCAGTGGTCAGCCCCCAATCGACTTTTTGAAGTTTGAACAGTTGGCAATTGTACAGTATTCGTTGGATAATGAAACATACCACATGATTGGATGAATAGTCTATTGTAGTTTTTGAGCAATATATATCAAAAACAATCATTCTTTTAATAAAATATATATTTAAGTTTAAACAAAAAATGGCACGTTTTCCCAGTGGTCAGCCTCTAAAATCCTATTAACAGCATCGCTGAATCCAGTCCCCAGCCCTTGTAATAATTAATAGGAATGAGATCAAACTAGCAATATTTATATCAAAATCAACGATATTATTTTTGTAAATCTTGTTTTTTATAGCTACTATTCTCATAAAACAAAGAACACCATTGGTACAAGGATCAAAGCGCAAAAAATGTGGTGTATCCACATTAAAATAATGAGACATTATGTTTTCACAAATTTATAAGAGAGAACTCGTTAATTGATTAAAATAATTGAGACTGTATTAATATATATTATCTGAAAAATTCGGCAATACAGACTAAAAAAATATTTTAACAGAAGAAACGGGCGAAATAGTCAGTTAGGTGCCTGTATAGAAGTAAAGTATTCCAGTTTAAAGTCCAATATACATTTAATTAACTTTTTATTGGAATAATTATATTTTTTAATACTTTATATACTGTATAGTTTCTAGATTCCTATACAAATATTTACCTACCGCTTTAAAAATATCACTTAAATTGGTACCAACAAGATAGTGGCTGAATACTGGAGCCGCAATAGCAATAATTGCGAGTACCCAATGTTCAGCCGCGTAAAAAAACATTTGAAATGCGGCTGACCACTGGGTTTTCTCACGATTACGACAAGACATGCCTTACAAATTTTTTAAATTTGAATTTAACGGTTCTAACGGTCGTTTTTACTCACAATTGAAAAAATAATTGAAATACCCAGTAAACAGCCGGGGAGGCTGACGATTGGATAATTTGCAAAAAAGTGGTACCCAGTGGACAGCCCCCTCAATTTATGCATAAATCAGCGATATTTTCATTAAAATGAAATATAATTTAGTACATGAAGTAATCGTAAAGCTAATTTGTATAAGTAACAATCACTATTTTGAATAAAACATGTCTTTTCTTACCTTTTACGGGAACACCACGTGTAACACAAAATATGGCGGACATGACAGTACTGCTCTTGTCGGTGGAAAGCACCTGTCTGAACGAGTTTATTTCTCCTCTCTGATCCCCTGCTGCTCTTGTCGCGTGATATATTAACCAATAAGGAATCAGAGCATCATTTTAAGTATACGTGATTCGTTTATTTCAACCATAGCGATATTTATGACCAATAAACGACCAAAGAGGCTGTCCACTGGTTCCTGGCTGACCACTGGGGCCGTTACCCTACGCGCTGGACAACACGTATTCAACTTGGGCACTCCATATCAGTGGTCAAATCACGATCCGCTTTACCAAGATCCGCGGAAGTAGATAATGATTCCTTAATTTTACAGATAACACTGGCAAGATAGATAACTTCTGATCAGTCATAGTACAGTATATGATAAGTATACGATTCAAAATAAGTTTTTATCATAAACGGTTGTTTGAGACACGCTATTGCCAACTGTATATAAACCTAAAAATTATAGGTTTAGGAGTTGTTCCTACAGCCACCATTCGTCTCCATCATCAGATTAGCTCCAAGATACCATATAACGAAAAGTTTAATTCCAATACGAAAATTTTGAATTTAGAAAAGGCTAAAATCGACTTCCAAGATTTGATTATATTATATTACAAAGAAACTAACAAACAAACATTGTTGCAAGTGAAGCTTGTCAAAAAAGTAATGCTATACTATAACTCACCCAACAGTGACATCAAAAATATTGCTGCCCACAGAGCTGGAGACCGCCATGTCTCCGAAGCCCTTCCTGGCGACGATGACGGATGTGATGAGGTCGGGCACCGAGGTGCCCGCGGCCAGTAGTGTTAGCCCCATCACCTCCGGCGGCACGTACGCCGTGGCGCCCGCCACGTTCGCCCACCACACCATGAGGTACGAGAAGAACGCGATCCATACTATGGATCCTATAAACGTTACGGGGAATAGATTCTTCCCTGGAAAGAAAGTAAGGTTTGATTAGTAAATTGGTACATGAATGGTAATTACTGCAGACGCCGGGAACGAAGGGCTTGCCGGGTGAGTAGGTATAGATGCCGACTGATGAGAGGCCGGATAGTGATACGAAGCCGCCAAGCCCCTTTCACGGCTAAGGCATTTATAGTGCTTTTCTCAAACATACAATGAAATAAAAAATACACCACACACAAAAAAAAAACAGCTGTTAATCCTATTCATTAACACTGACGCCTTGCTTAAATAAAAATTCTTCCCGGCCTAGGCCTTCAATTTTGTGTGAAATTCCTTTACAGTTCCCTCGAGTTGTTCTGCCCAAAACGTGATACTTCGAAGCCCGTTTAGACGCCATTTCATTGCATGTTTGAGAAAAACAATTTTATTAGAGAAAAATCGGTTGGTCAAAAGAAGGGCCAACAAAAAGATGGATCCTGTGACAGATGATATGTAGATTTAGATAAGATAGCATTTAGTAATAGGATGACGGTTGGAAAAGAAAACCAGGCGCGCTGACCCTAAATAAATAGGATTAGAGCAAGGGAATGATGATGATGAGAGACCAAATCAAATATGAGACAGATTCCGTCGATTTTACTAAAAATCTTATAAGTAGCTTAAGGTATCCCAAAGACAAAAGTACAGATCAGGCGGGTTACTCCGATGTTCAAAATTAGAATTGTATCGTACCGTCCTGCTCATTCAAATATTGTTTCATACGAGATCGAGAGGGATGGCACGGTAAAAACTTAAAATTTCGATCGTTCTGCGTTCGGAATTCTCCTGCAAGGTTTAATTGGAACCGATAAAATCCATATAACTACATATAGTTCAAAGATTTACAAAGAGATGTAGCAGTTGGCAAGCACACCGCTTCCTATCTTAATAAACTAAAAATAAATAAGTCAGTTTGTAATCAGATCAGCTGACGCTCAAACTTGCTTAAAGAGTTTCCGAAGCTCTCACTTTCGTGCAGAAAACTAGCTTATCCCGGTGGCGCTTTACCCGGCTTTCTGGGAAATATGCTTAGTAGTACTCTAGTTAAGTTGGCAGCATAACGCGGCCAAGTTTTAGTATACGGCGTGGTTATGCAGAAGCCTATAAACGGATTGTAAAGTCCTCGAGAAACGGGGTTGTTTGGGTTGAGTTATACAATGTGAAAGAGCAAAAACACTTGAAAGCACTAATTGATATTATTTAATTTACTTTGTTTAAATAATCCTTTTATAGATTTTGTTTGTGGAAATACCGCATTTTTATTTATATAAATTTTGACACAAAGGTAAATTATGAAAGATAAATGTAATAAACCCCCGGAAACGTAGGATCGCAGTATCGAGTCCTGCTTATATTGTAGTGGATCACATCACATTTTTCTTTCATAATTTACCTTTGTGTCAATATTTATTATTTAATTTATTAAAAAGCTCTTTTTGTAATAGACAAAGAACAGTATTTTAAATTATAATTTATTGCACAATACCAACTAATAAATAGTTAATGGAGCACTTAATGTCGCAAGGTGTTCTCTACCGGTCTACTAGTCTTAGGGCCTAATAAAAACTAGCAGTTGGTGTAGAGTCATTGTCCAGGCATTTACATATATTACGTGTCAAATTCCATTAGATTAACTTTTTCGCACCACCTACAATTTTTTTAGATTTTCTCTACACTATAGGTAAGAGATCGCTCTTTAGCAATAAGACCGCCTATGATTTACCATCGATAAATAAAGGTTTATATTGTAAGTAATAAAAATACTTGATGGTGTATGCAATAAATAATTGTTACATTGTTGTTGTTGTTTCTTTCACATACTACTAAGATTACGAGTATCTGACCTGACCGAGTGAATAAGGTTTGACCCAAAAACTTTGGTGGTTAGACTAATGCACGTAATTTGCAGCCAGAATCCCCTCATTTATAAAAGGCTCAGAGCAAGCCCACATAACAATATTTTCGCCACGTTGTTATCTCATACTAAGAACATAAACTTATGAACCCTGTCCTGGTACAGCGGTACATTGTGCTACTATATGGTATCGGAAAGATACCACTGGCGGTAATGTAATCGTTTGTTTGAATTCTCAATAAATACAGAATGTTTAAAAACTGATCTAAACAGTGTCAACAATCTGTAGGCCTGTGATGGTTGCTTTTATCATGCGATAAATACGTGACAGAGCATCCGTCACGTTTTGACAAAATGCGATTGTGAGTGACAGATGCTTTGTCACTCATTTATCACGTGATAAACGCAACCATTGGTCACGTTTCGTGGAAATCAATCTACCCAAAAAATGTTTCTTCGATTCCTAGTGAATTTTGTGGCGGTAGGTAAGCATATGCATTCGTCAGTAGATGCGCAAAGTGCATTATTTAACTTGACCTTTCATAGATATAATAACCCTCATTTTTGATTCGCTCTAGTCGGGTGACATAGCAGACGTGTGTGACTCTTATAGGCAATTAAAGTACAATACTTATATGCCGAGGTTAGGTATATTTAACTCAAGTAGGTGAGCTTTCTCACGCTAAATAGTGATTCATCATCGCATTAATAAATCGATTGTGAAGGTTCAGTTACCGGGGTTAATTGTTTTCTTTTATTCAATAAAGAAATAACTTGGCTATAATTATAATCATATTATAAACTATGCTCAAAGGAAAACGACTTATTTTTCCATAGATTATTAAAAGTATACTTAGATCAAAGAAAACGCAAATGCAGTTTATGAAATTGTGATCATTTAACGTGTGCACGCTACTTTTTTATTTGTTGCAGCATAATTGGGTAAGCATAGATTATGATACTCTCCCCTATATGTTATGATAAAGGCACAAAGGTATTCGACATGCATTGTGTACAGTCAGTAACAGAAGTTTAGTTTGTTTTAGTCACTCTAGGCCGTAAGTGGGATTTTAAGGCCATTTCCTGGTCAAGGCAAGACGTAATACTTTCAACAAACTATAGGCAGTAATTTGAAAAGCCTTTATTGCATATTTATGGTCATCACCTTCGATTTGGCCACAAACACTTGCGATCTGGGACATTTACGAATTCACCACTCTAGGTATGTAATGTACTATTTACGTTTAAGTTCAATACGCACGGCAGGTGCTCAAAATGATATGCACGCGCGCCATATTACTTATCTAGAGAATAAGGGTTGTACAGCTCATTATGAGCTTATTATAATGCTTAGATACTTTTGCTATTTTACATTCTATCCTCCCTACTAAACGAGGTCAAAGTTAGTGAAAATCACGTGAAAATTCATATAATCGTTTGAAGTTTTAATACGTTGGATGTCGACTTGCGGAAAATGCCCAGCGCAACTAACTAACTAACGCTTTAATCGATAAAGGAATTGAGATGAAACTTGACAATATAGAAAATAGAGAGGAAAATGAGGGAAGGAGAGAAAAAGGAAAGCCGAGGATTAGTTTGGACCAGATGAAGAAAAAGGTAGACGTCGTGTCGTATCAAGAAGTGAAAGAACTGGCGTTAAGTTGAACAGACTGGAGAGAACTGCACCGACAAAAGTAAAACTCTTAAATAATGATGATTAATAAACAATGATGATGAGGATGATGATGAAGATGATGATGATGATGATCGTGATGATGTTGATGGTGATGATCATGATGATGATGATTGATATTATATAAACGCATTTAGAAAATAGTATACACAGATGTTAACAACATTACCTCTCGGAGTCCTAGTGTCCGGGAGAGTGATCCATAATGGGAAGACTATGGGCGCGACCAACAGGTACGTCAGCCGCTTGCGGAACCCCGAGGGCCAGGACATGTCCAGCGGCGTCGTGTCCTCCTCCAGGTCCCCTATCTGTGGAAGAGGATTTCTGGTTACTCACTATCACTATCATTAACATTCATATTGGACGTATGACGTTCGTTGTAGGACAATGTCTCCCTCAGTGATCTGGGATCTTCGGACCAAATCGATGATCTTCATCGTCAGTCGTTTCATTTTCTCGGTACTAGATCGGCCCAAGTGGAGGTATACAGTGGCGGTAAACGTGCAAGCCTTCGAAGAAAAAGAAGGAGTGAGCTCGCCGCTAAGCGGGAGGAGCTTAAGGCCCGACCACTAGCGCTCATTCAGTACAATTTTGTCGGTGGGGTGCTGACTTGCAGCGAATGTGGCCGGACATTTGTTGCGAAAATTGTCTACGTCAGCCACCTGAGCGCTCACGAGCGACGCTCTCATTAGCCAGCATTGTCACCGTGGCCGAAATCGGCCGGATGCAATGATGATAATGGTGATGATTACTCGGGACTTTAAAACTGAAACTGCTACCAATTCTAGTTACAACAGCGGAGATCTGGCTACGGTGATCAATTGATCATCGGCCGGCGGCGGATCATATTGACACCAGGACTGTTATGTTAGCGATCCATGACTTGTACTCATTGACGTAATAATTACATGAACACACAATCAGACGGAAAAAATGGCACCCTCCCAAGTAATGCAAAATCACAAATCGCATTAGTTAGGCGAACAGTCTCGTTTAGACCATGACACGTGACGGGTCTCAAAAAAGACTAAATGTTAAATGAAAATTTTTAGAAATAACAGCTATAAAATACAGAAAAAACTCAGCATATTCTTTTTTACGTAGGTCTGCCTCTCAAGTGGAGCCTGGGCCGTATCACGAAGACCTTTCCAGGCAAGGACGGTGTCTCACGAGTCGCTGATATTCGCACAGCTCACGGCACGGTACGTCGGGCGTTTTCGAAGATTGTTCCGCTGCCTGTACACGACGAGTAGCATCATCGTCCTTCGCAATCTACGTGTTGGAAGTTACTACTTCCAAGGCCGGGAGCTTATGTTACGGCGCAAATTAATGTTAAGCCCAACAGCTAACTGCAGCGGGCGACCTTTGACCGGTGTCGCTACCCGAGGCCCGCTACGTATGTCGCGACGTATATGACGACATATCTCGGGAACCAATGAGCGGCGCTTACGTCGTTTTGACAGCCAACCAAGCACCGGACCGTCATCGCCTTCTACAACCAATCACGGACAACGGACGTGGAAGAGTCCCTGTCTTTGTTCGCTTGACGAAGGACACACACCCAATTTTGATTTATATAATTTAACTATTTTCAAAAACAATGTAAAATCCAGAATTAAAGTAGGTAATTTAATTCGTTAAACTGCTGCCTTCGTCATTCATCACCTGCCATCCACATCTTCAAGCCGTGTAGGCCATCATCAGCCACCAACTGTGTCTATACGCGCAGACAGCAGTTGTTAAATAAAAACGTAACTTAATTTGTTGTTTATTTGTTTTTAGTATGTAAAAATATTCAAATCTGCTCCATTCGTGCCATGTTCCAAGTTTGACAAGAGACATGAGTCAGAATACGCTAAAAAAGTTAATTTACACGAAAAATATTTGTGGTAATAAGTACGTAAGTCAATTTGACACTTAATCGTTTGACCAATGAGTTCTTTTGTACGAAGTAATTATGTTGTTATAAATTATAAATAAGCGTTATTGGCATCTACTTGAACATGGCAACGATGCCACTTTTTTTGTCATTTTTGTTCGGCTCTGTGGCTCTATTATAAATAGCTCAATGCTTGTACTCGTAAATGTAACTCTAAAGTGCTCATCTACACATCCGACAGCCTCCGTTATCCGCTTGACTGGTAGATTGGAGTCTCGTTGAGAATGGAATTAGAAAAAAAAATCCTGTTTAAAACACGTGATGTTATTTTCTAGACTAACCTCTTCTATAGCATCTAAGTCGCACATGCTGCAAAGCCCCGGCTGGCAGGTCCAGCCAGAGGCATCACCTTGGCATTTGTCTGTCTTTGCTATGAATCTACTCGTATATACAATGTGCTGCAGAATTCTATGAATTCATTCATAAATGGGCCGTGCATTTGTGCAGCCCATAGTAAATCGCACAACCTCAGTTAGGGCGTTAGATCGGCGTCTCGTTCGAAATGCCAGTTAAGATAAGTCACCTGTTTAAAATAAATGTTATATTATTTTCTAAACTAACCTCTTCTATAGCATCTACGTGGGCATACTGAAAGTTTCTGGAACTGGCCACTTATAAAACAAATACAAATTAAACAATCATGGAATTTGAATCGTTGGCTGCATATAATATCGTGACAGGTGATGAAACATGGGTGTACTGCTTTGAGCCTGAAATAAAAAACCAGTCGGCGGAATGGGTCTTTCCTTTTAAAGATTAGCCTAACAAAGTTAAGGACAGTCAGAACACTGGGAAAAAATGGTTGCTTCGTTTTTTTCAAAATAGGACAATATGCAATTGTAGCATTAGAAGAGCAAAGGACTGTCACTGCAGATTGGTATGCAAATAGCTGTTTGCCAATAATCTTGGAAAAAGTTCGCGAAAAGCGGCCCCGTAGCAATATCGTGCTTCATCACGATAACGCGTCTGCACATTCCGCTAAAAAAACAACTGAATATTTGAAGGCCTCAAATGTGGAGCTGATGACGTATCCGTCATATAGCCCAGACCTTGCACCATGCGACTTCTTTTTATTCCCAAAAGTCAAGGATAAACTCAGAGGTTTACGATTTACGAGCCCCGAAGCGGCATTGGATGCGTTCCGCGAAGCCGTTGAAGAGGTGAAGAAGAAGAAGACTGGACCAACTGCTTTTCGCAATGGTTTCAACGAATGCAAAAATGCATAAATAGCGAAGGAATATACTTCGAAAAACAATAAATATATGACAAATATTATATCTTAGTTTTAAATAAAATAATCCAGAAACTTTCAGTATGACCTGAGTAAGTGCACGTATGTTGCAGACCCCCGTCCGGCAGGTCCACAACCTGGTATCGCACAACCTGTTAGGGTGGTAGATCGGCGTCTCGTTTGGAATGCTAGTCAAGTTAAGTCACCTGTTTAAAAAGGTAAAGGTTATCTAAACTAACCTCTTCTATAGCATCTAAGTGCACGTCCTGCAGACCTCCATTCGGCAGGTCCAAAGGCGTCTCCTTGGCGGCGGCGGCGGAGTGCCGCGCGGCCGCCGCGCCCGCTCCCCCCGCCGTCGGTCTCGTGGCCTCCAGCAACACCTTCAGCGACGCGATGGCGTGCAGCTGTGTCGCTTTCTCGTCCACTTTCCCTGTGAAAGAAGGAGATTGATGAATGGCATGAATGGTGCTGGCGCGGTATTGGCCTCTTGTTGTTGAGATTTTCTTGGTATGAGGAATATAATAACATGTAAAGATGTGAGTTTGTTGGGTTCATTGCACTGACTGATAAGAGGCAGAAACGTCATCAAGTCTGCTTCCATGACCAAAGTCTCTTTTCGGGTTTTCAGTTGGCTATGTCCATAACGTAACGATCTTTTCGGGTGTCTAATGATGGATGTAACAAAGTTTCATATAATTTTACTAGACATAACAACATTTGATATAACCTTTAATGTTCGCAAGAAAACCTAACACTCCTCGATTCGCTCATCGTCGTACCTAACCATGAATCTATTACAGTTTTACTTTTATGTTTGAGCACTTTGAGTGTGTATTAAGCCTTTAAACGTATTATATCAAATATAATTATATGGTATTATACCATATGAAAGTATACCAAATGTTATTATATCATTCGTTTATTTATATCCCTTGATTGTTATATTGACCAATATTATATCCTAAGTTGTTATACCGACCATTACGTACCCGATCTTTTTAAGAAAAAGTGTTTCGCAGATAAGGACTATAATCGTTCGCATTAAACTGAAGGATCTTTGAGGAGGAGAGGTAGTTATCGCTAAACAGCGCTCTTCTTGTTTACAACGACGGGAACATTTATAAAATTTAATGGTTCAATCAGGTTTCTAACCTGCGGCTGTGTTTCCAACGGCTTTCTGGGACAACACGGGCGTCCTACCTATTGGACCAGTGAACCTGATGCGTAAGCCATTGAATTTTTTCAACCGGTTGCTTTAAGCTACATTTACGAGTAGTTTACTGCATTCATATAAATAAAAAAATATATATATATTTATTTTTCAGCAAAGTTTGAACAGCTATCTTTGAGTAATGGGAACTTGAAAATTATATCGTACTGGGTGATACGAAGAAGTTCAGAATTAAAGCACATACTGTAATCTATATTAAGTTAATTACGAGTACAAAATCAACTTCAACTCAACCGTCACGTTCTCATTCAACTCCGACCTCAACATTTAAACGTGACCACTCCAGCAAACTGCAACAAAACCTATTATACACCCATTCAGAAGTTGCCAGCGTTAATAAACAAGTTATGTGCAACTTGTATGTGCAAAAGTTGTTTAACTTTTGTATGCAAGTGGAGTTTGGACAGCATCCGTCAGATCGCTAAATGAGATTACGAACGTGGGAGTAGCTCCAGGACGTGCCTTAGAGTTAATGTTATCTGGAACGTCTGGCTTATTATGTGCTCTCTTACATATTGATTTAACTAAGGGTTTTCACACATTCACGGGACTTAATCGCTTTCAGTAAGACGTGTTTGATGTTTACAACTTATTTATAATATTAGTAGATAAATAAAACTTAAAAATATATCATATACCTGTGCTGTCTCCGGGCACAATATTAAAGGGACGTATCAAAATAAACTAATCAAAACGTGTATTTATTTGTTTATTTTAAAATAGCTTTAATAATATATTTTTTTTCTATATTCCTCAGTATTAAGGATTGTCGTTTAGATGAAAATATCCACTTTATAATGATATCGAAAATTTTTATAGTAATCGAGAATTTACGATGAACACAAGTATGTATTAATAATGAATGTATTATACCGACATCTTTTTTATCGATATCAAATCCCTAGAACGTGCCTCGAATTAGCACAGGTATGTATATGCAGGGCTAAGGAGAAAGCTGACCAAATCCAGATTATTTTTATTGTTATTTTTTTGTTTTCAGTGTATGCCTACAAACCCAGTTTATCACATGACTGTTAAAAATAGGGACAAAACTCACTGGGGCCAGATTTTTGAGAGCCGCACATAAGGTGATTTCACAACCTCGATTGTCTATTGTAAAATTTTGCAAATGTGACTTAACCAGTTCCTCTCTTTATCCCGTCATATGACAAGCATGGAAGTTAGCACAGCCGCGCGTTAGAATATAATAGAATATTATATAATTATCTTTACGTCACCGTAGCCCGCAAGTGGGACGTTCTCAATCTCAGTTCCTGGCCAAGGCAAGATGTAGAACTTTAGACAAACAACGGTCTGTAATTCGTAAAGCCCGAGATCGCATATTATTTATGACACAAACGCCTGCAATCAGGAGCATTCACGAATTCACCTCCCGAGGTGTATATGTAATGTACTAAATTAATGTACACAATTTCGACAAGAAAGAAAGACAAAAAGAAATAAATAAATATATAAATAAATAATTAAAAAATAAATAAATAAAGAAAGAAGTAAATAAATAAATATCGGACAAACTCACACAAATCAATCTAGTGCCACAGTAAGCTCTAGTAGGCTTGTGTTATGGACACTAGACGACGATAAACATGCTTATATAGATAAATACATACCTAAATACAAATAAAATCCCGGGTTCGAATCCCGGCCGGGGCAAATATTTGTGCAAATATTTGTTCTTGGGTCATGGATGTTATCTATATATGTATTTTATATATTATGTATATCGTCGTCTAGTACCCATAGTACAAGCTTTGCTTAGTTTGGGACTAGGTCGATTTGTGTGTGACTGTCCCTTAATATTTATTTATTTATTTATTTATTTATCCATTACCCAGGCACAAATATTCGAGTTCATCACACAAATATTTGCCCTTGAAATAATATCTAAGATAGAAGCAAACAACCGGCAAACTTATCGCTACAGAGCAATCCCTTCCCGACAACCTCTGAGCAACGAAATGAGACGATCTTGGGTGTAAAATACCGAGTTCTTCATAGTTAAAACTATTGTAAAAATTGCCAAAAACGTAACAAAATAACAGCTACCTACTACTAAACTTTACCTTTACGAAACGAAGCCGACATTTGGGCGGGAAATAGGGCAAGCATGCTCGCCCCGCCTTGACCTCGATCGATGCAGTATGGCCATTATTAGCGAACGCTAATAATAGTTGGCGGGTTTCGTTCGGTTTGCATTTTTATATCCTTTTGGTACTGCAAGATGTCCGGGTAGGGTAACCTTAAACTAGGTAACCTAATGTAGGAATAGCATCTTTGACAATTATTATAAAAACAGTGGGCCGCGAGTCGCGTAACAGCACGGATAGCTGTCCCTGATGAAGAGCTCCATATGAGTTCGAAACATGTCGGGCCGTTCCTGACAATTTTTACGTGAGTTTAAACCGTTTTTATAATTATTGTTACGAGCGTGGGGTTCGTATTTGATAGAAAAGCACAAATTAATCCACAAATGAAAACACTCACTTTATTACCCAAATTACGTACTTACAATTCACACGAACTGTACTTAAAATCCACTAATTAAAACAAACACACTATTTCACAAATTATGCACTCACTATTCACACGAACTGTACTTAAGCGCACTAATCACTCAAGTCTCTTTCTCTCCGATTATCCTTGTACTAGCACTCGTTCGCAGTTAAAATGTAACTAACTCGCGCCGGCCGTCGGCGCCTTATATATCCCGCGGAACCGCTTTCTCGATGCGTTGTCCACACATATCGCGAATATTCTAGTAAGGTCCAGCGTAAGGGCCGAGAACATTCGAGGCCATATATGTCTCTCTCTAATGGTGCACTCTCTGTCACTCCCTTCTCGAATGTTCCGAGTATAGCTATCTCTTTCTAGTAGTCCCATCCTTGTTACACACTTCTCGAATGTTCTGAGCATAGCTATCTCTCTCTACTAGTGCTATCTCTGTCACTCCTACGGGATATTTCGCCATATAACGATTTGTGCTTCAGAGGCCCATAAGGGGTCCTGAAAACGCCTGAAAACGGGTTTTCAGGTTATGGCGTCATCTGATAGAGGGTGCCCTGAAACGGACTGAAAACATGTTTCAGGCGCCTGAAAACGACGGCAACTTGGGTGAAATTTCGATCTTTAGATATGTGATAGAGCAACTTCTGAAACGGCCTGAAATGACTTTTCAGCCTGCTGAAAACGCCTCTAAAGCACTGAAATTGACATTCAAAGTTTTTGACCTAACCTACCGGCGTAACACTGCCCCCTCCTAAGACATGCTCGACCCGAGCATCATTATTTCCGTGGTATCTGGCCAGCCGGTCAACATGAACAATCTTGCTCGGACTACGAGGATTCCGCTGGATTCGATACGTGACGTCGTTTATTTTGGTGACTACTTTGTAAGGCCCTTCCCAATTCGGAGATAGTTTCGGGGACTTTCCTACTCGTCGCATAGGGTTATGTAGCCACACCAACGAACATTCCTCAAAACCCACTTGATAAGACTTCCGGTCATATCGGGTTTTCATCCTTATGCTAGCGCGGAGCCCGCGCTCACGCATCAGTCTATGACCATGATTGTACTTGTTTTCGGAGTCAGACTTTGGAAACGATCCTGCGTCACCTCGTTTCCATGCCGTCCCTTTCCATAGTGCTCCAACGTTGCTCAACTTGAGTGTTTCTCTGCTAAGGGTATGCGGTCCCTTGTCTGATGCACACCTAGTGCATCTTCTGCACCAGTTTTCAACATCTTCGCGATAGTTCATCCAATAAAAACGTTCTCGAATTTTCATTAGGGGAACTCCAAGATGTCCACCAGACGCTCCGCTGTGAAAGCATCTCAAAACATCTCTCACCCTTTTCTTTGGGACAACAACTTGCAGGTGAGCATCCTTCCCATTTGCTGATTCCCACAACCTGCACAGCACACCATTATGCATTACCAAGCTATCCCATTGTGCCCAGTAACCACACGTAGTAACCACCATCTTGGCTTAGGTGCACCCGTACTAATCCAATTGAAAATGGGTCTCACGTCAGGATCCTCTTGTTGCGCTTGCTGCATTATTTCATCACTCCACTCATCGCTGCCGGTAATAGTTCTTAACATTCGAATTCGAACACATTCCTTGTCATCTCGTCTTAAGCAATGTTCATCGTTATCCACACAAGGTCTTCGTGATACAGCGTCAGCATTTACCCGTTGTGGTACTGACCCAAAGGGGTCCATTGCCCTTACTATTGAAGCTGGATCCCTGTCCCTCCTATTCCTATCCGGACAACTTGACTGTATGTGTCCACGTTCTCCACATTGGTAACAACGTGGTCCGGATTCGCCGCGACGAGCTACCGGCTTCCTAGTCAACACGCCTCGTCTATTCCTTCTCGGACAGCTTAACTGTATATGTCCACGTTCTCCACATTGATAACAACGACATTCCTCGCCTATCCCTTTTCGGGCAACCTGACTGCAGGTGGCCACGTTCTCCACAGTGATAACAACGTGGCCCGAATTCGCGACGGGAATCTACCGTCTTCGTGGTCGACACTTCTCGCAACATGAAAGGCCTGGATGAGTCCTGTCGTACAGCTTCCACCTCGAGAGCGTGAGCTACTGCATCCTTCAGGCTGCCGTGATGTCCCAATCGCACGGCTGCCCTCACTTCCAGATCCCGGATCCCATCGATGAAGGCCTGCAGCAGCATACTGTCCACGAACGACGCTGACGTGCATTGATAGGCCTTTCTAACCAACTTCTCGATTTCAAGGGCACACTGTTGTAAGGACTCGTTACGTCCTTGCGTCCTGTCCTTTAATTGAGCTCGGTATACGTGCTCCAGGTGACTGTCGCCGTAACGTGCCTCCAAAGCTTCTGGAAGGCGTTCGTACGTCTGGTCGTTTCCCAGAGCTTCCAGTATGGTAAGGGCTTCGTCGCGCAGCGCCAACGTCAGTGCTGTCCTGGCTTGCTGAAACGGCCTGAAATGACTTTTCAGCCTGCTGAAAACGCCTCTAAAGCACTGAAATTGACATTCAAAGTTTTTGACCTAACCTACCGGCGTAACATTATTAAAGATGTCTCACGATAGTTTCATTAATATTATTTGACAATCATTAAAGCCTTTGTATCGCCAACCCTAGGTAGGGTGGGAGAAGCAAATATGGGTTAGGGCCGAGGCGAAGTATACTCCTCCACACTATCAAGTTCGCCCCACCTCGGCCAACTTCGCGAGTAGTGTGGTGTGGCAACAAAATTGAGATGACATATGTCACTTGCAGCTCATCTCGTTTTAATGAAAGTTCATAGACAAGATACATTGAGAAGTGACTGCGATCTCAGGACGATTTGAAGTTTGGAGATATCCCAAACGGCACACTCGAATAATTGCCCGAACTTTATAGGTAGACTGTGATTGAGGAATATGTGTAGGTATAGATAGTTTATAATTTATTTATTATTTATTTATTTAAACTTTATTGCACAAAATACACAAGTAAAAGTACAAATGGCGGACTTAATGCTATAAGGCATTCTCTACCAGTCAACCATAGGACTAAACAGAAACATTTGTATAATTTATATCTCTCACTTCTTCTGCTCAAAGAGAATAATTAAGCTTCGTGACGCGGAGCTAAAGTGGTCGTCTTTTGCCCCTGGGATCTAAATGGAAACCATGTGTGTATATCTTTGTTACTTCACGCGCTAAACGAACCGAACCGGCTAAACGAATTCCATTACATTTGGATCGCTGATAGTTTATAATTAAGACATAAGCCACTTTTACCCGTAAAACCATGGTATATGTTTTATAGCGAGCGTATAGCCGCGGTCAAAAGCTAGTAATTCATAACGATTGTTTATATAAAACTTTCTGCTGTCATTCATTCCCCTTTACCCGATACGAACTCGTAGTTTTTCCACACCCGTATCGTGACCCAGTCGGGTATAAATGAACCGGACCAAAATTAACAGGCTTAGTCGAATCAAACGGACGGGCTGCATCAAAATAAACGACCCTCGGTACTGTCAGCAGCAGAAGTACCTAGGCCAAAAGTGCGGAAACAAGCTTATATATTACTGTACGATAAAAAGCTGTGCCAAACATTTACTTAAGGAATAAATTACATAACTAAACATGATAATGATAACAAACATTAAAAGTCAATAACCATCTGCTTGTGAAAATTGCCAGTTCGACATTTTGTAGAAAGGCAATCAAAAAAGGCGACATGCAACTTTTCCCGCCCTAACACAACTATGCTTCGCGACTAATGTCGCACGACATGGCGCTACCCGTCACTCTCTCACAGAAAGAGACGGGTAGTTATCTCGCGCGAGAAATAGTCGCGCATGACAGTTGTGCTAAACGTGTTGGAGTTAGATAAGTATATATTTTTTACAATATTATGATGTTTTAATAATGGACGTTTTAATGTTTAAATCCTTTGAGGATAGCCTAATGGTTACCAATATTTCCACAATGATAATTAATGAAAACTTCAAAGGTAAAACAATTAATTACTTTGTTTCCATACCCTTGGCCTGGGAGTATTATTTTGGCGGTATAGCTAAGCAGAATAACACATTCACAATCATCTATATGTGTTTCTTTGCGTAACTGGCGTTTTACGTCTAAAGTTGTGAAGTTCTACGCATGCCAAGTAGTTTAAATGCGGATTCTATTATCTAGATAGTAAGGTTTGACTCATGATTGTGAATGTGTTATTCTTAGCTAAACCCTAGGCCAAGGGTATGGGGATAAATTGTAATTGTTTTACATTTGAAGTTTTCAATAATTATCATTGTGGTGATATATGCGTAGACACTTCTGCTGCTGATTGTACTACGAGGGACTGCGTCGGCGAGGTGGGCGAATGGATTTAGGCAAATGAGAGTTAAACTTGGAACAATGAGTCGGGGCTGTGACCTATAGCTGTAGAACTTGCGAGCTCGTTTCAAAATGGCTGAAATGTGTCATTTATTACGTTTTCAACCCTCATATGTCCGTCAGCTTACTCATAAAATTTCATGAGAATCGGTTGAGAAAAACGACACTTTTGGGTATATGAAGATTCTGCTCCTCCCCTTCGACACTCCATACTCCTGATCTTTCCATCCTCAGTCGGGCCCTTACCGGTATAAACTTTCGCAACCGTAAATTTCGTAGCGCTACGCTCGTAGCCAATAAAGTAAAATGCGTAGCGAAAACTTGCTATGAGCATAGTATACACGGAGCGGATTCCCGGCGTTGAAAGTGTTACTCGCAAAGCAGCATAATATCACAGAATAAAATACCGCAGAAGGTTCTATGGTTTCATTTTTTTGAAGTTGATTGGTTGTCGATAAATATTTCGCAATTGATCATAGGGCTCGATGAACACGCGCCGATTTTGCCTAGACAAATCATAAGCATACTCCGGGGGTTTTCAATCAATCAATCAATATCATTTATTTTCAAGCAACTGCCATAGATTACTTACTTACTACCTTAACAGTAACATACGTATAAAATAACACCCTAGGGGTGCCCTAGGGTAAGTAATTTTTAATCAAACTTTAAGGGTTTACATGCTAGAAAACCGGGTGGTAAGTCGTATATTACGCCCTAGGTCGGTAAGTATTTTGGTATTGACTACTATTTATTACTTTTGTTTTATTTCCTCCAAAGTGTGATGAAAAACGTCGTACGTGTCTCTGGTGGTAAAGGAATTCCAAACTCGTGTCATTAACGCCCTCGCCATCGGCCTCGGGCTTCTAATAGACACTCGTTTGTAATTCCTCGCTTACCACCCTTGATACGCAATGTACTAAAACCATTGATACAAATATCAAAGCACAAAGTAAAATTGAAATGCGTAACCTGGCGGAAAAGACCGGGAATCGAACCCTGTAATCCAGAGGGGATTACCGATACAGCGGCACCCACATTAAAAAAAAATTTGACATTACATGCTTCATTCTGAGCCTAATATTATTTTAACATTTATTTGTATTTGTTTAAATTTAAATAAATACTTAAGTTTTTCATTTACTTTTTACTTATTTATAAGATTTGACACGGTTGCTGCAGGAAGATTTATGTACCTTAATATTTCTTCCTTGCACATCTAAGTTTATGAATAAATTATATTGAAAACGTATTAAATGAATTGTTAATTTAAGGTGTATATTTTGACATAATTATGTATTTGCTTTTGTCGCGGGTAAAGTAATTTTGATCATATTTTTTCATGTAATTTATCTCCTAGTTTACTTTTGACGAAGCATTACCGCGGAAATATGGCAAATGTTTGGAAACCTTGTGTACCTTTTATAATTTTGTGTTAATGTTATCAGCTATGTATTCAATGACGATGCAAAAGTGGTTCCCGTGACACCCAATTGATTAAACAATAAAAAAAAACATATTATTTTAGTAAATAAATGCCTTCTATAGCGTTGGATTCGGGTCGCATTTTGTTTAGGTCGCATCTGGGTATAAATATAGCTGGAATAAAATTAACCTGCTTAACCGAGACAAACGGAAGAAAGAAAGAGTGAATAGGCATCTTCTAGCCAAGCATGCTCCATCTTAGGCCTTATTGTCACTTAACATCAGGTGCAATCGAGGTTAAATGCATGGCTATTTTGAATAAAAAAAAAAAAAAAAAAACGGACCGGGATCAAAATAAACATCAGTACCCATACCATGAGTTTAAAGTGACCGTACTCGCTAGCGAATGCGTAAACGATTCGTATGGAGAATTGTAGTTCTACAAAGGAACCGCTAGCGGCGCTGTACTATTCTCCATACAAATCGTTTGCGATCGCTATCATATCGTGTCGTAAATCATGGCTTACTCGGTAGGCTTACGGCTGTAACTGCCATCGTGTTGCTAGGCTGTAGGCAGCGCACTGCCCCAGCGCCTAGCGTGTGTGCACGGGCATTCGAACCAATAGCGGACGTGTACACCTACTGTACCTAGCTTGACAACGTCGTCTTGAGGTCAGTCTGTTAGTGTATGTCATCTAGCTGGTATTTAGATCGTGTTCACTGTCGCTACTACGGTCACGTTAATATGAGTTTAACGGGACCATGAGGTAAGGGCGCATCTCTCGTTACTAAGAAGGACTTCGTTGGGGGGGGCAGACTCGTCACACGGGGATTTACTAGTACATAGACGTGATGCCAATTTTTTTGAAGATGTCAATCGATCCTAGTAATTATTGAGATCAAATCAATTGTCTATATTTTCCAGACTTAACTTAGATATACAATATCTACGAGACTTTATTTCATAAAACATAATTAAGACTAATTTACATTATAATATTACTTTAATTCAAGAAAACATTGATATACGTATGATGAGTCTATATTTGACTCCTAGTATTATTTTTCGTTGAATGTTTCTTTTCGCCGAAAGATCAATACATAGAAAGCATTTTTCTTAATAATAATAAAAACGGTTTAAACTCACGTAAAAATTGACAGGAACGGCCCGACATGTTTCGAACTCATTTGGAGCTCTTCATCAGGGGTAGCTATCCGTGCTGCTACGCGACTCGCGACCCACTGTGGGTCGCAGTCGCAAGGATGGAAGGATGGAAGTCGCAAAAATGTCTCACGATAGTTTTAATAATATTATAGCATTTTTCTTGGTGACCGAAACTATTCGAGATTGTTTTAAAACAAACCTAACGATATGTATACCTAACTACAGAGGATTAAAATATCTGCTAAATTATTTTTCGGCAAAATTGAAACATTCGACGAAATTAAACACGACGAAATAAGTTTCTAGGAAACAAAGGGTATGATACTTTTATTACAAGTTTACGATGCGCGATTTTGAATAACAATCGAAGTAACAGTTTTGCGAGTTAAGGTATTTTGTGTTTATGTAGTGCGTTATAAAGAGTAGGTACATCATTATATTATATTGTATGTAATAACAATCCAGTGCGGCGAAACTCGACGTGTCGGTACCCACGGGATTCAGTAAAAGAAAGTACTCGAGACTAAGAACTTTAGTACTTAAATTTACTAAACCTTGGGAGCACCATCTTGGAAGCGCTGTCAGTTGAAGAACTTGGATTTCGTAAAACGGGGTGACTTTGTGCAGGGGCAACTTTGGAAAAGAGTTTTTACTCCATGACCTTAATTTTTACCATCTGTAGCAATAAAATACGGTATATTATAAATGACCTAACCTTTAAATTCATTTAAAATCAATCCAGCTATGAATATTTACGTTTTTATAGCCATTTTAAATTTATCTAAGTAGCCCCAAATTTTCCTAAAGTAACCCGTTTACGGTTCTCCTCAAAATCTGTAGTATACGGAGTTGCCAAAAAATTATTGCAGAGCTTATCTACTGATACGCGCCCTAGTCAGGTTTGTACTCCTTTACAACGTCACAACAATATGGCTGTTTAACGAAATAATAATAAAAAAAACTCGCGATGAACGTTGTATGGGTTTTGAAAATCGACTTGAGGGAATACCAGCTCTGCTCTTATTTTTTGGCCACTGTATGATCTCTTGCGGTGTACCTAAAATAGCTGAAATCGGAATATATCTATTTATTTACATCTGAATAATAGTTGAATGAATGGATTTTGGATGTTAAAATTAGCATATACAGTCTGTATCAGAACGAAAAGCAAAGCTGAAAGCTGGTTGATGGTTAAGTGGAGTATGTTGTAATAGCATACTCATAGTATTAAATTTCAGTAGTTTTTGTGAATTTGCTCAATCTCAACATGACTTTAGGTCCTCTTATTTGCAGTCGGTTAAAGATTCTCATAACATCCTGTAGAAACTAAGATGTCAGTTTATTAACGTAAACAAACTAATCATCATATCAGATTACTGCAATTTCAACTATGACCGCACTACCACATATGCCTTGTAAGAAACACTAACCACTTACTGTAATCATCATTTAGAACATAAATTATTTAGGTATTACAGGGAATTCTCATAACATTGTAGTTCACTTCAGTTCACTTTGACATTTTAGATTTGTCACCTTGTAATTATTATTTTGAAAGAGGTTAGGTTAAATCGCTTTTTAGGACTTTTTTCTTTAAATTTTAATTTTTTTTTTTTTTTTTTTTTTTTCGATCAAAATAATAATTTATAAAAAAAATATTCATATAACGACAAAAAAGGCAAAACAAGTTAACAGTAATTAATTATATACTTGGAATAAAACAGTTTGACCATTGTAATATAACGAATGTCAAGTACATAATCAATATAATAGTAGATAACTAACATTTAATGGATATAAGATTAATCAAAGTACAATAAAACTAAACCTTAAAAATTAAACTAAATAAGAACACACTAAAATTAAACTAAATTTAAAAATGGCCCCTGCGGCATAGTGCCGAAGATGCTGGCGGCATTTCCTCGCTGAATCGCCAAACTGATTCTTTGAGCGAGGAAACCGCCAGCTCTCCGGTCACCACTAACATTAATAAGCCTCTTCGAGATATATTTGAAGAGGCTTAATGCGCTGGGGCCCCACGGACCCAGGGTCTCGACGCCAAAAGGTATGAAATTGTACTCAGCGCCGAGACCACTGTACTTATTTCTTTTTATACCTTCGGCCGCTTCTGCCGCTGCTCCGGCCCTAATTTAAACTTCAAGTCGAGGTTTGACGTTCGTGTGTCAGATAAAATCTAGGTAGAAATTTAACTGAAAAATACTGATAATGCCTTTAAACTTTTCTGTGGAGGAATTTGTGCATATGATCCATGTTTACGAAGAAAGTAGGAGTAACGGGAATGCCGCTCTTCGTCTGTGCGCGGAGAGGTTTCCCGCACGAAGGCAACCCAACAACGCCCGTGTGATCGTCAATGCGATTATCTGCATACGAAATAACAAAGCGCCGGTACCAATTAATCGAGGAGGGCGTCAACGACTTCACGTGAGAGAGGAAGAGCAGGTATTGGATATTGGTTATTGGTATTATCAGCTGGCATTTATGGCACTTATGTCATTTTATTAGTTGTGATTGATAAGATTGTAAATAATGAATACAGGATGTTATAAAATAATCGTTTATTTTTCACTCCTGCAGTACTACTGCTGTAAAAAGATGCTAATTTTTCATAAGCCAGGCACCATAGTCATATTTATGGTCTAAACATTGGTGGGTCTCTTTCTTTGCCTTTCGTTCTGTTACATACATATTTAAAAGAAAATTAATAAAAAAAAGATATATTAAAATACAAAACGGTTTTACTCACGTCGTAGATGTCGACGTCATCAGCCAACCGAGCGCCGCGACTAATCGGCTCTCCCGATAATGAATCGCTAACCGATATTTGTATTTTAATATGTCTGAGACTCAGTAGTTTTCTATGTAAAAATATTATAGTTCATGTTAACTTCATTTTATATCTTTTTAAGATACACAGCAGGTAGATAAGACATTAATACTGTAACAATCGGTGGTTGACTATGGTGGAAATAAAATTGTATCATGAAATACTTAACACATAAAAAAAATACACGGATCCAAATAAACTACCACAAACTTTTAGACATTATACTATTTTCAATTGGACAGAAACTAAAAGACGTGTTTTAACTAATTAATTTTATGACGTCACAAGCGGGGTAATTCGACCAATTTTAAAGAGATGATGGAGATCTCTCTATTACATCGCCATCCGTCACTTTTGACGTGTCCCTACTTGACAAGTGGCGATATCCCTAGAACATCGCAACTTCACCAATCAGGTCGCGCTTAATTTGCGTCTCCTTTGTATGTGATGGCATAGATAACAGGCGCCATACATAAGTTGACCGCGTAATGCGTGAAATTAGTCAGTTACGTTTCGTTCAGACAAAAACTCATATGAATGAATAGCATTTTTGACAATTATCGCCGTCGTATTTCGAAAATTGAGATGAGATAAGTATGTCACTTGAAGCTCATCGCATTTTAATGACAGTTCAAAGGCAACATCACTGTTATCTAATAGAGTTTTGACGTTTGGCAATCTCTCAAACGGCATTCTCGAATTAGGTACCAGTATCTATATGAACGGATTGTTTTTGATATTTCATAAACAGTTGCTGATTTGAGCTGTCATCTAATACTGTATTAGATAGTAAGCACTGTATTAGTGTAAAACTGTGTCGCAGTTGTTTTCACCCAACTCGAATTATAGGATATAGTTATTATGTTCTACAAAGATATACAGCGTGGGTATTTAATACGGACATATATTGAAATGATGATTAGTATCGGACCCAGGGATCCTATTTACATTCATTTCTTTAAAAAAATAGTTTTTTTTTTCATACGAAATAATTGAACACGCAATGTATTTGCATCCACATTAATTAACGTACCTAAACGTCATGACATACCATGTCAACGTTCATTTGTTGGACTACGTACATTGCTGCTTGGTTAGACTTAAAAAAATGATTACACCTAATTAAAAACTCTATTTAACAAAATTATTATGCCGACCGATTCCTATGATCAGATACTATATAACTGAATACATTATATACCCGTGTTAAATACCCACGCTGTATTTAGATTCGGGTAAGTGAATCAATTAATTATTATAAATATGTTAGAATTAAAGTAGAGAATAACTTTTAAATAGGTATTAAGAGTGAGTGTAGACGGATATGCAGCATTACATTTAAGCACTGTACTTATTATAATTGTTAATATACTTGTCCATTATTAGTTGATATGAAAACAAGTAACGTGGTTATACATTTCAGATGGCTATTATTAAAAAAAAAAAGTTACAAGACAAAAGAGTAATTAAAGTAAGAAAACTTCAAGCATACTTATGCTTGAAGTTTTCAAAATGAATAATTTAGTAAAAAAAAATAACAAAGAAGCTTGACACGGTAACATAAAAAAAAAATATTTTTACAACAATCAAGGCATAAAATTTATGAAAAATTTAAAATAACGAAACCGAAGCTATGTCTAAATCTAAATATATACGCAAAGTTTGAAAACACGCCGGGGTGATATATTCTAGCTTTCACATCGCTCGTTTTAGGTTCGATTAGGTAAACCCATAATAACCCCATAATAAGCCTATTCCCAGAAATTGTTTCTTAATATACATAGTCCAAGAAAAGTGGTAGGTACCTATATTCCAATTATGGAAGCCCTCGACTCCTAGAAACTTGTTTCTTACATTTAAATTTAAATTAAAACATCTTTATAATTTTGTGTTTTTTATCTAATTCTATTAAATAGGATTTAGGTATTGATATAGAACATTGAAATTAGCCCAGTAAAATATAAAAATGCGTAATAATAAGCGAAAAACCGATATTTAATCAGAATAACGGTATTTTGAATAGAGCCGAATACCGGTATCAGAACCCTGTTTAATACTGACCCTATTTGAGTGTTTTCTATTTGTAAATACATCACCTACTTAGAAATGTTCCTTCAACAATAAACGGTTTTTGATAGAAGTTTCGGAATAAATGACGACGCTTCCTGAGGAAATTTTTCTTGTAAATGTATTCCTGTGGTTATTTTATTTTTTCTAAATGTATTTACAATATTTCATAAAGCTCATACTTACCCGATCTGTTAAATAGCACGGCGTTACCATCAAGGATACAATAAGTATTTCTGTTCATAGGGTCAGCTTCAAAAATATTAACAACATATTTAGTACGATACCTGTGTTAAATAAAAATAAGTTTTCAGTCAGCTTTTGGCAGACTATAAAGTAAGGACGCTAAATAAGAAGAATCTCGTACATTTACCCGTTACTAGGTATCCTCGCGGGACAATGTACGGAATTCTTCGTGCTCAGCATCCTTACTTTATTTAGCTTATCGAATTAAGTTACTGCATTTTTTAAGCTGCCGAGTGCAGTACAGAGTGCTGGCACAAGTGCACTTGCGTGTACTGAAGAATTGATCAAGTTCAAACTTAGAGCAAGACGGTTCTATACCGGGTGTTGCCTGTATTAGGACTCCTACGAGCAATAAATTAAAACATACATTCTACTCCTCAAACTGAACAACATTTGTTCAGCAACATAAAAAAAGACAGTTTTCAGAATTTATTTATTTCAAACGAATTAAACAGTATTTTCAATGTACGTCGTCCAACATCGACATACCCTAAGCATTGACAAAGTTGTCACTCTACTAGGTATATCGCACATTTCGCAAAACATTGCTTCTTTTTCTAAACATTATAGCAAATATGTTGTTCAGTTTCAAGGGAAGAATCTATATTTTAATGTATTGCTCCTATTACAGGCAACACCCGATATAAAGAAGGGTGACGTCATAGGCCTTGCGATATGAAGTGAACGTAAATATGGAAAAGTATAAATTCGGCATTTATACTTTGACAAAGAGGAATGCCTATAGTACTTCTCTCTCAGTCCCGGTTGCTCTAAGGGTGCAGAATTCTGGCTGACATTTAGTGGCTATTTTAAGCTAGGTGTTATATATAAAAAATGGTAGTGCGGGCGAGTGACTGGACCTTTCCTTTATTTAACTGGATCATGGTAAGGGGTGGCAATTGGAATCGATTTCATTCGATGTTTGAAGGCTTAGCTGATTCCACTGGAAAATTAATTAAGTTTGTGTTTAAAGTTATCTTGTTTCCTGGAAAACATAGGAAAACTACTGATTCAGAAATCAAAATATCGTACGTAAGGGATTAGTGGGTGTGACAAATGCCACATATCACAAAACGTATAATGTGGGACTAGTTTATGCCCGTGAGTTTATACCCGAAAAAAATCAACGGCGAAAAGTATAGGACGAAAAGGAAAGGCGTGGCTCGGATTTTCAGCCCCTCCTCCGCCCCCGCAAGTGAAAGCAAAGCGGTGCATACCTAACTCACCGTCGTGCATCGGATCGATGGTGTGTATCATGAGCTGCAGCAGACCATGACGGAACTTGGCTGCCGGGGGCTGCTTGCTGGGGCCTGCTGTGGCCGTGTTGGTTCCCACCGAGGTCTCGCTCGATGTCGTTGCGTTGCCGTGCTGTGGAAAAGAGATGGAGTTAGAAAGTAAACAGAGAAATACGGGATTGTCTCTAGTGGAACTGATCATGGTCATAGGTTAGGTTAAAACTGTGACCCCATAAATACGAACAAAGACCAGAAAAGTAGGTTAGTTTAGGACAGAACTGCGACCCCCCTTAGATACGAACTGCGGCCAGAAGAGCAGTAGGACGTTGAAATAAAAAATATGGAGTGGGATATTTTTGTTGTTCAGTATTATTATAGTTGACATTCTTTATTCATGCGTACAAACATGGCCTTTAAGTTTATGAAACTGAGATAAACTCTTATTGCCGACTGTATTTTACTATCATCAAATGATCCGATGCCAATTGAATGAGATTACTTCAAACACAATTTTGTTCGGAACAGCGAGGATATAAATTAACAAGTTACGCTATAACTAAACATATTTTAAAAGACAGGAAGATATATAAAGTATTGAAAATGCACTGAAGCGTAAGGTATCATCGCCCACATGACTTGAAATGTGGTGGAACTTGCGAAAAACGTCATTTTCTCGTATTCTATTGCATCTTTCTAACTTTATAATCAAAATTAAAGGCAACAGTTTACACAAACGTATACCAAACAGTAGCCCATTCCGATAACAGGATCTGAATCACATCTGAATCTTTGACTGCACATTTTAAAATAGCATATTTTATTATAATTTTTAGATCCTACCAGCTGCGCCAATTAACACGGATTTCTTACGGTTAACTTACTTTAATATAACGCTCATAGACATGCCAAGTTCATTAAGTAGCACGGTTCATTGCGTTTTACACGTGTATCACCTTAGCTTATACACAAGTATAATACGGCTACGGTATACACAGTGGGTTTCGTGAATTGAACGCCCAAACGGTCAAAGGCTCACATTGCAACGAACGGCCATTTTAAATAGCAATTAGTGTTAAATTTGCGATAAATTTGTGCTCATTAGTGGAGTGGTAAAGACTCCCAGGCATGAATAAATAAATCAGTTCAGTGTAACGTTTAAACGCGTTGGTTACCTTTGTAAAGCAATTTAAATTATTTTACCGGAAGAATTATAAAAAAGATGTTTTATAAAAATAAGTGTTCATTTAAACAAATACGATTTTAACGCAATAATGGGACTTTAGCGCGTCAGAAAGGGAATTTATTCACACTGTGTGTCATGCAAAAAAACTACAATCATCGCGGAAGAAGTGGCTTTATTATTCAAAACATTATTTTTCCTCTCCCACGTTCAGGTTTCAGCCAAACGCTCGCTAAAGTGTAAATCATAAAATAAAAAAAACTACTATTTCAATACTCCGTAGCACCACTCAAGTCTGACTTGGAGCAATGTTTAACGCTGCAGCAGTGTGACGCCAAAAAGACAGGAGCAAGGCACTTTGGCCCAAATTAAATATGCATTGAAGAAGTGTACAGGGTGATTCAGAAGTCATGACCGAGAGAACAAGGGGTTGATGGGAACGGTCCGAGTGAACAGTTTTAAAATGCGGGACCGACCACCAATTCATGGATTGCCCACGCGCGCCGCCAGCTTTTCGCGCAAAGGCTTTCCAGAGTCATACCAGCGTCGTTCTCGAGGGGTATTAGTTTTAATAATATTTTTTAATATTAGTTTAGTTTTTTTAGTGTTTTATAATCTTTTATACTTTGGCCCATAAAAAATGATTTTTTTATTCATGGATAGCTAACTTTCAAAATGTATGGAGCTACGCATACAGACGGAAGGCGCATGAAAAAAATACAACGAATGCATCCTAATGATGGTAGTCCTGCACAAGCATACGCCACATTAATAACAAGAGATGTGTCTCATTGTCAAAAAATACTTAGGTACTTATATTTAGTTAGTTACCGTTAGTTTATCCTATTCATAACAACCTTACAAAAGTATGCATCAAGAAAAAAAATTAGTCCTCGCGTCGAATATACCCTGTATCTTATTCCATTGTTCTAGGTTCCCTTTAGTCCATTAATTTGCAGTGTCCCAAACAGAAACCGCGCGAGTGGGAAACAATGCTATTGGATGACGTTAGCGTCGGTAGAAATGTATAATTGTTCCTCTCTTTTATTTCAGACTTCAGGCTCCTTGTCCGTTTAAAAATGCTGATTGTTTTTGTAATTTTTCTCTATGATCAAACATGTTTCTTAACATAATATCAATGTTACTACTTCGAACAGGGCCATTGTGATTCATTGGTATATATTTGAAAACAATAGTTTGAATTTTTCACTGATAATTTTCGTTTTAAAACCTACTCGATTTGTCAAAATTCACGCAGAAAACTGTTTTTTTTTACAACTTATTTTCGACTGCTGGCAAAAGAACCTTAAATAGCTATGTTACTTTCTAGAACTCAGGGAAAAGTATTATCCACTTCAAAAAGTTGGTTGAAACTATCAAGATATTTGTAATAATATGTTTACTTAAGGAATAAGTCCTCTTCAGTGCCACAGCTGCAAAATGGCTTGTTAGAACCGTGGCTTTGCTTGTTGCGTGTTTGCTTACATCTCTCAATTAGCTATTAGTAACAATAAGCTTAAGGGCTAGTGTTAGTATTATTTGACAACAGTGTGAGTTCTGATCCAACTCCGTAGGAGTGAGTCCCACCCACACCGGCCTGTGTACGATTTACCTACGTCGCGCTCACTTTCATAATTTACATTGAGCTTTTAAAGTTTAAATCAAAATACTTAAATCAATGTAAAGTAATGTAACTAACATTATGCACCAAATGGATAGGACGCATGTAGCCCGTCTAGCACAACCATGCTTCGCGACTCTTGTCGCGCGACATAGCGCTACAAGAGTTATGCTAGAAGTGCAGAAAGTCTCTGTGTATGGAATTGTAAATTACGAGACGGTTCACCAGGCATCGTAAAATGGGAGCAATACCGGTTGAAATGACGTATGACAACCAGTGACAACCCTAGCATTTCAATGAATTTTGCTCGTATTTTACTCTCAGCTCGGGCTTCACAAAGACACAACCTGATTCGTTCATTTTCTCTGCTTCTGTGGACAGGCGGCCTTAGTATAGAGTTGCCACGGAAATGGGAACGTCGACCAAAAGTCACCGAAACATATTAGGCTGGCGCGTTATCGGCGCGCGATTCATCGTCCGCAGGACTGACGTCCAAACCGCCTGGCGTACCTTATTAGGAATACTTGATTTTTTTAGCATTGCTTAGGACCGAATTATCGTTAGTTATATTTTTTTCTCTCAGAAACAGGTAACTTTTAAGCAGTGTCATAAAAAAGTGTTAAGTTCGAGTGGTTGAGCGTGTCAAAAACCCTCAAATGCTTGTTTAAACAGTTTCATTATATTATGACGTTCAATAATTATGGCAAAAGGATTCGTTAATACGGAAGTGTGAACTTGCCAACATGGGTTGAACATTAATTAAATTCGAACAAACACTAATGAGTTTTCCTCACTAGTTTCAAATTCTCTGTCAATGTCAGCAACAACTCAGTTACACTAAACTTGTAATGTAATGAATGACCACTCAACTAACAACATATTTGCATATCTATGAATTATGAATGAGAGGTAACGATCCGTTTTCGCGCTGTTTCGCGCGATTTGCACGTGATCGCGCGATTTCGGGGCATCGCCGGCCCGTGAAATGTGCACTCGGCGCGATTGGTCACTTAGAGACAAGCGATGAGGCTAATTTGTTACTGTTCTGTATAGTTGGCTATTTTTATGGTTCCGTACCTCAAAAGGAAAAACGGAATCCTTAAAAGTTCACTTTGTCACGACGTCAAGACCCTTTATCTCGGGAACACACAACTGAATACGATATTAACTCAACTGACGGACTGGATGAATGATCACAACCTAGAAATTAACTTCTTAAAAACAAAAATTATGCAATTTAGGCCACACCAAAAAAAGTCCTTGGATATAAACTTTTCTTTCAACGGATTTAAACTGGAATGTGCAGACACTTTTACCCTTCTTGGATTGAACATTGACACACACATCAACTGGAAATCACACATTCAAAGAATAAAAAGTAAACTCTCAAAATTCTTGTATGCGTTAAGAGAGTTAAAAAAGTCTACGAATTTCAAGTGTGCCTTAACCGCTTATTACGCTTACCCTTTTTCGTGGCTTAAGTATGGTATTATTCTTTGGGGTAATAGCACTGATATTAATGACTTATTTGTTCTACAGAAGAAATGCATACGGATACTGGCTAACATTAAAAATATGGACAGCTGTAAACCATATTTTATCAAATACGAAATTCTAACACTGACTTCCATCTACATCTTCGAAATTTGTAAGTTTGTCAGAAATTACCCGCAATTTTTTACAAATTTGAAAGATCTGCCACGACGCTTCGAAACCAGGTATAAGTACAATTTGATATCAACCACCAGGTCCAGACTAAAACTACACCAAACAAGTCCAAATGAAATGGCAGTAAAAATCTATAATAAAATAACCGACGAAATAAAACAAGAAACAACAGAAAAACAGTTCAATAGACGGTTGAAGGACTTCCTCATAAAAAAATGTTATTACACCTTAAAAGATTTTTTTGACGATGTGGAAATAATATAAAAAACAAGTCGTAATGCATGCACAAATCTAATTGAATATAACACAAATCTGAAATATTATAATTAATTTATTTTTCCAATTTAATATGTAATTACTTGTTTAAATTTTACTAATACTAATACAGAATTATGTGTTCTAATATACTGTATGTTGCTACGCCCTATCAGGGCCCATGAGAAACTGTATACCTAACTAATTAAGACCTATTTACCATGGATGCAATCATTTAATAAATGAATAAATGAATAGACGTGGAGGTATCGAGTTGAAATGAATACTACATTCTCGTCCACAGTCCCTTGAAGCTGTAAAAAAATCTTACTTTTAAGTTAACGTATAAAAATTATTAGGCCGTTAATGCCGCAAGAAACGTAATAGTATATTTCGACATTCTCAAGGGAAACAAAATTTATAGGGTATTTTCCATTGTCCTATAACTATGAAATTTGACAAGTAATACCGTCTTATACTACGAGTATAGGGGAAACTGTACATTTGTGATTAAATCATTAAATATATGAACTCTTTTAAAAAAATCATATTAGGAGAACTTAACTTTGCACCTCATTTGTAACGCGCCCAGATAAGTGTTTGGAAACCTCGGTGCGCGAGTCAAACTCGCACTTGGACGGTTTTTTGTCTATAAACTACCGCCAAGCTAGAATAGCATATTAATATGGGACTTTGCATGCCTTAGCAAGTTTAGTTTATACATTTTTAAACATAGATCCTACCAACTGCGCCATTAAGAGCGAAGGTTGTCTGGAAGTGATCGCTCTTTGCCATGGTTTAATTTAAGGTTTCTATTGTATTATTTTCTTGGTGTGCAATAAATAATTGTTCTATGCTATTAGTATTTCGAGTTAAATCGGTTTTTAAGCACATATAAACTGCGCAATAAGCCATGCTGTGCAAACTTATAGTTGAGCTACTGTTTTACTTTTAGCAGTATTGTGATGCCGACAAGCTGTCTGGTTACATTCTTTTAACGCGATTGAATTTATTTAATCGCAAGCGCTTACAACACCAGTGAAACTGTCAGGGGAAGATAGGTTGGACATTTATTGAAATGACAAAGGGAAAAAGGACAGTGATTCGCGCATACGATCTACAAACGTTTAACGTGATTGTGTTTCATGGTGATGTGTTTTTGTAACATGTATTTGAAATACGTGTCGTTCCAGCCTTGATAGCCTCAGCTTAAATAAAACCGTTTAAATTGATTATATCGCGTATATTAATTATTTGAGCCTCCGTGACGTTTCGGTAGCTTTGTCCTTCTTCTTTTTCTTGTTGTTATTTCTTTAACCTTTGACAACGGTAACTGGAAAGTTAACAAAACGTAAGGGAGCTCAAATAATTAATATACGATTATACGCGTTATAATCCGTTTAAATCGTTTTATTAAAATGTGTGACAGTCGCGGACACCGAAGAAAATATGGTATTAGTTTAAGTACTATCAGAAGACACTATTTCTGTGTTATATACTCGTATTTTTCACAAAACGGGGAGTGTTGTACTATTTTGTCACGTTTTTATTTATTTATTATTTATTTAAACTTATAGCACAAAAGAAAAACTCAACGTACAAAAGGCGGACTTAATGCCATGAGGCATTATCTACCAGTCAACCTTAGGGCAAAGCAGAGAAATTGTTTTTATATCTGCAAATGGGTTAGTTATTTAAGTAATGATATTTATTACACATTAGCACTTAATTTGAAAAATAGCACTATAGTTCCATTATTCGAGCCCCATCGGGGATCGATAGCATAAATGATTGCGGTTCAGAAAAAAATATAAAAGAGGGTCATAAGCTGTCCAGTATATTTGACGTTGTCGGTTAGTAACAAATCATCTTTAAAGCGCCGCAATGGCTAATGCTCTCGTCGCTTAAGATCATACAAGTTAATAGTAGTTGTACCAGCTATTTTGTGTAGAAACTAAGTTTGGAAACGCCCTTATCGCGAATATCCGATCATGTCATAATCTGAATATTTCATGACCCCCGCGCCGAGTTGCCCGGCTGTTAACTAACCCTGCGTCGCCATATCATAAGACTTCGCCTGTTATCTGGGAAACTTCATTAAGATGCTGGGGCATCCCACGGAAAATGATAGTTTGCGGCGAGTCAGAAATGTAATCTTTTTACAAGACTACTGTTGATGTACATACTTAAATACATAGAACAACCATGACTCAAGCACAAATATTCGAGTTCATCACACAAATATTTGCCCTGGCCGGGATTCGAACCCGGGACCGCCGGCTCAGTAGGCAGGTGTCTACAAACCGAGCCAAACGTGCCGTCAAACATCATAACAAACAAATTACATAAATAGTTAGTGATATTTTACTTATCTATATCTATGTAGTATAGTATTGCAATACTTAAGTTTATTTTTAACGGCATGTATTTAAATCGATATCTCTATATTCCCTTTTTTCGATCAAAATATTTGAAAGTTTCACCAAAAATACTGACTTGCACACTAATTATGCACACTAAATAATGAGCATTAAATATACTATTTAAAGGTATTTGCAAAACTGTTTTACTGGATATAAAAAAAAAACTAACCTAACCTAGCCCGGCCGAGTCGGACTTTAGTGTGCAGTGCGAGGATAATTAGTGTGCAAGTCAGTATTTGAAACTTTCAAATATATCCGATGTACGAACCATATTTTTGGTGTGGATTCGGTTAAAACGGTCATCTCGTTTTGTATGATGTTTAAGTTTTTTTTGTAGGACATGTTCAGTTAATCAATTGTTTTTTTTTTGCACATCATTCGTTTTTCTGGTATGCATTCAGTTAATTAGTGGAGTTACCTAGTGTGCTGAAAAATTATACAGATGTGCATTTAATAATATCCCTTTTTTAACTATTTCTTTGGCACAGGTTTAATTCTTTTAACAAAATCTATCTTAACAAGTTAATATTTAATTCATATAGTCTCATATTAATTAATTAATAAAAATTTAAAGTACCTTTATAGTGAAAATTTAAAGGTATAAAATGACTTAAAACTCGTTAAATTAACTATTTTAATTGACGATTCCATGTTTTTCGAGTCACGACTGTATATTCAATCAATGTAGAATCCAATTTACAACACGGAAAATGCTGCAATTATTTACGTATTTTAATCAAAATATAAAATCAACACAACTTTGTCCTTGACTATAAAATTTAAATAGCGAATTAAATACACATGTGCGATGGAAATTACCGACATACGAGGTTATGGGTACTAGGCGACGATATACATACTTATATAGATAAATAAATACTTAAATACATAGAACAACCATGACCCAAGCACAAATATTCGAGTTTATCACACAAACTCGTACCGGTAAATTACCGATAATTTTCATAGAAATTTTTACCAGTTTGCATTCCACTTGTCGCGCGACATAGCGCTACCCGTCACTCTTTCACATTACTGCACAGAAAGGGACTGGTAATTATCTCGCGCGAGAAATAGTCGCGTGTGACAGTTGTGCTAGAGGTGCTGCACTTCTAGCATAACTGTGACTCGCGACTCTTTGTCGCGCGACATATACTCTGTCACTTTCCTTTCAATACCGTGCGAGCAAGACAGATGACAGAATGCTGAGTCGCGCGTCAAGCGAAGTCGCAGTAAGATAAGCTAGCCCAGCTGGTAAATAATAACTTTTTGACGACGCGTTTGGCTCGGTTTGTAGACACCTGCCTACTGAGCCGGCGGTCCCGGGTTCGAATCCCGGCCAGGGCAAATATTTGTGTGATGAACTCGGATATTTGTGCTTGGGTCATGGTTGTTCTATGTATTTAAGTATATTATCTATATAAGTACGTATATCGTCGTCTAGTACCCATAACACAAGCCTTCTTGAGCTTAATTTGGGACTAGATCGATTTGTGTGAGGTTGTCCGATATTTATTATTATCTTGTATGTCGCACCCGCTCACGGGACAAAAGTGTCCCGGACCTTTGGGAGGCGTGCGCGGAGCCGAAGCCAACGCGTAGAGGCCCTTTCGACAATTTAATGAAATGTAAGGTGTACATCAATTAATAATACTTACTTACTTACTACTCTGGCACAGTGACCCAAAGAGGATCTTGGCCTCTGACACAAGAGAACGCCACTCTTCTCTGTTTTGCGCCTTTTCCCGCCAGTTAGGGATACTAAGGGCGCACAGATCCTTCTCCACTTCATCTTTCCAGCGGTATCTCGGGCGGCCGACCGGACGTTTTCCACTCGGTTGCCCCTGAAACGCTCTCTTCACAGCCCGATCGTCTCCCAAAAATAATAATTATTATTATTAACTGATGACTAGACACAGACAAAAACAACGTCGGTATAAGTATTATACTTATGTCTTCAATTGCGAAAATAATATTTTCACTTCTCTTGCTCTAAAAGTTCGACTTTATGCTGTGCGTGGGCGACATAAAATTGCTTTTTATGCTCTAGAGCATAAAGTAAAATCGTCGTCGAAGACCAAGGCGATCGGTCCAACAGCCACACGAAAAAGGTCCTTAATAAACCGTAAAAAAAAAACATAAAACTTCATACAATAAAACCCGTTCCAGACCTTCCGATCCGGTCCGATTTATCGGAACAAATCGGATAATGTGTATAAGATCCTAACAATTGCACTACACATTATCCGATTTCTTTTGATAAATCGGATCGGATCGGAAGGTCTGGAACAGGATTTAACTCTTTATTTTATTTCGTTTTGTTAGTGTTCTAAGACCAAGGCAAAGATACCAACAGCCAAAGTACACAATAAAACTTCTTGAAATAAACTTGTAACTTTTATTTACTATCATTTATTAATTTTTAAACTATTACTTTAAATATTTCTCATTGAATTTTAATTAAATTTGTTTTTAAGTATACATGATATGTGTATATATGTTATTTACATGATACGGTTTCATTTCCTCGCAATCAAAGTGAAAAGTAGAGTGTGCAACTCGTCCATAAAACGCATTTTATGCACTTGTCGTACAATCTACTATTTCTCAAACATGCAACGAAATGTCGTCATAACGTGCGACTTCGAAGTGTCACGTTTCGGTCGGAACAACTCGAGAGAACTGTAAAGAAAAATTCATACAAAATTGAAGAACTAAGCCGGGAAGTATTTTTTTTAACATGCCGCCTGTGTTCATAGACAGGCTACACAGTTTTTTCGAGTGGTTATTTTTTGAAGTGAAAACTTCTTTAGCGGCGCTTGGCAATTTTTAGATGGGTAAAAAATGTTAAACTCGCGACAGATCCGCGCTGTCGCGACAGATAACAGTCAGTCGGTGACCTAGCAACCGTGTCTGTTTCAAAGAAAGGGGGCCTTCGAACAACAAAATGTTGTAAGTGACAGATGGTGAAGCGTAATCATAAACATACATTAGTAAGTAATAGAGATTAAAATAGAAATCAAGTGTCAGTGAGATATAATAAAATCGGAGTTTTCACTTCTGCCGGCACTCCCGGAGTGCAACCCGTCCTTTTTTTTATTTCATTGCATACATGTTTGAGAATAGCGCTATAGAAAAGTGCTTCGTATCAGTATACCTACTCACCCGGTAAGCCATTCTTTCCCGGAGTATACAGTATTGTACTATTGTATAACATGGATATCCTCGTGTACATACAGGGATGCCATAAATTCCCTAATTCAATATATCCCACGCGCCGAACAGCTATAAATCGCCGCGATGCTGGATACCTAAGTGCTGAACACTTATCTACTGCTATAGTCTGGCTAATGAAATATTACTCAAAGTTTTCGCGGAAAAATTAAAAACTCTACGGCTGGTCACACTTTGTGTAGTAGGAATTATAGTTTTGATACTAGAAGATATTTTTGATTTTCTATGCACACACCTAATGAAATGAGTTAAATATGTTGACGTGCGCTCATAATTAACTCAGATAATTTCTACCACTAAACTCGGATTTCTAATTCATGACCAAAAAAACTACGACAGATACGTCACTGTCAAAATTGACAACATTTAAATGACATCGGAGTTTGTTTCTTGGCTTGCACCAAATGCACAATGTTACAAGTACAATACCAGATTTTGTACCAAAAATCTCCGATGTTTAAGTTTTTATTATTTCATCTCGTAATTATGTAATAATAAATATTTTGCAGTTATTTTTGATAGAAATTAAGTAAAACAAGAGGTTTTGCAAATAAAGAAATTACTTTTATTTCACACAAGTTCCCTTCACCATAGTAGATAATAGACAACAGAGTTAGCACGACAGTGCTGCCACCACAAACTTTAAGTAGATTATATTGTTCTACCAACAGCCCCCCTCAATATAATCCCTATATTATCCTTTACATTTTACTTATACAAGAGATCATGACAACATAATTACTATTCAGAAATTAAGCCACAGCTATTTATGAACTTACATAACAAATTTTTATTCAATGCCTTAGTAAACATGTCAGCTGTCTGATCTTCTGTTTTAATATATTTTAACATTAATGTACCTTTTTTAATTAACTCCTTAATATAATGAAACCTTATATCTATGTGCTTTAATCGCTTCACACAGTCAGTACTTGCTGCCATTATGGCACTTTGGCTATCACTGAGCATTAAAACTGGACACACATTTTCAATATTAAAATCCTGTAATAAATTTATAAGCCAACAAGCTTCACTTGCCGCCATACTTATGGCTACATATTCTGACTGCGTAGAAGACAGACTGACACTAGCCTGCTTCTTTGAGCACCAATTAATTAAACAATTAGCAAACTTGAAACAATAGCCAGTGGTTGATTTTCTATCTTTTAAATCCCCTCCCCAATTTGCATCGCAATATCCTATCAACATATCATTGTTACAGTTATAAACTAAGCAATAGTTTATTGTATATTTAATATATCTAAGTACTCTTTTTAGGGCTATTAACAAAGTATTATTTGCATGATTCTGATATCTGCTTAAAATTGAAACCGCGATACAAATATCCGGCCTTGTTCCTAGTGCTGCATATGACAAGCTACCTATAATTTTTCTACATTTCTTTTCAATATTTTTATCATTTGATTTATTTTCTTCTAAAATTTTTGCATTAAAATTTAGATCCATAGGTGTACACATACCCTTACAATTATGCATATCAAATTTTTGTAAAACATTTTCAAGATATTCTTTTTGACTCAATTTTGTGACACCTTTTTTTAAATTTTGTTTTACATGAATACCTAGAAAGTTTGACACTAATCCCAAGTCTTTCATCTTAAATTCTCTGTTTAGCATTGACTTAAGGTCACATATTTCACTGTTATCATTTCCAAACATTAAAACATCATCAACATATAACAGAACATAGGTTTTGGAATTACCTACACATTTTGTATACAAACAGGTATCACTTTGAGATCTCACAAAGCCATGTTTCATAATAACAGAATTAAACTTATCATTCCAGTATTTGGGCGATTTCTTTAGACCATACAAAGATTTATTCAATTTAACAATATTTTTATTGCCACTATAAGCACCTTCTGGTAATTCTAAGTATACAATTTCATCAATGTTTCCATATAAAAATGCCCCCGTGACATCCATCTGGTAAATGGGTAATTTTAATTTTGTAGCTACTGACACAAATAATCTGAAAGTAGATAAATTTGCTACTGGTGCATAAATTTCACATGAATCAACCAAACCATTTTGTTCAAAGCCTCTGGCCACCAACCTAGCTTTATATTGGTCACAATTTTTTATTTTAAATACCCACTTGCTACTCACAGTTTTCTCACCAACAGGGTGCTCACAAAACTCCCACGTATTATTCTCTTTCAAGGTTTGTAACTCTCTTTCTATAGCTTTCTGCCACTTGCTGGCATCCTTTCCGCCCATAGCTTCTTTGTATGTTTTTGGTTCAATTACTTCAGAAGAAACATGATGACAATTATAGAATGAAGTCTGTTTCCTTACACGAGCTGCTCTCTGACGAGGTGGTATGTTTTCATCATCTTCTTCACAGGATCCTTCATCGCTGGTGCATGGTATGTATGTACTACTATCACTCTCTAAAGTTTCTGCCGATACATTTGGACTAACCAGAATCTGTCCAGGTGGCTGTTCGCTTCCAATTTGTTCCACTTGTTTGACACTCTCACTTGGGAGTACTTCTCCTTCCGTTGGATTCTCTTTCCTGGATAATTGTTCCTCACTAGCACTTTCTGGTGTATCTCTGTCATAGTCTAGCTGTACTATCTTTTCTTTTATTTCCTGACCTCGCTCCAGAAACACAACATCTCTCTTCACCTCAACACTGTTGTACTTTTGGAAAAACACTCTATATCCCTTAACATCTTCTCCATAACCAACCATTATTCCTTTTTCTCCTTTTGAATCCCATTTTCTTCTCTTTTCTTTTGGGATATGGACATAGACAGGACTACCAAAAATTTTCAAATTATTTATATCATACTGTTTGTTGGTCCAAGTTTCATATGGGGTTTTTCCAACCTCACTGCTGCTATTGGTTCTGTTTAAAACATATGCTGCAGTTATTATGGCTTCTGCCCACAGTTTCTTTGGTAAATCTGCCGCACACAACATTGTTCTAGCTGCTTCAGTTAATGTCCTAATTTCACGTTCCGCTTTGCCGTTCTGTTCAGCTGTATATGGCACTGTAGTTTGGTGTATGATACCACGTCGAGAAAATAGGTCTTGCACATCCTTATTAACAAATTCTAATCCATTGTCTGATCTGAAATACAGCACTTTATTGTTGGTGGTATTCTCAGCTTTGTTTATGAAGTTCTCAACGCATTTCTTCACTTCATCCTTCCCTTTAACGCAGTACACAGATCTGAAGTTCGAGTAGTCATCTTTCAGAATAACAAAGTATCGGGAACCTCCCACAGACGGCACCTCGAACGGGCCGCACGTATCAGCGTGTATAAGTTCACAGGTTCTATTTGTCTTTGTTACACTGGCACTAAAAGGCAAACGATGTATTTTGCCCTTCAAACAGCTCTCACACTTTATATTCGTATCATCTGTCACCGATATATTATTGTTTTTAAGAATTGTCTTAACATGTTGCATGTTTTGGTGAACTAGTTTTTCATGCCAATCTTTTAAACTCGATTGCACTTTAGCCACGTTTGCTGTACCGTGTTTGTAACGCACGTCTAATAAATACATGTCTTCATTACGGTAAGCTACCGCACACACTTTTTCCTGTTTAATAAATTTGCATATTTTCCTGTCCGTAACCATAATATAACCTCTATCCGTAATGCAATTGACAGACAACAAGTTTGTTTTTAATTCCGGCACAAATAAAACATTGTCTATGGTGGTGTCTATCCATTTATCGCCATCATACACTTGCAGCGCCATCTGTCCGAAACCATGCACAGTGCACAAGTTACCGTTACCTACAGTAACTGATTTTTTTGATATTGATGAAGTATATGTCGTAAATAAATCACGATCACGGCACATGTGGTTACTTGCGCCAGTGTCCACTATCCACTGCGATTTTTGAAAATGTCCACTTTTATCGATGGTTACAAACGCGTTACTTTCTTTGTCCTTATTTTTTCTGAACCAACATTCACTTTTTAAATGTCCCATTTTTTTGCAGTAAAAACACTTTTTACCCCATTTGTTCTCACTTTCCGAATTATTGTTTCGTTTATTCCGGCACTCACTTTGAAAATGTCCCTTATTATTGCACTTATAACACTTAGCGTCTTTCTTATCTATTTTCTTTGCAACAAAAGCCGATGATGTTGATTGCGAACACTCGCCATTTTTATCTTTTAACCGCTCCTCTTCTATTAACAATCTAGCGACGAGATTATCGTAGGTTTGTTTATCATCTGGCGCTGATTCCCACGCGGATACAAAATGCTTGTAGCAGTCAGGAAGTGACATCAGTACTTTTGTTATGACGAATTTTTCAGAAATTTTTTCTCCCATCTGCTCTAGCTGATTTTTCATTTCTTCAATTTTGGATAAGAATGTAGACATCTCTGTTCCCTCTTCGAACTTATATTGAAAAAATCGCTGTTGCACGATGTGAATGCTTGTTTCGGATTTTTGTTCGTAAACACTAGCCAGTTTCTTCCACATTTGCGCGGATGTAGTACAAGTTATAATATGCATCATTGTAGATTCTGACATTCTTGTAACAAGCCATGTTTGTGCTCTTGCGTCCAGCTTTTCCCATTTTGGTATTTCAGTTGCAGCTTCTGGCTTTACCTTGGTCCCCTGTACCACTTCTAGAAGCTCATGACTTCGTAACAAAATCATGGATTGGAATTTCCACACATTCCAATTTGATGCACCTTCCAGTTTGATGTTTCCGGACTTTTCTTCCATGGTGTGTTATTTTGTTTAATTGCCTGCTCGTCCCGTCCTTGCGTCGCAAGTATTATTTCTTCCCGCCGACTTAACCTCAAACCGTGCGCATTGTGCCGCGCCGGTGCCGACCGTAATTTTTCGACGAAACAGTGTCCGACCCAAATGTTTTACTTTCTTTTTTTTAGGATTATGTGCCTGGGCCCATAACCTGATAGAAATTAAGTAAAACAAGAGGTTTTGCAAATAAAGAAATTACTTTTATTTCACACAAGTTCCCTTCACCATAGTAGATAATAGACAACAGAGTTAGCACGACAGTGCTGCCACCACAAACTTTAAGTAGATTATATTGTTCTACCAACAATTTTGTTAAAACATAGAGTTAAAGTTACGAATAAATAAATTATCTTAGCGTGTTTAAAAAAGAAAAAGGAATTTACTATTGTAAAAATATTTTATTGTAGTGGCAACCTTGTGGTAGTTTTTTTGGTCTTGAATTAGAAATCGTAGTATAAGTAAAGTACAGTCAACGACAAACATATTTTTAGGTACACTTTCTTACCATATACAAGGCGAAAAATTTAATGTAGTGTAAATAAGACCTAGCTCGATAATAGCATATTTATACATCACCAACAAAATTGCATAAGTACTATGTCAAATTTCAACTCGATTGAAATGTTAGAACTAGTACATAAAGTATCAAAATTATTTATAGAGGACCCACCTACTAAATTGTTTAAATCGTAGACGATTGGTGATACCACAAGGAAATATTTGTCAATATTATTTGGCTAGCCAGACATAAACTAAACTGGCAAGCCGTAAAAAGTATACATTTTAAGTTCATAAGTAACATTCAAATGCGTTTTAACGGGTTTACTCAAGTCGAATACTTTTGCTCCCTCGACATAATTTCGAATTGATTCACGATTCTTAATCATGAGGTTCGTTCGAGATGGCGGACGGCTCGGTGCAAACTACTATGGAGTGTTGGTCGGTAGTTTGTGTTGAGCCGTCATCGCGAGCAGCATCATGTTGTTGTTGTGTCTTATTTCAAAAGTACGAGCTTATTATTTATAATATTGGTCAATAAATTAATGCTCTAATAAAATTGTATATAATACTCTCACAATACACCCCTGCTCCAAAAATAATGTAAAACTGCCACAAAGCCATGGTTAGGTACGACGACGAGCCAAGCGAGGAGGAGTGTTATCTTACGAATTGTTGTTATATCAAATGAACATTATATCAAATGTTGTTATATCTAGTGAAATCATATCAAACGTTATAACCATCATTTCTTTTTTAAACATTAAGCATGACTTCGCCTTCTGCGTTACGGGTTGTTTAAACGCTATGTGTTCAGTATATATGTACGAGTATAACAGTAGGTTCCTCGTATCTACTTTCTTGAATTGCGCAATGAAATTTTAATAATCAAATACTGTTTATGTTGCCGCAACATGCTCGGTTCAGCTTCAGTTCTCACAGACACTAAAGCATAAACAATTCAGATGTGCTGCAGTCTCATTGCTGTGTACGTGCCGAATAGATGGTAAATAAAATTGAATGTATTTATACCCCAACGGGGGGTTTCACAACGCACGCCATATTATAGTTATTATTATAGTTTTAGTGTTACTAATGTATCTAACTGGCAACGACAAATTTTTGGTAACTGACGTTGAAAGTCGGCGAAAGTCATTGTTGTAAACAAAGAGGACGGTGGACTAAATGAGTCATTGTCAGATTTAGGTTCGCGACTTTACAGTGGACACGTTCTATTAGGCCTAGTTTTCGATCAAAATTATATTAGCATAAACGACGTTTCCCTTTTTATGGGCTTGCGTGTCAAAAACATAACTGCTATGCACATGCGCTGTTAGCTATTGGCCACCGACGAGACAACTTTTGTTTTTTGAACTGACAATGACCCAAATATTCCGCAAATTTCAAGTAATTTTTCCATAATAAAGCCAAAACTATCCACAGTGATGAAAGTAAAGCTTTTTTCAATATGATTCAGTATTTATTTCGCAAGAAGAACGAAGGATTGAGCAGCATTCCGGTAAACAATGTTATGAATTTGGTTAATGACACATCCTTGATAAATCGCTACTGACGTTTAATAATGCAAATATATGACGTATGCGCGTTATGCAAGCACTTGCTAGGCAAAAAATAAAGTTGCACATAGATATTAATTAATAATTTTATCTATCCAAATATCGTAAACCCTCCATGATGCGTTCAAGAACCGCATTATGACCACCATAAAAATAGACTATTTCTTATCTGTAAAAATGTTATTATTGCTAAATAATAACATCGATTTCGATAGTATTATTAATTCAAATTTCGAACATCTCTGAAAAACAAAGAAATTTGATTTGACTTCTATTCTAATATCAGTCGAGATGACGTTTAGTTCGAAATGAATTGTCAATTTGCAATGAAATTTGACAAATGTCGCACGTAAGTAAGATATTTAACGATATATAATAGTTGGGACCGACTCTAGTTTGTCTATGAATTAAAAAAAAACTATGACAGCCGCCAGAAAACTTCATTACCGCCATTACCAGGTAATAATGGTTATAATGTGCGACTCCTGAATGCATCATGGAGGCTTATGATATGTGGCTAGGTAAAGTAATGTATGTAACTGTACATAATTAGGTATTATAGAACACTCGTGTGATGTTATTATGAAACTTGCCTTCGGCTCGTTTCATAAACCCATACTCGTGTTTAATACTCCTCATTAGGTACAGTCACATAAACTACTAATATAGTCACGTCCATCGGAGCTTTTAAGACAGAGCAATCGTAGGTTGATACAGTTAATTCTCAATTATATTTGATACTCCAAAACTGGTATAGCAGATGTGGGTGTAAAGACCGCAAAACTGAAATTGGATTGGGCTGGAAATGTCTGCCGCTTGCATCCGGAAAAGAGGGTCATAATAGCAAAATATCCCACAAGATGGATACCAGAAAAGAGGCAGACCGATAAGGAGATGGTGGGACGATCTAGACGCGTTCTGCAGAGAATGGCAGAACCGCACTGGCAATAGGACCGAGTGGAGAAAAGAAAAGGAGGCATTTGCACCTAAACAGGCCATTAAAAATTTATATATTGGACACAACAAGTTCACAATAAAATGATAGTCTTATACGCATACTGTCCCGTTTTGCAGCGATGTGTGTTAAACAAGTAGGTATTACACACGTTCTGTACGTTTGTATATTCCTATCTTTACTCTCAATGGCTCAATATCCACAGCAGAAGCATTAGGCGCAATATTATCCAGCAAAATGGATAATACGGTGCCGCAAGACGGTTAGTTTACAGCCCGCAGACTCCTCGGGGGCCATCAAATATTCAGATATGATCGGATACGCTCGTGCCGAACACTGCAAGAGTATTTTCCGTTTCATCGCGCTTAAGTATATTTCGCTTGATCTCGATACCCGGAATAACATCATATTTAAAAATTGCTATTGTAAAATTTGATGCTTCGAGTGGGACAGACGAAGGTTCGTCTCCAACGGGTCTCAATACGGGCGCCTTGACCTCTATTGAAATGAACGCACCATTAAAATTTCACTTACCTTTAATATCATACAATTTTAAAATTGTATTGAATATTAGTTTTCGATCACAAAAATCTTAACAGTGCGATGCAGGATTTGATTGAGTGAGCTGCGCCACACATGCAGCACCATCTGTGGGTACCTAAACATGTCTTTGTTCGCTCATCACGCCGAATTGGCTTCTGGCTGGACGTGGACGGACTATTTACCAATTTTGGTACAAGGTGGTGTCTGGTATCAGCTTTATCACGCCAACACAGCTGGACGGATTAACGCATTTTGTTACGTAGCTAGAATATAGCTAGGCATCTACAGATGGATGTAGGATACTTTTTACCCTACAACGATAAATAAAATAGTTTTACGCGGACAATGTAGCGGGCTACATCTAGTACATAATAAAATACTCAATACACTTCGACTTTACTGTAAGTACATCTGGGGCCTGCAGTTTCGCCTCTACACAATGGCCCAATTGGCAATTGGCACTTGGCAATAAAATTTATAGCCACCCTTGATAAATTTTCCCAGTAATTTATACCCTCATTACTGACTTTTGAACAGAAAATGTGCGAAATATATTTAGGGAAAGAGAAGTTTATTTTAATAATGCCAGTAAGAAAATTACGGAGAGGTTTTTTGGAACGTTTTTATTTAAGTTTCATAGTGAAAATGTGCTGTCCTGTGTCTAGGGTCAACAATTTGTCCCAATCCACCAAATAGAAAATTAATATGAAATTATAACCGCATTGCCTCTCAATAGAAAATCTGATGCATCATACAACTTTAGTAAGTATACTTCGTAAACTAGCTGCGCCCAGCGGTTTTACCTACTGATCCCACGGGAATACTATTTTTTCGGGATAAAAAGTAGCCTATGTGTTACTCAAGGGTATCAGCTACCGCCATACCAAATTGCATCAAAATTGGTCCAGCCATTTAAGCGTGAAGAACTAACAAACATACAAACGCACTTACAAACTTTTTCGCCTTTATACTAGATGTGCCCCGCGGTGCTACCCGGTCATCACAGGGGAACACTAAATTTATTCGGGATCAAAAGTAACCTATGTCCTTTCCCGGGACTCAAACTATCTCCGTACCAGATTTGATCTAAATCGGTTCAGCGGTTTAATCATGAAGAGGTAAAAGGCAGACAAACACACTGAATGGGTGGATAGTCTAGATGACAGAGAGTGGTTAAAACGTTCATAATGTCCCAATATGTCCAACCTCCACGATATGAATACGGAATCAATCAAGCGGACAAAAGGCAATAACTCGATATAACTACCTTTTAATCGGTTTTCGTTGCGATGATTATTTTTCCGATCCGCAGCGCGCGGCGATTCCCCACGCGCCCGTTGACATATGGGGCGGGTCATTTGTTATACATTTATACACTGTAGTATATAGACATTTATAGATTATAAATGTACCCCCGATCCGCCAGCTACCGGTCATTACAGTGACAGACGTCACCGGTGGCGGACGCACTGCAGGTTTACTGAAAGCCCGATTAATGTGTTTATTGAAGTATCCCGGTAGGAAACCCTAGTGAACACTACAATGGCGACGAGTATAAAGCAACGGAATAAAAGCGTGAGTTAAATTTGACTTAAATCATTGACGTAATTACCGACGTCCTTGACAGTATTTTTTAGAAAATAAAAAGGGACGACAAGGGCATTGGAAAAGTAGATGCGGTTTCTTTGGGGGTGATAAGACTATTAACACAAGTTTTCGGTTGCTAAATGTACGATAATTTTATTTTGGGTAGTGTATATTAGTCACGGAATTCGTGCTGAGGCCTACCCACGACATAAGGCTGAGGCCTACCCACAAAGCACCACCTTGTGGCAAGTTGCTTAAATAAATAGGAACACAGGCGAAGTGTATTATTTTGAATATTAATTTGTAGTTGTGCACTCGAGGAATATAAATATTTAGCAGTTTAGCGTAATTCTCGAATTGGTCGTGTTACTAATCTTCGACTGCGCGTGGCGCAGTGGATGACGAATCACAATATAATAATTATGAACAGATTGGGAAAACGATTGGACTGCTAGGCGTCTATTTAATTTATACGACTGTTCATTTGTGCGTGCGTACTTAATTAAATACGCTACTTAATACTTTCCTATGGAGTGGGATTGATTGTTCTGAATTCCAAAATATATTGACGGGTTTAAATATTATAGTGTGATAAGCTTACTTGTCTTATGTTGAAAATGTTTTTTGGAATAATTATCCAGAGTATCTTGTATAGTTTCTAAACCGTATGAACATCCAGCTCAAGGGTCATGTGTTAGTACACATGACACACATAGGTGCATATGTCACATGTAATCAATTTGGTATAACAAAATCAGTAATTACATACCAGCAGATATTTTTATAGAATTACAGTTCAGCGTCTTGTAAGGTATAGAACAACGAAATATAAAGAAGCAAGAGAGCCATACATCTGTGGGAATTTCGTTGTAATTATAAGCTATTTGAGAGTGTTGAGCGTTCATTAACATTATATAACAAGACGGATTAAAAGTGATATGGAAGACTTTTATTTGGAAAATCATTTTAAGTTAAATTATAAATGTATTTGTTCAGTAACACCGTAATCCAGTATACAAACAGTTTAGTATCTCTTAAGTATTTAATACTTGTGCTAAGAGGCAGCACTCTTCTACATGGTAAAGTTATTTGTATTATTGAGGAGTTTATTACTTTTAATTAAAATGTTACTGACTAAGTAGGTATACAGTGGAAGTCAATATGATAGGCTATGACTGGATTGTTATAGAAAAAAGGTGTATCTATAAGGAAGGTCAATATGATAGACCAAGTTGAATTTAAAAGTGATATGGAAGACTTTTAAGTTGAAGGTCAATATGATAGGCTTATGACTGTATGGTTACGGAAAACGGAAGGCTTTATGACAGGTCAATTTGATAGACCATGCTGGATTGCCAATATGATAGGCTAAGGCCGTATGAGAGGTCAATTTGATAGACCATGCTGGATTGCCAATATGATAGGCGAAGGCCGTATGAGAGGTCAATTTGATAGACCATGCAATGATTGCCAATATGATAGGCTAAGGCCGTATGAGAGGTCAATTTGATAGACCATGCTGGATTGCCAATATGATAGGCTAAGACTGTATGAGAGGTCAATTTGATAGACCACGCTGGATTGCCAATATGATAGGCTAAGAGGATTGTTAAAGTAAGCGAAATGCATTTTGAAACGTCTATTTAATAGACCACGGGAACCAAAGTATTCGTAAGAAAGATAATCGTAAGGCTTAAAGGCGAAGCAAATATAATTGCATGGAAGGTAAATCTGATAGACCATAGAAATATTATAAGCGGTATGTAAATTGTAAAGTGCCGCATTCGTGCTGGAAGCTCAATTTCAAATACCATGTTATTAAATTTGAATACTATATGTATTAAAGCTTCTTTTGAATTGGGAAATATGATAGTAGTTTTGAGACTTGAAATTCGAATTTGTAATTAATCTGAATCTAAGGTCTCAAAGCGTTCATAAACTGGAGTATGTGTTTTTGAGACTTCCATTAAAATTTGAATATCGATGGCTTCGACGCGTCGATTAAATTGAAATATGCTGTGCTTTAAAACTTTCATTCAATTGAAAACGGCTGTTGTTTTAAGACTCATTAAATTGGAATATCTGAGGTATCAGAGGGTCCGTAACATGGGAATATGACTTGGTTTTGACTCCCATTCAATTGGGATACTAGAGATCTGAAAGCCTCCAGTAAATTGGAATTGATTGACAACCTTCATTGAATTAACAATAGTTTGGTACTTCAAATGAATGCTTGGATAAAACTATAATTGTTTAAGAACAATTTTAAATTGACAAAAGTTTGGCATTTAAAATGAATGCCTATATTAGGTTGGGATTGTTTAACAACCTACATTATATTGACAAAAGTTAGTATTTAGAATAAGAGCTTACATTAAGTTCGAATCGTTTGACAACGTTAATTAAATTGACATCATCATCATCATCGTCAGCCCGGAGTCGTCCACTGCTGGACATAGGCCTTCCAATTAAATTGACAATAGTCCGGTATTTCAAACGAATGCCTATACCTATTACGTTGGAATTGTTTAACAACCTCCATTATAATGAGAATAGTTTAGTATTTAGAATAAGAGCTTCCATTAAGTTGGAATCGTTTGAAAACATTAATTAAATTGACAATAGTCCGCTATTTCAAACGAATGCCTCCATTAAATAGGAATTGTTTATCAACCTTCAATTGAGAATGGTCTGGTATATAGTAGTACAGATGAATGCCGGAATTAAATTGGAATTGGCATATCACTGTGATTTAAAACCTCGATCCGAATCGAATTAGAAATGTTGCGGTTTCAAGATCTCAATTCAATTGGACTATAATTGCAATTTAGTTTAATATTTCAAATAAGTGCCTTCATTAAATAGGAATCGTTAGACAACATTAATTAAATTGTCGATAGTCCTATATTTCAAATGAATGGCTCTATTAAATTGGAATCGGTTATCAACCTTACATTGAGAATGGTCTGGTATTCTAAATGAGTGCCGCAATTAAATTGGAATTTGTTTATCTGTGATTTAAAATCTAGATCCAACACAGAAAGACGCGGTTTCAACATCTCAATTCAATTGGACTTTAGTTGCTATTTCGAAAATTTATTTGGATTCTCATATTCTTTTGAATGGTATATCGGAATTTCAGATGACAAATTATAAAAGATGGCCTCAGTGAGAATATTGAACGAGAGTTTACGATGACGTGTCAAGCAAGTTAGCTACTTTCAGTTTCAGTTTCATTTAAAATAATTGAAGATGGTAAAAGGGGGAAAAGAGCATCAAGCAATAGTCCTTAAGCGCTTGACAAGATGGTTGTTGTGAAATAATTATACAGATAAGGCTACACCTATGTCACAATTCTTAAAATTTCTGGAATCAAGTGTATACCTTTGTTTTTATAATTCATTTATTTTTCAAATAAGTTACACAATATTACAGTAATAAAACCTACATGCTTTGAAACTACAAAACTACATGCAGACCAAACTTAAAACTAGTTAAATTTAATTAAATAAGCGACTTAATAGCTTAAGCGACGTAACGGCGTGGCTCCGTTGCGTTGTTTGACCCGCACCTCTGGCATAACTGTCATATTCATATGCGACTATTTCTCGCGCGATATATTTGCCTGTCTCTTGCTGTGCAGTAATGTGAGGGAGTGACGGTTAACGCTATGTCGCGCGTCAAGAGTCGCGAAGCATAGTTGTGCTAGACAGGCTGGCGTAGGATTAGACAGATAGTAGCAGCCTGTAGCGGCTGGGACATGCGTAGCTCAAACGAGCTGAATTGCACGTAGTGACAGGTCTGAAATGGTACACCTTCATGTCCTTGTTGGACACGGTGCAATCCCAAGAACTGAAATAACCGGCTCGCCTATGCCACAAAGTCTTGCAGGGCACCATGCGCGCCATGCCCTTCCTTTCCGCCAGTGTGACTCCCTCCCTATCCACGTTGGTATGGGAGAACTCTTCCTAATCGCGAACCCGTACGGGGACCGCCGGACCGGTTAGCTGCGACAGACTGACCGGCGACTACATAGCATATTGCACGCAGACGCGACTTCGATACAGTATCCTTTGTGCATCCTCTATACCGTTATGTATGAAACAAGGTTCAGGGCAAGTTTATATTGCAGAACTAGTTCTAAAGGGTTGTGTGTAAAACGAATTAAATTTTAAATTTGACTTGATTTCAGAATATTATTTTCAAGTATGTCCTCAGGAATGTTGTTTCAAGTCACTAATGTCGAGAACTATCACTGGTTTAGAAGATACTAACGGCACTTTACGATAAGGAAAATAAGCTCGGAAAAACATTCATTAAAATCTTTGAACTAATTTATATCTTTTGCTGACAGGCTTGATAGAAATATTAAAAAGGCAATCTGTGAGTTTTATTGAGGTGCTTCTCTCTCACAGGAAGCCTTGTTTAGAAGCGCTGGTAGATATTGTAAATTTTCAAATATAAATAGCTTTCTAGCTAGCACATGAGTAAATACTTAATAAATATCTTAGAAACATTTTGTATGAGATGGAAAAATATAAATTAACTAAACAGTAAATAAAAGTAACCAATGATTTGAAATAAATTTTAAAAATAAACGCAAAAAAAAAGTTGTCAACGGGATATGGAGGGCGGCATAGAAGTTTCCATTGGATATAGGAACATAGTGGCTATGATTAAAATAAATAAGTATAGAAGACCAAATTGTTCATGTTGACTACACTAATTGTATTAACTTGAGGCAAACTAAGTAAATAGAGGATTATTAAATCATTATACAAAACAGCTTTGGTTGTTATCGAGACGTCGTAATCGACATAGTTTAAAGAGCGTTGTTGTTGGTCCTCGAGATCTTTGAGCGAGCATTTTGTGTGTTGGTGCTTGTCATAGCTGTCTGGTGTAGGGCGCCTGGAAGTGGTCCCTAAACAGAATTAGTTGGCACTTGGGCGAGGCAGTGAGTAAGTAAGGCTTGTAATACTTGTAACTACCTAATTCCAAGCAATTCCTAATTGGTTAAAAAGGGAGAGATGTAGTATATAGACATTTATAGATTATAAATGTACCCCCGATCCGCCAGCTACCGGTCATTACAGTGACAGACGTCACCGGTGGCGGACGCACTGCAGGTTTACTGAAAGCCCGATTAATGTGTTTATTGAAGTATCCCGGTAGGAAACCCTAGTGAACACTACATACACAAACAGTTATACATTTTTAACGATTTTTTTTATTGTTACCTCATATCTCCGCCATTTCGACGACGCGGTTGGCGCTGTTTGTAGTGCAGTGCAGCTGCCTACTGTGCCGACGGTCCTGGGTTCGAATCCCGGCAAGGACGAATATTTCCATTAGTTGTAAATTTTTGTGTGTGTGATCTTTTTTTATGTAGGTACCGTATTATGTATATCATCGTATAGTTCTCGTAGTACAAGCATTGCTTATTTTTTTGACTAGGTCGATTGTCCCTTCCTATTTATTTATTATTTATAAGCCAATTTTCGAGTCGAGGGAGTACTCAGCTGTCGTGAGTAAAGTTATTTTGGCGGCTTCTTTACTAACTCAACCCCTATTTGGTTTTGGCTGTTCCAGCACTTTCCATTTGCTGGCCTAAGCTTGCATTTATGCCCAATAAAAGGGCAAAATAGTGCGTTTTGCGTCCTTCGTGGTGTAATATTTATTGAAGTCCATTACAAATTATACGTGGAGTTTATTTGAACGTAATGATTTTTACGTCACCCGTTTGTAAGTGGGATGTACTGTCAGCTACGTGGGGAGAAAATCTCACTTCCTGTGAGATGCGGGGTGTGTCCTGTAATAGGAGCAATCAATTAAACTATGATTCTACCCTTCAATCTGAACAACATTCGTTTAGTAACTTTTAAAAATCACTTGTATTTAATAATATCTTGTAAAATTATGTTTATTCAAAAATAAGCTAGAATCACGAAGTTTTTTTTTGGAGTGGAGCCGTTAATTCAACCTTAAACCAAGCCGCAGGGTCAGCCCGAGCCTGAGATTACAGCATTAAGCCTTTGACTCCACACTCCACAGCGTTAACCAAAATTAGAAATTCAAAAATATCATTTCGTGCTGTCCTGCTTGTTCCTGTATATCTGAAGAGTCCAACACCATTTTGGACAACACTTTTGATACTGATATCTCCATCAGTTGTAACCTTACTAAGATAAATCATACCTTAAGTTAACTTATCTTTAGACTATAAAACCCCTATGGAGTCTACAACTACTAGTAGCTCGCCCGCTTTAGGTAATCTAAACTAAATCTTCAAAATTCGAGTCCAACCCATGCTCTAGATTAGATATAGATATACAGTCCGATTGATATATACCTACTTGTATATAAAGTTTGTAAATGAGGGTAGTTGGAGAAAAGAGCGCAAACGTATGGTACAATAAGTATATAACGTCAGTTGGGACAAGCGCACCTAACATATCGAATTATCTAAAAGTATCGATGTTATACTTTTGCCAACTCACTATAATTACGTGGTTGTAAGGCTGAAGCCAGACGAACATAATTTGAGTCGCGTAATTTCGGTCGCGCCATGCATGTCACGTGATCACGTCACACAAAGTAACGCTACCGAAATGACGCGACTCAAATTACGCTCGCCAGGCTTCACCCTAAAATAGCGTTAGTATGTAGTAGTCCTTCGGTTCGCGTTATGTACGATTTCATTAAGGAATACAGTTCGTGTGGTTTTGTACCTTATTATCGTCCGTCATGAAAGAGAAGCGTGTTTGATAGATAAGGTGGAATTTTGGTGGAATTGTTTTGCGTTTTTTTTTTTTCGAAAGATTTTGCCAAAAGAGAAAAAATGCTTTAATAGAGGTTCTCAGGTAGTCAGGTAAACACGATTACTATTTAAAGTAATTATAACTCTTGGCAAAGGCCTTAGACGTGATAATCCACCAAAATGACCTATGAAACATGCTTCTTTTTATGATGGGCGATAATGAGGCAGAAGACCACACTATAGTGCTGTTTTCTTTAATGAGATCGTACACGACGCCTACCGAAGGGCTATATAGTAATAACATCTGTACTTACTTTTTGACATCTCGATACGGTAGGTGCGCTTTTCTCGCTAGCACATTTGCCCCAACTAACATTAGTCCGTGAGTTGATAAAATAGCCTTCAGATATACCTTAGGTATATGTCGCTCGCTCTTATGGGGCCGAGATTCAAATCTGTAATTTTGCCTGAACCCGGAGACTATTCTAACCCCGGCTACACACTATCCCGAAGTTGACCGAGGCGAAGTTGACCGAAGCATGAGTTTTCCTCTCTACACTATCATAATCGCCCAACCTCGGTCAACTTAGGGTGATGCCAGACGAGCGTAATTTGAGTCGCGTAATTTCGGTGGCGTCTTCGTCGTCAGTCGTGTCACGTAATCACGTGACATGAAGTATGGCGCGGCCGAAATTACGCGACTTAAATTACTCTCGTCTTGCTTCAACCTTAGGTAGCGGGTAGAAGTGTAGGCTAGGGTAAGACACACGGACCGTAGCTTACATTTGCGCTCGCTAGCACGGAGTAGCTAGCAGCTAGACAGCTGCTAGCCCTTTTGGATGAATGACGGACCAAATTGGAGTCAATTTCTAAAACATAGTTTCTAGGTAAAGTTTATCATATACATTATATCAGTTTTTGCTATTATCTCGTCTCATGCCATGGAATGTAGGTACTATTTATTTTCTACGATCAATACATCTCAATAAATGTAATATTCACATTCGATAAACAAAATCATGCACTTAATAATAATCATTTTCTAAAAATAATAATGGGAATGCTAGATGATTTTCATAAGTATAAAACTGACTTTACTTAATACTTAATGTAATTATAGTGGGATTCACGTAAAACAAGCACAGACAATCTCATTGCACAGGTAAGTAGTCATGTATACTATACGTAGCACGATTGAAAGCTCTCTTTTTACATGAATTAAAGTATACTACCCACAGCGTTAAATATATGAGATTTTATTTTGCTAATTTTCACCATCATCCGTTCGAAATTAACGGCTGATTACGCCTGTGAAATGGTCAACATGGGTAAAAAAGAATCATGGGTCAGAAAGAATAATCAGCAGCATGGTGATACATTGGGATTCAAGTTAGATGCACTTTTTAGGGTTCCACTGTTTTAACAAGGAACCCTTATATTTCAGACCTATCTCTTTGCCCGTCCGACCTCAGCCTTGCTTGGAAGACTGTTATTTAAATACATGGTGTGCCCTGTAATAGGAGCAATAAGTTGAATCATAATTCTACCCTTCACACTGAACAACATTTGAATAGCCACTTTTAACTTTTAGAAATACAAGTTGTTCCTAATAAATAATAATTTAAAAAATAATGTTTATCCAAAGAAGCAATGTATTGAATACTAGTCAATAAATTGTTTGATATTTGGTCAATCAATTGCTCTCTTATACAATTCTAAAGAGCCCAAATAAGTAGCTTTAATCAATTACAGAGTTTCTAGGGCCTCTTTCCGTCCCCATAGTCAGACCAAGCCCCATGGTTCCATTTTATTGTATTAAATTGTCATTAAAGTTAAGAAGGTATGCAAAATTTCAGGTCAATCGGTTGAAGATAATTATATTCAAAACTGAGTTGCAAGATTCCACCCGAAAAAACATAGTTATTACCTACATTGCCAGTTACATAAAACTTGTAAAAATCCGGCTAAGTGCGAGTCGGACTTGCACGCACCGAGGGTTCCGTACAAACACTTTGCATCTTAACTGGCCGGGTTACGTTTTAAGTTTGCACCTGGTATGTATGGCGCCAAATGAGGTGCAAAGTTAACGCAACCGATCACGTTTGTTGAATGGGAGCCCCCCTTAAATATTTATTTTGTTTTATTCTGATTTTAGTATTTGTTGTTATAGCGGCAACAGAAATACATCATCCCTGAAGTTTTCAACTGTCTAGCTATCACAGTTCATGAGGTACAGCCTGGTGACAGACGGACAGACAGACAGACGGACGGACAGCGGAGTCTTAGTAAAAGGGTCCCGTTTTTAACCCTTATGGATACGGAACCCCAAAAAGGAAATCAAATAGGCTAAAAATTAAGTTAAAGCCTTTTTATTTAATGTCACTTGCATGTTGTAACTAGCATGTTTTGGGGCAGCCGTAAAGTTGACCATTCGTGTCACATTTCTTTCAGATTGAATACGCTTTTTATAGTGTTGTTAAATTCGACCCCACTACTCCGATGCTCGAAATCCGACTCGTATAGTGCCGTCTCGCTCACCTAAATTTACTTTGACAGGAGATCGAGAGGGAAGGCAGTATGCGATTGTCGAATTTCGAGCGTCGGAGTAGCCTTTCAGTTCCGTGCTCGATTTACTATAAAAATGAAATAAATTGGATATAAAAAACGTTTTATGCTAGCCTAGAAAACTAAATTGTTAAGGGCATGTTTATAGTTAGTGGGGTCGTTGGTATCATGTATTTATTTTCTTAGGAATAGTACATTATTGCAGACGCCGCGAAAGAAGGGCTTGCCGGGTAGGAATAGACGATACGAAGCCGGCAAGCCCTTTTCATGGCTAAGGCTAAGTACTATGGGCTGCACAAATTTAATGCATGACCCATTTATGAATTCATAAAATGGGCCATGCAATTCAGCCGCTATAGTCTGGCTAATGAAATATTACTCAAAGTTTTGGCGGGAAATTTAAATAATCTGCGGGTGACCAGCCCAGACTTTATGTAGTAGGAATTATAGTTTTGATACCAGGAGATATTTTTGATTTTCCATGCACACGTAAGGTACTTACCTAAGGAAATAAGTTAAATATATGTTTTCTAGTATCAAAACTATAATTCTTACTAGACAAAGTGTGACCAGCGGCAAAACTTTTAAATTTCCCGCCAAAACTCTGAGTATTATTTCATTAGCCAGACTAATATGTATAGTCTGGCTAATGATATAAAAAAATACACCACTAAAAAAACAGCTGTTTAAACCTGTCCATGAACACAGGCGCAAATGTTTGAAAAAGATACTTTCCTTCCTAGGCCTCGTGTGAAATTCCTTTACAGTTATCTCGAGTTATTCCGCCCAAAACGTGATACAATATAACATATTTGAGAAAAATACAGGCTAGTATGTATGGTACATTTCGAAATGTATGCGACGGGACAGCTACGACTGATTCTACCATTTCCACTTCTTCATTTCATAAAACGAAGATAGTGATATTCGCTAAATATTACACCCGGTAAGTGTATTTTGTTGGATGTTTGTGTGAAATGTTAAGAAATAGGGGCGAACCGACTGATGCATGTGCTAATGAACATGTAGTGTATTTCCGCGATCAAAACGGGAAGACGGAGCCAACCACTTAGGGGTAGATTTTAATAGGTACCAATCCCCATATAAGAAAATTCTCATACTGTTTGTTACATAATCGCCAGCGGGCCTAGCATCTTGACGCGACTTAGCGTTATCTGTCTTGCTCGCACAGTATTGACAGGCAAGTGACAGTGAGTATTTGTTGCGCGAGAAATGTTCGCGTGTAAAAGTTATGCTAGACGTACAGTCAACCAATTTGATTCCTAGGCCATTTCGTACCTTGTCACGAACGTCAATATGAAAGCCTCTTGAAATCCCTTGTCATTGTGACAAGGTTCTATAGTGGCCTAGAAATCAAATTGGTTGACTGTACAGGTATATGGTAGAGATTTTAAGAACCCCCGTCATCCTAACCCTTAAGTAATTAACGAATGGCCTCTTAAAGCGCTGATCCGCAGGTTATTAGCGCGGTTCGGCGCGAATAAGCCTCGTTTGACGTAACCGCAGTCGCGCCTGATTCAGTAGAAAACCACAAACATAAACCCCTCGACCACGCGTAACTCACAATTATCTAAGAGCCCGCAAAGCCGGTGGGGACGCAAAAATCCGCGGCCATAAAAATATACTCAAACAGCGCCGAACAAAGAGCGATTTTCAATGGGTGCAATAAAATTGAGAGAGATAAGGCTCTATTCCGGTTTACGGGCTTACGCGTGCCTCAGGGCTTAGGGCTGCCAGAGTTTTCTGTTTGAGAATGTAGATACCTAAAAAGCTAGCGGGTTTGTAACCCAGTATTAGTGTGATTCCTATGAGGGTTTGAACCGCCCCGTCACAACCATGGTCTCTCTATTGAGCAGAAGTTTCTCAGAGTTGCAAATTTGATGACCAGTGAACTAAAACTTACGATATATTCGGAAATCCACAATCGTGCTTTGCAATTTTAATGTCGAATACTACTGGGTCAGGCTGGATGCAACATACCGTGTGGTTGTGGGAGGAGCTTGTAGGTAGGCCGGAATGGCGGAAGGCTGTGAAAACTAGCGTGGAAGGCTATGGATGCCTCCGCCTTAAAGACCTCGATGCGAATCTACCCAGGCTTTCCTAACATACACCCTGACGGACAGCTATATTATCCCATTTGTGATCGTGTGCTCGTGAACAAGCTGTGAATCACGAGCCACGTGCCGCACACGCTAGAAACAGTTGACAGGGTGGCGCTGTTGACGGATACGTCAAGGAGGACATCATCATCATCTGGGTGCCTGTCAACTGCAGCGCAGCAGAGGAAATGAACCAATCAGGCTGCGTCTTTGTGAAACTCAAGAGAAGTTAATCTCAATCTGAGGAATATAATTGGCCCATTCTACACGCCGCTCCTCTACGGTCGAAAGGCAGCCATTTATTTCATTTAAAATGCGAATTGCCACGATAATAAAGGCACTCAACAGTTATAGTTACTAATAATTACACCGTCTTATATATACCATCTTCGCAAAAAAACAGTTTGGCGATTTAGCGAGGACGAACATTACCCTTTCTGTACTCAACAAGGATAGCCACTTAAATTAAAACGCTTAATTCCCACAAAACAATTCCAAAATAAGCCGAATCATTACTAAAATGCTAACCCTAAAACCATCAGGGTTGTCACTCTCAGTAAAACTTGGAACTTGTCGCTTCTTGAAAAACTACCGCGGAATCTCCACTGCTAAGACGGAAATCTTACCTACCAACTGTTCTTCAATATGTCGTGGCGAATCGAACATGATCAATTCAATAACAATAGCTACTGAGCCACTTAAATTAAATGCTTCATTTTACTTACAAAACTGTTATGTTGCTGAACCGCAAAAAGCAAAATCATTACAAAAAATGCCAACCCTGCAACCACTAGGGTTGACACTCTCAGTAAAACTTGGAACTTCGTGTCGCTCCTTGAAAAACGACCGTAGACTCTTCACTTCGAAGAGGCCGTTCGATGATCCCGCCCGGAGAAAATTGGACTGTACTGCTCCGTGAATAACGTTGAATTTTCATGCGAGCATTTCCGTAGGAAATAAGCAGGGATTTGGTTCTGTGAATTGGGTCAGGGGGCCGATTCTCGGACCGTTGACATTGCAATGTCGATCGAGATACAAATCATGCGTCTTAGGTTTATGCGGGTTGCGATGCGATAAGTGAAACTGATGACAAGACGCCCCCCGTGGCTTCGTCCGCGTGGCCCTTGTTTCTTTATCATAGTCAAGTAGTTAAGTTAGTTAGGTACCATTGTACCAAAATAGGAATGATGACCATTTTTTCTGAGAATGTCAATCGATCCTATCCTTTATTGGGATCAAATGTCTGTATTCGACTAACTACACTTAGATTACTCTAAAAGTCAAAAATGATCGTTAAAGTTTAACATTCCCATGGACCGCTGAAAACGCTCCATACAAATGCCGTAAACCGTGACGCCATCAACCTGTAAAGGTCCCAACCAATATTACCAAAATAGGCATGTATGGAAAAATAACTAATTTAAGGTTTTGGCCGTGATGAATTGGTTTTAAGTGTATAGTTAGCAGTGATACAATTATTGGCGACGCGTTTGGCTCGGTTTCTAGACACCTGCCTACTGAGCCGGCGGTCCCGGGTTCGAATCCCGGCCAGGGCAAATATTTGTGCTTGGGTCATGGTTGTTCTATGTATTTAAGTATATATTTTTATCTATATAAGTACGTATATCGTCGCCTAGTACCCATAACACAAGCCTTCTTGAGCTTAATCTGGGACTAGATCGATTTGTGTGAGGTTGTCCGATATTTATATTTTTATTTATATTTATTGTTTTAATGAATTATGAGGATTCTGAAAACAATTTCAAATTTAAAGTCTCATATTTCAAAGTCTCTCAACTTTCTTTTCTTTCACATTCATGTAACTACAGTACCATCCCTATTCGCTAGAATCCTTCCAGTTGTATTGTGTAGTATATAAATAACTTATTATATTCAAACCGAAATATCTATCGGCTCCACACCAGTTTATCACATGATAAATTAAGTGACAAACTGTCACTCACACTCGCATTTTGTCAAAACGTGACGGATGCTTTGTCACTTATTTATCACGTGATAAAAGCAACCATCCCATCATATAGGCCCGCAGAGCAGTGTTGTAATTTCATTTTTTAACACTACTGGAAATATAATACTAATGATGTGGGAAGGCTTGATAAGAGTGTTCAAAATTGACATATAAATGACTATCGCCGTTAGCTACGCGTTTATTTTTTAGCCTTCCTGTATAATTTAGACATAATCATAAAAACCGAAGTTTCACGTTATAAGTAATCGAAAGATATTTGCGAGGCTGCATAACCAATCTTAGAGTACAAAATAATTTTGCAAATATCATAGGTTTCAGAATACACGCTCCTTTTCGAAAAGCGCAAGCTAGTAGATCAAGTTAATTGAAGCTAGTGGCATTCTACTTAATGTCAAGTATTCAGGTGAGTCGACTTAACCCGGCACTAAACGAAATTCCTGGGCTACAGGAGCGGAATACATTGTAGATATTAGATGTGTTGGATAAAGTATACCTAAACTTATTTAAAAATAAACGTGCATCCACTACCTACCTAACTATTGAAAAAATATGTTATGACACTTTAAATACCTGTAATCTGTTAGACCTCGCGAGTCTATTTCAAAATGGCTGAAGTTTTATTTTTTTACATTTTTAACCCCCATACCTTCGCCATTAAAAAATATGTCGGAAAACCTGAATCGACTAAAAAATACTTATTTTGTGAGTAAGACGGACAAGTCCTCAGTTCGTTTTTTTTTGTTGAGTAATGCGACCTCTAGTCGAGAGCAGCCGGAAATCATCTAGACATGCAAACATCCAAACATACGAAAGATTAAAGCCAGATGGAACCGGAAACGTATAAATCGCTTGGTCAAAAACATAATACCTACCTATTTATTAGTAGGCTTATTTATTAAGGGATATTATTAATGGCACAGCAAACAAATAATCGCCTATCAATTTATTTTCATCAATTATATACCTACTTTATACATCAAATTAATTATTGCACACCAAATAAAATAAATGCCTAGCACCAATTATACTGCAGATAATTAGAAAATACACATCAGCACGACATTAATTTTCATCTTTATAAAGAACCCAGTAGGTTAGGTTTGTTTCATTATTATTCTGAAAAATAAACAATTTTTGAAAAAAATGGCTTTCGGACAAATGAAAATTTGGCGAAACGTTACAGATGGGAAACAAAAATTAGTGTTTCAGATAGGTAACCATCTAATCCTGATCACCTTTCAGAGCAGATCCGACTCGGCCGGGTTAGGTTAGGTTAGTTTTTTTTTGTATCCCTAAAAAACGCTCCATAATGTGCGGTAGTCATTATTAGCTATGCATTACTTAAATATGCTTTACTTTTAAATAAATAGATGCAAGCCACAAATATAATTTGTAATATATTTAGTAACATTTTGAGTGCAATATTTGCTGTGCAATCAGTAATTTTGATATAAATTTTGATTACCTATTTTTGCATAGAAAAAGGTTTTTTTTTGGTGTGTCAATACTACCCATTTATTAATAATAGTAGTATTTACTCTTTAGTAACTATAGCAATTAAAATAATATTGGTTCAACATTTATTTTATCCTTTTTACGAATATATTTTTCATGTTGTATTTTTATCCCTTTCGTGGATTTTATTACTTAATTGGAACATAAATATAATCCTCTAGCTTCGCGAATCACTTGGCCCCGTGTCGACACCCAGTAATTAAACCAACTTATACAAAACCGTCACGGTGTCATCGTTTGCTTTAACGGGATCTACCAGGCTTAATGACATTTAGGTAGCAGGTAAAGTTGGGGACTAAGCGTGCTCCTTGCGGGACTCCGAGCCAAATTCAGTTCAAACTATGAAACGGGTTGCCTAATAGGCATTAGATCGAATTCATGTGGATTTAATTACTAGAGAACTAGCGGTATGTTAACTGGTTTTGATACTGGAGCGAGTATACGGAAAACTGGCAAATACTCAACTCTTCAATATAGATAAACGAATTTGATTACGATGGTACATCTAAATTAGCATTGCATTAAAATATTAAACAGAAAAAACTTCTTACCTCGATTGGACCATACAAAAAAGCTTTCATTAATTTTCCATTTTTTTCGTTTGCAAATTATACATATAAGAAAACGTACGTAAAGTTTGAATTTCAATTTACGTTTACGTAAATAATATATTCACGTTAAGCTTTTAACGTGAATATATTATTTACTAAAATAATTGCGACAGGATGCAAAATTAATGTAATAAATGGAGAAGTTAGTATCAAATATAGAGTAAGTAAACTTCTGGGCTGTGTGCTCCTTTCGGGACATCAACGGATTTCGGGCCAAATACAGTTTTATTTGCATTGGTTGGTTAATTTCGATTTGGTCGAATTAATGTGGTTTCCATTACTTGGGTTATGCAAGTCGACTAGTAAGTAGTAGAACGTGATATCAAACGTATTCGGATTTTCATAAAGCGTTTCATTCTATTGTTGTCACTTAAATAAATAATACGATCTCAAATAAACTACAGATACGAATATTATTAATTAGATCTGTAAGTATACACATTGGGTGTCCACCGCGTTTCTCGATATCTTGTAGTTATACAAATTCGGTTAATTTCTGGAGAAAAACGATCATTTCCAGTGTCTTTAGTCCTTTTTTTGGTCGAGTCCATCTACCTATTCAATGCTAAGGATCATGCCATTACAGCATTCTTTTCCACATTTTTGAATTGTAAAGTTGCCAGATGACTTTTGTTTGTTGCGAACTCATTGCAATCGCCATGAAAGAGCCACTATCCAGTCGTGTAGCGACCCCTTCACAGCCGGCAGTGATTAATAATCCACCAAGTTAATTTATTCGTTTGTATCGTAATAACGAAGCTAATGCGTTTGAACATTAAATTTGGGCGCGATCGGCTTCCGAGATTACTTTGTGGGACTCGGGAAGATTTTGTTTTTGTTATTTATTTGGTTGGCAAGAGAACCGTGGTACATATATTATATATAATAGATATAGCCCAGACAGTCGTCAAACATAAGTGCAGGCCACTGCCTGCACTTATGTTTGACGACTGTCTGGGCTCTATGCACATTGTCCATAGATCAGTTTATGTCTTCAATATTGTGATAATATTATTAATATTTTTATTCGTATCTATGAAACGGACAGGCCATACTTTTGAAACGAAGGTGTAGGATTAATAAAATCAGGGCATAGGGGCTTGGCTTTTCCTGGGATCTGATTACTTTTTTCAGCGAAAGTGTTATGAGCGTGTGAGTCTTGGCCGCCAATTTTACATGAAATATTTTTGGTGGGATGTCTTTTGCGTCACCTACTTATTTGATTTTTTTATTTTATTTGGATAATAACGCAATTCATGCAATTATGATTTTATGTAGGTATGATATACTTAATATAGAAATCCTAAGTATGTTAACAAAACATAAAAAATACTATCTTCCCGAAGTATCACATTCTTTGTGAACCTTCGCTAGCTTATACAAAACCGCCGTTTGAGGAAGTGCTCCGAAGCCCGGGATATCCCCCCGTTAGCCCTATCGCACAGCGCATTAGCCCTCCGAGCTATCGACCTCAGAACCCACGCTACTGAACATCGGTCAAACAAAACTGAAGCAACTGCAGTGGAAACTGGATAAGTGGAATCGCAAGGGACCGGCTGTTTAGTTCCGCTTATCCAGGTTTTCCATTTATCCAGTTTTCCACTTAACCAGGTTCAAATAAAACGTTTTCTCACTTACAGAGGCTCTCGCTAACAGAGGTTGTGGATGCTAGTAATGTCGCTTATAGAGGTCATGTATAAATATTGGTCAATAAAAGATCAAGTCTTAAATAATCCTTTTATTTAATATGTATGTAGAGGCGTTGGTGTCCACTGCACTACTCTCTCTGCACATTTTTTAGAGTTCCCAAAATTCCACTTATAGAGGTAATTCGTTGCCAAGGGACTGGAACCGAGAACTTGGGTCCACTTAAAGAGGTTTTCCACTAAGCCAGGTTCCACTTATCCAGTTCTCACTGAATTAGGAAGTTATCCTAATTATTCACCATCATTTCAACTTAACATTCAAATCAAGGAAAAATACATATTTGAAACTACATACACTAACTAACTTTGAGGTAAGTAATGCCAGAGTTTTTGGTACAGGGCCACGGGCCCATTTGTAGGATTTAGTTTAATACCTATTTACTCGGCTGTCAATAAAGATACCTATATTGTTTTTCAAATTATGTAGGTACACTGAAAAAATAGCCAAAGCATCCTACTGACATTTCAGTAGGATTGACTAGCAATTTTTTTCAGTGTACGTAATTTAAGTAGGATTCACTAGATATTTTTTTCAGTGATAAACAAGTACTTTTTTTATCATTATTTTTTTTTATTACGACACGACGTTTGATCTTCTCTTTAATGTGTTTTATGTTATGTAGTGTATTCCTTTCATATGAAAGCTGTTTGTAACTCCACTATCCCTGGGCAGGGCCTACACTTTTTAGGCTATATAGTAGATGATATCACAGATATCGAACCAGCGATTGTGTATATATTTAGTTATGGTAACATGTTGTTATTTGTGCTCTCATACTCACGAGCGCATTAGCCCGCCGCACACGCGATCAACTTGTAACTTGTAAGCCACTACGCTGTAGCTAGCGGAACTATCGCTTTAAAGTTCGCAACTTGATTGATCGCTAACGCGAAACCCAACCTTGAGTTGAAGAGTACAGCAAGCTATTAAGCAGAGGAAAACGGCGGGAAATAGTAGTAATTCATTTGACATATTTATATATATATATTAAAAGGTTCACTCAAAATAGGCGCATTGTAAGACGTCGAGTTGCGGAAAACTAGCCCGCGATAACCTATAAAAGGTAATTGCCAAAACTCGAAATAAAACACATTTTTAGACCATATTTCCATAATACTGCCGATATATAAGAGTATATATATATATTTTTAAAATTTCGATTTTCAATCAGTTTTCGACCTGTGTTAATTAACATTGACAAGTTCTCAGTTCACTACTCAGCCTTAGGTTAGTTATAGCCTAACAAGAGTCGGTCCGGCCCAGGGATAGTGGCGCTACAAACAGCTTTCATATGGCAATAATTTGCATACGTCATATATTTACATTATTAAATGTAAGTAGCGATTTGTCAAAGATTTGTCATCGACCAAATGCATTGTTTACCGGAACGCTGCTCGATCCTTGGTTCTTCTTGCTAATTAAATACTGTTAGTCTGTTAGCCTATTGAAAAAAGCTTGACTTTCATCACTGTGGGTAGTTTTAGCTTTGTTATACAAAAATGACTAAGATATTTGCTTTAGTGTATATGTGTGATATGTGCTCATTGCTCGTTGTTCGTCAAAATTTTTGCCTCCCGGCAAACTCACGGAATATGGAGCGCGCTTTAACGTCAGTTACCAAAAATTTGTCTTTGCCAATAAAATAGATTAGTAGGTACCAATAAAAATCCATAATATGGCCTGAGCTGAAAAACACCCTGTTGGGCATCCGAGTTAAAGCTGGAATCACCGTACATGTTATTTATACTACGATTTCTAATTCAAGACCAAAAAAACTACGACAGATACATCACTGTCAAAATTGACAACATTTAAATTACATTTGAGTTTGTTTCTTGGCTTGCACCAAATACACAATGTTACAAGTACAATACCAGATTTTGTACCAAAAATCTCCGATGTTTAAGTTTTTATTATCTCCTCTCGTAATTATGCAATAATAAATATATCTAGTTATTTTGTTAAAACATAGAGTTAAAGTTACCAATAAATAAATTCTTAGCGTGTTTAAAAAAGAAAAAGGAATTTCTAATTTTAATTTTAAAATATGGCTTCCATCAGGTTAATGATGATTTCGCCAATTTCAAGTTTGCTCGCAGAGCATGCCGTTGTTCGGTGAGGTTTTGCTTTTTGTAAAGTGATAGCGATTTACAAAAAACCACGCGGACTATCGGGCCTTGACCCAGGAAGGGCTATGAACGCTTCAAGTTAAAAAGGAATTTACTATTGTAAACATATTTTGTTGTAGTGGCAACCTTGTGGTAGTTTTTTTGGTCTTGAATTAGAAATCGTAGTTTAGAGTAGATATTTTAAATTAATTTCTCAGGAGCAAAAATGCGTATATCTGTAAATTTTAAAATTAAATGGAAATTGTAAATGTGGTACTTTAAAATGTATAATCGCCATTTCAATGGCTATATCCAATGTTTCTAAAATCTCTCGGCTAAATTCGAAATTTTACCAAAATATCACCGATAATATTTCTTTTTAGCAAACATGCATTCTTAAAATTAGCCACTAAGATGCATTTCGAACTAGCGAGTCTAATTTTAAATGCTGAATAGATGCATTTTTATTTGCTGTAACAAACTGCAGTCGCTGCCGACGAGTATCGACTTTAAATTCGTTGCATTTACGTTGAAAATAAATGCAAGTTACGAATGTATAGAAATTCTGGAGCGCTTTTCGAAATGCGGTTTCATGAAAAAGTCTTGTTTTTAGCTCGGAACTCAGAATGTGTCTTTTACAAAAGCTGTAGGTATTTCTAGTGATGTTTTATTTTAGTAAAGGTCTTACAAAAAGAGTTAATAAGCGTACTTTGTAAACTTTACAAATAGTACTCATAAATAATACTCTAATTCCTTAAAATAGGTTAGTTGTAGGTTGTAGGCGTGTTCATTTTAAAACGAATTTGTTTCGAAAAGGCAAATAATCGGTATGTTTTGTGTTTATGTTTCAACCTGGGGATTGAAAGAAAAAAAGTTGAGTTTTTTAACATTTGACAAAATGAAAATTTAGAAAAAAGAACTAGAATGGCAAAAAAAAAAAAAACTTTACACCTAGTTATTGAAAACCTATTCATTAAATTTCATAAGAATCGGCTGAGAAATGCGAATTTGAAGCGAGAACAACCCGAAAGCGTTTGGACATCTAAACAACTCAACATCCGAACCTATGAAAGAATTTTGCGCAAATCTGTACACAGAAAAAACAGCTGATCGCTTCGCTCGCTCAGGCAATTAGTTTTTATATCTATTTATTTGCCTGTTTCGAGTTTGGTTCAGTATTAGTTATGTTATCTGTGTTCTCATTTCCAAGACAACGGCTGTCGTCAAACAAAGATTAGATATAAACAAACAAATAATATTGACATTTTACGAAACGTATTTTATTAATATTTGTACGCTAGATATTTAATCCTTTAGTTATAATATTCGGTGTTTCATAAGTTATTTAAAAAGCAAGACTAGTATTATTCATGGCCTCTGGTAAGTAGCTTATTTTTTTATTAGATCACGTGGGATAAGCATGTAACACTGATACCACTTCAAGGAAACATCTTTATCTATTAGTAGTTGCCCGCTCATCCCACGGGTTTACTCATTTTTTCTGATAAAAAGTAGCCTATGTGTAAATCCAGGGTTTCAGCTACCTCCATACCGAATCCCAACCAGCCGTTTAAGCGTGAGTGGCGCAAAATTTCGATGCTACTCACATGTCAAACTTTTATCTATTGTGTGTGAATATGGCTCCCAATCTAGGTAAATTTAAATTATAGGTCCCGCAGCTACAAGTAGGTACAAGTACACGGTTACTTGATTTTCAGGTCACGATCGCTGTCAAAAGTTACACCTTAACACACGGTCACTCTCTTAATATACTTACTCGATTTACTTTTAATTTGTTTTACAGACCTACCAGCTACTCAGATCAATGGCATCAATTTAGATAATTACATCCCTAGTAGGCGTTCGTATAACTCTGTGGTTTATGTCCACAAGAAATTTTTCAACCAAAATTCATCATCGAAAGATAAAGGTCTACCGGCGTCAGAAAGTCACGAGAATACTAATCTAGAATCAAAACACAAAGAAATTAAGAAGAAATCAAAGTGTTCTACAACGAAATACAATAAAGGATGCAAAACTGAAAAGGATTTGGAACAAACAAGTGTAAATAACGACGAAGTTTTAGAGCAGACTATAAGATTCGCAAAAAACATAGTCCCTGTCGTCATACCTCCCAGTAGCAATGATATATCTCCTGTTTATTACACTATAAAAACTTTAAGGAAATCACGTGCTGGAAATATGAAACAAAAATCTTCAGCTGCTACCCCAGATACCTTGATGTACAAAAAGCATCAAGAAAAGAAAATTATCGAAACCTTCCGCAAAGAGAAGTTTAAAAGTCAAACAGAGAGTTGTAGCCATGAATCTACGGGTAGGTCATTCCTAGAAAATATAATTATCAGTCAATCTTTAAATAGTACTATTTCAGAAATATCCGAAAAAAGAAATAGAAAAACTCATCGTGTTGATAAAAGATGTAATAAAACATTATTCGACGCTTCAGAGTCTCTTGAAGCATTGGCTACTGAATTAATACACACATCTGGTGAAGCAAAAATCAAAATTCATCTAATGGACGACACAGCTAAAGATCTTTTCTATGAGTCCATCCGCAAACCGGTCATAGATGCGATCAAAGATTCTGTAGCAGAAATACAATCAAAAGATAATTCTGATTCCAAATTTGTGCAAAAATATGTGCAGTGTCACACGCAGAAATTAGATAATATTTTAAATAAACTAACATGCATTGAAAACAGATTAGATTGTGCTGAGGATAAAACTAACACACGGAAAGCTAGACTGACTCAAAAACCGTCAGCTCTTGAAGAAATAGGTGAGGATATGACGGAAGAATTAGAAGATGAATGCGATGGAGATGTGACTGTTGTTTATAGTGCTGCGGATAACCAAAAAGCCAAAAGCAACGGTGCCGTTTCTAGATTTAGTACGTTACAGAAGATAGAAGAAGTAAGCCCTAATAGCGGCGCTGGAGAAGAAATATTAGGCCATAAGGTTCTTACTCCCATAACGTCCGAGCGACCCAATAGAATCCCTGCTAGGTATTGCTGGACAGATTCAACTAACCAATAAAGTTGGCTGATATTAAAAAAGTTTGTTTTTGTGTGATATAACAAGTCCAGTTGATGTCGCGAGTTATCTGGAGCGCGCCAAGCGCACAGCGAGGTTCCTCTTCAAAAGTTGGGAACAATTTGCAAGTGCTTTCTTTTTTGTAAAAATGTTTTTAATGTATACAGCTTCAACGGTATATTTAATAATTAGAATAGCCAGATTTTTTGCAACCTCATCAAAAAATAACTTCCTGGAAAAATCATAATTTTATTTTTATCATTTTTTTATTTAGCGTTACGTAATGGTTACGGGGTTCACCGTTACACATTTTTTAGGGTTCCGTACCAAAAGGGTAAAAAACGGGACCCTATTACTAAGAATCCGCTTTCCGTCTGTCTGTCTGTCTGTCTGTCTGTGCGTCTGTCACCAGGCTGTATATCATGAACCGTAATAGTTAGTTGAAATTTTCACAGATGATGTATTTTTGTTGCCGCTCTAACAACAAATATTAAAAAAAATAAGAAAGTAAATATTTACGGGAGCTTCCATACAACAAACGTTATCGGTTACGTTAACTTTGCACCTCATTTGTATCCGGCGCCATACATACCAGGTGCAAACTGAACCCAGCCAGTTGGGATAACGTTTGTATGGAACCCTCGGTGCGTGAGTCCGACTCGCGCGAGTTATGACCACGGACTCTATCCAGATATTAGTGGTTTTACAGATCATTGTGAGCGTGTTATACTTAGCTATACTTTTCCTTCTGACTATACCTATATAGCCAATATTGATAAAAAATTGTGCAAGTGCGAGTCCAACTCGCGCATGAAGGGTTCCGTACCCTAAAACAAGTCTGTTGTATGAGAGCCCCCTTAAATATTTATTTTATTTTATTTTTAGTATTTGTTGTTATAGCGGCAATAGAAATACATCATCTGTGAAAATTTTAACTGTCTAGCTATCACCGTTCTTGAGATACAGCCTGGTGACAGACGGACGGACGGACGGATGGACAGCGAATTCTCAGTAATAGGGTCCCGTTTTTACCCTTTGGGTACGGAACCCTAAAAAGCAGAACGTCTCAACTGACATTACTGATTTTGGATTTAATATTATTTTGCACCCGCGCCCCGTGCGTGGAATGGTGTATTGGAAAATTAAGGCTCGGAAATAACATTTTGATTTAAATAGATGTACACTTGTACACACAGACATGTCCCTTCGCATGAATCGCGGCAATATCATCGCCTAAACGTGGAATTGATCTAGAACGTTAATAATCTGACATTAGGCGAATACAGAGCCTCGCGTGCTGCCGGCGCTCGATACGATAACCATAACTACGAATATCGAAATAAGAAGTTTTTACCATGCCATTCATCTCTATCTTGTGTCAAACAATAGTTGAATAAGCAGGACGGCACGATCGAGGTCGAATTTCGAACATCGGAGTAACCCCTCAGGCCTCCAATTATCGCACATGCGTTCAAGGTTCGGTGCAAAAGGAGCATGTCGTTGTTTAAACGTACGTTTATGTACGCAATTTGTTGTTCGTGAAAAGTGTGCGTTCTGGAGCTTGCAATACATTTTAAAGCATAAAAATACAGAGGGTGTCAAAGCAGATTATTTCGTGCTCTCTTCATAGCAGTATATTAGTCCCATAGCTGAGTGATAAGAGCACTGTTTCGGTTAAACAGGAGTCTGAGTTGAAATCAGACACGGACTTCAATGGGTTGCATACAATTTTGGCTTCCTATATCATTTGTATCTATATACAAATTAGAAAATAGGATCAACACTGTTCAATATATCGTTGTTTGTTATTTAAATAATATTACTCACTACGCTGACTCAGCGACCCGAAATGAATCTTGGCCTCCGACATCAAGTTACGCCATCCATTTGAATAATATTACATGTACATTATGCGAGGAACGCTGAATAGTAAACCTTCTTTGAGTGAGGAAACCACCCGATTTCCGCCAGAAATCAGGACTATATATACCGTGCTATGAGAACACCGAAGCCTGGACTGATGATCGATTTACACGATGAAAAGGACAATATAATGTGGTTATCTATCGTAAGTCCCAATAATTGTTGGCATTGTAGTGTTTCGCCAAATTTTCGTCGTCCGAAAGCCATTATTTTCCATAACTGATCATATTTCAGGATAATTATAAAAGAAAAGCTAATCTAACCTATGTGTATTTAAAACGATGTTTTAAATCCCTGAAAATATTATGGACTTCAGGAAAAAATTACTTTCGGACAAATGAACATTTGTCGAAACGTTACAGATGCCAAACACGTTCGGAGATGTGATGGGTGTTTGTGTAACTCATCATTATGTAACTCACACTAAGCCGCAAAACTGATGCCGTACCAACCAAAAAATCACAATACACACATGAGCTTTCATCGCATCTTAGTAAAATCCACAAGATAAACCACTCCAAAACAATATCAGACGCTATTTTGTTATCCAATATACAAATACAGAGCTAACAGTAACAGTTGCAGGCAATCGAGACATTCCGGGAATGTATCGATTAACGTCAAACGCTTTGCTGCCTCGAATTCTCGATTATGCTGATCCACAGGGACCCCGATCGTATAACAGCTATCAAGATTGACCGACAGGATACCCATTGATGAAATTGATGAATTAAATACCAGGCGTTGTGATTAAGCATACCCCGTGATTTTTGGTGCACAAATGATTTAACGCCGGCAGCAGACGTCATTGCTACAGCTGGCATGTCCGTTAAGCGATTTACCCATGCAAATACAACGAGAGGTATCTATTTTAGATAATTACTGATAAAGAAATAAATATCAGACAACCTCACACAAATCGATTTAGTCCCAAATTAAGCTCAAAAAGGCTTGTGTTATGGGTACCTACTGCACGACGATATAGATACTTATATATTTAACTATTTTTATTAAAGCAGTAACTTCTACTAACTTAAACCAAATGTTTACAATAAAGCGGAAAAAAAAATTTTTTTTCTCACTTATATAGATAAATATTATATACTTAAGTACATAGTAATAACCATGACTCAAGCGCACATATTCTAGTTCATCACACAATTTTTTTTCCTGGCAGGGTTTGAAACCTAGTACCACCGGCTCAGTAGGCAGTTTACGAATAGTTTAAACAAAACTTTCGCAACCACATAATTTTATGTAATAAACCTTCAAACACAAGCTTATTGCCTTTCTTCGTGGCAGAATAGTCCGAATAAATCATCCCAAAACAATATTGAATATGTACCATTATTTATTGCTCAGTATACATCCCACGTAAAACACAGGCTGCATTACATAGCTTATACAGACATTATACGACTTATTTCAGCTGTGTAAGGGCTATATAAGTAGGTACTTATATAGCATGTGTACTACTTGAGATAACAGCGTAAACAGAAACAGTTTCAGTCGATCGAACAATTCCAGGAGCGTACTGATTGATGACAACGTTCAAGGCTGCTTAATTTCTGGATTGTGCTCTCATTTGCGTAGGTCCTAAATGATGAACAGCAGAGCTAAAAACTTTAAGGATGCAATGTTCAGTCTAAATAACGGAACGTATATTCAGTCGGTCATTTTTATTGCTTAGAAATAAGAAGATGTACTCGTTACTTTAAAACATTAAAACGTCTCGTTTTACACATAGTTTTAGCGTCACAGATCGCGTGACAATAAAAAAGTAACACATTAATTATAAACACAAAGGAAACGAAATCTCCGTAATTACTATAGTGTTGACTGTCGAGCGAAGCCCGGTTCCCTAGTAGAGTGTTGACAAACACACCTACAAATGTTTGTACGTAACGGTAACGTAAATATTTACCCTGATAGTCTTTACACCTGTAAGGAAGCGTGTTTTTATTGTTATTGTACATTATGTTTAAGTGTAATAAGTAGGCATAATAACACGGATAGGTAACACGGTAAGACTTTTACAGAGGTATGGAGCCGATATTAACAGTAACCATGAGGATGTCAATCGATTCTATTTTTTATTAGGATCAAATGTCTATATGGGACTAACCTACACTTAGACTGCTCTAAAAGTCAGAAATGACCGTCAAAGTTCAACATTCCTTCTTCTTCTTCCTCGCTTCCTCATGACGGAGGGTCGTGATCATTTGAGGCAGTTATCCGTTGCACCAAAGTTCAACATTCCTTCATCTTCTTTCTCGCTTCCTCAAGACTGAGGGTCGTGATCATTTGAGGCAGTTATCCGTTGCACCAAAGTTCAACATTCCTTCATCTTCTTTCTCGCTTCCTCATGACTGAGGGTCATGATCATTTGAGGCCGTTATCCGTTACACCAAAGCTCTCAATGTAAGGAAAAAAAAAAAAAAAAAACCAAAGCTCTCCACTCCACGCGGTTTTCCGCCTTCCGGATTGACGCCTGTAGTTTCGTGATGCTTCTTTCACGGCATCGGTCCATAGAGTCGGTGATCTCCCACGGGCCCTTTTTCCTTCCACGTGGCCAACTACAATGAGCTTTTCCAAACTATCTGGCAACATTCCTACGGAGCGCTAAAAACGCTCCATACAAATGGCCACCTACATGAGTTGGGTACCAATATTTGTAAAGAGACAATAAGTAATTTGCCATTTTCACTGTGAAAAGGTGCGTTTAAGTTCATGGCTGTCACACAATTATTGTTTTTTTAAATTATGCGAATGCTGAAAAAAATTAAAATTTCTTTTGGACCTTAAAAAGCATTAAATTTGCGTAAGTGCCATATTTCAAAAAATATGTTTTATTTTCTTTGTTTTTTTTTACATATTGAGCTTTATTAATTCATATAATTACAGTAACACTACATAATACGAGTATAAAACAAGTCACTTAATTCCTTCTGTCTGTCCCTAAGTCCCTAGTATATTTAGATCTTTAAAACTACGCAACAGATTTTGATGCGGTTTTTTTGAATAGATAGAGTGATTCAAGAGGAAGATTCATATATATAATACATGCAGCATTGGACCTATGCGAAGCCGGGGCTGTTCGCTAGTGTTGTATAAATCAACATTAGTTGACAGCCCTTACCCCGTCTAAATGGGCCTTTAGTTACCTATTCGCACTATGGCTATTTGTAGGGCAAAAGCTGCAAGTTATACGGCTGTGGAGTGTGGGGCGAAAACTGCAAGTCAGCCATCGCGGCCATGATTAATTTGCTCCGAATTTCGTGGCGTAACCATTTGTAATGGCGAGGGCAAAATGGAGGATAGCATTTGTTTTTAGTACTTTTAGAGTAAACTCAATCCTTTATTCAAGTTATGTCAGGTTAGTTTATATCGGAAACTCCCGTGAGACTCAGACAAATGCATATGAAATGAGGGCCATTTTTACAAGCTTTTATTTAACTTGCATTGTATGTATTTATGTAAGTATGTTTGTTCGGGTGGAATCTTGCAACTCAATTTTGAAGCAGATATCGTCAACCGATTGAGCTGAAATTTTGCGTACTTACATAACTTTGATGACAATATAATAATATGCGGGGCTGATCTGATGATGGAACCGGAAGGTGGCCATAGGAACTCTATAATAGAAAAAGCAATCCTACCGAGTTTGGGCTCTTTAGAATCGTCTCAGTGAGCGTTTGATGGATATCCAAAGAAAAGTACAGTCGGCTATAAAAGCTTGTTAATAAAATGAAATTTTTGACAGAAACTTATTATTTATTTTGTTGTTGATTTCTTTTGTTGTTTCTCAGATTTCAATCAAAGATTAGTTGGGAATGTTTCTTATTTTCACCATGTAAGCAATCTAGAAGCATACGTAAGAATAAAGCTCAGAAATGACCGTCATAGTTCAACATTTTCCTACAGGGCGCTAAAAACGCTCCATACAAATGGCCACCTTATCGTGACGTCTACGTCTATATGGAGACAATAAGTAATTTGCGATTTTCACCTCGAAAAAGTACGTTTAAGTTCATGGCTCATATTTTGTTTAATTTTGAGGATTTTAACAATAATTTTAACATTTCTTTTGTAAAAAAAAGCATACAATTTTAAACTAGTTGTTTTTTCAATGCGGTCTGAGAGGTCACAATCATTCTTTTGTCATTCTCATTCTTCGTGAAATCAATGTCTTACAATATCGAAAGATGACTTCATTCTCCTGAACTCCCGCGGGTGATTCGCTCAAATCCCGAGGACCTGTCGTGATTGTAGCCATAATCACATTTTGACAATATTATTTCAAGCTCTGCACGAAATATTGGTTCCATTAGGTTAGATGAAGAAGTCTTAACCGAGTTTCGAAGTTGCAAAAAGGTTTTCATGTCTGTACACAATTTAAGAACAGATTCAAGGCCTGTTTCAATATACAGGGTGAATGTACTTAAATGAAGGTTTTTGATTTTAAGATTTTAAAAGAAAGTATGAAATTCTTAATACAAATAAAATGTATTTTTTAATTTATTGAAAATGTATGCCAAAATAAGATTTCTTGGGGGTTGCCAATATCCCCGTTCCTAGGAAATGTTGCCTTGTGTCATGAAATACCGATAATATTGCAAAGTAAATTACATTAATTTTACAGTTGATTTTGAGCGAGCGAAGCGAGCATGTGCATGTATGTAAACTTATAGTCAGCCTGTAGATAACACAGTTTCCACAAAAAAATCTCAGTATTCGCCTCAGAAAACAATTTCATTCCTTTAAAAAACATCTTAACAATCTTCACCTTGTTCAGCCATTAATAATTCTGTCATTCCCAGATTCTCATTCTCTTAAAATCTGAATAAACATTCATCAAATTTTGCTGACGCTGCGTTCGCGGTGGCCATCTTGAATTCAGTCTCAAAATGGCGAGAATTTAATTAAGAGCGCTAACCTGTCAACGTTTTAATTTAGTAGCTTGTTTTGGGTATTTGTGACAGTATTTAATAGAAGGCCCATTGTTTAGGTTTCCATAAAGACGCGTATCCCGCTTATTGGTATAAGGATGCAAACAAATTTCGTCTCTATGGAAACCCGAATAATTGGGACCTTTTACTAAATACTGACACATTTATTGTCACGAAATAAATGAAAATGACCCTTTCTAAATGACATACTGTTGGGTTGATCTTCATTGAATCCAGAGTGATAAAGTGATCCTGTACGTTAAGAGGCGTAAATTAGAGGCCTCCCCTACGCCTACTAAGTGCAATCGGGGGCCATCCTACACTGTGCTTTCCTCTACGTAGTCGCCATTCAAATACTGCGCTGTCCCAACCCCAACGGACATCTGCTATTGTATAATATAATGTATGTCAAACACTAGTCCTCCCTTTCCTCCCCGATGAATTAAATAAAATGCAAAAATAAGTCCATTTCTGCGGTATTCCTGGCTCCCGTCATTTGTGTGAGCTGACAGACGTTCGCGTCCGTCTGTCACGTGATATAAATGACACTTGAAAACGGACAAATCGTTCACAAAGGCTTTGACGCGGGATTTTTGTGATTTCAGAGTTCAATGGCTAGTAAAAGTTGAGTGAATATAAAATGGGAACCAACGGTTTGTCCCGTGATAGCTATAGTTAAACTGGAAATATAAATATTGGATCTCGCAATATACAGTAGAAGGCACCTACAACTTCAAAAAAAACACTAGTATCCTGTTTATTAAATTAAAAATAACCACCATACAGTTGAATAGGGAACCTCCTCCTTTTTTGAAATCGGTTAATAATCGAAATGCAAAAACAAAATGAAGTCCATTTCTGCTGTATTGTGTGATCAGACAGATGTTCGCGTCCGGCTGTCGCGTGATAGGAATGACACTTGAAAACGGATCATTCGGTAACAAAGGCTTTGGCGCGGGTTTTTTGTGATTTGAGTTAAATTTTTAATAAAAGTTGATTAAAATAATATATGTTGAAGCTCATAGAAACAAATACAAATACAAATACAAATACTCTTTATTGCACACCTCCAACATCAAGGAATATACAACACAACATGAGATACATTCATATAACAGGCAGAGGTAAACAACAGGCGGTCTTATCGCTAAATAGCGATCTCTTCCAAACAACCTTTAGGTAGCGGAGTAGTTGAAAAATTAATGTTTGAAATTAGTAGGTGGTGCATAATAATTAAAGGACTAAAAGAACGACTACCATAAAAAACAAAGGTAATAAACATACATAAATAAAAATATACAGATATACTTACATAAATACTTAGACATAATAAATAAATATATTGTAAAGTAATAAATAAAACAAAAACAGTATGAGCCACAAAGTTAAAGGAGCGATTATTATTGCAGTGTACTAAGGGAGAGACAAGTAGTGTTTTTTGACGAGGGTTTTAAATGTAGAAACCCATCTAGTCTTAAGTTAAGATGCTACGTTATTATTTATACAGGGTGGAAAGTATGATTGGTTTAGTTTGTAAGTAAACTAGTATAAATCAACTATTTAACAATGTAGAAAAATGTAGTCTGAGAAATTAATTACGTGTTTGAATGTGATAAAATGGAATGTAGGTAATAGCTTTATCCTGGAATCTTCAATAGTTATTTTTTCTTATTCTATTGATCCGCTGTGTGTGAGAGAGGTATTTGTACATAAGAAGTATTGATAAGTAAACTGTGATATTGCTATAATGTATACGATATACATGTGATGATTATTTTAATGTGTTCGACAAAAATAGCGTGCATTTTCTAGAGATTTCTTATTTAATAAATAGATGTGGTGCTTGTGTAATATGACAGTTAATTTTAAACGATTAATAGCTGCTGAGCTGGCAACGACGCATTTTTTTTTATTATTTAAAAAAAGAACAATATTTTAAAACCCGACAATGATTTTAATAGACGGAAGCCGTTTACTTTCTGGTATTGTAAAACTAAATGCGTAAAAATGCCTTGTTGCAAGCTCAATACGGATCTATTGCCTAAAATACCTTTAGAAAGCGCGTGGTAGTCACCTTATCACATAATACCCGTCTCTTTCTAAGAGTATTAGGTTCGAAAGAGTTGGCTGCTTTATCTACAGTAATAAACGAAACCGGTTGCCCTGCTTTGACTACACGTTTCGCTGTTTCTAATAATTGTATTGAATAAAAAAAAATAAGTGCGTTAAGCCGTTGATATTCAAACCACCGCAGGCGACATTAATATTTTATTAAAAAGCAAATAAGTAAAAATAAATTAGGTATATGTATCAAAATCATCTAAATATAGTAACAATTGCAACGACAAACGCACAAGACAACACTGAACTTATGGTCAGTAGGTACCTACATTCTCACTAGTCGTTAAACGCATTAAAAAAAAAAGACTTTACCTCGCTTTCAGCTTTAATCTATAGTTCCATCTGCGTCTAATTATCTCAACTCTATACAGAGTAAAACACAACAGCAGACACCGATTTTAAAGAGGCCCGTTTCTTTTTCCAATGAGAATGTAGATCATATAATATAAGTACATGCCATATATCTATAAAGCAGAAGCTATATGAAAGGAAGAGAAAAGTGAAAAGTGCTAGTTATAAGGCAATCACTCACCAAGGTTTGAGCAGCGGTCTGGTGCTGTAAAAACAGGCTTTAGTCAGTATAGCCAGTACAGAAGGGACTTCAAAGGTGCCGGTTCGTTTCTGCGACAAACGCAACGTCAGTCACATTGCGGATAACGCAATTACAAAGACAAGTCTACGACGTAGTATTCTCATGATATTTCAGAACAATTTTTCAAAGAACTATGATGGCACAACTCCCGTTAGTTGCACACGCGTTTGTTGCATGCGACTAACGCCACGTTAAGCGCACAAACAAACCAACACCTTAACATTAGTCGAAGCACAGAGTGAGTACCTTTCATGATATGAAAACGCACAGAGAACTAGACAAGCCTAGGTCTAAGAAAACAACGCATTTTATTGATCTTTTAAATTATGCTTTGCTTTTAAAATACACCAGTAAAAATTGAATTTATTTGTAATTTATTTAAAAATGCGTTGTTTAACGTGATAAGAAAGAAAGGTACACAAATTTCGCATAACGCATTTTTGACACGAAAAGATTGCGACGTTTCCGAAGACACTCCGTATAAATATTGTGCATCTTCCTTCTCAGAACATCTATACATAGAATATCGCTATAAAGTACTTGTCTTTGACAAGTATGTGTAACAAGAATCAGGTACCAAATTGTTCATAATAATCAGTTTTATTAACCTTCAATTCGATGCCATATTTCCATAGAGCAGATATTCCAATCTTGCGTATTCATTTAAACAACACACACATGTATATCTCATCCATAAATAAAAATTAAAACGATATAACATTTTGTTTTATATTTCCTGTTAAAAGAGGTATTTTACGGTTATTTTACAATTGCTGGCCAAATTTATACGACAATTAGTGCCGGAACAAGCTGATATAACTTTAGCCAGTTTAGTTGCATTGTATTTTTTGCGAAAAAAATACTTTGCTAAACGTCTGGTCTCTCAAATTTATAGGTAGCTAAAAATTTAAATAGTTTGAATGTCCTTGTTTGATATGTTTAATGTTTTTAGGGTTCCGTAAAAGGAAAAAAAAACCGAACCCTTATAGGATCATTTTGTTGTCCGTCTGTCTGTCTGTCTGTCTGTCTGTCTGTCGAGACCTTTTTATCTCGGGAACGCGTGGAGGTATAGTTGAAGTTATAAAACAGTCTACAGTCCCTCTAAGCTGTGTTCTGCCGCAAAAAAAAATATTTGGACACTTTTAAGGAAATCAGGGTATTTACCGTTGACAAGTAACACCGTCTTATACTAAGTACAACTATAGGGAAAAGTCTGAAAACTATAGATACATTTATAATAGAGTTATTGAAGACTGCGCCGAGCGAAATGTAAAAAAATAGGCAGTTGCCGTTAAGTAGATAACGTCAACACTAGTTGTTTAATCCATTTCTAAACTATATATTTAGCACTTCGAAGAATATTTTTACAACTTCTCCGTGGAAAAATTATAAGATTATTAATATTTTACCCTAGAGAACTAAGTAAAGTTGGACGAAAAGTGTAAAATCGTAAGCCTGCTTTTTTAAGTGTTTTTTTATACTTTAACAATGGAAATCTATTCTGATTTTCAGTTCAAAAAAAGATGAATGTTTACATTACAACTTGTCCGCATCAAATATTTCAATTATTGTTTGGTATTAAAGGTCCAGATTTATCAAAAAGTGCTTTTAATTCTCCATACATTTACGCGCCGATCTAAATACGCATTCCCCGCGCTCTATGGTTCAGTCGCCAACGCTCGGCGCCCTCTTAAAGTAAGAACGTAATGAATCATCGAGGTTTTGATGTATATATTTGCACGGAACCCCTCGGTGAGCGAGTCTGACTCGCACTTGTCGCTTATTTTATGGTAAAAGGTTTATTTAATTGTAAAAAAAAACGTGAATTATAGTCCATAACTCTTCTTCTTCTCAGAAGAAGAAGAAGAGAGAGAAGAGAAGAAGAAGATAGTCCATAAAATTATTTTTAACATTAGACGATTTCTGCATAACACGAACAGTGTAAAAACGTAAAAACGAAAAGGGGAAAAGTACAGGTTTCCGCACGGAGGGCGCTCGTGTACTTTAGTAAATTGCCTTTTCAAGTTTTCCAGGATCATCTTTAATTAATTTAGAGCGTGATGGGCACCTTTGGATCAGAAATGATAGGGAGCGGTATTTTTAGAACCTTGTTATTTTTATAATTTAGTTATTAATTATTAAGTCATGACTTTATTGTACAGTTGTATTGAATACATAAAGTAATTTAATTTTAGTAATCATTGTTGACGACGCGGTTGGCGCAGTGGTTAAGCAACTGCCTACTGAGCCGACGGTCCCGGGTTCGAATCCCGGCAAGGGCAAATATTTGTGTGATGAACACGAATATTTGTGCCTGGGTCATGGATGTTCTATGTACTTAAGTATTTATTTATCTATATAAGTATGTATATCGTCGCCTAGTACCCATAACACAAGCCTTCTTGAGGGACTAGGTTGATTTGTGTGAGGGTGGATTCGAACCCGGGACCGTCGGCTCAGTAGGCAGTTGCTTAACCACTGAGCCAACCGCGTCGTCAATTATGAAAGGTAACATCAAATAGGTCATCAACTTTTTACTGTTGCTTGTTGCCATGGCGATGTCCCTTGGGTTACTCTTGGGTCAGTTATAAACGACGATTTTCGGCGGCAATATTCAACACAAAATGTTGTAATTGCAGCAGTTATAAGCCCATTCTTATTAAGAATATCTCTTGAAAATACCAATATTATGAATTACCAACACTTTTCTAAGAAGTTTAATCACCATTCTCTCCTGGGTGACGGGACAGAATAACAACAAGAAAAAGTTGATCCACCTAAATAGCAACTTTTCAGGTCATAGAATCCCAAAATCGTAATATTACTAGCGAAAACTGGCGATAGTATGCGAACACGATACAAATGAAACAGACAATTGGCCACAAATTGCACATGGCTCTATTGTCCAATGTATCTGTACTGTGTAGGCATGCGCTGTAATACCTACAGCATTCCAGCCTGTGTCTGTACGATACAATTGGCCACAAATTGCACACGGCTCTAGTGTCCAATGTGACTGTAGGTAATAATGTGTATAGGCTGGCAGCCCGTCTACACCGGACATGCAATTTGTATGCAAAGCGTGGCTTCCGCCCTCTCCTGCGAGGCGGGGCTTAGCTTCACAGTCTACTAGATTTCACAGAAATTTCCCAATTTCTTGAGGCTTCTTATCCGTTCAAAAATGCTAACACAACATAATTATAAATATATTCTTAGAACAGGGCCATTATGATTTATTGGTATATATTTGAAACCTACAGTTTGAATTTTTCATTGATAATTTTTAGGTATTTCGAAAACTACATCTACACTACTTGACAAAATTCACGCAGAAAACTTGTTTTTTTTAACTTATTTTCGACTGCAAGCAGCGAAAGCATGAAATAGCTGTTATTTTCTAGAACTCTGGAAAAAGTATTATTCACTTCAAAAAGTTGGTTAAAAAAGTTTTTTAAAGGAATAAAGCCTCTTAATTTATCGGCAATTTGCAGTTTTTGGTCATTATTCTTTACCTATGATGTTGCTTCTTGCCTTTCATAATTCTAAGTAAAGGGAAGTAGTGTAGTAGTTTAGCCGGTTTTCGGCCAAGTAAGCAAAATTTTGAGTTCAGGTGGATTTATTGGGCGATATATATAGCAAACCTTAGTCTAAGTATTATTTACGAATCTTAGACATATAGTAGTTTCCTATTTCGTATCATATTTTGCCATGAATAATATAGTTTTATTTTTATAATATAAAATATCAGAAAGTAGCTACTAAGTTGGCTTTCGGCCGCTTGTTTTGGTTTACGGCCGTTTATTTAGCCAGTTCTCGGCCACTGTTATTTATATTTTAAATGACCTTTATTTGAGAAACAATAGGTTTTCATATTCAATAAAACAAAAAAGTAAAAATCAATGGAAAATGTAATTAGCTGCAACCTTTTTTTTACTGGATTAATACGGCTGACATCTAAAAATATTTGAGTTGACTTTCGGCCGTCTTATATTTATAGGGACGAAAATGGAACACATACAATTTGATTTTCGGCCGCATGATAAAGCAGGGCCGAAAAACTAAATTTGTTTTAGTTTACGGCCGCTTTCTGTCACCACGGCCGAAAACAAACAATACTCTCCACCAATGCTCGGCCATATTAACCGCAGTGGCCGTAAACTCGCTTTTAAAAGACTTATTTTCGGCCATTCCTTTATAATTTTTAGTTACCGGCCGAAAACTAAATTAATCGTTTCTATTTTCCGGCCATTATCATTTACCTAGGCCGAAAACTAGTTATTCAAAATGTAGTTCTCGGCCGCCAAAAACAAACAATCATAAACTGATTTAAATCATTAATTTGCTTAAGATACATGCGGCCGGCACCTAAATACATGAAAGAGATTGTATCCAAATTTGTAATTGACATGATGTTTATTAAATAGATTTTAATTTAATAGCGATTTTGATCATTTAATAATATACGTATTCAAGTTATTTCTCGGCCCGGAGGCCGGAAGGTAGATGATTTTACGAAATGCAATCTAGTCATCCGGCCATCACATTTGAAAGGATTTTGTTACATATTTTATACATTTGAATATAAATGACATTATTTCAACTCTTCTAGAGCGTATAGAAGTCAAAGAAATGTTTCTAAAACCAGATAATCAACATTTTAACTTAGCTTGAAGAAAATGGCGCGCACTATTTTTTTCACTAATTTTGACACACACTCACACTGACTAAATTGCGTTGGCGAGCTGGCGAGCCAATTGAAACGTTATTAAGCGAAAACATTTAGGAGGCGTCAGTGTTAAGCGAATTTGAGTGACAACAGTATTTTTTTGAATGAGTGAGGTAAAATTTTCTTGTTATTGTAGTTTTACTGCGTAGAGGCCGAAAACCAGAGGGGGCCGGGAAACCGGCTAAACTACCCTATTGTACGTAGGTACGTAGGCTTTGATTTTCTTTGCGTCTTTATAGACGGACAACAAAGTGATCCTATAAGGGTTCTGTTTTTACCGATTGGGGTACGGAACCCTAAAAATGACCGCTTATTGCATAATTACTAGTGCACGTCACTTTTCCGTAATCTTTCCAAGCTAACTATGACATGGGCTAGCATATCTTGCCGCGATTTCGGTTGTCGCGCGACCCAATATCACCTGTCTTGCTCGCACGGTATTGAAAGAAAAGTGACAGGTAGTGTTTGCCGCGCGTCAAAAAGTCGCGGGTCACGGTTATGCTAGGCGTTCAGGTGTCACTTATTCCTTCGTTCACACGAGGACATAAAGGGAAGGAATTCTTGTGGAGAATTGATAAAATAATAAATAACTATAATTCAGCAAAGATTCTGTTTGCATGACTGGAAAAAATAACCGGCTTTGCTTACTGCTATAAAAATATTTTTTTATAAGCAGAATTAAATTAATAATGACCTTTTAAAACTTCGAAGGAGAGTCAAAGACAATTTACGATAGCAATTGTTTCGCAAACGCTATCCGTGCGGAAAATCGTACTTTTCCCTTTTTGTTTACGTTCTTGCGCTGTTCGTGTTTGCAGGGATCGTTAACTGTTGGAAATTATATTACAGTCGAGAATTAAGGTGTTTATAATATTTTTAAGTTAAGTAATATATTTGAGAGTTTGAACAAGATGATTTGGACACGTTCCTTAGCGGCTGGCCCGGAATGAGAGATCTGATCAGGAGTTGACAAAATCAAGGGGACTTGCCTAGTAGTGGAACATATTAATTTAAGTTTTATTGCACAAATGAAGAACTTAGCGTACAAAATGCGGACTTAATGCCATCAGGCATTCTCTAAATAAATAATTAATTACTCATAATATAATACTCTTATAGGGTAAGAATACGACTTCTACGACGCGAGTAAACCCGTTTAAGTATTTTAATAGGGTAAGTATACGTTTCAAACCTTCAAGAAAAGAGCGTACTCCCACCTTAAAGGCCGGCTTGTGACTCCTCAGGTATTGCAAGTGTCTATGGGCGACGGTAATCGCATTCCATCAGGCGATCCGCTTGCTCGTTTTCCCCTCTATGAGTTAAAAAAAAACATAAAAAAGTGATGCTGCGGATCATACCCAAACAACAATACTCGTATTCCTTCTTTGTGTTACAAAGGTACGTATACTTTTCAACTTTTAACCTATTGACCGCCAAGCGGTCTAGCAATTTACCGTGCCACTGACGCCAGAGTAAAAAAAAAAAGATGTGCCCCAAAATCAACAGGGATTGAAAAATACTTGTAGCGGTTAGAATTACAAAGTTTTTGATCATTGAAATTTGGACGGCTGTGGCCGACGTGGCGTCAGGGGCACGATTTTTTGTTGACGGCCACAGCCGACTGTGGCGGTCAAAAGGTTAATTACGCTCGTATAGTAGGATAGTAGTGCTCGATGTACAGAGTAGGTATAACCTATACAGCTTTCCGCGCACCTTTTGTTCCTAAACCTCGCCAGCCCCTTTCAGTTGTGATACGGTGACCATGAAACCTAAAAGAGTTGGACCATTCCTGTGGTTTCTAAATAACCTTGTATTATTAACATGTCGGTGGCGATGTAAAGGGCAAAATACGGTTTGAAAACAAACGAAACATGTAAGTCTTCCTTTTTGCTTTGCGATTTCAAATAAAACGTGTGCTTTATTTAACCTACGTGTTTATGTATGGGTGTAAATACTTTACTGCAGATAAAAACAATATTGTCATTGACAAAAAAAATTAAAAGCAATACATGTGTACAAGGGCGAACTTATATCTATAAGTGTAAGTAAGTATAAGTACATATATAAATGTAGGTAAGTATATATGTTGGCGCAGGTTCTTTTCTTGTAAATGATGTAGGCGACCACCGAGGATATGTTACAAAATGGTTTATTAATCGTAGCGATTAAATTACAAGTTTAAATAATTGAAGATATAATTTTGAGCAGCGCATCTTGCGCTGTGGTCTGAGAGGCGAATGCCGCCCGCCGCCGCCGGGCGCGCGAGCGGCACTGGTGCGGGGCGCGGCGGGCGGCGCGTCGGCGCCGTGTTGTGGTGTGCGTGCGCCTCCTGCGCGCACACATGGTCAGGCCTTCCAAGGCCTTAACAGGCTGCCCCCCTTGGATCAGGAGCATCCTGATTCAACGACGATGGTAGTGGGCAGAGCCTGTTGTAAGCTCTGCGAAGAGTCCCCGCAGTGGTGAGGACGTCAGCGACGCGGTTGACGCCGTCGCTGCCCGGATGGACTGCCACGATACGTCCGAGCAGCCATCGGTTCGGCGGCAGGCGGTCGTCCTTGACGACGACCATCTCTCCCGGCTGTGGGTGTGTTCCGGGGCTGCGCCACTTGCTGCGGGACTGGAGTTCTGAAAGATATTCCTTATAGTATCTACTCCAAAAGTGAGCCTTGAGTTGCTGGATTCTGGCATATCTGGAGAGCGTCGATAGCCTAGTGTCTTCCACCTGGGATGCGGGTAACATTGTGATTGTTCGTCCAAGCAAGAAATGTGCTGGGGTGAGTGGAATAAGATCCGAAGGATCAGAAGAGAGGGGAGTGAGGGGTCTAGAATTCAGTATTCCCTCTATTTGAACCAAGACAGTGTACATTTCCTCGTAAGTTAAATTAGTCATAGATAAGACTCGCTTCAAATGGTGTTTCACTGCCTTAACGGAACCCTCTGCCAATCCATTGAAATTTGGGCTGTAAGCCGGGCAAAATTTGAAATCTATTTCGTTTTCAGCCGCATAGGAGATTATATTTTTGCATTCATTTTTTAGAAATTTATATAGCTCATTACATGCTCCCACGTACTGTGTTCCATTATCTGAGATTATGGTTGCCGGCTTACCTCTGCGGGCAATAAATCTGTTTAATACTGAAATGAAGCCTTGAGACGTCAAATCGGTGACGAGCTCCAGGTGTACTGCTCTGACGGTCAAACATACAAACACTACAATGTAAGATTTGATTAAATGAGAACCACGACCCTTTTTGTTTAGTATCATGATTGGCCCTGCGTAGTCTGTCGCTGTGTGTGTATATACAAAGTCAGCATGTAACCTCTGCGCAGGAAGAGGGCTCATTATAGGTTGGTAAGTTTGCCCTGAGAACCGTAAGCATGTTATACAACTATTTGTTGTTTTTCGGCAAAGATTGCGACCACGTACAATCCAAAATTTATGGCGTAGCATAGAGTATAGTAACTGTGGTCCTGCGTGTAACAATATTTTATGATAATGTTGTACAATTGTTTTTGTGATATGATGCGATGCATGTAACAATATTGGATGTTTTGTGTCGTAACTATAATTAGAATTAGATAATCGACCACCAACTCTAATAATATTCTCGGTGTCAACAAAGGGGTTTAATTGTATCAGTTTGTCCTTTGGTGACAGCTTGCCCTTAAGAAGCAATGACTGTTGTTTACTAAAATGGTCCGACTGTACCCTTTTGCATAAAGAGTGTAATGCAGTCCTTAATTCTGCGATACTTAATGGGCCAAATCGTTTATTCGAGTTTTGGCAGTTGTGCTTGAATCTGTATATATAAGCGACAATACGTTGCATTTTACCAAAATTTGAAAACTTTAAAGTAAAGTCGGTTTCATCACTATCATGCAGCACTGAAGCTGCAGAAGTGTGGCATTGATATTTGATTTCAGGCAAGTTAGAAATGTCTACACTTAGAGGCTGTAATGGCCATTGCATAGGGTGTTGGTGTAAAAAATATGGACCTTCCCACCACAAAGTTGAGTGTTGAAGTTGTGAAGCATTTAAACCCCTCGACCCTATGTCCGAAGGATTCATGTTTGTTGGCACATAGTGCCATGTTTCTGGATGAGAAGTGTTAGTGATTTCAGTGATCCTATTATACACAAACTGTTTTAATTGTTTTTTGCACGTTTTAATCCAGCCCAGCACGATAGTCGAGTCGCACCAGTAGTATAATGAATCGATTTTTAAACGTAATGAATTTACAACCTTATTCATTAATTGTGTTGCTAATAAGGCTCCACATAGTTCAAGTCTCGGCATTGTTAATTTGTTTTTAAGTGGCGCCACCTTGCTCTTTGCGGCGAGCAGGTGAACCCTTACATGGCCACTGTTAGATATTGTACGTAAATAGATACAACCCGAAAATGCCTTTGTCGAAGCATCTGAAAATGCATGTAATTCAATGTGGACATAATTATCGCACACCACTCTACGTGGAATTTCAATTTTAGAAATAGCTGGCAAGTATTTGACAAACTGGTCCCATTGCGACTCAACCTCGGCTGGTAGCTGGCCGTCCCACGAGACGTTACTCGCCCACAGAGCCTGAAGTATGAGTTTCGCCTGTAGCATGCAGGGATTTATTAAGCCCAATGGGTCGAAGACCTGTGAAATAGTGGACAAAATAGTTCGTTTTGTTTTTACCTTTTGTTCTGTGTGTGGTAATGAAAACAGTAACGTATCTCTTTTGCAAGCCCAAAGCAAGCCTAATGTTTTCGCGTATTCATCGTTATTTAAATTGAGGAAATCATCATTATTGTTTTCATTAACAATTTGTGTGAGGATAGACGGTTGGTTGGACCGCCATTTTCGCAAATGAAAATGAGCGCTCTCGAGCTCGTTGATGACACCCTTACAAGTATTGATTAGTGTCTGTTCATCATCATTACCAGTTATATAATCATCGACATAAAAATCGTGTAAAATAGTTTCGCTCACATTTTTGTCTGTGCTATCTATACCTATCTGTTTTAAGCACCGAGTGGCCAAGAATGGCGCTGACGCGGTACCGTAGGTAACTGTATTGAGTGTATATTGTTTTATAGGTTCCGTAGTGTCAGACCGCCACACGATTTTTTGCAAACATCTCTGGTCTTCTTTCACATAAATTTGTCTATACATTTTTGCTATATCAGAGGTCACAACAAATCTGTGCTGCCGAAATCTTATGAGAATACTTAACAAATCATCTTGAACAACAGGACCTATATGTTGTATATCATTAAACGATTTTCCTGAAGTTGTAACAGCTGATCCGTCAAAAACCGTTCTGAGACGAGTGGTCAGGCTATCTTCGCGCAGCACACCATGGTGAGGTAAAAAATAAGAAATTGTGTTATTTTGTGTATCGGTGTTCTCTGACATGTGGCCTAATTGTATGTATTCGTTTAGAAAATTGATGTATTCCTGTTTGAAGTCAGGGTTTCTCTTAAATTTGCGCTCTAATGAATAGAACCTAATCAAAGCTTGTTCTTTTGAATTGCCTAGGCACTCCGGAGACTCCTTCAGAGGTATTGTTACTATGAACTTGCCGTCCGAGTGTCGTTTTGTAGTTTCAGTAAAGATTCGCTCACACTCACTCTCAGCTTTAGTATTATGCATTTGTTGAGTGGCGGGGAGACCTTCAATTTCAAAAAAATGATTTAATTTATCATCTAGCTCAATATCATTGGTGAAATGGCAATGGACTGTATTAGTATAAGATTGCTTTGTTTGAATTGTGTTTGATACTTGAAATGTACCCGAGACCAACCACCCGAGCTTTGTTTCGACCAGGGTCGGTTTATGCTTTCCTAAGGGAATCCGGTTACTTGACAGAACTTCCCAGAATAGGTCTGCCCCCAGCAGCATCTGCACCTCTGATGGTACAGAGAAAGATGGATCCGCAAGATGGATGTGCTGAGGTATATCAAACGCTATGCAATTGATTGGTTTGCTAGGTATCAACTGGGTGATACTTGGAACAACAAAACAGTTAACATCAGCTGTGTACGTGTCGTTGTAGTGTGAGCCTATAGTGACATCACACCTTTTTGTGATTTTTGAGGACTGTTTATTAAGTCCTTGAACTTGAATCGATGTTGAATAACTGGGTATTCCTAGTTTAATCTTTAATGACTCGGTTATAAAACTGGAAGTTGAACCATTATCTAACAGAGTGCGAACATTGTGTGTATGACCGTTGTGGTCTTGAATAGTAACTATCGCTGTGGATAACAAAACTTGACTGTGGTGCGTCGAAGATAGGGTGACATTGTTGTCTTGTATAGGTTTAGATAGGTCCTGTACGTTCGGTAAAACAACGCAGTCACTTTTAGGTGCATAATTGTTACCCGATGCTTGTGCGGGTTGTGTAGTTGGGTGCAACAAAGTATTGTGACGTTTAGTACAAAATCGGCATGAGCTCAGCCGACAATGTTGTTCATTGTGACCTGTGCGTAAGCAATTAGTACACAAATTTAATTGTTTTGCCTTCTCGATACGATTTTCGATTGGCATCGCTTTGAATTTGAAACACTGGTATATCGAATGAGGCCTATTGCACACAGGACATTTGTATTGTTTTTTAGTTTCATTCACAACAAATGTCTTAGGACGATTATGTGTGACGTCACTATGCCTCCGAGACTTTGACTGTGCCTGGGACTCTTCCATTGTTTCTAGGAGATCTGCGCGATTTTTTAAGAAATCTGTAAAATTTTGAAGCGTGGGAATGTCTTTTATATTATTGCGTTCAGCTTCCCAGTCGCGCATTGAGACAGAATCGAGTTTAGTTGTCATCATGTGAATAATCAGCATGTCCCAATGTTCAGTAGGTAAATCAAGTGTCTTTAAAGCTCTTAAGTTCTTGTTTACCCAGTCTAGCATATTACGCAAGGCCTTGGCAGACTCTTGTGTGACAGGCTGTATATTGAACAATGCCTGAATGTGATTGTTTACTAAAATTCGAGTGTTATTGAATCTATCGCACAGCAATTCCCAAGCAACGTCATAGTTTTGTGTTGAAAATTCTAATGATTTAATGATAAGTGACGCACTGTCCTTTAGAGAACTTCTCAAATAGTGAAACTTGTGTATTTTCGATATGGCAGTGTTATCGTGAATTAGTGATTTGAATGTGTCGTGGTATTCGAGCCAATCATGATACTGACCAGAAAAGGTAGGTAAATGTATTGTTGGAAGTTTAATGCTTGGCCCACCTGAGAATGCAGCATCACCTGAACCCGTCACCGATCCGCTGTCGTGCCCCGCAGAAGCAGCAGCAGCCGCGGCATGCCTGCTGAGCAGATCCTGCGCAGCCGCCACTGCCCTGTAGTAAGACTCCTCAAAAGAAGCCCGCTCGGCGTACTCCTCATCTGGAATTTCCGTCAAGCTTTCTATATCGTTTTGCACGGAATCGTAGTTGTCATATAACTCCACCATCTTGCCATGCCTAATTGTTAATTCTTGTACTTGTACGCTATTTAGCTCTTTGCTAGGCAGCGTATTTAAATATGATTTAAATGCTGTTAATTTTGACTTAAAGCCTGCCCTGGATCTTTTTAGCACTTTAGGATCCATAATGAATGGTGCAAGAATAACGTGGAAGTGCGTAAAGTGTTAGACTTCAAAGGCAAATGAAAACGAAACAAATTTAAAATCGTCCACAGCTGTGAAGAAAACAATTATGAGCACACACAAAATTGTTGCAATTAAGAATGAAAATTAATAAAAAGGTACTTAAATTTAGCTTGAAGCGTTGTGAAACAGGCAGAAGAAACAGTCAAAGCAGTGAAAACCGATGCAAAGCCACGCCCGAATCCCGTTATGCGACGCGTAGGCACCTACCCGGCCGGCAAGCGCACGGCCTTGAACTCGCGATGACTTCTGGAATGTTCGAACGTAAATGTTAATAAATGCGTAAATATTTCACTGTCTTGGTTAAAATAGAGGCAACAAAGACTTCCAGACCTCTAAAGATTGAGCTTTAAGTAATTAGAAAAGACTTGGCAAAATTGTCATACTTAGATTTGATTTTGTAGGAAACAGGGTAGGTATATTTGCTTGTTAACATGAAATAAATTGGAAATAGACTTTAGAATTAACCTTTAGATAGGTGGTTAACTACTACAACCAATAGAAAATAGAATAGTGGATTGATAATTTGATAATTATGAGAACGAAGTTACATTGATAGGTACTTGGAACGAACTCACACAATATCGTGGCAAACCCTTTCTCCTGGTATTCCTTTTAGGCTAAACGTTCATGGCACAGTACAGTAGTGGCAAGTGGCGCAGTAGCTTTGTTTCGATTCCATTCCAGCTATATCCTCGACACGTCGACCGTTGAGTTTTGTTCGATGACCGCGCCCATCTGCTTTCTTTGTTCTTTGTTCTCGAAATCTCGAATGCAGATCCGGCTCGAAACTGTTGGCGCAGGTTCTTTTCTTGTAAATGATGTAGGCGACCACCGAGGATATGTTACAAAATGGTTTATTAATCGTAGCGATTAAATTACAAGTTTAAATAATTGAAGATATAATTTTGAGCAGCGCATCTTGCGCTGTGGTCTGAGAGGCGAATGCCGCCCGCCGCCGCCGGGCGCGCGAGCGGCACTGGTGCGGGGCGCGGCGGGCGGCGCGTCGGCGCCGTGTTGTGGTGTGCGTGCGCCTCCTGCGCGCACACATGGTCAGGCCTTCCAAGGCCTTAACATATATTTAATATGTATAAGTGTAAGTATATATTTAAATATTAAAACCAAAACTTTTACAGCATCTAATAGAAATACTAATCACTGCCCAAGCAACATTTAGGTAGTAGTAGGTATTTATATGTAACTTAAATATCATATTTCTATAATGTTGCATAGTTTGTGATTTTAACCCGTAATTTGAATATCTTTAAAAATATCTACTAGTGAATTCAAACATTTAAAAAATCTGGTTAAATAAAAATACAAAAAGTGTATAACAAAATGTAGATACATCCGGGTGACTATTGCCAAATTCGCGTCCAACAACACTTACTACAATATAAAAAATATACAAACAACACAAAAAAACACAAATCATGTAATATATAATGAATCGGTCGTTTTTATCCTGAAGTATAAACCGAACCGACACATAACCGAAATAATGTTAACAAATGACAAAACCAAAATTATATAGAATGTCAACAAATCCATTGCCCAAAAACAAACAGATTATCCGAACGAATAATAACAATTCTAAAAACATCTGAAATATAAATGCTAGCAATTTATTTCAATTTATCCCATAAATCTCGAAAGCGTTGTCAGCGTGCGGGCAAAAATGCATCTGGCACACGGCCAAAGTACGCCTCGTTGTTTCAGCTCCAACATCGCATTGAAGAAGGACGTAACCGGCATGGTTTTGGTAGCAACTTATATCTTTTTACGCGAGGGCTGCGAGGTTTATGGGGCGTGGTCACCCTACTAGTAAATATTGTAATAATTATTTTTAAATAATTAATTATGGCATAATTTGGAAGTTTAAGAGGACTGTCAGTGTGTTTTTAAGTAACAGCAGCGGCAAAAACTATATCATAATATCTGTGTATACATACATAGTATAAAACAAAGCCGCTGTCAGTCTATCCATATGTATGCTTAAGATCTTTAAAACTACGCAACGGATTTTGATGCGGTTTTGTTAATAGATAGAGTGATTCAAGAGGAAGGTTTATTTATCAGCATTGCACCTGTGCGAAGCCGGGGCGGGTCGCTAGTTTTGTATGAAAGATGCGAGACTTACCGTCGCAAAATATTTACGGAGCGGGAAATTACTACAGTTGGATTTTTTAAACACATTATCGACGCTTGTCTGTTTATGTTTGTAGTGCTGTAGCTGTAGCTATGACTTAAGGGCCTCCTAAACGGGCCATGTTTTGCTGCAATTTGTGGCCCGGCCATTATTTGCATCTTGCTCTAGCGTAGGGTGTTAGAGAGGGACGGCCATAGTTGCCGGCCACAAATTGCAGCAAAACATGGCCCGTTTAATCATGAACGGTTGATGGAATCGATTTCACTGACTATTTTTTTTATCGATCCTGCTTATGTTTGACGGTGCATCGAGGGAATTATCTCGATGGCGCTAGTATCGCCTCTTAATTATGAAACAGGTCCTTAAATATGAAAAGAACTAAGGATACTTTTGGGCTATCTGTGAAGTTACTCGATACAGTATTTGATATTATAGCACCTCAGTTATGTATGATATTTAATTTGTGTGTTGATGATGGTTGTTTCCTCGACCTTATGAAATGTAGTAAAATAATCCCACTGTTTAAATCCGGGGACCCCAAAGATCGTACTAATTTTCGACCTATTTCAATTTTGCCCGCATTGAGTAAGGTATTTGAGAAGATTATTTTGAATCAGTTATTGTATCACTTCAACTCCAATAATCTCTTTCATACCCAGCAGTTTGGTTTCACAAAAGGCCGTTCTACGACTGATGCCACAGTCAGTCTTGTGAAATACATTTTCGATGCCTTGGAGGATTCGCATGATGCCATTGGTGTTTTTTGCGACTTATCCAAGGCCTTTGACTGTGTGGACCATCTAACGTTGCTCGCGAAATTGAAGCATTATGGCATTAAGGGAAAGTCTTTGGGTGTCCTTAACTCTTATTTAAGCAACAGAACTCAATGTGTCGATGTTGATGGTAGTCAGTCAGATGAATTGGCTATCAGAATGGGAGTCCCTCAAGGGTCCATATTGGGTCCACTTTTATTCCTAACATATATTAATGATTTGCCTTATGAGCTGGAAGGTTTAGCAAATGCGGTTTTGTTTGCGGACGACACATCTATTTTCTTTAAAGTGCAGAGAAATGACCCAAATGCTGCCACTACTATTAATTCTGTTTTGCAAAAAACTCTGCGTTGGTTTACAGTAAATAATTTGCTTCTGAATCCCAAATATACCAAATGTATCCGTTTTTCTACTTGTTCGCCGAACAAAAATCCTAAGCTTAAATTGATCTTAGGGGAACACGTTATCGAATTTTCAGACCATACAGTTTTTCTTGGCTTGACTGTAGACTTTAAATTGCAGTGGGCAACACACCTCACTTCTTTGAGTGGTAAATTATGCTTAGCTACCTTTGCTATTAGAAAAATTAGACAAATTACTGACATAGATACAGCCAAGTTAGTCTATTACAGCTATTTCCATAGTCTGATGTCTTACGGCATCTTACTGTGGGGAAGATCCGCTAATGTCGACAAAATATTTATTCTTCAAAAACGTGCAGTGCGCGCGATTTACAATTTGAAACCACAGACATCTTTAAGAGACTTTTTTAGGGTAGCCAACATAATTACACTGCCATCATTGTTTATTTACGAAGCAACCATGTATGCAAGAAAAAAATATCAAAACTTGCCAAAAAATTGTGACCTGCATGCGTTCTATACGAGAAACAAAGAGAAACTAGCCATACGTCGAATACGACTCGCAAAATTTAGAAAATCATTTATTGGGCAATCAATACTTTTGTATAATAAAATACCTGATACTATAACGAACCTTCCAGACCATAAGTTCAGGAAAGTGATTAAATTTAACTTAACTCGGAAATCGTACTATAGAGTGTCAGATTACATAACAGATAAAGATATTTGGAAGCAATGTAATAATGTAATGAACAATAATTAATTAATTTTCACGTATTTAATGAACAATAATTAATTTTCAAGTATTTATTTGATGTACATTGACGAACATAAGTGTATCATTGTATACCTACATGAGAAATAAACAATAAACATAAACATAAAAACATAATTTTTGAATGCCCAAGCTTTTTAGTACGGGATTGATTTTAATATGTCTGTGAGTCACCAGAGTTACTTATGTAAAATAGTAATTAGTTTAGTTGTTTTTCCTTCAGGTTAAAATTGATGTACTTGATCGATTTCCATCAATTTACAAAAATGACACCTGAATCGTTCGTTTGATTTGGTTACAACACAGCTTTTAAAAATAAAAGCACGCAGTATGTAATTCTTTATGTAATGTTTTACTATCGCTAAAATACATATACTTCAACACTGTGATAAGAAAAAAATTACATAAACTTAATTGTATCAAATAGAAAGTAAAAAACGTTTATAGATAGGTACTTGAGAAACCATTATTGAATTGCTTGTTTTTGTTACCAAATGCAATATATTTTGCATATTTACGTTAAATGGGTGCTGTGGTGTGTCAAATATGTGATTATAAACAAATCCAACTGTAATTTGCCATTTCACTCAGCAAATAAATCGTCTATTTTTCAAATTATAAAAATATTGAAATCGAATTGGTTGAAATTGAGTGCGGAACTTCTTCGAAAATGTAGGAGTCACTATTTAACACAGTTCAAAGTTCAACCTATCTACAACAAAAGGTAGGAAAATACACGAAACCTGGATTGCCAAGGGTGCATCCTCACCGTTCATCCGCCTTTAACGTAACAAAAAGCAAATGAAACTTGCGTTTTTTTGGCTACAATACAGGCTCGTGGTAAGGCAGCACCCTTAGACCTATAAGTCCGTTCATGAAACCAACCTTCGCTGAAAAGTTTGTTGTATACACTGATGGCGTAGACCTTCGTAGCGCTCCGTAGCGGCCTACGGCGTAGCACGTAGCTCGCGTAGCGTGCGTCGCATTCGCGTTGGCAAATTGCAACGGCCTTGTAACTAAACGCTTGCTTTGATGCTACATGGTGTACTTTATAACTGCTAAAATATAATAACTGATTTCTAACGAGCTTATTTACACACAATATACAGCAGGTAGGGTGTTGCTTATTTCGAACCCCCTCACCCCCTCATTATGTTCTTGGACACGAAAAACGTCACTGTTTTTTTTTATATATTTTTTGTTCAGTTTTAGCGGTCGCTACCGGCAAATAAAAAATCTGAAAAAGAAATGAAAATAGTTATTTGTTATGCAAGGCTGCAAAGTTGTTATTTGGCGCGAGTGTTGAAATTGAAAGCTGAGCGCAGCGAGGCTTTCAAGACACGAGAAGCTAAATAATTTTGCAGCCATGCGGAACACACAATTTTTCACCTCACTACAGCGAGGAAAATGCAAGATTCAAGAAAAACTATTAAAACCAACATAAAAATAATCATATTTAATTTTGTCTTCTATTTCATCACGACATAACACACTCAAATCCAAACCAAATAAATACGAGAGAAGCACACATATGTATTAAAAATTAAAAGTAATATGGCCGTAATTTGTATAAACATCGTGTATACCTAGGTATTTTATCGTTGTATTTGAAACTACTTGACACATTCGTTGTAAATGTGGGAGAATGGCATTCTGGGAAGGATTAGTTGGCCACTCGGAAGTATTTTCCATTACACTTGCTTTGGAAGTTATTGGTCGATGGGATCCGAACAAGATTATTTCGGCTTTATCTTCTTTAAAAACTCCAATAGTTTCGGTAAATTACTTATCGTTTCCAAATATTTATAACAAATCCTTTTTCGTTTTAGTGCAGGCTTTTAGCATTGAATAAATACTCCAAATTGGGCTTAACTTTATTGTTTTCGATATCTCTATAAAGTAAGACATCAGTATGTATTCTACATAGAACAAATTTAAGTTGTTTACGTGAAATGTAAAAACTTCCAACTTTTTAATTATTATTATTATATTTTTAGATATAGTATAGAATCTTTTTTTTTTTTCGATTCATATTTTTTATGTGGTAATACCACATTTTTATTTTTATAAATAATGACACAAAGGTAATTTAAGAAAGAAAAATTGAATGCGATCTACTACAATCGAAGCGGGGTTTGAACCCGCGACCTCTGCGTTTCCGGCGCATTGCTCTCCCAACTGAGCTATTCGATCGCTACGTCAATCACACCAAATCTTTCATCCCTTAATCCTTTACGCTACTGGAGCGCCCTCTGCGTCATATATGTTTTTGACATGCTTATGCGCATTAGCCATACCCTAGGATGTGCGTTTTACACGATTCGGTCGATTTTTTTCTCGGGTGCGTTCAGAAATTACACTCTTATGTTTTAACTTTTATAACAAATAAATATTAAAATTTGTGTTGTATTTAATATATTTACTAATCAAAATATGTAAATGAAACTGAAATACTTACTATTATTATATAATTATAAACATAAAATAAACAGTAGAAAAAAATTAAAACTTAAAAATCTGTAACCACAAACCAGGTTTCTGGACGTGATATTGTAGGTGTATTTTTTTTACAGTCTGTTTGATATTATAACAAACATTTGTCACATCACAGGACCCATATAACGTAAATCTGCGCGACACATTGAGTTTCATAAAAAAAACAAGGAATGATATAGTGGTTTTTCAAGTATCTATAAACGTTTTTCACTTTCTATTTGATGCTATTGAGTTCATGTTATATTTTTTCTTATCATGGTGTTGAAGTATTTAACGATAATAAATCTTTACTCAAACAGTTACGTACTACGCCTTATTTTTTTTAAAGTTGTGTTGTGACTAAATCTTGCGTTTTGATTCATGTGCTATTTCTGTAAATTGGTAGGAATCGATTAAATCGATAAGTTTATAACCTAAAGAAAGAACAATAAAACCAACTATTACTTTACATAGAAAGCTTTAGTGAGTCCAGCGGCTCGCAGCTCAAAAAAATATGATTTGCACAAAATAAACAAAATTATATTCATATTTGAAAAAAAGTTCGTCGATAAAATCGATTTGATCAACCATTCATAATCGTTAGGTTTGGCAAACAATGTGTTTTTGCTACATCACTACAAACATCAACAGAGAACTGTCAAATGTTTGTTATAATATCAAACACACTGTAAAGAAGTATTCAAACGTACATTATGATTTTAGCCGGCCTGACCAGATCGCCCTTTATTTGCGTGCGTTGATTGGTTATTCGAAGATTTATCGACTGATGAAATCAGTCACGCGTTGAAGGAGTCTTAAATATAAAAAAGTTACATGAACCACAGACAATCAAAAACGTCGTGTTCGAAATTCAAATGACTTTTGCACGCTAGCGGTTAAAATAGACTTTTGCACGCAGAATTCGCCCTGTAAACGGAGGTTTTCCGAGCAAGTGAGGTGAAAAATATTTTATTTTTCTTTGTATACTTACAGAACCTAAAACTTCAATAATATCACTGCTGAAAATTTAAAAAGAAAACTATGTGAACCGAGTTTTATTACCATTTATGTCACTACCAGTAGTCGGACTTTGTGTGGGAGTATAACCCGGAGTGGGATTATCTCCTCTAGACGTACTGGGATATTCTGAGCGCACCTTCATGATTTAGGGAGCGGAAATTCAGGTGGATATTTATCTAAAGTTGACAAAATCCTATTGCTATCTCACTCATACATCGAAGCCGCCTATACCTACAACTGAGCAACAAAGCCGCCGCCAAAGTTTAGGTATAAAAGCATCCGATTATCCGATGCCTAACATGATACATTTTATTAGGGCTACGCGTTGTAGGGCTCCGCCGAAGTATAAATGGCTCTTTCCTTCGCGAACTAAGTTTTCTTATAAGACTTAATCTCACCCACCCCATGGGTATACTAGTGACCCAAATAATAGTCTAAGCCACTTCTATCTCATCACTGCCCAACAGTTGCTAATAATCTTTCACACCTAAAAATACCAAACTCACACCCACTTTTCAACCCAAAATATATCTAATCGTTATCAGAAAAAGCTTAGTTTTGAATGCGTTGGTTAGATGGTTGCGTCGTTTAGGAATAGGGTGGATTGTATACGTGATGCACGCGAGGTTACGGTAGTGCGTTGTTGCCATGACAACGGGCTTCAAACAGCCATAGATAATTATCAATGGGCATAGACTTCCTCAGTAGAAAAAAAGATTCATTTTCATTAGTCCATTCTTTGCGAATTTCGTCCATTGTTCGAGCTCAATTTGGAAATGTTTTGAACAGACATTAAGTTTAGCAAGAAATGCTAAGCCTGCTTAAAAGAAATCCTATCGAGATTTGGGTGGTGCTGTTAATCTCTCCAGCGGTGCCAAAAGTGCCCAATTATCTGTCGATCTCTGATAACGCCACTATGTTAGTTCGTCATTGTAGTGTATAGTCAAATTAGTACATTACATACCTAGGGCGGAGAATTCGTAATCAGGGGCTCGTGATGTGATCTGGGGCTTTAAGAATTACCGCCCGTGGTATGACTCAAGCTGTATGTGTTGCCTTGGGCAGCAAGTGAGATTTTCTCCCCCGCGTAGCCTAGGGTAACGTAAAAATCGTTACTGTACGTTGTGTAATCGTTGTAGAATCGCTACTTGTACAGGTTCACTTGTATACCAGTAAAACAACAATTTAACAGTCGGACCGTGTAGCTCGAATGAGCGCTCTCCAAAGAATGAGAGAGAGCATCCCTGGTCCATACAGCCATAGTGTCAATTTATTTGACTATACACTACAGTTACCAAGATCAAAACTAAACCTCTCTGTATACTAAGGTGTGTATGTTATATTTTAGATGTAACAACTTTAGATTTGGTATCATTTATAACACATTTGTTATCATTTTTAATATTGTAGTACGTTCAAATATCACGTATCGTTTGGGTGGTTGTGACGCGGAAATGTATAGGTTGCGAAATAAAATTTAACGAGCACGTCATTGGGAACATCTGTTTCGTAATAATACTTATTCGAGTTTTTTGTGCCGAACTACTAATAAAGAAACTGAATGTTTATATAGAGGATACACTACAATACTCCGAAGTTTTATTTGTCCGAAAGCATCATCATTCCGAATTTTCATAATTCCGAAAACCATGTTAGGATAAAATATTTAGTTTTTTTGTTATATCACATAACCCTTACCTAACCTAATTATAGTATTGTAACATATGATCCATGGAAAGAATGGTCGTTTCGCGTGAATTTCACTTTCGGAATTTTGAAAATTCGGAATATTGATGGTTTCGGTTAAATTCGTCGGAATTTTTGAGTGATCCCTTAAGGGTTAGAATGAGATGTACAAACCAGGAATTAACGTAAATAATTGCTTCATTGCTACGAACGCTCCTTAAATAATGATAGTATCAGAAAATAAAATAATACTTTTAACCATACGAAAATTAGGCGAAACAATCATCTGATCCGCTAGCATATCGCTGAGCAGCAGTCTTTGCACCTGTTGTTTTTAGGGTTCCGTACCCAAAGGGTAAAAACGGAACCCTATTACTGAGACATCGCTGTCCTTCCGTCCGTCCGTCCATCTGTCACCAGGCTGTATCTCAAGAACGGTGATAGCTAGACAGTTGAAATTTTCACAGATGTATTTCTATTGCCGCTATAACAACAAATACTAAAAATAAAATAAAATATATATTTAAGGGGGGCTCCCATACAACAAACTTGTTATAGATTATGGTACGGAACCCTTCATGCGCGAGTCGGACTCGCACTTGCCCAATTTTTTTTTATTACTAAAATAAGTTTTATTTTATTGGCAATGTTAGCAACAATATAGTATTGCTCCTGTTCTTCGACATCCGATGAATTGCTCGGCTTTACCCGAAGGCAAAATTACTCTACTCAGAACTCTGTCATTACATTAATGAACTGATTTGAATTATTTTTGAAGAGATGGCATCTCTAGATTTGCCAATATAATTTTACTGAAGACGAGATCTACGATGATACAATATTTACAGAGATACAGTATTTTTATAGTAACTCGTCCAGTTTTTCTAGGAAATACGATTTCTTCTCCTTGAAGTCGGTTACTTTTTGTGAAAAATGTAAAGACGTGACTTTGTCAAATAATGCCGAAGACATGAATTTTTATCAGCCAATATACACCGAAGAGATACAATTGTATGTTATCAAAAGTCATGTTTACATAATGTATTTATTTATTTACGCATTTTACTAAGAGTTATTCTCCTATCTAGTTTAAGTAAATATTGGTTCTAATACCACAATATTATGTCATTCACAGACTTTATAGCTTTGAGTAACCTTCGCTTCGATGATATTGAATCTATTGATTTAGTCTATGGTTTTCAGATCAAGGCGATGTCACAGATACTACGATGTGTCTTAAGTTCTTGTTAGTCGGTATTATGTCACGCATAAATAAGACATGGCTGTATGGTCTATGATTCTTGGCTGTTCCTTATTCGAAAAATAAAAAATGCGATGTTTGCTACGCGGTTACGACACCGATGCACTATGAGGACTATCTAGGGTTGTCAAGAGACAAGACATGTCACAGGCTCTGTCTAAATTTACATGGACTTTGGCGCAGATTTTGGACTAGGCTTGTCACTTCACGTATCTGTTTTATTATGATCTTGATTCTTGAGTCGATGCAAACAACGCTTATTTATTCGTTACATAAGTATTTATGTAGACATCGTGACACATTGAACGCGAAGTGCCAAGTCTTTTGAAATGTATTGCCGAGGATTACCAGATTCACACTGCTCAGAGTAGAGCTTCAGTCCAAAATTTGGGGTCTATTCCAATATTACTCTTAATGATTTTGGCAAATATTTGGCAACGTGTTTTAAGTTTGCAATTGAAATTAGGAATGAATTAACGAACATTATTTAAGCTTAGTGCCGTAATCAAGTCGGGTTTTAAACATGGTCAGAGTCAGATGTTTATTTGTAAGAGTAACGTTGGAAAAAATCTCAGGGACTCGATCGGTGTAAATACTGAACAGTTGAAATCTGCGGCAGAGTAGTAAACTAGGGGCATGCAGCGCGGGCGAGCTCACCGTGGGCATCAGCTGATCGGTACTGCGCACTCGCGTCACCTTGTTCTTGTAGATGATCTTCTTCACCGCCCGCTCCACCGGCTGGTTAAACCGCATGAACGTCACGTACGCGCCGTACAACGAGAACAGCACCAACGCCTCCTGCCAGTAGATCAGGCTGTCCCGAAAACAGTATATCAACACGAGCAGGCTGATCGAGTAGAAACTACAGTCGCGGAACAACGGCCACCAGGTCAGAGTCAACGTCGTGCGCGAGAACAGCGCGCACGCACCGATCACGAAGAGGATGTTGAACACGGCCGAGCCCACGATCGTCCCGATGCCCACGTCGTCGAACGACACGAACACGCCGATGATGGACGTGAACAGCTCCGGAGCCGAGCCGCCCGCCGCCATGAACGTGGCGCCGGCCACGTCGTCCCTGATAGCCAGCCGCTCGATGATCACGTCCAGCGAGGGCACGAAGAACTCGTCGCACACGATAGCCAGCGCGACGAACATATACCCCATGCCGATCACGTGGAGCAGCACGGCTCCGGAGCGGCGCTGCTCCTCCGTGAACAGGTCGGTGGGGAAGAGTGGGGCCCTCTCCTCGAGCTCGGGCGGCGCGGACGACGTGTCATAGTCGAGGAGATCGGTGGAGTTGGGTTCGCCGGCTCGCGCCGCCGCGAGCAGCGCGAGCAGCAGGGCGCCACCCATGCCGTCCGGGCGCTCCGAGCAACTGCCGCGGGCCCCGCGCCTCCGCGCCGCTCGATAGCGCCGCACTGCGCCGCGCCGCCGCTGCCCGCCGCCGGCGCCTTATTCTAGCTCCGGGCTTACCCGGACCCGCTCCGCAAACAGAATGTAAACCCCTTGTCGCCGATGACAAATATATTGTCTTTGTCTCTAGATAAACTATGGCCCATTCATAAGGGCTTGATATTTGGAGTTTTCAAGGGCTTGATAAATGGAAAGTGCCCGCATTTGTTTATTTATAATACAGATACTTACATAAATCACGCGTACGAATATTTAACCCTACATTATGGTAACACGATTTATTTCACATCAAATCAACGAACGTGTTTTTAGTATACTTAGTTTTCAAATCGTAGTCGATAATTATTAGGTAGGTATTCGTGATTTATCTAATACTTACAATTAATAAGTAATCAATTTAGTTCATTAGCTTTATTAGTTTATTTACCTACAGATATTCTGTTATTATAATAATGAATGAAATAACAAAGTGCTGGATATAATTAATTTATTGTGAAAAGTTTGCTGTAGGAAATTATAAATTTATATCCAGGTTACGCAACCAGTCTGTAGCTTCAGGTTATTCAAATTATTATTATATAGGTCCTTCGGGTCACCCCTATAGCGTCGTTTTGGACAGCGCTCCACGATATTCTGCACAGTTTGATCCTCAAGACCACAGTCACACATTGGGGTCGGACTCCACCCCCACTTGTGCTTTAAAAAGTTGTTAATTAATGAAACCGATATAACCTGCATACTCATTATTTAAATAAATACAATCATTATTGCAGGACAATAAAAAGAACATTCGTCATTATTTTATAAAATTAATCCTGTTGCGTACGTCTGTTTATTTTTTTTCCATACTTATCTCTTAACTTTTGTTAGTGCATATGAGGCGTGCAATAAAGAGTATTTGTACAGTAAAATGTTTTTCCACATTAAAAGACTTCAAAATTAATCAAAAACTCTAGAATTCGGCATCTCGTTTACGCGTCACTACCACTACGAGCGTACGCTACTGTTTGTCTCCCTAGAGCACGAAACAAAAACGAGCCTCACCTGCCCGCCGCACAGAATAACCCCCTTCAATAGCAATTTCGATTCGCGCCGACCGCCGGCCGAATTCGGCGGAGGCGAGATTAAAGCGCGGTTCGGCCGAATAGCACAGCATTACAACTGAAGAAGTACCTACTACGTACCTAAAATAGAGATTCCCTAAAAGAGATCCCACATTCAAACCAGCCACTGGTTTTGTGGGACAGTGTGTTAGACCTTAGAAAAATATGTAAAGTTCCTAATAAATCACTACATAGTTTAACACAAAGTCGCTTCCTTCTGTCTATCCCTATGTATGCTTAGATCTTTAAAACTACGCAACGGATTTTGATGCGGTTCTTTTAAATAGATAGAGACTTGAATCAAGAGGAAGGTTTATATGTATAATACATGCATTTGTATGATATAGTAGAGGAACACTTTTCATTTAGTATCGACATTGCACCCGTGCGAAGCCGGGGCGGGTCGCTAGCAATAAATAAAATCATAAATATTATGTCGGGGAAACTGGCGATAGCGGATAGCATTTTATATGGAACATATTAGATCTTTTAGGGCATTACTTTTAGGAATTCTTGAAACCGCGTTTATAAGCTAAGTTGCATAAGTGTCTACGAAATGGTTCGTGGTTCGAGTCCTGAATGTTTTGTTTGTCTAGTCTTGAATGTGTTTAACTATTTATTTAGTATGGCTTTGTATACAAATGAGGTCCAAACTTAACGTAACTGGGTTAACAAATCGAGGTATATATTTGAAACCTACAGTTTGAACTTTTCATTCATTATTTTGTTTCAAAAACTGATTTCAAATTCACGCAGAAAACTGTTTTTTTTTTTTCAATTTATTTTCGACTGCAGGTAGTGCAAGCGTGAAATAGCTATGTTACTTTCTAAAATTCCGGCAAAAGTATTAATCACTTCAAAAAGTTGGTTGAAATTATCAAAATAGTTTTCGTAATTTATGAAAAAAATAAATTTCAAAAGAAATAAGGCCTCTTATATCATATATAAAGTTTAATATTAGAGCGAATGGAAGAACATGGTACGTCTAAGTAGCCAAAATTACCATTAGTATCTACAACACATTTAGTATATAACTGTGACATGCTTGGGTGGCCCAATAAGGTGGAACAACGACCTGGTTAGGATCTCGGGAAGCAATTGGATGATGATGATGAGGGCGGCGTACGACTGTTCGTTGTGGAGAACTTTGGGGGAGGCCTTTATCCAGCAGTGGGCGTCTATCGGCTGACACGATGATGACCACCGCTTGACAATCAAAAGCGTAACAAAACGTCCGCAACTTCTAAATGAGTGGCTCTTGATTAACACAAATTATAACGGGTCTAACGCGATATTTCTTATTTACCTTCATAATCTAACGTTTCGGCGGGGTTGCATACGCCGTGGTCTCAGATGTACTGGTGGTGCCGAGTGGCTCTTGAGCTCTAGACAATTGCAAAATTTCGAAAGCCTATTCTCAAAATCTCATGAGAATCGATTTCCCCGACTTCCAAACATTTAAATTTGAGCCTCAGTAGCTTTCCAGTTGCCGTTGTCACAGATCAGCCGTTGTCAAAGGCTGAAACGTCAGGGAGGCTCAAATAATGAATATGTATACGCGATATAATCCGATTAAATTGTTTTATTTAAACTCATGCGAATCGGTTAAGAAAATATAACACTTCGGCGACAACAGTCGGAAAGCAACTAGACATCTGAACATCGAAACTTCCGGATATTCTGTCGAAATAATTTTTGGCCAAGCTGAAACGGAGACGCTTCGCTCGCTCGGCCTCTTAGTTACAACGAACTTCATAGTTAGTGGATGGAAGCGTTTTATCTGGAGGTATTTTAATACATTAATATCCAAATCGTGAACGTCCCCTCCTCATTTTGGAGTTTGTAAAGCCTGACCAGAAATATAATTATGAGGATGCGCCATACCTATTGCCAGCCTATTGCGGAATTTCACTGGAACTAATTTCTTACACTGGCAATGATTTTATGAGGTTTTGTCAACAATGTGTCATTCGTGGTGATTTCTTTAAAAGACAAATATTTAAAATTATCTAAAGGAAATGCCGACAACCATTCACAGTCGTAAATGTAATATTATAAATAAAGTGTAAACGTGTTTACTTCACGAAAAACAGTCAGGAAAAGGGGGCATTCCATTAAATGATATTACGAGGATAAAATAGTGGAACTGAGATGTTAACCCCTCCTATGCTTAGACACGGATCCGTGCGTGACATTTGAACCTTACGTTAAACTATCAGTAAATTTCAATTTCATTAGCAAATTTTTGACATCGCATACGACGGGTTAATAAACTAATGTCATTATAGTGGTTTGCGATTGGTTGCAAAATTGTTGCCATATAAATCTTTTAAATAACGCCCTCTTGACAATCCTCATAATATATTTTTGGTCAGGCTTTACTCCGTTGTAGAATGTATAACGATTTTAACCGTTTAAAACCACATAAAGACGATAGTTATTGTCAACAATACAAAAAACTCGAATTATGATGAAAACCGTAATTGACGATTGCTTTTTTCACAAACTTCATCATAACTTCATAATCATAAGTAACTGTATATAAAATTTTATGTTTACATTCTAAGAAACAATAATAAAATAATTAACCGTTTTAAAAAACGCCGATTTTAACTGCAAAATCTTTCGTAAATCAGAACGCAAAACCATAGACAATTTCTGTCAGTCATGCTGTCATGTCATTGACCGACTTGACTTATCACACGTAGGGTTTCTAATAGGATTAGGGTCTAATTATTGTCCAATATTTCACGTTAATATCATTACGAGGGACCTAGATTACTAGCCAAAATGTGGCTCGACGAAGCGGATGGCTTGACGGAGATTTTCAAGGGCTATTTGCCTTATTATTTGCTTGTAGCTTTGCCTATTTTTATCATCATGTCTCCAGTGAATCCTGTGGCTGCGTCTCACGAATTTTCGGTGTACAGAATGCAGCAATACGACCTTCATACGATCCCCCACGGTGAGTAATTTGTGGAAGTGCCTGTTTCATTTATAAAAGTAAAAATCGATGGTGTTTTGAGGTTATAATTTCGGCTCTTTATTATCCTTATTCAAATAGTTATTTAGACCAGTGATATCTTATCATCTGATGAGATGTTACCGTAGATCATATTCTTATTGTGTTAGTTAAGTCAATTCCTTCCTTATTGGGAATCCTTCACATGAATATTCATATTATTTTGGTGCTACATTCTTAGAACTTATTATAGTCACTGTTTTTTATAATATAGTTTATTAAACCGCAAATTATTTTGATGGTTGAACAGCCTAATTCATAATTTGAACTGTGCTGATTAGAAGAAAAAAAAATAAGTTGATATAATTAGGACTTGCATATTTGTTATCAATCAATATAATTACTAGAAAATACATAGCATACTTATTTTTTTTCATAATATTCAACATTATCAGTTATCACGCATTTTTATAACATTTTCACACAATATTATTTGGGGCTTAATTGTTTTAAAAAAGTATCTATTTAATTACATTCTTCTTCTTCTTTGTTGTTTAGGATCGCAACCACATATCTGTTTCTACTCAGTGTGGTTAAATGCTGCGTGGAGCCCCCACTGCCTTATTCACTATGTCAGACCATCTAGTTGTCTAGTCTAGCGGCCCTTCCTTGCACACATCTGCTATTAGTTTGCCGTATAATAATCTACTTCTCCAGACAGAGCTTTGAGAACCGCATCAACATACATGGTCTCTTAAGGGATAGGGGTGTCATCCAGTGATCATTTAAGAATGCACCAAATGTTGCAAAGGAATGTTGAATAATATTAGCACTGACTAAAATGTATTTTATTCCTCTCCAGGATGCCGCAGCGCCAGCTTCAACTTAGAAGGTCGCTCTCTGACATCTTGGAGCACATCCCGCCACTGCGTAGTGGCTCGCATCCAGGATGTCACCATTGAGCAGTTCCTGGAGATCAGGAACAAGGCTGGAGCCCTGCTGCTGGTGTTGCCAAAGAATGATACAACGCTCAGTGTTGAAGAAAAAGAGGTAACAGTCCGGTCATTAAGTCCAAAGCTAAATTTTACCCAAGCCCTAAAAAATCCTGCTATTAAGTTCTAAGATAAGTTTCACCCAACCGGCAACCCCTAAAAGAGATTTGAAAATGGGTTCACGAATGGGTGCACCGGTGTGCCTGTGCACACCTTGGTGCTTAGCTGGGCCTTCTTCCTTTGTCTCGACAATCGGCAAATCGGCGCACGTTAGTTAGTCATAGCAGCACACTAGCTTTGATTGGTCATGTCACCTTGTCCCACTAACGGTCTGGTGTACAACTAACGGTCCCACTAGGACATTGGTTGTAGGCAGTCTGAAGCGAAGGGTGGCGACCGGCACTGTTTGGGAACAATTAGAGGGGCAAACACGCATTACGGATTCTGGCGTACTTCATATATGCTTGATTTCGTTTGCTTTTACAGATTTTCTAAAGAGCAAAAGGCATAATCCGTCTAAAGTCTTAGTCTGTGCTTGGGTTTTTTATTTATTTATTTATTTATAGCCTTTTCTCAGATACATGTTATTAGGTATAGTTCATTTATACAAATATTTTTATTTTATTGTGTATCTGTGTGCCCTTTGGGGCCTCCTCCAACACTTTCCAATCTTCTCTTTTCCTTGCCAGTCTAGTCCAGGTTTTGCCAGCTGTCTTAGTCAAATCATCTTCCCATCTCCTGAAAGGTTTTCCTTTCTTTCTCTTGCCTTCTCTTGGATACCATAGTGTTACTACTTTGTTCCACTTATCCCCTCCAGCTTATCCAATCACATGGCCAGCCCATTTCCACTTTAGTGCTCTTAGCCTTAACACCACATCTTGGGTCTTAGTAGATTTTCTAATTATGTTATGATTAATTTTGTCTATTTTCCTTGTTCCCATCATACCTCGTTCCATGCTTCGCTGACAAGTACTTGGCTGTGCTTGGGTTACAAAATGTTATAAATATTGACTCAAAGGTAAATTATAAAAGAAAAATGTAATGTGATCCACTGCATTGTAAAACATAGCGCATTGACATAACAATGTAATAGTTCAGTTGGGAGAGCACTATACCGGAAAGTAGGTTCGCAGGTTCGAGTCCTGCTTTCATGCAGTGGAGCACATTTTTAATTTACCTTTAAAACGGAATTGATACAAAGATTATTTTAAAAAACGTTGTAACGTTTTTAAAGAGAACCTGTAGCTTCACAGTCTGACTACACTTTTTTACGAATTACCATACAACTGCCAGTGTCTGTGCCTGCATGCATTGTGAAATGCACTTCTCCGAAAGTAATTATGCAGAATATTTAAATATTTTCTGTCACAACAAGGAGGCTCAGTTGACGCATTATAATGACATTTGCATGGCATTAACATAATTTTTGTTCACACTAATATTTATTGACCGAGCAAGGATATGGACCAAAATTCACATGTCCGTTTGTCCGGATTTCTTGCTGTTCGGTTTTTCGTGATATTTTGTGAGCATGTTCAGTAATTACTAAGTGGTCTACTAAGGCATTTACTAATTCAAATAATAACCGAAATCTTAAGAATAAGAATGAGAATAAGAATAGTTTATTTGCATAGAATAAGTAGGTACAGTGAATTGTCAACAGGTGAACATATATGTACTATATGTACTATTAATACTAGCATGCAAATGTATACATATTTCCTCCAAATTAATTACAGCATACTCTGAAACAAAAATTCTTTGACATCATAGTAGCTTTTCTCCAGTAAATAATTTGTCAGGCTATTTTTGAATTTATTTATTTATAGACACTTATAAAAACATATGCGCAATTTGTTTTGAAAATTGTAATTTTATCACTTTTACAGCACATCCAACTCCTAGAAATGGCTATGGTGCAAGACGAGATCAGTGCCCCCGTGTATTTCGCTCAGTGGTCTCCGGCCTTCGAGGATATCCTGAGGGACTTGCAGCACAGCTTCATTACTGACGACAAGTCCGGAACAGCCCTCGAAGCCATGTTCAACACTGTGTCGTCTAACGGGTATCAGATTGGTAAGTTTTGTCATCTTTGTATAAAATCAGTCCCTGTGTACTCTGTACAGTGGTCTCCCTTCCTACAGCACAGCTTAATTACTGATGATAAGTCCGGAACAGCCCTCGAAGCCACGTTCAACACTGTGTCGTCTAACGGGTACCAGATTGGTGAGTTTCGCAATACTTTTAGTCAAAGGGTCTAGTCTAATGGTGATGTGACGACTTTGTGCGACCAGCGGTGCGGCGAGCGGTTTGAGCGAGAGATCCGAGCGCGGCGGCCATACGAGTAAGTGAGACACACGTACCGCGCACCGCTGCCGCTGTCGTGCAGTCGTGTCGTGCCCGTCAGTTTGTTTTTAGCTTAACAACACGCAGAAACTTGTACTTGACGCTCGCTTTTGTAAGTAATTTTTAGTAGGTGTAACATCCTTTTTAAGCCCGACATAAAAAGAGGGCTGTTATAAGTTAAACTTTAACTTGTGTATCTGTGTGTCTGTCTGCGGCATCGTAGCTCCCAAAGGGACCAATTTGAGCGTTATTTGTTAATCGATACCTGTCCGTCGAGATGGTTCTTAGCTATGTTTGATGGCGATAGGACCAGTAGTATCCAAGATATTCAGCTTAAATTGGAATAAGTGACAGGTTCTAAGAAAAACAATTTGTTCAGCTTTAGTAGCGTTTAAACTATGAATACAAAGATCAAACTTAAAGAAAAATTTAAAAAAGAGCTACCTGGTGGAAGGGACCGGGAATCGAACCCTCTATCCTCTCTGGATTACCGGTCCAGCGCGTTAGCCACTTCGCTACCCTCGCTCCACGTAGACCTGACGATTTTTTCCTTATGCTTTGTGTGTCGATCTTTGCATTGTTTATTTGAAAGGTTTTTACACCTTAGTAGTAGCGTTTTTTATATCACTCATTGAGACCCTCATTCTCATGATAACTATCTACTTGAGTCAGGAGTGTTTAAAAAATTTAATTTAGTATTTTATGTATAATTTAGATTTCATCTTTCGTTAAAACTATTTAATAAAAAAGAAGCTGTATAGGTAATGCATAATATATGACATAATGTTACCAACATTGTAAAAAGACAAAATATTAGAAATTTGACGATACCCTAATTGTTTGTATTACGAGAGTGAACATTAATTTAGGCCACCACTCAATTACGTTACTCAATTGGTAACAAGGGTTTCGGTCACTATCCAATAAACAGTGACCGTATTTGAATTAAATACGTGGATAAAACTTCACCACTCTTAACATTCGTTTTAAAAAGTTGTCTTATCCAGTGCTTTTCAAAGTTTTTGGTGTCACGGCCCTTAAGGACCATCAAAATTCCATCCCGACCCCGACGCATCGTACGTAAAAAGGGAATCGCGGAGTATTATGATACACCGCTGGCAACACAGGAACAGATTGACAGAACCAATCTAATCTCCAGTTTTTAATTAGGCGAACTAACTTGACAGTTCATTGCACACGAATGTTGCCACAGTTTCGCTAGTGTTGTTAATATCGATAATTAAAAAACCCAGTTCCTACCAGAGGTTTAGTTAAACAGCATTAAAAAAAAGTAGACATTACGTATTTCATAAATTTTGAATTATTTGTGTTTGAAATATAACTAATAATGTAATAATTTTATTACACGAATCAATGATAAAAAAAACGGTTGCTATTAAAATGCTTACATCGAACGAACTTTATTTTAGGACATCGCTAAGAACGCTGTCCGCCTTTTTGTTTGCTTGACAGTTGGGGCAAACGAGCAAACGTATCGCCTGATGGAAAGCGATTACCGTCGCCCATAAACACCTGCAACACCAGAGTAGTCACAAGTGTTTGCCTACCCGGAGGACGAAGATAGAATGCCTCTATGCTAGTAATTTCACCGGTTTTCAGTTCCATATTACTATAGAATACACTGATAACTGTACATTTGTAAACGAATATAAACCTTTATTACAACATAATTAAGTGTCTATGGGTGTATTGTTAAGGTTATATCGACATAAACCAATCAAATTTTTTTTTTCTATTTCTGACAACCTTTTAGCTGTCAACTTAGTTCGCCTAATTAAAAACTGGATTGTACCAATCATAGCATGATGACGTCAAAAGTTATTCTGGAGTCCCATAGGTACCTTATTTTCTTATATCATGGTGCAGCCCTTTTATCGATTATCGATCCTCGCTATTGCATTGTCTGGATAGGATCCTAACTACTTCATTGTCGTACATATGGCACTTCAGCTCTCTCTTCACCGGTACCTCAATGCCGATGATGCGTGAGCCCGCTGCTAGATGTCCCGATGGTCACTAACATTACACACTCAACCATTGATACAAATAAACAATGCTAAGATCGACATACAAGCAAAAGGAAATGTTCGAAAGGTTGCTTGGGCGTTTAGTGTGGCGGAAAGGTTAACGGCGTTAACTTAACGCGCGGGACCGGCAATGCAGAGGTACCGCGTTCGATTCCCGATCTCTTCCACCAGGTTACGCATTTCAATTTTTCTTTGAGCTTTGATCTTTTTATCAATGGACAAAACAAAACTTGAGATGTGTACATACATAGAGTAAATTATATATGCTGAGATAGAGTCATCAGCTTCCTTTGTGTACTAGCGCCATCTATATTGTCTGAGTCTTGAGTTACAGTATACTGTAGGTACTTTCAATACATATTATTCATCTGTGCCTCACACTTAACAAAATAAGTGGGCTTTAAACTAGTTATGTTTGTAGGAAGGTATAAAAAAGACACATTTATAATTAATAATTTTTATTTAATTAATTTTGGGGAACATAATTAGAACAAACGCTTACCACAGGTAGACACACACAACATTTTTTACTGCTACCATGACTTTAAAACGAGGCAATTGTGATCCATTACACAAAGCCGGGATCGAAATCCTTCCTGGAACTTCTGTCGTTCTTGACATGACCAAGGCATTTGACCTTGTTGACCACTCTAAATTGCTGGATAAATTGGATTCTTATGGAATCAGAGGTATAGCAAATGACTGGCTCAAATCCTATTTATCAAACAGGAAGCAATGCACAGAAATAACCAAAATTGAAGAAGATAAAAATCAAATCCGTAAAGTAGTGTATCGGTCACCTGATAGTACTGTAGTTACAGGAGTACCACAGGGCAGTAATCTAGGCCCATTGTTATTTCTGCTATTCATAAATGACCTTCCAATGGCTACAAAGCCCAAATCAATCCTTTTTGCGGATGATACGACCATCATTGTTAGAGGAGACAATCCACGGTTGTATGAATCAAGTATAAATGAAGTTTTATCGAATATAAATCACTGTATAAATAGCAATGAACTTCTAATCAATCTGAGCAAAACTGATTTTATGCAATTTAGGTCAGTCGAGGCCAAACCTCCTGAATTAGATATTAAAATTGAAGAGATTGCATTACAGGAAGCCAGTAGTGTTAAGTTCTTAGGTATAAATATAGACCCCCACTTAAATTGGAAGGAACATATCGACTCGGTATGTCTTAGGTTAGATCGTTTCATTTACGCACTGAGAAAGCTTAGACAATGTGTCTCTGAAGAAGCTGCAATAACAGCCTACCATGGACATGTATCTTCAATTCTTAGTTATGGCTTAATATTGTGGGGTAATTCTGTAAGTGTTGACAGGGTATTTCTATTGCAGAAGAAATGTGTGCGTGTAATATCAAATGCTTGGATGGGGTGCAGCTGTAAACCCATTTTCAAAAACTAAATATTTTACCACTAGCGTGTATGTATATTCATAAAATTTGCAATTTCGTTAAGAAGTTCCCTAAATACTTTAAAAAACGATCGGATGTTCATTCTAGTGATATAAGAGAGCAATATAAACATCTTTTATATCAGCCACGCTGTAAAAAGGATGTATATAAAAGGAATAGTTATAATATGTGCATTCTGATTTTCAATAACTTACCTGTCAAAATAAAAGCACTCGAAGGTAATGCCTTCAAACAAGCACTAAGAAGTTGGCTCCTTGAAAACTGTTTTTATAGCGTTCAAGAATTTATAAATTATAAGCATATAGCATGACATAAGTTTAAAAATGATTGATAATTGTTATTTATATTTTAATTTTATAATGTACATATATTATAATGTTGGTACTATTGATGCACATTGCGTTCAAGAATTTATAAATTATAAGCATATAGCATGACATAATTTTAAAAATGATTGATAATTGTTATTTATATTTTAATTTTACTGTTTTGACCATATATGTACATATATTATAATGTTGGTACTATTGATGCACATTGGTTTGGATGCTTAGGCATACTAACTGTAAATATAAAAGATTAGCGTAATAATTATTCCTTCCTAACCATTTATGTACAATTTCATGCTGTGTGAATACAGCCGAAAAAGGTGGAACTTTAACATAATATTAAGACATGTAACTAACCCTTTTTCTGCAATAAACATTATCTTATCTTGTCGGAATCCAAGTTAGCGTGAAGGTCAACAACGTAGAGCAGATTCGCTAATATCCATAAAGCACAGCCGAAGAAAATTTCTTATACCCGTTTGAATATCCAGCAGAAAACAAACTGTCCATAAAGTAAACTGTCAAACAGCACTACGCTACGCGTTCCTCTACACGGAATTGTATTAAGTAGTTTTATAGTCTTAAGTTTATGCACACAATACTTGTACATTCCACTATTGTTTTTTTACATTTAAAAAAATAGGCATTTATTATTTTCCAACTTTTTTGTGGACATTAAAGTTTTGTGATAATCATCATATAACTGCTTAAAATATAATAGGTGAAATCTCACGAATAAATGAGTGGAATGGAACGGGAATCTAATCTTAAGCCCTAATGTTGCCCGTAATGATAAATTAAAATAATGCTTCATAATCTTTCACAATAACTTATAATTATGTTTTATGTTTATTTATGGATAAAATAATAACATAAAAACAGATTTCATTTTAATAATACTAATTCAAATATTAAATTTAGCTCCATCTATCGAGCAGGTCTCGTACTAAACGCACGCAAGTTTTAATGTATTAAATCTGTAAAGTACTGAGTGAAATGCCCCTGTGTACATCATACAAGAAAAAGAAAATGAGACATTACTTCTATTCTATACTATTAATACTATTATAAAATCCTAGGTTTGTATTGAAAATCATTTTTCTATGGGATATTCAGGAGAAATCTTAATAGCGTGATGCAGGATCGTTATTGGTTTTGTGTGGGCACGCGCCGCCGTGCCAACCTGGCGCCATCTGCTGTTTTCATAATTTCCTTTGTCCTTGCATCACGTCGAAACGGCTGGACAAATTTTAGCCAATTTTGGTACACGGATAGCTGGTCATACAAAGATGGTTGTAGGATACTTTTTATCTGTCTATGGTAGAGAAAAAACGCAGGCGAAGGTCCGGGCGCCTCCTATATTTATAGTACGCTTTGCGTCTACTTTCCTTATGAGGACAGCTAAGGAATGGAACTCTCTTCCTGCGTACCTGTTTCCTGAAAAATATAACTTGGATCTCTTCAAGTCGAGAGTGAATAGGCATCTTCTAGCCAAGCATGCTCCATCTTAGGCCTTATTGTCACTTAACATCAGGTGCAATCGAGGATAAATGCATGGCTATTTTGAATAAAAAAAAAAAAAACCTTTCTTTTCACAGTGGTATCAGCGCCAGCGCCGCAGAAGGTGGACTCCAAGCCAGTGACCATCCACGGCAAGCTGGTGGGCCGCTCCGGCTCTCAGACCATCGTCATCGCTGCCAACTACGACTCCTCGGGTGTTGTACCTGTAAGTATTGTAAGGGAGGAGTTTAAACCTCTGCGGAGGGTTTTAAAGCCTGAGGATGCGCCATATTGCGGAATTTCACTGCAAGTAACTTCTTATACTGGCAATGATTTTATAATAGTTTGTCAACAACGTCCATGTCATGGTGGTTTCTTTAAAAGACAAATATTTTAAAATATCCAAAGAAAGTGCCGAAAACTATTCACAGTCATGATCGTAATATTATAAATAAAGTGTACTTACACGTGTTTACTACACGAAAAACAGTCACGTAAAGAGCGCATTCCATTAAATGATATTACGAGGTTAACCATAGGAACTGATATTTAAACTAATGTCATTATAGTGCGATTGCGATTGGTTCCTAAATTGTTGCCATATAGATCTTATAGTTTATAGTAAGTAAGTTCTTATAGTAAGTTTTTTTTTACAACTTTGGAGCCCTCCGCCTTCTTTACGTCACCTTCAAATTGTCATATAAGAGGAATATACACGTTTTAGCATGTAACTAACTCACCCTACCTTAATCTGACGCGCTCGAGAATTTCAGATGAACAATTTTTTTTACTAATCTGATCTTTTATCCTTGACGGGCGGCCATATATATGAGGCTCATATTTGGTAGAAGTACTTAACTGGGTACAAGGTATCCCCCTATATATTAATCTGCCGCACTTTAGGTACTCCCGAAATCCCCTCTTTGGCTCTCCTACTATTACAAATAGCGCCCTCTTGACAATCCTCATATACTCGTATTTCCGGTCAGGCTTAGATACACATTATTTTTACTTATCGATTTTTACGAATACCTAGACATCTGCTTAGTGCTATTATTCACTATTGAGTGTCAGTGTCTGTGTCAAGAGACAGCTACAATTTCTTTTGAATACATTTCACCGACATTATTTTGTCACATCTGGCATATCTTGCCGCGACTTCATGTCGCGCAAAGCGTCACCTGTCTTGCTCACACGGCATTGAATGGAAAGTGACAGGTAGTATTTGTAGACGTGCTGATAGTCATACATCATATTATGCCTCTTTGCAGCACCAATGTCACTCTTGTGGCATTGCTGTTGCGGTGAAAATGACACCCCAATACTGGGCTCATGTTGTTGTTTGCAAAGGGCGAAGTTTCGATTTAGCAAAGAGTGAGGTTTCGAAGCAACGAGAGTCAAGATCTATCACTGCGGCCAATAACTTAGGATAACCTTAACCTCCTACAATCTATCACTGCGGCCAATAACTTACGATAACCTTATCTACCTACCTATAGGAGCTGTCTAACGGAGCCGACTCGAACGCGTCAGGTGCTGTAGCAGTCTTGGAGCTCGCTCGTATTTTCTCCCGGCTTTACGCGTCGCCGGCGGTGCGCGGCGCGCCGACACTGCTGTTCGTGCTGACGGCCACCGGCCAGCAGCTGAACTACTTCGCCACCAAGAAGTGGCTGGAGGAGCAGCTTGACTCCACCGATACCTCGCTGCTGCAGGTAAGATTCTCCACAGCAGGGAGCTTTGATACAAGAATGGCGGCGCCCGTGAGTAAAATAACGTCATAAACTCACGTAAAAATTGTCAGGAACGGCCCGACATGTGAGAAACGCTGTGTACAACGGAAGATACGTGAAGCTATCGAAATTGGACGGCGCCCGAATTTCAACCGAGACGGTGGTTGGGCTCTACCTCCGGCATGGAAACCTGTGATTCCGGCGATAAAAAACGTGGGTAATAGTGAAAATGCAGTGACAGACAGTCCAGTGGTGACAGCGCAAGAGCCCTGCCCTCCCCGCGCCGCGCTATCTGCGCGTGCGCAGAGGGCGGCAAGAAGAGCGATTAAAAGTGCAGTGGGTCGCGAGTCGCGTAGCAGCACGGATAGCTACCCCTGATGAAGAGCTCCAAATGAGTTCGAAACATGTCGGGCCGTTCCTGACAATTTTTACGTGTGTTTATACCGCTTTTATAATTAGTAAAGATGTCTCACGATAGTTTTAATAACATTAAAATAACGTCCTAAGAATAGCAAAGGAAGAGCTTACATGGCACTTTAATTCCATTATAAAACACCAGAATAGCAAGAAAAAGAAGACCATTCTGTAGATGTACTAGGAGAGCAGAAGAAGTAATGATTCTGGGTGCTGTCTGAGGTACCAGGCTCGCATAAAAGTAAGGAGTCCTGGACCTCGCTCGCATTTTCTCCCGCCGCAGGTAAGGTTCTCCTCCACAACACGCAACATACAAGAGCGGCGTCGCCCGTGAGCTAAAGAAGAACGTCCTAAGAATAGCAAAGGAAGCGGTTATAGGTCGATTCACTAAAGCTGGCGTGAATGGATTGAATGAAAGTTATGTCACTTGTCACTTCGAGTGTTAGTGTGAGTGACGTTCTTATACAGGGGCCTCCTAATATTTTCTAAACAACAACAAAATGGGTTTTTGTTATTCAAGAAAAATTAAAATTATTAGGTATAATATAAGCATAATCTGCACAATATTTAGACTAAACAAGTAATATATGTATATATCTGAAAGGTATATTTAACTGTTTGATACAAAAATATTTTACTATCATGGTGTTTTATGCAGACGCTAGTTTTTTGACATACTTTAGATTTTGACTGTTGTAAGGCAGTGTAATTGTACATATTGCTTAATATTCATGCAATCTGTGTATGACCAGAATTAGGATGTGGGATGATACTATTCCATTGTCTCGTATGAGTTTGCCACATTTTCTTCTTGTCTTCGCGGCCTGGTAAAGGGTTAATGTCAAGAATTAATAGGTGACGGACGACTAGTTCGAATTATAAATAACCGGCCAAGAGCATGTCGGGCCACGCTCAGTGTAGGGTCCCGTAGTTGCCCGTCCTTCACAATAGACGAAAATTACGAGAAAGATTTCAAGCCCTATAAAAAGGTCGTACACGCCAAGAAACAGTAATTACTTATTATCTTTTGGAAGTTATCTATTATACGCGACAGATTGAGCCAAATGTTTTCATATAGTTTGGCACTTAACCAATATGTGTAACGTTCGAAGTGTAGGGACACCGCGCGGCACATACGTCATTTTAAAGAAAATATGAAATTTTGCAATAACTCAAAAACTGCTCGACCGATTTTATTCAATATAATTTTCATTGAAAGTACTAGTATCCGAGGCTAAGACCCATTCGATTCAATAAGTTATGCTCAGAAATGGCTCGGCCCTCCGTCGAGCTAAGATTACTAAATTTTGTTTGTCCGATATTATCCAAAGTTGACCGAATATTCAAAATCCGATTTCATATTCTGAGTCGGAGGACCCAAAAGCCCCCAATACCGAGTTACAGCCCCCGCGGATCAATTTAAAATTTTAGAAAAAAATAGTCGCCATTTTGAATTTTTTTTCCACGACAGTACTCGGGTGGGGTCCCCTATGATATTTGTTTGAGCATCCCCCTACCTATAAATCTCCATATAAATCTTGGTTTTTTCGATATTTTCCGAAGTTGACCGAATTTTCGGAAACCGATTTCAGATTCATATTTGTGAGCCCCAAATGCCCCCCGATACCGAGTTTCAGCTTCCTAGCACCAATTTGAAATTTTGGTAAAAAAGCCATTCGTCATTTTGAATTTAATTTGGTTCGATAATATTTTGTAGTACCTATTCTTTATACTGCTGAATTTGGGCGGTTATGCGTCTAGTTTGTCTACAAATACGTTTTCAATAATCACTTATTGTATCAACCTGTATGTAATCATTTTGTGACGCACACATAAATATTATCATTCACTCATTCAATCCATTCGCGCCAGCTTTAGTGAATCGACCTATACATGACACTTAAATTCCATTATAAAACACCAGGATAGCAAAAAAAGAAGGACTCTCTACCTCCATAACCCTATAAAAAAACTGACCCATGGTTGACATTTGTCAATATCAAAATTCAACAGTTTAACAACGTGTGTCAAAATTTCTACGGTTTGACATTGACAAGTGCCGACCATCGACTAAATGTTTTTAGTTGGGTTTTGATGGCAGAGAGCCCTTTAGCCAAAACGAAAACAAACGGTCGGGACAAAAATTTAAAACGATTTAACCATAATTTTTCTGCGTATGAATGTTAAGAGTTTTATTAAATATTTGTTTCATCTTCCCCAGGACGTGTCATTCGCCATGTGCCTGGACTCAATCTCCTCGTCGCCATCGCTGACGATGCACGTGTCCAAGCCCCCGAAGCCGGGCGGCGCCGCGCACTCCCTGCAAGCGAGACTTGGAGCCCCCCTCACGCATAAGAAGATCAACCTTGCTGACGAGCTGCTGGCGTGGCAGCATGAACGATTCAGCATAAGGAGAATGACCGCTTTCACCCTCAGTAGCTTGCAGGTAAAACTACCATGTTAGATATCGATGCCTCAAATGGTATGGCGCAGTCGCGGTAGGATAACACGCACTCTCTGTGAGCATACTTGGAGACATAGTATCCATAAGAAGATTAACCTTTGCTGACGAGGTACTAGCGTGGCAGCATGAGCGATTCGGCATAAGGAGAATGACCGCTTTCACTCTTAGTAGCTTGCAGGTAAAACTACCATGTATGGCGCAGTCGCGGTAGGATAACACGCACTCTCTGCGGTACCCATAAGAAGATCAACCTTTGCTGACGAGCTACTAGCGTGGCAGCATGAACGATTCAGCATAAGGAGAATGACCGCTTTCACCCTTAGTAGCTTGCAGGTAAAACTACCATGTTAGAAATCGATGCCTCAAATGGTATGGCGCAGTCGCGGTAGGATAGCACGCACTCTCTGTGAGCATACTTGGAGACATAGTATCCATAAGAAGATCAACCTTGCTGACGAGCTGCTAGCGTGGCAGCATGAACGATTCAGCATAAGGAGAATGACCGCTTTCACCCTTAGTAGCTTGCAGGTAAAACTACCATGTTAAGTATACTATTCGATGCCTCAAACGGTATTGGCGCAGTCGTGCTAGGATAATACGGACTCTCTGTGAGCATACTTGGAGACATAGTATCCATAAGAAGATCAACCTTGCTTACGAGCTGCAAGCGTGGCAGCATGAACGATTCAGCATAAGGAGAATGACCGTTTTCACACTTAGCAGCTTGCAGGTAAAACTACCATGTATGGCGCAGTCGCGGTAGGATAACACGCACTCTCTGCGGTACCCATAAGAAGATCAACTTTTGCTGACGAGCTACTAGCGTGGCAGCAAGAACGATTCAGCATAAGGAGAATGACCGCTTTCACCCTCAGTAGCTTGCAGGTAAAACTACCATGTTAGATATCGATGCCTCAAATGGTATGGCGCAGTCGCGGTAGGATAACACGCACTCTCTGTGAGCATACTTGGAGACATAGTACCCATAAGAAGGTCAACCTTGCTGACGAGCTGCTAGCGTGGCAGCATGAACAATTCGGCATTAGAAGAATGACCGCTTTCACACTTACCATGTTAAGTATAGTATTAGATGCCTCAAACGGTATTGGCGCAGTTGTGGTAGGATAATGCACACTATCTGCAAGCATACTTTGAGACCGGTACCCCCTGTTATAGCGGCATCAGAAATACATAATTTATGAAAATTTCAACTGTAGCTATCACGATTCATGAGATAAATCCTGGCGACAGACGGACGGACGGACCGACAGCGGAGTCTAAATAATAGGGTCTCGTTTTTAACCTTACGAAACCCTAAAAACATCACAATAACGTAAGCTAATTTACCCGCAGAGCCACAAAGACCCGTCCCGGAGCACAGTGCTTGATGTACCATCAGAGTCATCAGTCTCCAACTTGGCGGCGAACATCGCGCGGACGGCGCGGGCGCTCGCCTCGCACGTGTACAACCTCACGAGTGAGGGCAGCGCTGAAGATACGTTGCTGTACGATGACGCGTTGGTGAGTCACTGCTCGTATAAGCCCAGCCATGACTTTAAAGTCAAAGTCAAAGTAGTTTATTCTTCAATTTAGGCATAATTACAATGCACTTATGAATGTCAACTGTTTTGCAAAACAGTAAGTATATTCTATACTATTATAAAATCCTAAATTTGTATTGAAAATAAATTTTCTATGAAGGGAGGTCATGATTTCAGGAAAAATCTCGATAGCGTGATGCAGCCGGATAGTTGTTTTGTATGGACACGCTTCGTCGAGCCAACCTGGCGCCATCTGTTTTCAAAAAAACCGTTGTCCTCGCATCACGTCGAAACGGCTGGATAAAAAGTTACCAATTTTGGTACAGGAATAGCTGAACATCCAAAGATGGTTATAGGATACTTTTTATTATGATTAATATTTATCTCTGAAAACATAAATTCCATGAAATATTTACCTTACAATGTGTAACCTTATAATGACAGCATCTGTGATTTTGAATTTAGAACGACGCGACCCCCGCGTGGCTCTTACGTGTACAAAAACTAAAAAGTATGAATTCGACCTAATACCTCCGCGCGGCCCACCGGCATTAACAACAAGGTTAAGGTTGTTTGAGGCGTTGACTTACGGAAACCGTGTTAGTTAGATAGAAAAGATGGCGCCAGTTATCAACCAACACAGACGAAAATATGAGTGCAATGTTCGTTGTAAATTGGCTCATACTAAAAAAATAAACATACATTTCTTTAAAAACACAATTTGCGACAATAGGAACTAATGCTCTTTTATTGAATATACAATTATATTCTTCTGTAGTTTGTAAGTATTGACAAGTATTGACCATACAAAAGCCCGGAGACGCAATAAAAAATGTTAATGAATAAAACAGATTATCGAGTGTTATTGAAATAAAAGTATTTCGAATCAATTTAAGTAAATTAAATACATTTCTAAATATAATACCAACCAACATTTAGAACATTAGGCGCAAATTTTGGTATTGTTTTTGTTTGGCCTAACTTACTAATAAGGCAGCGAAATGTATAATAAACAATAAATATACGATATATTTAGCCACGATTTTGCTTCTATGTAGTTTTTTTATATATAAAATCTATTCAAAGTAATAAATATCAGTCATTCTTTATTTTAAACGGTGTGTTGAGATTTTGTTCTCAACGACCCAATTTTCCGCTAGATGGCGTTGTTACTTTGACAATATCGGCTGCATCGCGCTGTTAAGATTTTTCCTGAGTTAATAACACCAGCTCCATACGTGTACAAAATTGGTGCCGTTGATGCGTCCCTCGACACGATACCCGAGAGTCGATGCACGTCGTTGCGTGCCTGTGACCACGATGCGGCGCAATCTAGGGTGTAGCTGTGATGGTTAACCTGGACTTCGAGAATTACTACCGAAATTTTTGAATATTGATCGCATACAAATGTAAGCAGCACTGTATCAGTTATTGAGAGTTGCTGCTCGACAATATATGCATTTTGTATTTAAAACAACCATGATTCGAGACAAGACGAAATCATTAAATTTACAATGTAGAAAGGATTTCACCTAGCCGGGATTTGAACCCAGAACCACTAAGAAACTACTGTAATAATAACCGTGTCATCTCATGCATTTTTCTTTGCTTCCTTATTTATAATACCACGGATAACAAAACAGTGAGGCCATCACGTATCCGTTCAGTGGTGCTGTCGCCATTATTGACGTACGCGATAGTTGGCACCTGAATCTTATGGTGTTACTTAGGAAATTATTATGACAGGTCATATTATTAGTAACATTGTAGATGAAAATAATTTTATGTCATTTTAAGGGTTGTTTCACACGCACCGCAACCACACCACGTCGCAGCGTTAAAATGTGGTGTGGTTGTGGTTACGTGTGAATTGAATTATTTATTAAACATACAAAATATGCGCCCGACCACGTGGTGTGGTTGTGGTTACGTGTGAATTGTACTATTTATTAAACATACAAAATATGCGCCCGACCACGTGGTGTGGTTGTGGTGTGGTTGTGGTTGTCGTGTGGTTGTGGTACGTGTGAATTCGCCCTAATAGATGTCGTTAATATAATATGTTCACGTAGTACTATGAGCTAATTATTTTTCAAGGTGCTTTGAAAAGTTTAAAACAATAAACAATAAATATTAAAAACGATATCTATACTATTATAAAAACCTAAATTTGTACTGAAAATAAATTTTCTATGCAGGGAGGTCATATGATTTCAGGAAAAATATTGATAGCGTGATGCAGCTTGCTTAGTTGATGTAGCTTATTTGTTTTGTATGGACACGCGTCGCCGTGCCAACCTGGCGCCATCTGTTTTCATAAAATCCTTTGTCCTCCAATCACGCCGCAATGGCTGGACAGATTTTAACCATTTTTGGTACAGGGATAGCTGGACATCCGAAGATAGGATACTTTTTTCCGTCTACGGTAAAGAAAAAATACGGGAATGAAGTCGTGTGCATCTCATAGCGTCATCCATCAGCGTCGTGAATTTGAATTTAGAACCACGCGTACCCTGCGGGGGGCCGGCCTGCGCTACCCACCGGGGGACAATAGCTCTGAGGTTGGACGAGTCGCCGAGTTACGGACACCGGGGCAGTAGATGGCGTTAGTGGTACACGAAATGATAATTTTATGAAACAAAACTGAACACAATTTTGTTATTATTAATTTCTCGATGCAACAATGGGAACTACCACTCTATTATTGCATTTAAAATTCATGTATTTACTCAGTAGTTTATAAATATTGACCCTCTTTTCATAAACGTACTGAGACGCGGAGAAAATTTGAAATTAATAAATAAGTTGTTTTTTACTTTCTTGAGAGACAATAATCAAAATAAAATTATTTAAAATCAATTTTATCCTTTGACGTATAAATATTTACGGAAAGTTAATGAAATATGATACGCGGTTATCACACATAAGTGCTACCAGTAGCGCCATCTGTGAGCTTTAAACTGTAGTTTTCCCCGAGGTGCCGCCCGCAGCAGAGTTTTCGCAATGGCGAAGTGAGTGGATTGGTCTGTAAGTTGTGTATTGTTTTACTAGCTTTTACCCGCTGCCCTCGCGTTAAAACATACGTTCACTATATTACTGTAGACGTAGTAACGGTACGACCTCTTACACAAATTTGAAGTTAATGAGTGATACATTTAACTGTTATTTCTATGTACAATTAATTTCTTTAATTTTAATACAGCTGATGCAAAGTTTAAGTTGACAGCTCGAGGGCCGTTCAGCGTCAGTATGTGTTTAGACAAAATATAAACTATCTCAAACAACGTTTGATTAAACTTTTAAGTATTCTAAAGAGATGGTGACTAACAGCGACGGGAGGCAATAAGAAAAAAACAATATAGTACAACGGAAAAAGAAAGCAAGGCTGATGAAACTTAAGCAATACGAAGAGATTGTACCGAAAAAAACGGGGGGCTCGGGGGGCGGAGCCCCCCGCTCTAACAAAACACTACATGCTAAAACTGAAAAATTCAAGTAGCTTTGATGAAAGGCTAACTTACCTGTAGATATATGGTGATCAAGAAAAAACAAAACCCTAAAAGGCTAGCAAGAAAGCAAGTCTCATCAAACTTTTAAGTAACCTGAAAAGATAGTGAACTAAAATGGCTTAGTGCTCGCATTAAGAAAACACAAAACCTTAAAACGGAATCGAGAACGCAAGTCTGATCAAACTTCAAAGGATTCTAAAGAGATGGCGACCCAACCAGACGGGAAGCACGAGGAAAAAACAATATCGCACAACGGAAAGAAGAAAGCACGTCTGATGAAACTTTTAAATAACACGAAAAGATGTTATTGAAAAAAAAATTTATAACACAAACAGAAAAATAAAGTAAATCTGATGATAGGCTAAGTTACGTGTAGATATGGCGATCAAGAAAACATAAAACCTTCACTAACGAGAAAGCAAGTCTGCACAACCTTTTGAGTAACCCGAAAAGATAGTGAACGATAATGGCATAGTACTCGCATTAATGAAACGGAAACAAGAAAGCAGGTTTGACCAAACTTTTAGGTATTCTAAAGAGATGTTAATTATATCGCAACACGGAAAGAAAAAAGCAAGACTGATAAAACTTGTAAGCAGCACGAAGAGATGGTATTTAAAAATACGGGGGGCTCGGGGGGCAGAGCACTCAGATAATGTCATTTGCTAAAACCGAAAAATTCAATTAAATCTGATAAAAGGCTAAGTGACCTGTAGATATGGTGATGAAGAAAACGTAAAATCTTAAAACGCTAACAAGAAAACAAGTCTGATCAAACATAAAAGCAACCTGAAAATATATTGAATTAAAATGGCTTAGTGCTCGCATCATAATACACAAATCCTTAAAACGGAATCAACAAAGCAAGTCTGATCAAACTTTAAAGAATTCGAAGAAGAAGAAGATGTGGTGACCAAACCAGACGGGAGGCACGAAGAAAAAACAATATTGCACAACGAAAAGAAGTAAGCACGACTGATGAAACTTTTAAGTAATACGAAGAGATGGTATTGAAAAAGACGGGGGGTTCGGGGGGGCAGAGCCGCTCGCTTTTAAAAAAACATTACATGCTAAAATTGAAAAAATTAAGTAAATCGGTTGAAACGCCTAAGTTACCAGTAGATATGTTGATTAAGAAGACACAAAACTTAAAAACGCTAACGAGAAAGCAATTCTGCTCAACCTTTAAAGTAACGATAGTGAAAAAAAAATGGCATAGTGCTCGCATTAAATAGAAACAAAACCCTAAAACGGAATCAAGAAAGCAAGTCTGATCAAACTTTAAAGGATTCTAAATGGGGATGGTGACCAAACCAGACGGGAGGCTCGAAGAAAAAACAAAATAACAAACGGAAAGAAAAAACAAGACTGATGTAACTTTCAAGTAATCTGAAGAGATAGATAACAAAAATGCAGTAGTGCTCACATTGAGAATACATAAACCTTAAAACGGTAACAGGAAATCAATTCTGAACAAACGATTAAGTATTCTAAGGAGATGATGACCAAAAAAAGCGGGGGCACTAAGCAAGACAATATACCACAACGGAAAGAAGAGAGCATGATTTTATTTAAGTAACCAATTGAGACAGTGCACAAAATTGTCGGAGGCCTCGCATTGAGAAAACAAAACAAGAAAGTAGAAATTAAATCTAAAATGAACAAGGAATCATGTACGTGAAAGCATTCAAATATTCCAAAGATACAGTAAACACAAAATATGGGGGGCTTGAGTTATGCCAAGCCAATGCCAAATGCCAAGTTATGCCAAGTGAACGTATTTTTTTTAACGCGTGCGAAGCCGCGGGCAAAAGCTAGTTTATACATAAAATTACATTATTTTTTCATCTCTCCTGTTCGGAAAGTGTCATTTTCATGAGTAGATAGCCGGGTGGAAAATAGCTTTTCCATCCCTAGGGTGGAAAGTATTTTTTTTTATTGCCACGGAGTCAAAGATAATTGCTTTCTAGATGCACGTCGTGTCCAACTCAATTAGGTACAATCTAGTCGGCCGTGGTAAATGGCCATTGAAAAAATATCTCCAAAAGTTAGATATATGCAAGCTTAATTTATTTACATCTAATTATCAAATATAAATATGCATTATATTCATATTACATACATATAATTCTGTCCCTGACTTATTGATAGAATCGTACATTTAGATAAAAAGCAAAATAGAAACCATTGGATTTGTTTTTTTTTTAATGTTGGCGGTACGTATATTTAATTTTATTTTCTAATTAAAATAATAATAATGAAAGTTTGCAATAGAAAAATCGGGAACACGAGATTTAATATAAATACCGTGTCTTTTATTAATTATTGGTTAAAAATTACATGGACATTAGTTTAACACACTCATGACATGTGCGTGTAGTATTTCGCAGTCGAAATGAAAAGTAGAGTGTTTAACTCGGGTGAAATTACCCATTTCACCCTCGAACTATTGGCGCTCTCACTTCGTTCGAGCGCCGGAAATATCTCGGGTGCAATGGGTCACTTTCTACCCTTGGTTAACAATCTACTATTTACAGTTAGCTACGTATATT